>CM032879.1:35196027-35796027 GCA_019176425.1 Megalops atlanticus | reverse complement strand
ATATTGGTGCATGTCGTTTTTTGAGATATGTTATAGTGTTAGCACACTGTTTACCAGTATGCTGTATAACATTCGCTAATACATTAATATGTATCCCATTGCTGATATGTTGAACTCCTGTGATAACATTATGCTGTAAATGCATGCATGGGACGATGCCCATAGTCAGGAGTCTGGCTTAGAAAAATAGCTGAGCTTGCTCAGTTTGACCTAATGACTGTTAAAATGTGATTGGTTGTATGATGCAGCTCAGTGTTGGTTTGTTATAATTAACATGTTATGTTCTCTAATAATTTAGTGGTTTTTCTGAAACTGTTGTGTAAACATTCATCATCATGTGCATTACATAACTAAGCATTTCTTTGGATATAGAGACATATATTTTGGAAGCTCCAGTATTGGAAGAAATAATTACTTGTAGGGAAAAGCATTTTTGTTGAAAGTGGTGAAGATGAATGATTTAATGAGGATGCCAAGAAAAGATCTCAAAGCACTTTAATAGCGTCTCATGAATTAGTATTGAATAGGTGGACCGATTTTCCCAGTGGTGTAGAAAACGTTGCTAACATAGAGTTGTATTGAAAGCTTATTAAGCGATAATTAAGAGCGCATTAAGAGATACTTTTACCTTTAAGAAAAGTTGAAATTCCAGCATGCAATATTAGGCTGAAATTCCCTGTATTATTTGCTGGTGTCTGATTTAAATGGAAAATAATTTTTAGAATATAATACTGCAGCACACTATATACTGTTTTAGTGTTTTCTGACACTGCTGCCTTGCAAAAATGACCACCACCATCTGCCGCCTGTCAATAACAGCTAGTGGCACTTCAATTCCCAACAAGGACCGAGGCTTCCTGGAGAAAGCCAGGACCAGCAAGAATGCAAACTCCTCACCACTAAAACATTAAAACACGTGCCAGCCAATAAGTAATAATGCAGAAAAAAACGTGGAAGCTCCTGAGTGGTGGCTCAGTCAGCTAAAACACAGGCTGTGCCATATAACCAGGGTTGAGTCCCATTTGCGTCATCAACCTTCATTGACCAGGAACCGACAGCAGTGGAACAAATTGGGGATAGGGGTAGGTATGTCAGCAGGGGTTCCCTCATCTGTCCACCCTCTAATGGCTGGTGAGGTGCAGGAAGTCCCTCTGTGATGTCAATGGCTTCTGCTCATCCTCCATTTGGTGTACATCCCGCTGTGGTGCACAATACCAGCTGCATCCCAGCAAAGTGTATTAGATCTCATTTGCTTCAATCGGTGCTCTCGCATGACCATAGAGGTTGTGTGAAGACAGAAGCTTAGTATGTAATTTGTGATCCCAAACTAGATGGAAAAAGTCAAAAAAAGCAAAAGAAACACAGGAAATCTACAAACTCTGTGTCCAAACTCAACTTAAAAGTATAAAACATCAAGCTTCACACCACCTTAAGCAGAGGTGGAGGAGCTGAAGGGTGGGAAAGACACCAGACCATGATGATCATCTTGCCTTGGTGAATTCCAGTTATTCCTCCTTTCATGTTGAATATTATCATTTATCTTTCAATTATTTATCTTTTAATTATTATTCTAATTATCTAAATCTAATTATTTACTGATGAACTAAGAGTTGTCTTTCAGTGTTTTTTTCTGTGAAGTGAATATTAATATTTATTAATTTTCAATTACATTTATATTGCCAGTAAATTGCTAATTCACGAAATAAATAATATTTGTTTTAGTATATATTTTCTATTTTAAATTAAAAATTACTGATGCATTGTCTAACACTGGTCAGTCAGCCAGGACATGATGTTAGCATATTGTTGGATTTGAAACCAGAAGAACATCAGTTTGAATCTTGGATGTTACTTTGCTGTTCTTCTGAAATTCAACCTGAATAGTAATTATACTGTATAAATGGTTAACATATAAAATGTTAGCTGTGTAAGTTCAGTAGAATAAGGTGTTTTGCCTTTCTTAATGTGGCTTTTTGGCTCAATGACTAACCCACTGTGTGATGTTCCTAAATGGTTTGTAAGGATCTCTGCAGTGATTAAATGTAACCCATTCAATAGAGCATATTGAAGTCTTCACACTTAATTTTACCTCAGTTTCTCTATCTCCTTAGGCATACCACTAAATTTGACTTTTCAGAATACACGTAAACCGCACAAATGTCATTAGGATATCATATTTGTGAGGCACCATATTTGACCATATATATATTTTATCATACCATATATTTTCTACTTTCTGTGCTGTTATTTGAAAATTTTGATTGCTTTTACCAAATATCAGTAACCCCCATTTTAAAGTGACTGGTGTAATGGTCACTAGTTACAGTTGGCCCTCACTCCTCCAAAAATAGGTGATTTAGAGTGATATGGTTGGTAGCTCTCCAGAAACAGGGCTGGGAACCATAAATATAGTATGTAGATTGCAAAGTACACATCAGTGAATATTTTTTTAGGGTACATAATAAAACATAAGTGTAAAAAATGGACGTTCATAGATTAAGTCCTCTTGTTAAACAATGAAAGGACTCTTCATAAGCAGTTGCTCGATTTGCTGACTTTCACTGCCACATTCTGTAATTAATGGTCTCCCTTAAGTGGTCTGTATTCGGTTTCCTCTTAAATGACTGGAAGATTTAATTTATACAACACATTCTTGTTTCATAATCAGCCGACTGGTGTCTTCAATTACTCTGACTGTTTTATGATTACTTTAAGTTCTGGATGAATTGCTTTATAAAACACAATCAGATTATGCAGAGACTGTGTGCAGCCTTTAACTGTTTCCCTTTCATTCTTGTGCTTGCTACAGGCTTTGTTTTCTCTGGTTAACTTCAATTTTCAGGTGCTGACCTGTGGATCTATCAGTAAAAATATATTTGCCACCATTCATAGCACTGCGGGAATTAATCCCCATGGATTTAATGTTCAGTGCAATAACAACTTTTATAAATTTGCTATTCTTTATCCAAAATATAATACATTTCCACTAATTCTTTACTAATTATATGCAGATTTAAAAGAATTTCAAACTATCTTGCATTATTGCTTCATAGAAAAGAAATGTTCTTTTTGCAGAAGCAATCTCTAGTAAAATGTAAATACTTTACATGTATGTGTAAAATCAGGGTTGAATAGTACTTCATGTTGGATGGGGCCATTTGAATGCCTGATATCACATTTAAGTCTCTGGACATCAAAAGTAAATCAATGTGCACTTTTTGATATTGAAAAGGATATGTCAGCATATAATCAATTTTAGATGCAGCCATCTACCTGATATAAAAAGTATATACCTTATTTATTTATGTATTGTTTGCTTGTTTTTCTAGTGTTCATATCACTAAAACTTAATCCACATAACTGGAAACTCAGATTCTCGGCTTTCGTTTGATAGTTTATTATTATTCATAAGGATTGAGATGTGAGTTATGAATTTAATGACCCAATTTTCAGCTATTTAAGCCACAATTTCAAGAAGCAAACATGACAAATTTCCAATTAACGAAAATAACCAGAAAGGAAATATTTCTTTAAAACAGCTTTCTCAGGAATGATTGAAGCATTATTTTTACTTGGGTTGTCTGTTTGGATCTCTGTGTCTGTTAACGTGATAAGTAAGCAACCAGTTTTGCACATGCAAATTTGATACTTGAGCTCTTTCCTTGCTGTTAACATTTACTTTTGTAAGCAAGGCCATGACAAAATGCAGGATATTCAAAATGTGGGAATAATGTGTGTGTGTGTGTGTGTGTGTGTGTGTGTGTGTGTGTATATGTTATGGTCTTACTTTTTAATTAATCTTAACATATGTATAGCTGTATATGATAAATATTAATGATAAATATTAATGATAAATATTAATGTTTTGCAGCTGACTGAAACAAAAGAACAGAAATGGGAAGATCAGAAATCTGCGAAGGACGCAAGACGATATAACAGCCAATCATAAAGAGATCATAATCAATCATGAAGAGAAGGACTGCGGCTGCAAATAAGGTTGTTTAATATGTGTGATATATTTTAAATACGAAAAATGTCCATATAATCTCCCCTTTTGATCTGTCTTGGTGACAGGCTATCAGAACAGCAATAGTTACGATGCCCAACAGAGTTTTGGCAATATACACTAATGAAAAAATTGTAGGATTTAAATCTAAAACAGTACATCCCATCCAGTCTCACTTATTCAATCATGTGAAATAGGAATGAACCTCAGACAGTTGTGTGGAAATGTAACACTAGAGTACACATTCAAACTACAATGTACTTTTTAATATTACGTGCCATTGTTATAACCATTCAAGACAAGGACCGAGCATTGTCATACATGAGTAAGGCGGCAGTATTTGTAAAGATTACAATTATAGAGAGGCATTCTGCTGTGATTCCAAATCATTCTGCCAAGAGAAAATTGGAAAATGGAGTGCAATAAAACTACTGCTTGGTCTGCACATTGAGAGGTTATAAATACACCTCTATGTTAAATAAATTATAGCTGTTAAATGCCCTCAAATTAACATTACATGACACTGATTTAAATATGCATGTTATGTATGGTATATGACGCAAATACAAATATTTCTGTAATATCTGTAATAACAGATTTCCGTTTAAACAGCTGTTTAAATTCTGACAAATTAACTATTTAAAAAAATTATCTTGATAAACACTGTAGCGACTGGGAGCTGGCTAGTGACCTTTCTAATAGGGTGCTTCATACAGCCACTTAATTTGCAACACAAGAGGCTGACATTTGTCTTTATCTATTTCCAATGTTTGCAGTGGAGAATTCTTAGGCAATTCCCAGCAGTTACCTGAGATGTAATGTATCAGATATGTTATTTTCACATGAACTGAAAAAAACAAAATTTTATTGGAATAATGGTTTCCATCAAATGTGGCTATTTCTGATTATAGTTGTATCCTGAAGTGTGTACATCTGTGTACAACAGCATGACATAGTATTTTTGGCAGTTCTTTTTTATTAGACTACCTCAATTCTGAATGAAGAAAAAACCTCCTTGGAGAAGAGAGACTTCACATATATTGTAACTACCACTTTGTTATTGTTATGAATGATTTCATTTAAAATACAAAAATGAAAGCAAATGGAAATTTAATAATAAATATAAGTTGGATGTCATCATGTCAAATCGACCAAAATTCTGAAGCTAGATAGCTGAGTTAGCTAGATTTGAAATGTAAGTTCTTTTCCGGTATTAGCTAGCTACAGGGTGTACATCATTGAGCTATTCAATTAGGATGATTCACAATATTATCGACTTAATTATGCATATTTAGGTCCTCAGTCTTGGGGGACAAATGTGACCCCACACACTTTCACTACACTTGTGTGTGGCTGTTGCTTAGATTCACTCTAACCAGTATGCGGTCATTCTTCTCTAAAAGTAATTAGGTCAGATGTACCAGAGGCAGACAAGAACTAAGAGGGAAGCTTTCAACTTCATATTTTAGTAATACCAGTATTTAAAATAATACTATAATAAATACCTCAAATGTTTCAGGACAGCCATGTGTTCTTGCTTTGAAGGCACGTGTGGCAATTGGAGGACAACATACATGTTGCAGGGGGTTGAACAGTGTCACTCATCCATCATGTACAAGACATTGAATAGTGTTCTTAAATCAAATTATATAAAAAAGGGTGAAAATACCTGGAGAGTTCTCAGCTACAAATCCAGTTACCTTTACACTATGCATGCAATGCCTACAAAACAAATATTAAGAACCAATACTGTCAGTGAACTTATCCTTAAGTGCAGGGCTTAGCTTGTCACTTTATTCCCCTTCCACTTCACAAATTATCCCTTGACAAACAGGAACTCCAAGCCTTGTTAGTTTCTCTCGCCTCATGGTATGGATTTGATTTACCTCTGGGTCCCTCAGTCCCTGGCCCCATTGACAGCACTCCTGTTATTTAATGATGTAAAAATTATTTAATGGAGCAACTTAATGAAGGTAGCCCATTGGGGCTTTCAGGCTTACATGACTTCATTAAACAAGGAGGGCAGGGCACTAACGCAGCATGGACCAGCTTTGATCCACCCGCAGATTCTGAGATGAATGTGCAAGACGGTGATGCAAGATCAAGGCCAATGGCCGAAGCAGGGATCCAGAATTTTTGTCTCATGTCCACATCACCTTAAACCCAGAAATGGATTATATATATTTTTTTTAAATACATTTGTGTCAGGGATGCGGGGTGAGGACTCACACGCAGACCCGGAGGTGGAGTGGCTTTATTAAAGCCCCAAAACAGGAGCAGACGAGGACAGGGTAAAAGACAGGCAGGGTCAAAACCAGGAAGTCAGTCCAAAAACAAACAGAGCAAGCACGTGGTCTGGACAGGCGAGGGTCGGCAACGGGCAGGCAGGCAGCGGGGCAACCAAAACAGAGCGGCAGGCAGAGACGAGATCCGAAGGCCAGGCAGGGGTCACAAACTGGGCAGGCAGGTCCGGAGCAGGGCAGACGAGAAGCGGGGAGTGAAGTCTGGGAAGGGGCAGAACCAGGGAGACCGGCAACAGGGAGCTGGGGCAGAACCACGGGCAACCCAGGCAGCCGAAGCAGAACGGCAGGCTGGACCGGGGCTGAGCAGGCAGGAAGCAGGGTCTGGACAGGGGCAGAACCGGGCAGGCCGGCAACAGGGAGCGGAGGCAGAACAGCAGGCGGCCCAGGCTGCCGGAGAGGAAAGGCAGGCAGGTGCCACAGAGACAGGAGCAGACCAACACAGACAGGGAAAGACAAAGACAGGACGAAACAGAAAACAGACTGACAGAACTTACGTGACAAAACAGCGGGCAAACACAGAGACCCAGGGCGGGAGACAGAAGACCATGGAAAACCGAGAAACAGAAGGCAAGGACGAAACAGGATACTGCGACGAACTGGCAACAAGACAGAGAAAAGCAGGGTAAATATAGGGTAGGGCTGATGAGGTGATGGGAAGCAGGTGTGCAGGCAGGCGGGTGAAGATGATCAGGTGGGCGGAGACAGGGCGGAGAGTGGGGCAGGGCTGGAACACAAGGAAAAACAAAAGCACATGGACAGGGGAAGAACACAAACACACAGCCAGGGGGGCGGAGCACTGACACATTTGAACCATTTGTCATCTATACATCTACACACAAATATGAAAATGTATATAATGTTACGACCTTTTATATCAAATTGATAGATTGATAGTATGGGAAACATATTAAACCTAAAAAATAGAACTTACATGGCGATAGCAAAAGTATACATTTAATTTAATACTAGCTCTTGTTTTTAAAACATTAGGGCTTGAGCACAACACAGTGGGTGATTTTTTTTTTTTACGACTCACTTTGTATATTTTTTAAGATAGGATTGCGCAGAGGATGCTGCATGTTTGTTACATTATATTTCAAAGCATAGCCTGACCTTAATTTGATTTGAGACTGGACTCAAATATATACTGCATTTTTAGGTCACATCGCTGTTTGGTTTTGTGTAGTCATTTACATGTGGAAACACGATGTCAGTAAAACCCATTAAGGAATCCCAAGGTATCTTCAACCGCAGTGTAAACTCTAGCTGGATGTAAATTCACTCTTTGCTCTGCTGCTAAACCCACAATAATAGTAATTTGATGTGTGTGTTGCTGTCTTTTATGCAACATGGCTTGGGATAACGGTGTACTCAAGCTGACGTATTCAGGTGCTCAGTGCTGGGGCCCCCATCCAAGTAAGGCCTTATTAGTTTGGTTGAGTTCCCTTGATTAAGAAACCTGGCAAGTGCCTTTATCTTATAATTATGTGATTTCTCGGCAGGTTGCTGTGAGCCAGCAGCTCTCGGGAGACAGGTTAATGCCAGGAGCGGTGTGGAATTAGTGCGGAGTAGACAGCTGCTGTGCAGTCTCGTGGCACTAGGAGGCTCTTTAATTTCGTATACGTGCACCGGAGCAGCGTAGCCACGTTCCTCTGACCCCGACAGAGCTGGCAAAGTGGGAACAACTACTGCCAGCAGGTCCTGTGTCTGTCTGCTCCTTACAAAGGCCACTCTCCTTAACTAGGGTAGCTGAAAGACAGAAAGCTAACTGTAACTTGAAACGAAAGCACATCAAGGAGCCATAAACTTATCTGTTAATTTATGATGGCCTTCAACGTGTGATTAATATGGAAAAGCAGCACTGACTCATGATGAAGTAAGATTTCTCAGCACCAAAAAGCGTATCTGATGGCAGTTTGAACAAAACTGATTGAACAAAAAGAGGTAAAAATCTTTACTTTTATTAATGTGGCACTGGAGCCCTCTTTGGGCTGAATTTAATCTGAAGGATGAGCAGGTTTTTTGTTTTTCATTTTTCCATTCTAAAATACATTACCTTTATATGTATAGCTATTATATTCACCACATTTTTGCTCCCTGGCTGTTCTTATCTGTATGTTCCCACTTTAATGTTAGAGTGGAGCAAAATGAAGTATAACGTCATACCATAAAAGACCCCGCTGCTCATTTGTAAATTAGCCGTTTTAATGAGCAATTTGTTTCAGGTCTTTCTCCATTGGTTTGTTTTGGTTCAAGATACACACATTTCCTTGGTAGCAGCACCAACTACTCTCCCGGTCTTAATTGCTTTGTTTAACAAAGTAGCAATCAATCACTCCATTCAGTTACTGCCTGTCACTCTATCCAGCCGTGAAATAGATTGGAAGGACACAAATTCAAGTTTGCTTTCTATAAACACTTTTCTGTACATTTTTACAGTCACTGAATATTGAATACTGCTTTGGTTGACAGTTTTCTCAGTCTGTCTGGATTTTATTCTTTCTTTCTCATGGTTCCGAAATAATGGGTGATTGCTTTTGATTGTGGCTGCTGTCGGGACACACAAAGCCTTTAATATTGTGACCTTGAGAGTTTTGTGAGATACATATGGGGCATGTAATTGTGGGGAAAAAAACATAGCTTGAGCAAGGGACAGAAAAGTATAGTTTACACATTCACAAGTTTTGTTTTGCTTTAATTAAATGACTTCACATTTTCATGTAAGTTTTTATGTATGTCCCCAAACCAGACTAAATAGGCATTTTTGCTGAACTCATCACTTTTGACTGTACTTAAGATATAATTCCAAATATCCACATTATAATCTTCTTATAACCAACATTTCAACCTAGTGCAAGGTATTTAGCTGATTATCTGATGATACCTAATTAAATCATACGTGACTTAAATCCAAAATGTCATCATGGTCAGAGGAGTGATTGATTGTCACTATTGAAAAAAATAATTACTCTCATTTTATTTCATGGCATTTCATTAATATGCATTATAATACAACCATGTTCTGATCTTTAAGAAGTTCATCAAAATGCTGACTGAATTACAATTGATTTGAATTGATTTGAAAATGACAACTTACTCATTCACTCTAGTAAAAGAGGAACTGAAAATACATGCATGTTAAAGCAGTGTAAGCTAAAATTCCAGTTGTATTGCTATTTTCATATTTGTTTCAATAACAATGTATTGAATTAGAACAGTTTACTGCTGTCAAAGGCTGTGTACAAGTCTGAGTTTTAGGACCAAACCTAGTTGTGAAAACAATCATTCGTATCATGGAAGATTAATTAATTTAGAAAGTTTAAGTATTAAGTAATACACAAAAATATCCAAGAGGCACTGTATTTATGCAACATACAGACTCAAAAGTCTTTTCAGTAAATGGAAGTGACATCTGGATTAGCAACAGCAATATAGACATGAACTGAAAGCAAGCATTGTGGAGTTAGATTATCCTTGGTGTTATCACATGACACATTATGCACTGCTTTTGACTGTAGCAAGATCTTGGCTCTTTGCATCATAACATTTCTGCTCTGAAGGCTTCAGTCAGGTTAAAAACACAGGTTAAAAACACAAAACATACTCCAAGTTATGGTTTGATGTTGTTGAATAAATGCCTAGACTTAGACTTCTACTTTCTTTGTCATCTTATTTTTCCATTTTTTTCTCCAACTTAATTTCCCTGCTGCATTTTGTCATTACAAATGTTCCAGTGCCAAAATGTACAAATCTCACCATAGGTATCTTCTCATCTTTACCTAAATTGCCACGTTTGTTTTATATAATTGCTAAACACCTTCTGTTTTTTGGCAGAAAACACATCATGGTCGTCTTATTTGTGAATGAAAGCTACCTAATTAGCAAACTAAGATCCTTACCAAAAGATTAATAGTATTAATTGTTACTACAGCAATATACCCTCAACAGGCCACACAAAAAAACATTTCTAAAGTACTTTGCCTGTCATTTACATGCAATAACAATGAAATAACCTTTACAAATTCAACAAAAACACATATAAACAGCTTAAGTTAGAAATAATCTAATGCCTTCAGACTAAATACTGTATGGGATTCTTTAGCAGAATATTCATGACGTGTCTAGCATCTAAATGCACAATATTGCTTCCTCTCAATTATAGTGCATGCCAAGACTGTACTGCACAAAGAGATGAAACACTTCAAGACGAGATAACATTGGTTGTATGAGCAGGAAGGTTGGGAATCCTTTGTTATTTGATTAATGAGGCATTGATAGCAGCTGCTTATAAAATGATTGCTTGGATATTGCTGCTCCAATCAGATAGGTTGGCAATGCAGAGTTGTGTTAATCTCGCTCAGACTAGAGGAATACCGATAGGCAGGTTAGACTGAGAAAAATCTGCAGAGTGATTGGTTTTCCCTTGCCTAGCTTGGACTAAACTGCAGTTAAGGTTAATTTACCAGCATGTGTCAATGGTAAATTGTGGGTACTCACAGCCTAAATATGAGCACACGTTACTCCAGTACTCAAATCATATTTGTTGGTTGCCTGTGAGTTTTAGAATTAATTTTAAGATTTTTTAACTTGTTTTTAAAGCAATTAATAGCTCAGCACGATAACATATAATTGAACCTTTAGTGTGATATTGGCTGTAATGTTCTCTCAGATCTGCAGATGCTGGCCTTCTTGATATTCCTATGGCACATTAAAGGAGTAGTGAGCAGGCCTCTGTTTTTATGCAGCTAAACTGTGGAATGCCTTACCCACACAGATCAGAGAGACACCATCCATTGAACATTTCATTTAAAAAGCCACTGTTTAAAGATTGCTTTTAAATGACTATCTGTGCCTCTATTGCACAAGTCCCCTTTTTATGTGTTTTATTATTTTCCCTTTTCTCTTACTGCTGTGTTGTTTGTTTATTTATTAGTTTTTCTTCACTGTGTGCACTTTTGGCTGCAGAATTATGCATGAAAGGTGCCACATAAATAAAGTTTGTATTAAATATTTTTACTGACTGAAATGAATTGGTTTTGACTGGTTAAGATGTTTGTGTCCAGCAAATAGTACACAATACTATTTCCATATTTACATCAATTAAAATATTGATGAAAACAAATAACTTATATGGCATACAGTATATCCAAGGTGTCTGCAAGTAGGTAATGTTAGAGAATGAAGAGGATTAACTCTGTAGCAGTTCCTATAGCTTGTTCAGTGTATCTTAAATATCAAAAAAGATTGAATTGATAGGGAACTTGTACTGTAGAGGCTTTTTAATATTTGGGGTGATTTTTTCTTTTGTGTCCATTGAAAAGTGAGGATAATGTGAACTTTAGACATTTTGACATGAAAATAATATATGCATGTAATATATATCCCTGTGTTTTTTGTCTTAACAGTCGCATGGATTCACTACTACAGTATCCTTCTCCCTAACCAGGACAAATGGTAAGTTTTTGGAAATATGTCTCACTGATATTGCTTTCAGAACAAGAACAGCCAATTTGCCATTGTTGATTGTGCTGGAACTGCACTGGAATAATAGCATTAATCCTCGTGGAAGGTATCTGTGAGTGAGCAGATTGCCTTGTGCGAAGTGCAATCATTCGCAGCCAGTTCATCCAATTACATTTTATTGACATAGCGAGGATAACCGAGAGGGAATTTAGGTAATCAGAAAGTGCTTTTGTTGTTCAACTCCGTTGCATTTTTTGAGGCACATCAGGGAGCTTTTAGCTTTTTCTTTTACCTTGTGATTGCTTGGCACTGACCTTGTACAGTAGTTTCCAGACTATTGTTTGGGACCCATTGATGTGCTGTGGGGCAGATACATTGGGCACTCTGCTCATTACCAAAAATCTCAGGGATGTATATAAACCTGAGGATGTATTTACTACTTTCTTTGTATTTATGAGTGCAGTTAGAGTGCTGTCAGACTGGTTTATTCTTAAAAAAAAGCCCTTTGCTAATGTGTCATGGTAATGCTTAATGTTGTGCATTACATTATTGCAGTGTAACTCATTGTATTACAAAAGAAAGCAGCAAGGCTGTGCTTCAACCATCACAAACTATACTAGAGGCCAGGAAATGTACTATAAGTGAAATTGTTTTTATTAAAAATGGCAGTGCCTCTTCTAAAATGTATGGCCGCATTATTTATAATTGCATTTATTTAACAACAATCATTTAAAGATTCATTCTTCAAAATGTTGGTGGAGTTAATAAAATAGTTGAGTGTTTATCACATTCTTGTATTACTAGTGTATATAAAATATATAGAATACAAGTGTTAAATGCAGAAACATTTTTTGATGGAGTTTCTCTTTATTGTAACTAAACTACATTAATTGCAATGTAATAATGATTGCTGAAACATAAATAAATGTTGGAAAAAAATTGGCTGTCCTTTTAAATGATTCCTTCATGTTGCTGTTCTCGTTTCCTCTCTCCATTTCAACTCTCAATGGTAAGACTCTGCAAAATGACATAAGATATTAAGAGACTATTGCAATGAAGCAAACAGATTCAGAAAAACATCTTACCTTAGAATAAGATTTTATTGATTTCCTCTGTGGGGAAAACATGGACAGCAAGACATTAAAATTCATTAAACTCCATAATTCTCCCCACAGTAATTCTCCATTGTAACAGCAATGGTTAATTTGATTGCTAATACAGAGACTTGAATCTATATGCCTTCTCCCACTAGAGAGGTCACAGGATGCAGAGAATGGCAGCAGAGTGGTAATTTCATCTCTTCTTCCTCTACTTCTTTTCAGTCTGTAAGGCTGCCTAGATTTCCTAAAAAGATTTGCAATGGTAATTGATTGAGTTATTACTCAAAACGTATAACGGTGGCTGAATGACAGAATGCCATTTTTTAAAATCTCCTTTACTTGGCAGAAAATAACATCCATTTGAAAACTGTCTGTTATATAACTCATTTTTGCCATCTCCTTCACACTTGTAGACTGGTGAAACTCCTGATGATTAGAAACTAGGCTGTATAAGACCAATATATAAGAAATGGTATCACACTGGTCCAGGAAACTAAAGGCCTATTTGTATGTCATGCAAGGTATTTAATCCCATCATGAGGGATGGGTTATAATTATTCCTGAAAAAATAATATCGTAAGGGATAGTCAGCATGGTTTTGGACAGAGAGATCATACTTAACTACAGAATGTGTTCATTCAAATCAGGGTAATGATACCCTGATGTCTGTACTTTCAAAAACCTTTGAGAAAAAAAAAAACACATGAGCAATCATGTTTACAATCGAAATAGTAGATAGTTGATAGTTGATAGTTGTATCACTATCAATAAAAATGGATATTGCCAGACTGTCCTCCTCTCTGATTGGTCCATACAGTGTTCCAGCCATGTGTATAATCACAGTACACCACACCTAAGCCTTCTTACCCTAGCATAAATAATATCATTGCATGCAAATACAAAACATCGCACTAAAAAACAGGCAGAACTGTAAATTAGGGTTGGGTGAACTGGAAGGTAGTCACTGACAAAACAAAAAAGAAAATGCCATGATTGAGCTAAATGAGAAATGACATTAGACTAGCTAACTGAACTCATTTTGTCATGCCTCACTCTAATTGCCAGGTCAGTACTTAGCTAGATAGCTAAATAGCTAGTAAACTACATCTATATCAATGGAGTGGCAAACATCCCGGCAACTATGTTGCTAAGTATTCGCAAAGCGGCAGGCATCACCACATATTCTGAAAATTCTAGCAATGAATCATTGGACACCACCAACACTCCACCAGTTAAAATAAAAAAGAGGAACGGTGTCCAATATCACCAACTTGGAACTGAGAAAAATGAGACAGTTCTTTCATTTGTACTCAAGTAAACAAACAAACATAAATAAATAGATAAATCAATAGCATTGATATTAGCTTGCTAGCATTACAGTGTTGCAGGAATGCTGCTGTTGATCACCTTGAACATGGCCAACGTTGGCTAGATAGATAGATGTCTCCACTGTGTAGCATTTTCTGTTGCATAGCAACCACTTCTTTTTGTTCTGCTCAAGGACTATATTCTTTGAAGAAAGGATGACATCTAATAAATGTACTTTTTATTGAAAAATTGCAAGACAATTTAGCATACAGTCATTCTTGCATAAAAATTAAATGAAATATTATATAACTCCTAAAGAGTGTTATTTACCAATCTGTGGTGTAGTATTGTATATTTTTCAAAATTTCACAGTTGTATAGAAAATCTACTATCAAAACATACTCAAGGCCTGTCTATGTTCTAAAGACATTTGATTTAAGATCTGGCCAAGCCAAAAGTGTACAATAACTGTAATGTCAAGACTCAGACATTAAATTGCATGCTCTAATCTTCAAGCTAGATTTAAGATATTGGCTGTGGATGTGGATAAAAGGATATTTTTAAATACTGAACAGTATTGCATGCATATGTTTTGTTGTGTCACAAACATTATTTTTTCTTCATGTACAAGAACAATGCAGTCATGTCAGGCTGCTCACTCTCTTTCTCTCTCAAAAAAATTAATTTCTGACATATCCGTCAGCATGGCTGTATCTCACTTGAGGGTAACAATACTGCCAAGCTGTTTGACAAGAATCCCTTTATGCATTTTGAAGAGATTTCTAAACATTGTCCAATTTAAAACTGGGAACCAAATCTCATCTTCAGGCAATGCAGAACAATGATTCTTCTGCTTCAGTGATTATGGCCTGGCAGAATGTCTGTCAGCCTCTATAATGTGCTGTTTATAAATAAGATTTGTTCTATATTTTATCTACATCCTTGACATTGCTACTGACATCAAAGTCAGATAGGAGTTGACTCTTGCTAAACTGTATTTCCTAAACCTCTGTAGACTTTACTATTTCACCTTTTTGTTTTAGATGTGAGAATGACAACAAAGCAATACCCAGCCAGACATTTATTTCATTTATTTTTTAATGCATTCTGTTGTGTCCTCAAACCACAGCTGGTCTCTCATACATAAAAACCGACCACACAGTAAACTGAGTCAATATGGGCTGATGGCACATGAGCACAGTGGCAAAATAGGTGTGAACGGCAGCAAAATCGGGGTGATTTAGCTCCACAAATTGATCCCCAGCCTCCTGGGTTTCTGTTGATTCATAGGTTCAGGATGGACTGTTCTGTGCCAGGTTGATTGGTACTTCCTTTGGACTCAGACCAAACAAAGTGATTTGTCCTGCAAAGAGATTTCATTAGATGGAATTTGTTCAGCTTTCAGTTGGACTATTTTATCTTTTAGAAACAACTGGTTATTAATATTGTGTTAAGATTCTGATGGAGATTGAGCATTGTAGGCCTGATTTACTAAGAGCATTTATGAGGGATGGTATTTTACATATGCAATTAAAGAAATTTTTTAAATATTTTGTGGGTGATCCATTAGCCATAAAGAATCATGTTAAAATATGGGCCACTCCATTGCAAGAAAAAAAATTGGGTGTTGTGTGGTGATTTGATTTCCAGCATGCCAGATTTAGATGTGTGAATGGGCACCAGCTCAGAAAATACGCATAAGCAAGAAATGGAATTTGATCCAATTTATTGGTGGAAGAAGGAAAAAAACATGTCACAGAACTGCAGTAGCAGAATGCCAGCTTAGCAAGAGGACACAAGATGTGAACAAGTATTTGGTAAATGGTAAATGCCATGGGAAATGAAATGAATGGATAATGAAATAAAAATCAGATGGGAAGATTTAAGGCACTGTGCAAAGTATAATGCCAGTCATTGGTTCTTCTCAGGTGTAGTCAGAGTGTGAAAAGGAGACGTGCAGTAGGTAAGCTCTACCACCTGAAAATAAAGAGCAAGAGAAGCATACGGAATGTTCTAGACATTCTCTCTGTAAATGCTACAGAACATTTGCTGGTTTGAAGCCAGGCCATGCAATGTGCATAATGATAGGAATAGTTGTTTTTCCCCTCTTCCCTTCCCTTTTCCCTACATTTGCAAAAGGAGCACTGTTCCTACAGATGAATAAGTCACACGCTGACCTGGGGGTCTTTTGCCACAACATTGATTAGAACACCTTTACAGATACACACAACCTGGACATTTAGTAAATGTGTGCCTTAGTGGTTCCTGTGCATATTCTCCATGCATGAAGGGGGAATCAGTGGAATATGGGCACTGTGAAAAGCTCCGCAAACATTGCTTCTTGAGCCCTGGGGCATTTGTACCTGGCACTCCTCCATAATACGGCATTAAGACCCAGGGATAACACACCACAAAAAGACGACTCCTGCAGTACATTCCACAGTACACCGAAATGAACTTGAGTCCAGAAAAAAAGCAAATGTGGCAAAGAGTTTTTTGCATTGCAGGAGTAGAATGACTCCTTTCATGGAGTGGCACTTGGTCACCTCTCACATCCTCCAGCAGGTCTAAAAGTTGACTTGACAGACGCTAAGTCTGCGTTATTTATTTATTTTTATGCTTCTTTCCCCTTTTATGCAAACCTGTTTGGAATCACAATTGCATATTAGTCTCGCCTCGCCACAACAGCCACTGTACTCTCCCAGGAGTGCTGAAGTGAGATGAATGCAATCTCAGATGCACTTGCACGCAGCCAATGGCTGATATTTCACACTACAAGTTAAACAGCACACTACAGTGGAGTGTGCGCTGATTGGAGGATAGGTGTTACTCCACCGATGTCACCCAAGCAACTTTCAGGCTGCCTGAGCGTGGTGGGAGAAGGGCACCCTGGCTGACCTCTCCATGCTTATACCTGGTGGAACACAGGCTATATGGCTAAGCCTTTGCACACAGCAAACACCTTGCTGGCTGAACCACTTGAGACCCCTGGTCTGTATTACTTTTTTCCTTACACATATGAAACACATAAATGCGAGCTGAAAACAGCCTTTCCATATTAAGTCATACTTCGATGACACTGCTCCCTTTTTTGACACAACAGCAGCCATTACTGTAGCCTACAACAGCATTAAGATTAACACCTGCCTCCCCATATGCTCATGAAATTACCTTTCCCACAACTGCTGCAAGCCTTGGTATATCACATTTATTTTTGCACAATCATCTATTTGCATTTTATCCTCCCAGTATTTTACACTTTCCCAAAGGAACCCTTACAATTACAGATTCAATCACATGAACCAGCAGAGTGCCATGGTCAAGCATCTTCTGCATTTAAAATGTGTCTTTTGTGTGTTTTTAAATGCCTGCAAGCTTCTAGTAAATGGGTGCTATATTTTTTTTTATTTCAGATTGTCAAATTGTTAACAATGTAGTTAATGAGGAAAGAGTGGTGTATATAAAATGATAACTATATCTATGTGCAAAGTATTATTTTCAGTGCCTACGGGAGACATTGTACTAACATAAAAGGTTAAGGGCTCTATCTAAAAAAGGCTTTCAGCATACAAAAATGCCAAGTTACTTTAAACCTACTTTTATAATACTTAAAATTGTAGATGTCAAAACATACACTGTACTATCTACAAGGGGATTGTGTTCAGTTTACTTTGGTTTTGTACAGTTGTGGCTTGCTAGCTGTTGGAATGCTGAAAAGTTTCCTTTTTAAAGTATTTTTTGGATTGTTAATTATTTGAATGTGGATCTCATATGCTATATGTTAGACACAGGTTGTGAACAGAATCTCAAGTGCAGCTCATGTAGAAAACATGTTGTTGAAGTCAAAATAAAACTACTCAAAAGCTGGCCTATGGGTTTAGGCCTTTCATTCTGTGCAATTTTAACACCAGTCATAACTTCACTTAGTGTTTTGCTTGCTGGAAATCCTCTCTGAAGTAACTGCTTCAAGCCAGCAAATTTAACAAATCAGGGTTAGATAATCTATTGTTACACAGGAATCCACATCCACCTCTCCTTAAAATGTGTATGAAACAATTGTTCATGTTTACATGTAGGTGAAACAGCAAATCATCACTCACTACCCTTAGTAATGCTAATCCACAATCATCATAATCATAATCAGAAGCCATATTCCAATATAGATGAAAGAAGGCTAGGGCTTCACACAGTGAGGTCACAATAAAATGGATAGAAAAAACAAGATTTACATGTGTGTGGTAGAGTAGAGAATTATTTTCATGCTTTACCTGCATATATCCTAGACTCTGTGATATATATATATATCTTCAAAGTGTTAACAAAAAAGTTGAGTCTGATTCTAGTTTGATTGCTTCACTGCTCATTTGAACAGAGTGATTATTGAAGGAGAAAGTTGTTTGACTCTCTCAACCTCGCCTGTCCAGCTGGCATCAAACCATTTATCTTCCTTTTTTATTGTTCATTGCTCATTAGTCTTGATTCAATTTTCATTTCCAGCGGCTACAAGCGAGGAAGTCCAATTAAAGAACAAAGACTGTGTTCTGCTTTCTGCCTGGCCCCTGCAGAATTATACATGGCAGGCAAAGGAGCAGGTAGTATTATCAGGAAGCTGTGCAATGAAGTCAGTCTAAATAAATACAACTAAAGGACAAAAACTGAAAAAAAGATTATTCTTTTTCACAACTAATATAAATCTGTGAGACTGGCTTGTTTTTTTTTCTTCTTCTTGTAATTTTCTTTGCAAAAACTGTGATCTAGTACAGGTGAATTTACTGCAGGTTAAGACAATTAAAGGTATTGTTAGGTGAACTGAGGATTTTACTAATTAACTGTATGCTAAGATTTACAGCAATGCCATTAAGCTTCAAGCCCTGGGAACTCCTTTGTATGCTGGCTTCCCTTCCAAACCATCTCTTAATCAATCAAGGTAATTTAAAATATGTAATCAAGTGCTTCCTTGATTTGTAAACTATTTATAAATAGTAATAGTCCCTACATAGGACATGTTCGTTGTAAATAAATGTACCACACAAAAATGAAAAGAACAAGGGAAACACAATGACTACTGTCCCTTTTTGTTTTCATAGAACTCTAACCTTTTTTTTTCCATTTCAGAAATTACCCATCCACCCCCTTTCTGCCAAAGGTCTGTGTTTTTAAGGAAGGACAGCGGCTCTGCCCCCTTGGCAGGTCTCAGAGGGCATTCAGAGTCACCTCCCAAAACTGCTGGCCCTTGCAGTCCATTAATCACTGCCTAATTCCAAAGGTCTGATATCACCATCCGTGGTCACTGACACACTGCTGTGCCTCTCCCCTTGGAAAAAATGTCCAAACAATTTGGGGAAAAAAAAACTAGTTGAGGCTCCAGGGTTATCTCAAACAAGAATATCTTTATGCAGTATGATCATGCTTTAGGATGCCATTGTTGTGCTCTTGGGAGGTAGAATATTTGGTAGTGCAATCTTTGGGTTTCACGATGGGACTGGTTTTAGTCAAACCTATGGTGAAGTTTGGTCATTACAAAATGAGCCAACATGACTGACTGAGCCATGTTCACCTGTGGAATAGACTGATCAGGGTCTTAATCCCAGTTTGACTGTAAGTGTAAAAAATGAAAAATTTAATGCTTACTTCACAAGGATATGCAAATTGCTTCCATGTTCATTGTTCATCAAAATCAATAACTGTCCTTGAAGAAAGGTACAGAGAAGAGCTGTCATTGTACATTACTGGAGACATTAATAAGGGGAGATATCAAAACATTAAGTATGGATAGCTTTAATAAAATTAGCAACTGCAGCTAATTAGTGCTCACTGTTTATTCATATGAGGGGGATTGTCTCTTTGAAATATAACAGATAAATAATAGGCCATGATTAACAATGCTATAAAATTTTGCTCAGATTGCAATGATCACCATTGATTGGCTCATTTTATGCTCCATTCATGAGTGCTGTGGTGAGACTGAGGTAGTGATTTGCCTAAGCTGGCCCAATACCCACAAGCAGATCTCCATGCAGTTCACACAACAATGTTATGGTAAAAATGATTTGTAAATGTAAAGCACTCGTCATGCATAAAACAATATGTACAGGACGGCCTCCTGCTTCAAACTTTAGGAAAAATTTTTAGAACAAACATTCCATTCGCTCACTGGGTCACAGACGAACCTGGTTGCGAACCCACAAAGGGTACTGCAAAGCTAGATCCCGATCTGAAATGCAAGTGACATAATCCATAACCATTGTGCTCCTTGCTGTTATTTAATGCCTGCTGTTGTGACAGAGAGCACAGGCCTGTGAGCAGCAGGAAGGTGTACCAAACCTCGTGTCACATCAGCGAATGTTAAGCATCAGCAAAGCGCACCATCCGCTAGCGTTGTGACCACGAAAAAAATTGACCCTCTGTGTACGCGGTGTTCCCGTTTCTGCAAAGTTCTCACCCATTTAAATTGTAAAACTTTGTCGCACATAACCTATTTTCCAAAGGGATACTGGCCAGCTCATTTACATGAGCAAGCTATGAAAAGATTGTATCTCAGCTTCAGAAGAAATGAAAGTCGTCCCCACCTCTTACAAGCTTTTTAAATAACGATGGTATGAGCTCATCATTCATAATGACAATGATCATTTATTATGAACTCAAGTAGGATGAAAAAGCCCTTCCTTAGTGAATATACCCACTTCTCCCATTCTGATACCCATGGATCTATTCTTTTAACCTTGGCTCATGACAGATAATAACTTTCTCATTGAGGACCTACCTCCTCTTTAAATAAAAGACCTTTAAAGGAGATATATTGCATGGCCCTTGCTGATGAAGCTTTCGCTGGTTAGGATTATATCTCTATTCATTCTCATTTATTCTGCCATAGATCTAATTTGAATTACTCTGACCAATTAAAGCCAAGGTTATCAGCTCTTCCAAGAGATGAGACGTCTCCTGCCTTGCTGGTAACTTAGTTATATCCCATACAACATGACACCTGGAGAGGTTCTGACTGACCCCATCACACTGTCATGCCAACAGAAACATTTTTGCTTCCCATTTGTCATCATTTCACAAATGCATATTCCCTGGATTCATAATTACATTGCATTTATTGCCTTAGTTGGACACTTGCATTTACAATAGTAAAATATGAGTTCTCCTGACTCAGAGACAAACGTTTGACACAGGTAAAAGGATGTGATGTGTACTTACAGGTGCCTGGATTGTGGAGGTGGTTCAGTCCCGAGGGGATAGTCAAATCCACGGAAGCATGTAAAAAGAAGCAAAGGGATTAGTACAACTGCTGTAATTAATGTATGAATTATTATTAGACAGATTATTAAGTATATTATCCATGCGTATCTTAAATTGTAATTGTTTTTCTTTATGCAATTCAATGTCTTTGCTGTTGATACTGAAGCAGTTTGGCTGTCAAGTTGCATTGGGTATTGGCAGGGGACACTAAGCTGAACAGTCAAAATAGGGAAAGACATTACATTATTGTCATTTAGCAGATGCTCTTATCCAGAGTGACTAACAGGGTTACAATTTTACATGTCACCCATTTATACAGCGGGATATTTACTGAAGCAATCCTGGGTTAAGTACCATGCTCAAGAGTACAGCAGCAGTGCCCCAGCAGGGAATCAATCCTGCAACCTTTCAAGTAGGAGCCCTTCTCCTTCCCACTATACCACACTGCCACTGCATATTGTACATGCGCATAGAGATTCCAGCTGAAGCTTGCCAAATGTAACTTGGCATAATGTAACATTAAGTGAGGAGTGGAAGAATGATGATAGGTAAGAAATGTACTGCAGACTTAAGAAGAGGTATCTTTGACGTTGCATTATACAAATGGACAGGTTTGGAGAATGCAGTGTGTGATGGCACAGGCAGCTACACATTATGAGGATCAGTTAGTAGTTATTGCTACTTGACTAAGCAACACTACAGAGGTAGCATTCACTCATTACTTTGCACAGGCTAATATCGCCACATTTATATATGACAAGCCTGTAACGTGCACGACTTTCAGTCACACCAAAATGCATTCTACGTGAATACCAATTTCAAATTAGTCACAGAAGTGCAAAACATCTTTATGGCATTATGCATGTTACTTATGCAGCACATGTAACACATGTCCATAACTTTACTCATAATAGAGTGAAGGATAAAAAAAGATGGGTAAAGTATAAATGGTAAACAATTGTAATACTTAAAATATTTCACAAGGCAATGCACACTGCTTGTTTCGTGATGTTGCATTATGTGTGTAGAATTATGACATGAGAAATCATCAAAATCTTATGATTTAATTAATTTTGCTTGCTTGGTAATTCCTTTTAAATGTTTTATATCATGTAATGCCTTGTAAAATTTGCTTAGATTGTGAATGGAGAGAAATCACTGTGGTTCTGATAAGTGTTTGGTGTGCTACAGCTTTTATGTTTTATTTAATCAATTCATGCAATTGTAGAAACTTGTAAAGGAACTATAATGTTGCCATAGCGATAGCTTCTATGAATAATATGTGAGGGGGAAAAAGACTGAGGAGATTATGATTTATTTGTATTTGAACGAGCGGGTCGTGTCTAGCTTGGCTATAAAGAGAAGACATATAACCAAACAAACTACTTAAGAACAGTATGTGTGTATCTGTGAACAGTATTAGCATACCTAACAAAGGCTGGGGACAGAAAACTGTGTACAGACAATGGAGCATGGCTTCAACATGAACAGAAAACATATTCATAAATAAGATGTTCCATAAAAGCCTTCTTCACCAGCGCATTCTTGTTAGAATAAATTAATATCATGAAAGCTTCTCAGAATCCTCTCCAGTTTTTTTTTTTTTCTCATCACAACTGTCCACTTTAGATCCAATTACACTTATTAAACATGGCTGAACAATCTGAATCGACTGATGTATGATGAATGATTTCATTTTTTGTCAGTTAAAATGCAATATTTCCCCTTTGCACCACTTTACTTTCAGTGATTATCTTTGTAAAATCACTCAAAGGACACATTAATTGACTAAAACGTCTTGTCTTTAAGTTGTTATGTTCCATAAACTAAAATTCTGACCATGCTTTATTATTGCAGATCAGCAACAGGTAATACATGATAGCTGCATTTATTAAATTGTCATAAAGTAGAAATTTGTAATATTCTTCTACAGATGTAGCCACAGTAAAACATTGACATCAAAGTTTTTGAATAATTTTCTGATTGTTCTGACTTCCCACATTCTTGAGAAGTGATGGACATGCAAATCTTTAAATTAAATATCATCGTATTAATACCTACCTATGCCTTTGACCTCATCATTGCTGTAGAATGTTTAAAGAGATATTGTGTAAATGTCACACATATGAAAATGTAGTGTTTCTACACAATATATAATGGAAGTAAATCAGAGAGAGAGCTATGTTTGTCCCTCTGACTCAAAGAAGGATTGAGTAAAGTTCATGCCAACTCATCTGGCAGGAACAGTGCCATTAATAATGGCTTTAAGGGTAAGAAAGGAAAAAGGATTGATGCTTACCATTTATAAAAGAACATAAATACATAGGAAAATATAATGATGAGAACAAGACATGCAGTTCATTTTAGCTCATCACATTTCTATATTTATCCATCACTGTTATATTTGGTCTTGGTGTCTCTGATGCCGATACAAACAACCTTAAGTTGTTATATGGCTGTTACATGTACCTCTTTGTGTAAAGAAACACTTTTTAGTTTTTATTGTGAAATGCAGGTGTGGTGTAGTGGTAAGGAGCAGGGCTAGTAACTGAAAGGTTGCTGGCTTGATTCCCTGCTGGGGCACTGCTGTTGTACCCCTGGGTAAGATACTCAGCCCATAATTGCTTTAGCAAATATCTAGCTGTATAAGAGGGTAAAATTTATAACCTATGTAATTTGCTCTGGATAAGAGGTTCTGCTAAATGACAGTAACATAATGTATTTTTGCCTGATTTGACTTTTATCTGAATAGCATCAACATTATTGGAGGTTATACCCCATCCCCAAGTCCATTATAGCAGAGATATGAGTTCATTGCCAACAATTACAATAAATGAGAAATCATCAGCTACTGTCCTTCATTGTTGTGTTCTTGGTAATTAATAATAATGCACCTATTTTTCATACCTTGCTTGTTGCCTCCTTGCTCCATACTAATGCTAATTAACATTTCCTGTTGGTCAGATTGTAATCTGAGAGAAAGCTCTTCATGATTTTTCAGTGAGCTAATTGTTCAGCTCACTGAAGCTTTTATGTTTTGTTTAATTACTTCATCTGATTTAGGACATTTGGAAAGGAAATGTGCAGTTGCTAAGTGATGGTCTCAATGGTGGAGGTGTGAGGAGAAAGGCTTTTTCATAAGGAAAGGTATCTTTCGTCTGAAGATCTTGAAGTGCACATCAGAGTGGGTCTGTCTTTGGTTGACTATGAAAAGACAGGCAAAGTGGTGAAACCAAGCACCCACTGCAGATAATTATATGTGTGTCTGTGAACAGTATTAGCACATCAACAAAAGCATGCAACAAAGAACACAAGAGGGTATACATTAAATGGGGAAAGGCTAAAGAACACAGGCAATGCTTACAAGTATCTGTTACCAATGGTAAATCTGCATCTGAACCTACGTCTTGCCATGTTTTCACACCATTTGTTAGTTGAATATTTTTGTTCCTTATAGTAATTTAAATATTTTTATAATAAATATTTGCTTATTATAATTTTGGTTCAAAACAATGCAAATATCTTTTTTTTTGTTCTTTCTGCACATTATTATTTCACAGGAGAGCGGCATGGCGAGGCTTTGGTTGTCTGAAGTATGAACACAATCAAGAACATGGAGGGTAACCTTGCCCCTGTGCTGCCAGATGGACTGTGTCCTTGCAGGGGTAAATAGGTTTGTTGTGCACATACGAGGACAATGTAGACTGTTTGCACCCATAGAAACCTTTGTGAATAGACGCTGAAATATCACTCACTCTCCCTTTTCAATTATTACTATTTCAAAATCATGTGTGGGGTGCTCTACACACCTCCATGATAATTTTTGCTTGTTTTGAATTTAAATAGTTGGCTTCATAGCTATTAGTCCTGTTAGTTGATGAATCTGTACATTTATATGTTCCACTATTGCACTAGTGTAATCAAACTGTGGCTGTAGGCCAGATTACCATCCCAACATCATGCTAATAAACTTGCAGTACACAAAAAGGGGTGAGGGTAATGGAGAGATACAATGGGCTTAACCACAGTGACCACAGCTACACTGGCCCCATATGTGCATACAACTTACAACATTTAAATGAAACCCCATCAATTTCCATAAAAATATTTGTTGTCAACCAAAACTACTATACTGCTATGCTATGCCATGAAAATGTATTCCCTTTAGTCCCATCATTTTAATAATCAAATTGTGCTCCTGACCAAAATAACCACTATTATTTTTAACACAATATTGTAGCACACATCAAAAGCACGGTTAATAACTATGCAGTAGTCACAGTAATCACAATTACATTAACATTTATCAATATAGGAAGCTAGAGGATCCAACAGGCAAATTGCATGCACAGTTCTACTGTATGCTCTTTGCAAAAGTAATAAGAAACACTATTTGGTTGTGCTGTTTGTAATTTAAAAAGGCAGAAGACACAAAGAACAAAGCTAAAAAGTTTGTAGACAATTACAATGGTAAAACTGTTTAAACATTGGGAGAATGGAAAGAAATGGGTAGGCATGCAAATGCTGATTCAATATTCTTACTTAACTCAGGTTGAACTTAACTTCCACTTTAGCTGAAGGTCTTGCAGTTATATGTGAACCACACTTATATGTGGACCTCATTCATCTCGAGTTTAGACAGCTTATCCAACCAGAGATGTCCTGACAAGCCACAGAATCAAAAGTGAACATTGACTGAAGTTTGACCTTATTCTAAAAAGGTGCACTTTTGACTGTTTTGAGTTGAGCCAAAAATTTTTTCAAACAGTTATGACAAGTTCACTAACCAGTGTAGTTTACTGTTGATAACTCCATCTCACCTATTTTGATTGGGTGTTTACATTATACAGTATTATAACTGTTATTGCTTACCTCAGCCAAAGGGCCATAAATGGGAATATGCATCAGTTTTGGTAGCTAGCAGTATTAAGTTGCTGAACAGGATTAAAAATAAGTTATTTCATGCTCACTCTTTAGAAGTGAATGAGTCTGTACCTTAGCAGGTGGCTAGGTCAAACAAGGAGCCTGAACACTGCAGGGAACACATTAATGCAGCATTTCTTAGGCAAGCTTGAAAGAGACAGAAGGAAGAAAGCGGAATGCCTTAGATGCAGCCTAGCTAGCCAAATCATCAGAATCACAGCATCTTAATGAGGGCAGGAGCTATGAGAATGGCAGGACATGGGAGTTCATCCACACCATGACTTCGCAGCATGCAGGGATGGATTAAATTTGACACAGGAAGACGGTCTAGCAGACAGTGATGGGGGGGCAGATTGTGCAGAACTGTGAATATAAGGCAGCAAGGAGTCTGGGCAGTTACTGACATGATTGAGAAGGGTTCATATGAATGGGAGGACTTCCAAAATGCAATGTTTTTCCTCTCTTATAGCAAGATGTGCAAAGCAACATGTGTAGGAGTTTAACAATTGCACAGGGCTGAAACATGACACCTATATCATTAAAATGTGACATATGACAATGCTTGTCTTAAAGACATTAAGGTTAGTATGCTTGAAGCCCCAGTTCCATGTTTAGATCAGTTGGAGGAAGTAAATGAAGGATAAGATAGTAATATTAGGGTGTGGGCAGGAATATCGCAGGAAGTGGTTGAGAAGCAGATTGGAACAAGATTGTAGAGGCTTCACAGGAATAACCCCTGTAGTAGGCGCTCAGCTTCCAAGAAATCACTGAGACATTCCAGGTGAGAGCATAAAGCTATTTTTGATGCAACAGAAAAAGTCTCTTGTTGTTTTTGAATTATGACAGAAGACCTGCGGTGCCAGAACAGTTCATTTACACTTTAACACAAACATTAGGCTTCATTAACATCAGATCTGCTTCCTGATTTGGAGGATGATGAAGGCAGCAAACCATAGATTCTAAATTTTCCAAGTTGGATTGTAACTTAGACAAAATTATTGTGACTTGCTGAAATGTACCTATACTTCCTGAGTCTAAAGTATCACATAGTCAAACTTGGAGCATCTACATCCTGCTCACTTTCCCAATGTTCTTTTCATACTGTAGAGATGTTTTCACTTCCCAATCACTTTCATAGAGGATACACCTGATTCACAAAAATAGTGGCCATGTTCTGAGAAGTTGCTTCACAGGAAACGGGAATCAAACTAAGTGCACCAAAAGGCACTCTTTTGTGCCTTTTTGGAAATAAGCTTATGAGAAATTGGATCACAGTTGTCCCAAGGATTATAGATTGCCAAATACCTGCAAAAAATAACTGTTATTTTTCATGAAAAAACACATTTATACACACATTTATAGTAATTATATAGATTTTTTTTCCAAATATTACTTACATCATCATACATAATGCCAGTGCAACCATTTTTAGTACTGACAAAGAGTAATACTATCCAAAATTAGGCACTGTTATTTTCCTATTGTGGAAAATTGCATGATGGGGCATAAATTGAATTACTGCAGTGATTGCACTTCAATATGGCTGCTTAAAGAGTTCCTGTCACAGAGTTTAATTGTGGCAACAGCCCTTCTTATGGCTTCTGTCGGTGTGGTTTAAAGTCTTAAAGACAGGCAGTGTTAGCAAATTCAATTTCCTCCACGCTTATCACTCCGCTCATTACTGAAATGATCTAATGTGAATTACTGACTGCAGCGAAAGAAATCCAATCAGTCCTCTAGTATTTTTCAAAATATAAATTAATCTGCAACCGATTGTCTCTACCTCTTTTGCTCTCCTGATTTTCCTTTCTTTATTTTTTTGTTCCAAACCAATTTGCCACTTTATCGATCTGAGTGGTTCTATATAGTTCTGGGTCAGAGAGTTCAAATTCCTTCACTTTCTCAGCCTTTGTAACTTTCTTTTATGGGCTACTCATAAACCAAAAAGTTCTATCTGAATGGATCACCAAAAATCTTAGAATGAGATTATTATAAATTTGGATGCATACCTGTAACAGTAGCACTAAGATGTGGTCTTTTTTAAAGTTTTGTGTGTGTGTGGTGTCTTCACTTAGGCCAACTGTGCTATCAGTGCAGATATACAGCATTTTAACTGTGAAGCTCAAACAGGAAATGCAAATGATACAATTCAATTCCAAAACATTATTAAGCATCTTCTCCCTGTCTTCTACTGATTGACAGGCCCGGTTCCGTGCCTACTCATTCATTCCTTCCTATCAAATTGGAATGCTCCGTGTGAAATTTCACCCCTGACAACCACATAAGAGTCACTTGAATTAAAAGAGATGACGGGTTCTCGGGTTCCACAGAATATAAAATCTTTACTGCAATCGTCAGGTCAATGTCAATCAGTGAAAGTCACCGTGCAGTTAAGCTCCTCATAGGGAATCTGCTTACTCCTGCCTGTATTCTCAGAGTGATTGTCTTTGCAAGTGATAGTATCATCTTTTGACAACTCTTCTTGTTCTGTATATGCCACTCTAGAAGAGGCAATGTATTGTAGACTCATGATTGAACCATTCTGATTAAAGAGTGAGATATTAAACTAATTAGCACAAAAAACTGGCTTGATAACTCAAGATACTATTAAGAGTGTCATCCTATCAGAAAATTTGCATTTACTAATTTAAAACTGCTCAGAAATAGGTTTACTTTGAAAGACTTAAAATTGCAATAATGAAATCTCTTATTTGAATGCCTAAAAACTATCAAGTTAATTTTGGTTGTGACTGGGGTGCTTTACAGGCATGTTTTATATATTTATTTTAAAAATAACTAAAAAAAGAATTACTTGGGACTCAGTGTGCCCATCAATCTTGAAGCTATTGCTGTTGAGATCTGACCATGGGACCTCAAGGTCCTCAAGGTGTCTGCTACAGAAATAAGTATATAATGTGCGTAGCTTCACTGAAAATATTGAGGATGAGTTTCCAAGAAAGCCTGTGGAGCATTTCACCTTGAGTTAGCACATCAACATTTCTTTCAATCAGTTCAAGGGTTGTGTTTCATAGCAGAAATACTACTGCGTGACCACCACAGCCAACCTAAGCTTTTGCCAGTATGAGAGGTGAACTCTTTAAAGTTATAATGGAATCCCTTGTAAAAGCCAGAGGAAGATTGAATGGACAAACCTGCTGGAGGAGACAGTGCACTTAATTTAGAGGTAGCCTCTGGTGTACAAGCCACAAATATATTTAGCTGACCACAAATTTAATAAACTCTCACCCACAAATAATCAATTCACCACAAATGGAACAAAGCCGGTACAGGCAGGGACTGGGTTGCTAAGCACCAGCAAATGTCGTCACTGTCAGCTGATTGTCCTCACTTCCAATGATCCTATTTTATCATTATTAACTATATTTGTATCAGTGTGTTTCAATGGCTACGTATGGCAGTATACTTAATCTTAACCAGCTCGTGGCGAAAGACATTATCATTGCAGTGCTTAAGGTTCCCTTCTCCACTTAAGCCTCTGACTGCTTTTCAGCTTTACTTGACAGGGTAGTGGAAGCTAATCTGGCCTCTGCCCTTAGCTCTCCGCTGGTCAGGCGTGCTACATATTGGTGTCTTTGCTCTGGGGTGTGAGGGGGGACCCTGAAAGATGGAGTCAAAGGCCAAGACCAAGTATTGCACTGTATGTTTCACATCTGTTTACAATAAAGATATTTTCTGAACTTGTGAGGCTGGCTGAAAAAGTAATCTTCGGCAGAGTATCGTGAGCACGCAGGAAGATATCAAAGCCCAGCTTCCGTAGTGGCAGACATACAGTGCTTTCATAAACATTGAGGCCTGAATGGAATTTGCAACAACAAAACAATCATGATGCACAATGATATGAAATTAAGTAAAGAAGATGGCCATGACATATAACAGCAAACTATGATAAAGGAAAGTTTCCATCACATATTGATTACCCCATATTAAGTTTGCAAGTCCTGGTGTCAAGGAATATAGGAAAGGATACCATTTAAAATCCCTTGGAATAACTCACCCAGTGATTGAATGCACAGCAATTTCCTATAAAGTCAGAAATGCTAACCTCGAAACCACTGAACCAGACAAATATAATAAGTAGCCACCAATATAGTTCATCTCACAGTTGTTATACTTTTTTGCCGCTGGTGTAATGCCTTTTGTAAGTATAATTCTGTGACACTTTTTTCCCAATGCAATTTAGCATTTTGGACATGGAGAAGTAGTGTACAGGCACTTATCCTGAGCTGAACTAGTTTCCTATTTTTATGTTATTTTGAACGTATGGTTCTCAGAAACTTGGAAAATGCAGTTGATTACTATAGTGGAAGTAAGCTATTAAGGTTGTGCCTGGAAGTCCTACTGCAGTCCACATGCAATAGGACTCAAACTGGCAATTTACAGGTCTTGCTATAGCACTGTAGTAGGCGTAGTTTTAGTTTTTATCAATTGAACATTTTGGACATGAGGAAGTAGTGTACAGGCACTTATCCTGAGCTGAACTATTTTCCTATTTTTGTGTTGTTTTGAATGTATTGTTCTCAGAAACGTGGAAAATTTAGCTGCTTACTACACTGAAATTTGTTCCAGGAAGCCCTATTGCAGTCCACTCGCAGTAGAACTCAATTGAGAGGTCTTGCTATAGTGCTGTAGTAGGTGTAGTTTTAGTTGTCCATTGCAAGATTCCCTGCTGCGTGTAGTGAAAGTGGCCTGAAAGCTGTTAAGTGTTTCACCCCAGGCAGGGCTTATCGAGAACAGACTGGAGCTGCTCTGTGATTAGAGCCAAGTAGTCAGCGTGCCATAAAGTCAGTCTCCTTCTGTAAAACCTGAGATTCAGAAGCATTGTCATCTTTTTCCTGCATGTTTTTGGGACTGAACGCTGCCGATAAGAGTCGTAGGCCATCAAACACGCCAAAGCCAACTGCCCAAGGACGTGTTTGACCTGGATGCCCAGTGTCTCCAAGTCCTATCCAAGTTAGACTGAGTAAAAGAAAAAGAAAACTTTTACCTTCACATAAGCAGATTCTGTATAAATTACCTGCTTGGAAAGGTTGTTTAATCCCCACCGGCTCCAAAATCCTGATGCACATCACTAAGCAGAGACTCCTATCGGTTGCTCTTGATAGGCTTAAAGAAGCTATATCTTGAAATAGCAGCTCAAACATCTGAGCTTCACCATCCATTTTGATTTGAAATCCCATATAAGAAAAAAGTTGCAGGAGTTTTTTCCAAGAGTATTACCTTAAATCACTCAAATTAAGGTGTTTTCTCTGCAAAATCTGCAACAGCCTACAATATAATAGTACTACTAATACTACTATTACTACTACTACTACTACTACTACTACTACTACTACTACTAATAATAATAATAATAATAATAATAGTCAGCATCATAATAATAATATTCATCATCAATAGGAGCAAAGAGCAGGAGCAAAGCACAAACAAAGCAATATATTTCCACAAACCCACTGCAGTAATATTTCTCAAATCATATGCATAATTTAATGGCTCTAGGTCATGCTTGATTTTGTAAAAAAAAAATTCAGAATTTCCCTCAACAAGATTTTAACTCATGACCTTGAGATTGCATAGTCAGTGTCTTCTCCACTGCACCATGGAGGACCACCCATGCATCCAGAGCTTAAGTGTATTGCAGGATTGGTGTCCAACCAAAGAGAGCAATAATAAACTAGAGAATGTAATTCCAGGGAATTATGAGTGCATGAAAATGCAAACAGTCTAATTTTACATAGATAAAAGTATATAGGCCTACATCAAACAGATGTAGGTGGTCAGAACAGCTGCCACAAGATTCTAATTGCTTAATGGCTCTATTGTGATATCATAAAGGCCAATGTTAAGTCTATGGGGAAAATGTTGATAGTTTTTAATTAATAGTTTAAAAAGTATAAATGTTACAAAAATAAAAAATACATAGCATAAGTGTCCTTTGTAAGACCTACGCAACACAGTTTGAATGAAGTTTGTACGTTAAACGGTTGAAGCTGTATTAAACGCACAAAATTGGTTAGAAGAAGAAAAAGAAGAATAAGAAAAATTCGGATAACAATAGAGTGCATTTTCATGCACTCTAAAAAATTCGGATAACAATAGAGTGCATTTTCATGCACTCTAATGAGAGCAAAGTATAGATTTATCTATTTCTTTCTGAGTCATTATTGCAATATATGCAATATCCAATGCATGACCATTACTATTATAATACACATCCATTATGTGATACAGTTGATAGAGCACATGTCCCTTGACAGGATTTGAACCTATGATCATAACACTCTAACGCTTAACAATTGCTTAAGAATCCAAGTGGTGATATGATCATATTATACAAAGAATACAATCTAGAATACTAATTTCCTATTAGGAGATTTCAAATATCAAAGTTTCAGGAATCATAGGATATCTTCAGAAGCAAAGGTCATAAATCCCAGTTCAGTACATTTTACATCAGTATTGAAAGGGGGTCCAATAGGTCAAGTGTATAGTATAATGAAGGTACAAAATGTATGCAATAGCATTTCCTGAAACCACAATATTTCATATTTTTACTAATGAAAAACACAGATTTCTCAGCATGTGGATGCTAAGATTTTCCATCATCTGCCGATATTTTTGAGATCCATTGATTATCTATTCTAAAGATTTTACAATACGTATATTATGGTGGATTATAGTTTTTGATTTGAGATATTTTTACTCTCCATTCTACATTCTAACTGCTTTCATTGGCCTCATAAAATATGTAGCTGCAATAGATAAGTTGTAATGATATAAAGGTCAGTGCTATGCACTGGTTATACTGTGCTGTCTACAGTAAAACCAGTTGTTTGCTCCTCCTGTACGCTTGCATTATTATGTTGGGTTATTTTCACAGGGTTTTGTCAACATGTTTTAACATCAAATCAAATTTATAATGCACACACGAACCCTGCTATTGAATGATGGAACATTAGTTCCATTTTCCATTCCAGAATGCACAACTTTTATCAATATGAAATGGAAAAGGAACAAAAAAAACACACACACACAGACGCACACACACAGACGCACACACACACACACACACACACACACACACACACACACACACACACACACACCAGTCGTAGTGTAGCCCTGGCTCACCTACCCACCCCTATCCCTGCTGTGGGCTCCCATTTATTGTCAGCAATTAATGTGACTGTCTCAAACTCAAGCCATATGGGTCAGCCTGCACTCAAAGAAAAAGCTTTGCCAACTGAGCCACTCTGAGCCATAAATTTCATGAATTCTTGGGGAAACCATGAAGATTTTAAGCCATTTTTGTGTGGTGGAGCCACAAATACCAACACATTTCAAAAGAATATAACAAACACTTAAAACAATTAAAATGTCGCACAGAGTTTTATAGGAAATCACTTTAGAAATCAAAAGTTAAAATAACCGCACAATTATATGAGATAAAACAGAGAAAAAAACGTAAAGGCAAGATTAAAATGGTGAGTCATAAAGGAAACCTACATTTTTAGACTGTCTGGGCAGCACTGATGGACTCTAGGCAGGCATTCCATAATTGAAGCCTGTACAGAACAAGCTTTTGGTGTCAGGCATGTCTTGTGTTTGACACATGAGGAGGATTATAGAAAATACAAACTAGACATGTTCTTAAAAGTGATTATTATGAGATTTAATGTTGTCCAGAAGATTGTGTTCAGTATCTTTGTTCCTCATTGATGGAGAAGAGTAGTACTTAGCCCTTGCCTGTCACTAGTTAGTAGTACAGTACCTAATGGCAGTGTTGTTACAATGTCTGTCCTGTTTGTGATACAGCAGTAACCATATACTGCTTTGATGGTGTGGAAGCCTTACAAGCAAATGTTAATAACAAGATATGGTCCAGCAGGATTTAGAAATGCTTCTGAATTCATCATCTGTGAACAACCTAAGGCAAAGCATTTAGTTTATCTAATTAATGCATTCACTGCTGTAATTAAGAGCTTGAGTGGAAAGTGAGACGGAGGACGAGAGCTGAGTGCCCCAGGTGAGAGCTTTCAGGGGGCCCATTTTCATCAGCGTGTCTTATGGTAAACTTGAAAAGACAGCCTTATCTGTAGGTCAAGACCTAACTTTGATCTTGGGAGGCAAGGCAATTCAGCGGCGTGTGTCCTCGAACAGCACACTGCTAATTGAAAAGCACATTGCTTAAATGATTAGCTTCTTTCAATGTATCAGGTACCTATAGTGCAGAGCACACTGTTGTTGTTATTGTTGAGACTAGGGGAGGAAGCACAAGTGGTGCTGGAAGCTTGTTTTTTTGTTCTGATGTTACTTTCTCAGCCACTTTAAATAAATGGCTACGAAATCCATGCGGTTTATCAGAACACAAACCTTGAACAACCTTTAGGGGATTTTGGAACATGCAAAAATTTTGTACCCTTTGCCCGCTTGGTATGTGTACCATATTGGCTTCTGTAGCTTTTTGTTTTGTTGCTGTTTTGTTAAGAGGGTATCTAAAATGACAAGGAACATGCCAGACCTGCCACACTGGTGGCTGACAAGTGAGGAGTTCAATCCAGCCAGAGAGATAGCAAATAAATAAAATAAAGAATTTTTAAATAAAGCATGAAATTGTACACTTCAGTTGTGGTGAGTGTGAAGTAGTAAAACTTTCTCACACACACACAGACAGAGTAAGTAAAAAGTAGAAGGATAACAGTAATCTCCCTGGTGTTATTCCTGCCTATCTTGCAGATGCAGACACTTATGAAAAGGTACATGTTCTTAGATGCTTTTTCTGAAACAGTTTGTGGTCGTTGGAAGAGAATAAAGGCACGACACTACAGATGAAATCATTCCACAAGCAGGGGAGAGGGAATTAGGAAAATGATTACAAAAAACAGGACAGAAAAAGAGGGACGGGGGGGGGGGACTTGTACAAGCTCTGCTCCGCCAGCATCAGAAAGGATCAATCCGGGTCATTGGTTTTGTTTCCTCCTGGCTCGCCTGTCAAGATGAATATGCATAAAGCGCCGGCGCCGCGGGCTTGCGTTAAAAGATATCTGTTTGCGGAGAGTCGTGGTGAGCCGTGGGACAGGGAACATGAAGTCACCCATGGTCCCCGTCCCAGTGGCCATGCTTATTGACTCATGTGGACCTTTTCCAGCTGCCTGTCCGTGGTCAAGCTCACGCTGTCACGTGCCCCGTCCCTGTTCGCCTCGTACCGTCAGAGCCTGTCCGGCGACATCACCAGACTCCATTCATAGGCATGGTTGCGTTATTCTGAAAACAAGGCCTGAGAAACCTGGGTGCTTCTGCGGAATCAGCCTTCTACCACACTGCAGCCTGCAGCACAGTTCTGTGGTCCAAAATTCTGTTTACCAACACTTACCCAAGATGTTGCAGATAGTAGCGTGAAACTACTAAAAGCAAAACAATAAAGAGGTTACAGCATTTTAATTGAGTTATACAGATACAATTTAGAACAATTTGTATTGTAATTACACAACTATATAGCTAACTTTGTTGCTGATTACATAAATTACAGTATTTAGGAACCAGAAACTCTTATTGTACTCAAAAGATGACAAGCTGGCTAACTCAGATTAAGTTCAAGCAACAATTACAGTACATAACAGTAAAAATATGTAGCACACAATACAAGTAACCAACCAACAAGGTAAATAATGTGTTGTGTGTTTGAATACTCTTTAAAATACCTGCATGTGTATTTTGTCTACCAGTTTGATCACAAAGGTCTGTATGCCCCCCTATGAGAAACCAATAAATTGAAGTCAAATTGATTTTATGGTGAAGCTACATTATTATCAAAAAAGACGGAATAGGAGAACATATTATTAAATAATGGCACCTTGGAAGGATTTATATTTATATTTTATTACTTCTAACTCTCCTTTATCCCTCAGCGGTTCGGTGGTGTGTGACACCTTATGTAGCCATGTCACAGTGTAATCTCCAAACATCCTCCCGTCACATTCAAGTGAAATCTGAGCCACGGGCATTTACAGTTTGCCTGAGTCCCCAAAATACTTTCAAAGTCAAGCCACTATAGCTTGCATCAGGCACTGAGTGAGAGCCCAGAAAAGACACATGTGATTTCAAAGCTTCTTTGTGAAGACTGCTTCTCAAGGTGCAAAACTGCTCCAGGGGAAACTTTACTGTCATAACTACGACCCATTAGAGTGGTGGAAAGTCATCGGGGGTCATTTTCCAAGGCGGAAAAGTAGGGTATTAAAAAAAAAGTCACAGCGCTCAAACGAATGAATTCGGTCTTAACCGTGAAGATAGAAGCACACTGGCCACAGAAGAAGGTGTGATGTTCACAGTCACGTGTGTGTGCCGTATAGCATAGAGAAGGCAGCCTGTATTGCCAGGCATATGGGCCCATGTTGGGTCCTCTGATCCTCCACAGCCTCCTGTCTGATGATCTGCAGCTGTGTTGTTCGGTTGCTCTCTGGTGGTCGGAGCTAATAAGTCTGTCACTGCCACGCGGACTTGGGCGTTAAGCATTAATCATAGAAATACTACAGGGAACATCCAGTTAAAAACCAAGGTTTTGAAATGAAGCACGTTCACTGAAAATGAAAATAACTGTTAAAGCCTAAACAATTTGAACGGTAATCTATCTACTTCTGGCATCGCTTTGATGTTCTGATTGTCACCGTAGACAGAGGAGCTCAGAGAGGACATTAGGTACAAAGACAGAATGATGAAAGGAAAAATATTTTCAAATTGTTTTTATTAAAACATTTTATATACATTAGGTCACCATGCCGTACAGCATGGAAAAAATAACTTGCAGTACAACATGCATTGTCTGATTGTGGTGAAATGACTTCAAACCATTCAATTCTGTTCTGCAAATGCTCCACAGTGAACAGGCTGCTTCTGCAGCCAAGGTGATCCGGGCTTAATCTTTCAAATGGCTGCATTCTAACATTAAGTTCACATGGCGCACCAGTGCCATACAGAATTCAAAAAATGCCAAAACCTCTGAATCTCCCTCTTTAAGTCTGGCATTTGCCCAACATTTGTTTGTAATATTTTAGCTCACCCAGCCACATTTGAACTGTAGAGTGGATCTGCAGCTACAAAGATCACCTTCAGAACACCTAATTTTCTGAAACCACTCCCACACCACAATTACATAAGTGGACATTTGTATTTGTTAAAAAATGTAATGGCATGCTAATATAAGGTAATAAAACGTGCATAGTTAAATATTAACATCTCTCAATGCTCTGGCTATTGTGGCGTCAGACTGTTCTATGTGGGATACAGGGTTTGTACTCTTAAGGAAATGTGAATGTATGAAAGCTAGACCTACAATGAATACTTTGTTGAATAACTATGTATGGTTTGAAATTCCTCCGGAGCAAATTAACATATATTAACAATCTTGATAGTTACCTATTTTGTCAGTTCGATAGTTATGTCAGAGGAATGATATATTACTGTCATTCTAAGTTAACCATGACAATGGTTATTGAGGCCTGTACAGTTTACCTTTATTCAATTAAAATATTTTGAACAAATAATTTCCCAAAACAGTTCTGTATAGGGAGCCTGATGAACCTGACCAAGAGTTAATTATGGATGTCTCTGTTGTGAAGCATGTGCAGGAAGTGACATGGCAGTCCAGAAATGTTTGGGAAAGAGAGGTGAGTTATAATACCACGGCAGTAAGCCTCACCTGCATTGAGACTACGCCTGATTATGTGTAACAGCAAGCAGAATCGACCTTGAATGACAAACTGTTTCTCAGAACAGCACGGGCAGACTTAAGTAAAATGGATAATCAGTTCAGGAGACACACAGCCATAACAGATTATTTTGCTAATGCTTGGCTAATGTCAGATCATTTTGCTCCCTGTAAGTAATGCAGCCACAGCACTGTTTTTAGGTGAAACTTAAACTGCTGTAGCAGCTGTGTAGAAGACAATGTCAGTTTCTTTTTCCCCAAATGACTGTAAAATCATATAAGAGGGTATTTTTTAAAAAATGAAAGAAAATGTTTTATATGGGTGAATTTGACCTTTGTATTGTACAAGAAGGATAGAATTTTGGAGGTATAACCGTCAATCTCATGCCCTTGGTATGAACAATCCAATAATTATTTTGATCATTTATTTTTGTTCATTTGTGTTACTAACCTATTTTCAGTTAATTGTAAAATAAGCACCAAGTAGCTATATTATTGAAATTAGACAATTACGTAAATGATTGGCATATTATCCCTGAGACAGGGAAGTTGCAACAAATATTGCTGTACCTTGCTAAATGACAATGCATTGTAGCATTATTGATCGTCTGCCTCTACAAGCACTAACTCACCTTGCCATATTCCTTGATGAGGTAGACCTACTTAAATTTAATTTTGTATGACCCAAAGTACACCAGTTGGTCAACACATTGATTGGGGAATGGATTTAATTTCTCTGAACAGCACAGCTCTGGATGAACTGACACACTTTTTCACATGCAAAAATACCACAGCTTGGGAAAATGCTATAGCACTTAAAATGCATATGATAAAAAACACGGTATTATCAGGGAAATCAATCTGTTATTGCCAGCCTGGTCAGAAGAGCCTTAAAAAAATTGGGGGAATGGTCTTGGCTGATTGGCTGATTAAGTAGGTATTTGATAGGCCCTATAAGGATTAATTAAAAAAAAATTAACTGTAACAAATTAACTTCAATGTGCTCAGTCTAAATAATTTAAGGCAGAAATTAATAAAAACAAGTCACACTTGTTTTTTAGCCATGTAAATATACTTCCAGCTATACAAACAACACCAGCCAAAGAGAGATATCATTGGCAGAATCACTGAAATGATTGGCACTATATTCAGGAAGTATCACGGTTTAAAGACTGCTGATGGGCTCTCCAAATAAGCTAATTGTGAGTGCTGTTCCTGACAGAACACTTGTCAGAATTCAGTTCAAAAATGGCACTCACTGCTGTTTGTCATAACTTTTTTCTGAAGGTGTGAAGACTGGAGGTGACTCTTTTCTCTCTCTCCCTCTCTCTCTCTCACTCTTTCAGTCTGAGGAGGCGTGTGCATCAAAGTGTGCTTGACTGCACTTCATAGTTCCTTCCAGCCCTGTGGCTAAATTTCACAAACATGCAATACTGTGAATGTTTGTCCCCCTTCCTTTCCTTTAAAGCCAATTCAGTTGTTTTCTTTTTTTGTGTTTCATTTTGTGTTTTTTTTTTTTTCCCCAGCAATAATGCGCACAGGTTATATAAACCACCATGAATATGATTCCTGCAAAACAGCAGTTTACTAATGACTGACAGACACGGTGATTTATGCTTTATAACAAATAGTCATGTGAAGTGATTCCACAGAAACTAGGAACCTACAAGGAAGCTACAGTGTGTGCTTTTATTTCTCGGTCACAATGAGAGTGAGATCAGTCTGTGAGATCCATACCTGTGAGTGTAATTTAGAGACCAATCCCAAGACAAAGTGGAAAGCCAGTTCTGACAGAGACACCCACTGGATTGCTAAGCAACAGTATCAGTTTTTTCTATCAGCTGATCATTGTGGCTTCCAGTCACCTCAAGCCAACTATTCTTTTTATCCAATGTTTACTTGCGGAGGCCTGTTTGAAATGTCAGTAGTTTTACTGTGCTGTTGTGTTTCATGTTTCAATTTCCTGCCTGTCATCGTCTCATTCCTACCTGTTTCTGGAGGGTATTTAAATTGAAATGTACTGCTTCGGTATATTTCTGTTCATTTTTTGTTTCATTTCAGCTTTAAATTTAAAGATTGATAGCCATTTTTATTTTCGTTCATTTTTTTTTGTTCGCCCTTCATGCAACCCTATTTTTGGAATCACCAACTGTATACTCATTCATCTCATCATAAGAACCTCTGCATGCATGCAGGAGCACATAGGTGAGCTAAATATAATCCTCTGATACACGCACACACAACCAGGAACTAGTTTCATGTTACACTACCATACAGTGCACTACATCAGAGTGGGTGCTCATTGGAGGATAAGCACTACTCTGCTGATGTCATTTGAGAAACTTGTGGCTGCCTGCCACATTTAAAACCAGCACTGTAACACTGTTGTATTTCAAATAGCCAGGTTTCAAATAGCCATGTGAAGTAATTGATAATGTAGTGGACAATTTTTTTGGCCTTATGGGAGTAATTTTATTTTATCAAGAAGGCTTGCAGTGAATTTTGGCTCTCTTCTTATATTAGATATAAATATGTGATGATCATTTAAAATTAGCATGTGGATCTGTTTTATAAAATGCAATAATACACTCAAGGGTACGTATTATTGTGATTTTTTTATTGTAATGTCATCAGTACTCGCCTTTGCCTTTTACCTAGGAACCACATCACCATCATGCCAATAATCACAGTTGAGCTCGAACACTTTGGTGCAATTTTAAAGGCTTTAGGAAATGTATTTTTAGATTGTATTGCAGCTTTTGTTTCGCAGGCATAATCTGGACCTTCTGCCACCTCCTACTCTTGGTGGAGCAACATCTGTGTGAAGATATGCTCTTGTGTTCTTTCGTGTGCCTTTTTGTCTTTACGCAACCCTGTTTGGAATTACCGAGTTTACATTAGGTTCACCTCACCATGACAACTGGTCACACAGTGTACCACAGTAAAGTGGGTGCCAATGGGAGCAAAGGCACTGCTCGATTGACTCATCCAAGCAACTTGCAGGTGACACACGAATCACAGAAGCCTACATTTTTTTTAATAGACTGCTGAGCCAATTATCTTTTCTAATTTCTATTTTTCTGTGACCTAAGTGATTGCACGCTGCATGTATTTTTGTAGCACTAACTTTATTGGTCTGATGTGGACCAGTTTATGAGGTCACCCCACTTTTCAATATTTTTTTGGTCATGTTCTACACAAACAAAAATACAGCTAAAAAATTTGTTAAAACAGTTATGTCTTCATCGGACGCTCAAAGGTGCTAAGTTGTCATCCGTAAGAGATGCACCAGATCACTTCCAATATGAGCTGATCACATTGCCTTTGAATCACTTCAGGCCTGATGCTATATCTATTATTTATGTAGTTGTTACACACAAAGCTTTGTTTGAACTCACCCTTTCATAAATATTTTCATTTGTCAGTTTGTTGTATATTTGGATTACCATTTGTAGTGATCAAACGAAAAGCAGTAACTTTCATCTTTCTATCTTTACAGCTCAAAGAGTTCAGCCTTGAAGATGTGTCTGTAAGATATGCCCTCCAAGCCTACTAGCCCAAATAAGGCGGTCAGTGCAGCGGGATGGGCCTGGAAAGTTTCTGGAAGAAAGTGATGGAAGTCCTCCACACAGGGGATCACTGAAATTAGAAAGGATTGTTCCTGTCATGAATTAATTCAGACTGCTTTCAGAACTTGTGGAATGAGTACACTCTGTTTGGCGTGGAACAACAGGGCTGACTGTAGCAAGGTTCTGCCTTCTTATCGTCTCTTACCAGAAAGGAAAGGGAATCATTTCCGGTCCAGAGATTTTATCATTTAGGCTATAGAATTAAAAATATAAATGGAGCGGAAGAATTAATCAGGCACTTCCATTTGCATTTAATGAGGTGCCAGGGTCTTTGACTAAGGTCACCTGCCATCACAGAAATGCATCACTGCATAATGCAGCGACTTTCATTTCGCAGTTTGCTTGCAATTATTTGGGCTAACAGAAGCAGGAAACCTAACTCATTTGAAGTTTCCTAAACATTTTACTGCACTGTAACCATATATCATGTTATTATATATAAGTGATGGCAAAGTCATCCTGACGTCCAACAATATGCTGTCATCATTCTCAATGCAATATCAAGTACCATGTGAACGAATTTGGGATTCATTTAGGATTTTGGTTTCTGCGATTTGGCATCCATTATATTACATTTAGATTATTGTCATTTAGCAGACACTCTTTTCCAGAGCAACTGGCATGAAAAGTTGCACAAACTGCACACTACTAACCACATATGAACAAGTGTCAGTGCCACAGGTAGTGCATGCCTAAATCAATTTATAAGTGCAGGGCAATATACATGACATGAGAACTATGCCATTCCAAATATAACAGTAACACCCTGAAGGCCTAAACCTCCACATATATATGTACACATGAGGGGATCATGACTGGGCAGAGGGGGGACAGCCAATTTTCAGCTATCATCTATTACTGCAGAAATGGATGTACAAACATTTTGGTTTAGACATATATTACATTACATTCATTTAGCAGATGCTCTTATCCAGAGCGACTTCCAGCGCAAATGAACAGAAGTGTATCCATTCAAGATGAATGAGCAACAAATACTTCCATGTAAAGGCTTTAAAATATTATTTTCATGATAAATTTGTAGAGGCTGATCAAATTTAAAATCCAAAAGTACCTGATATCAGAAATATCATAGTTTATATTTAACAAAATGTGTGTGCAAATTAGACAAGCTGTGAAGAAATTGGGGGTTCAGTATTAAAAATGTGTGCCATCTTGCAAAAATAATGTTGACTTCAATTTTATAGTATAAATTCGGATTAGATGTCTTGCTTGGTGTTAATAGACTTCTTCCTTTGTGTTTCAACTAAATAGACCTGACTACCAGATGGTTCAGTAAGAATCAACATTGCCTTAGTCAGTGTAGATGGTGGTATTATGACAACAGGGCTAAAAGGACCTCACCTGACAGCCAATCAAACAGCACTGTTGCCCTGCCCCATCCCAGTGCAATGCATTAGGATATACTCAAGTATTTAAGAAACAGAAGAGGAAGTGGTTACACTAATGCCCAGATGGGATATTTTTCGTGGTCAACAACATTTTTACTTCAATCTCCATGCAAAGGGTAACTTTTGCCATTGTTAGTTGTCAGTAAACTGTGAAGACGTGTGTAGGCTGAAGCATTGAAAAGAAGTGGTAGAGGCAGTACCAGATAGTGGAGCCCCAGTAAAGCGGCCTGTCCCATTGCTGTTGGGGGTGCCTCAATGCCTCAATGCCTCAATGCCTCAATGCAGGCAAAGGTGGAGGGGTCCTATCATAACAGAAGGAGATATGAGGAAATCTCGTTTGCCATAGCCAAACATGGCTTCAGAAGGTCATGGCTGTAATGCCAAATAAAAATAAAAAGCCTGAAGGCAAAATTTAAGACGGTTAAAGATAACAATAATCATAGTGGTGAGGGATGGATCACCTGTAATTTAACTACCAGGGAGATGTAATATTTGATGTAGTGTCTAGATGGCTCCATTTGTCATTCACGTGTTTATACGGGTTATTTAAACCATGATGTTAATTGAGACACAGCATCAGATATGAATTGCTTTGAAAAATGGAAATAAATAGTCAGGCAAAAAATCAGATATGGACAAAAAATCAGAACTGAGTATTGTGGCCTGTTGTGTAAAATGTAGGAAACAGTTGTCTTCAAATTAAAGCCTCGATTTTGCCTTTTGAAACCTTCTGGGAGTACAGACTGCCCTAAAATTGCACACAACCATAAAACATCCATCCATCAACTACCAAAAATCTGCCACCCATAGCAGAGAAAGTTTTGTGCAAATGTAGGCACAAAACAAAGCTCTTGCTTATGTATTGACTTTTCATCACATGCTCCATGACTGGAACAATGCAGAACCAAAGCCAGCTTGCCAGGTGAAACAGTTTTATATCCGAGAAGATCATTCTGTTTGATAAGGATGGCCTACTGTAGGTCAGGGAGACTCACTTGAGGTCCTGCGGTACCAGAATATATTCCTCAGTGGCAAGAGGTGACGCAAGCGAGACAAAAATGAAATGATCCCAGCCTGAGATATTTTAAAGTAAAATAAAATGTAAAAATCCCTCTCTACTCAAATAGACAATAATTCAAAATGACAGGGCAGTTCTTATTTGAATATATTTTACATGCATTTATAGAAATGGCAAATAAGATTGACTGTAGCTCTCCGAGGAAAGAGCACTTCATTATTTCAGTCTTGTTTGACAAGTGTTTATTGTTGCCCGTGGACCAGTGAAGGTTACCTCTAATATTGCGAGGAATATTTCTGGAATAATGACTGAAAAATTTAGAGGTAATCAATCAGTCTTTGTGTCTCTGCGCAAAACCTGTCTTGTGGTTCATGGAAATCTAACAATGATGCTGCCCTTGCAAAGAAGTCTTTCTTGCTAGATAAATAAAGACCTTTCAGTTATGGATTGCAAATGACCGTATTTGATCTGAATACGATTTCGACGCTGAATGTTTCTTGAGCTTAACATTTCAGCATTTTCTCCTGGCTGATATTCTCTTATCTTGCCGTACCCAAACACTCTTTCTCACATGCCCCGTGCCTCATATTTCTGTTCAGGTTTCATCTCCTTCACACTTCAGGAGACCAATTTATTTGTGATAGCCATAACCCCACAAAAATACTGCATTACATTTGTCTATGCTATCCCGTTGTGCTCGCTGTTTATGACAACGAAAAAATCACCAAAGGTATTAGGTGTATGAAATATGTTTGGATAAGGTCAGGTAGATAAAGTATTTATTTGATGAGGTGGGTCAAAGTTTTAGTTTAATGGGAAACTGGAAAGTCTGTGGTTATCTACTAACTATTTTTAATGAAACCGCAAGAAAGATGACAAAATCCCTGGCCTTGCTGCCAACATGTCTGGTTGTCTGGGTAATTGTGAATTACATTAGGCAGCTCTATGGTGTCATACATCCATCTCAAATCCCAGCGTGTGAGGGACAGAACCATCCTCTGAGGAGTACCTACATTTTCACCCAGCACTGTTCAACTGTTTAATATTTTTACTATTCAACGTTGAAAAGGGGATTATTTAGCACCATAATGTTTCGAATACAACTTAATGAAGGACAAAGATTACATATGAGTTACATTTTCCTGCACATGACAAATGCACAAAACGAAAGTCAAACATTCCACTGCATTGCTTGCACATTAATTTAACTGGTATTTTCAGCTCCTCCAAATTTTCTACACATTTCTACATAGTTACAATGTGTAATTTTTCTTATATTACATCTAATGTCTTGGTCTTTTCATTTCTAACAGAGAGACAGCAATTTTTTCCATGTTGGTATATTTAAAAATTAAATAAAAAAAAAAAAGACTAGACAGTATTCAACTTGCAACAATACGAATCACCTTGACAAGTTTTTCTGAGATAATCCTGCTTTAGGGTGTTTCTGATTGCGCTTTATAACATGCATCTCTTTTGAAATTAAGGGTTTCGCATGAAGGGAATCATAGCTATTTCTGCATAAGGTTAATAAGAAGAAATTTGAAAATGTCCGTACTTCACGTCATATTAAATATATGGTATGTGAATTTGTTGAAAATTGTATGCAATAATGTTAGCCACAGAGAGCAGCAATGTTTGTCATCTCTGTCAGTGTGGATTAGACTATCACTGACATACAGTACTCTCATTTCAGTCTTCATTTTGAGCAATGGTCCCCACCTTTACAACACAATGCATTCCTGAAAACCCTGTCAAAAACCAGATTGTATAGAAATGAATCTCGTTCTGCCATAGATTAAAAAGTCATAAGCGGGTTATGTTCTTGAGAACTTGCTAGAAATGAGATGTGGCTTGGAAAAAGCTACATAAATGTGAGGCAAATATTCATACAATGTGGCATGAATATCTGAATATTTAAAGATACTTACACATACACAGCACAGTACAAATATTCCATATTGTAATCCACACTGCGTGACAGTTAGAAAATGACAAGGCACAGAGAACAGAGAGATGCACATATGCCAGCTGGATTACTGCCACAATCCAGTGACACAGTTCGCTTCTTGAAAAATGTCCCTAAGATCCATGTGCCATCAGATGTGCAGCCACTTCGGTGCCACCAGTTTCACGCTCACATTTGTGTGCCATTTTCTCATTGGAGTGCTGGGATGAGGCAAAAAATAATTGACTTGTCGAAAAAGCACAGAATCCTGAGACCTTGATGCTGGAGAGGTCCAAATATCGCATCCGTCTATATAATGAAAGTTACAAGGGGCAAAGACGAAAGCAGACAGCAGCACACTGTGTTACTGTGCCTTGTCTTTAAAGGTGAAACAGAGAGACAGCTTGTGACCTTACCGTGTTAAGATGTGGAGGAAGGCAACAAGGCAACAATGAGGTCCACCTATGATGCCATATGAATCAATGTTGCCCTTGCAAACTGGCTGAAATCTAGACATTGAATGTGTCTTGAAGTGTAGAGCGTGGAAATGGTGTTCCAGGGCTTTTTTCCCCTTTCAACCAGAAAACAGTGGTACAAAGGTATCACAGAGGGAAAAAATGTATATATTTTAAAGTGTACCTTAACTGATAAATGTATTATAGTACATAGCTCTAGTATTAAGGAAAGAAGTAACCATTTATTAGGTGAACTGATCTATAAAGAATTTTCCAGCATAACATTTTTGTAATTATTTAGAATTGGTTGAATCCCAGTCTATGTTCAGTACTGTGACTAGGATGAGGTGGTGAAACTAGTCAGGCACTAAGGCAGAATGAGAGACACCTCATGGGCCTTCAAATTAAATCAAATCTTTCACTGGCTGAGCCAGTCCTTCCTTAAGAATTGAGGAACAGCCTCTGTGGAGAGGAATGAATTCCTGTAGGCCACATGGTTTCAGTTTTTATTGACTCCATCCATCAGCTCTTCATCCTTTTATTTCAACTGATTCAGGCTTGTAGACACATATTTCCACAAACATGACTAGCTCCATTGTGTAACATTTTATGAAACAACTGCACATAACTCCCCACATTCCAGAAACAATTCCATAAATATTATCCACTGTATTACCAATTCCATTTACTTCTTTAGATCAACTCACATTTGAGCACCAATTTCTCAAATTAAGTGATATTTAACAAAGTTTATATGAAGATGAGCACACGCCCACACATATATTGTTATTACCATATACAGCAGTGCCAGCACACAGGAATTGTGTTCACTGAAGCCTTTAACTATTTAGTTGAGACAGATCAGAGATGACACTTTTTTGCAGAATTTGCCAAAAAAAGAATAGGGTGATGCAGGGAGATTAGGTACACAGCTACTGTTTATCAAGGGAAAGGGAAAAAATCACTGACATGAAGAGAAATAAGGCTATTCTGGTATACTGAGACACAGTGGGGGTTGGGGGCGCGGGGGTGGTCGACCTCCATGGAGAGGGTAAAAGAGAGAAACGGTGAAAGTCAGAAATGTCAGCATTCGCTTCCTTCAGCGCCTAAACTGACCTTTCACATTTCTCTTTGTTTTCCTTTCTGGTGGAGCTTGTGATCCAAACCCTCAGCTGCAGGGACAGACAGTGGCGAGGTGAAGCAGTTAAAGTGGGATTTATTGATTAAGCCAGTCCATGGCAGTGGCCTAGTGAGCTGTAAACATCGGTGGTGCTGTGGATGAGTGCTCCTTGACTGAACAGCACAGGTCACAAAGCAATATCTGTCCGCTTCCAAGTCCTGTGCACCATCTGCCCCCTCTCCCCTGCTTTTCCTCTTTTCTTACATCTTATCTTTGTCCCAGGAGAGCCAGGGTTTTGAAGTGTATCATCAAAGATGTCTATTAGTCTGACAAAGTTCTGATGTCCTCTTAGTTTTTCATGCTTTCAAATATTTTTTTTCTTCTTCTTTTTCATCCTATAAAGTTGTGCTGGAAGCTTCTCACTAGGTTCAGGCTAAACAGCTGGGGGTACCAGACTGTATGTGCAAAGAGAGCTAAGAGAGCTAACATTCAGGCCCTGAAAATACTGAAGATAGGAAATGGGCCCAACTCAGACCTGGGGTATTTCTGGCTGTACACAACAGAGACAGGGTTATAATATCAGGGTAAAGTTAGCAATTCTGCAACAGGTGACAATATGATGTAGTATGTAGTTTCAAAGTCAATTTCCCAGCAGGGAACTACCATTGTAACCTTGAACAAGGTAGTTAGTTTAAATTGATTCAGTAAATAACCAGCTGCATACATATATATGATTATGGGATAAGTTATTACATCTACCTAGGTATAAAACATCTTCTATATGTAAATTACTGCTAACTTTAGTTCATCAATTTTAGTGATACTTTAAATGCATAGACTTTCTGTTCTCTTCCACCTCTTAGTAAGATAACTAAGGTAGATATACTGGGTATGATAACCTTAGAGTTGCAACTTTTAACACGGTAGCCATTTTGTAACAGGATTCAGAGCTTTGAAATTTTGCAATAGCTATTTAACCATGCATAAGTTGAATAACAAAGTAGTCCTTTTATATCATTCACTCTATTACAATCTCTTAGTGAGCTTGACAGCCAGTTCTTTGGTTAGAATGCATTTATGTAGTTATTGACCCTTTTGAGGTATCTATCAAAAGTAGGTGGCTTGATCTGCTGATGGCTGCAAAAATAGGGAATGTATCTTGGAAACTTATTTTTGCTGCCAATTGCAATTATATTGCCATATCAGTAATATTATTAGTGTTCTGATTAGTTTTATTAGTCATCCTGCTTTTGTATGCATCAAAGATGACAGCAATCTGTTTTACTGTTTACTACTACTAATAATAATACACAAAGTCAGCTTAGCAGCAGACAGAAAAAAAAAAGACCCTCCTTAACTGCTGTGAAAGGCACACCTGGCATGATCAGAGGCATCACACCCAGAGGATTCACAAGACACTTAATTTCACCTTGCCTTAGTTTTTAAGCCTTTTGAACAGACTCAAATCTGAATCACAGTTATCTTAACATTCATATGGTGTACTGACAGAGCAAAGAACATTTAGCATTTAATTTTAACTTCATTTTCAAAAATGTAATTACAAGCTAGGCAACATTCTCAATTTTAATTATTTAGGACCAACGGTGTGAGGAACTGTGTCCTTGTGCATTGATTCTTATTTTTCTTCCACTGCTTTTAGAAAAACAACTTGAACTCCCAATTTTTTGGGGGCAGCTTTGATGAAACGTGGCACATTTCAATGGGAGACAATTGTGTTGATAAGGCGCATGTTATGGCAGCATTACTGACTTTTGGCACAATTTTCAGAAATTGATTTAAAAAAATCATTATGGCAGTTTGAATCTTTGCACATATACTCCTCTCATGATAAGGTAAATGGCCATGGAATATCTCATTCAAAATCAACAAGTTAGTTTAAAACATCTCATTTAATTCGGTCAATGTAGTACACATAATATTTGCACCCATCCAGATCTTAACTGTGAAGGGAAACCTGATAGTTCCAAAAATATGGTGGCTGCAGGCCAATCAATTTGCAGCACTAATGTCACTTAATGCCTGTTCTCATGAACCGTTTTCTTTGCATAATCCTTGGCCAAATCTCCAAATTGCAAAGGAATCATGCATCAATAAAAATTGATGCCATAAGCCAATGGCGTTTCTGCATTTGCTAATAAAAATGCAAATGAGCATATCTCATTCTATCCTGGGTCAATTGTTGTCAAAGATGGTAGACAGACATGGTGAGCTGTATCTGAAGTTTCATTAGAATTAGAACAGGGTTCCCTAAAATATGATTGGTTGCACTGATTTAAATTCGCAAAGATAAAAGAAAAACCCTATCATATACCATAAACCACATCGACATAAAAGTTGATAGACATATTTGGCATACTGTACCTAAATGGTCTCCAATATGTTTATATAAAAAAAAACATCTCAGACATAAATTCTGCATTGATCTTACTGTGGATTAATGTGTAAATCACATCTGCATTTGATTAATTGTGGCATGTTGTTACAGGTCTACATGATGTGTCAAATCTGTTAGTGATTGGTCACATGATGCAGACATAATATGTTTGCCATAATGTTTGCCTTCAATTAACAAAAACAAACAAACAAAAACCCTGAGAACTTCATAATGACCTATTTAAGCATCTGACTCTCATATGACACGTTATGCCTGATATGATACAGTCCATAAGTGTTTTTACTTGGATCCTAGTTTTTTCTGCTTACAGATGTATTTATACCACAATATGAAATTGGGCTATTCCAGGCTGTTTTTTTTTTCATTTACTCTGCTTTTCTAATATGACCACTACTCACCTCAGTAATGGCAGACAAGCAACACACAATAGCTTTTAGCTTTTTCTTCTTTACCCTGTCTATTTTGCAATATCATGATGCTCACTTTCAAAAAAATGAATTAGCTAAAAGACAGGTAAGCATATAAGCCATACATTTTGTAAATGTCAACATAAGAAATGGTACTTCTAAAAGCTGCAGCATCTAAAGCCTTTAGAATTTGCAGTCACCACACGCACATACACACACTTGGACAAAGTCTCTTCACATATGGAGCAACTATTTGATTAAAGTCACACCAGGTAATCATTTATATTGTCAGCATAAATGTTTTTTTTAAATAATTTTTGTAGTTTTAGCGTGATTAGAAGTATTGTTAAAAAATACTGTATTCAGTGTTTAGTGAGACAACAGTCAGTTGATAGGCTTGATGATGTTTATATATGCTTAACAAGACTGCTTCTATTTCATACAGAAAATATTGTCACTTGTGTGGTGCTATGATGAACAGCAGGGAAGATGTATTATTTTAATAAAGCAGGACCTGAGAAAGATGGAAGGCCCATTTCCTGTACAGTTGCTTTGCATATTAATGAAATCCCATCTGGAAAGTTCAGTCCCCACTTGTCTCTTGACCTAGTGCCAGCTCCTCTTTCTTCGGTGGAAGACACAATGTTCAGTTTAATATGCCTTTTATCTTTTTAATTTTAATTCATTTGTTTTATTGTTTATCTTACTGCCATCGTGTTCACAATGCATTTACCCCACAATACTTGACTTTGGAAAGTAAATAGTACTTGTTATGTGTAATGTAAAATGCTGAAATTCAAAATATTATACTTGTAATTGGCTAAAAACACTGTTGTGGACATCAAAGCCATTGCAGGACCTTTGGCAAAATTCAGAAGCTGTACCAATGTTAGCTTAACACTGCACCTCCCCCCTCCCCCACCTCCCATTTTTTCCCTTTAGATGTACAGTTGTTGTACTCTCTGTCAGCACCAAACTCCAAAACACCAACTGGCTTTTGGGAAGTACAAACACAGAAGGTATGCACAATGTAATAACAAAAAAACTACTTGAAGTCCTCTCTCAGGCCAAAAGTTTTTCCACAAAAAAAATTTCATCAGCTTTAATGCTATGAATGCCATTCATATGCTAATATATACAAGTGGCCAAGCTTATGTAGGACAAACTAAACAGAGATTAAAGCTAAGAACTTCTGTGCACGACATAGCTTTTAGAATAGGAAATGCTGAAAAAGCAGGAGCAAGACATTAAATTCAAGGAAATCATGACTTGCCTGCATCCTTGAAAATGACAGGCTTTGAAAAAATAAGCATAATAAGAGGCAGTAATCAGGGAGTCTCACAGTGGGAGATTCATTGAATCCACACCCTAAAGACTACATTTCCCTAATATACTCAGTGATAATTTTAGGACAATAACATTTTTGGTAACTATTTAATGATATTGTGTTCATGTAGCACTAGCTAACCTCAATACTAAGATACCCTCTCTTTGAAAATCATCACCATAGCCTGAGTCCAATATAAAGCTACAGTTTATATAAAGGTCAGTGTTTTTGTTATAGGAATGATAAGGTTGTTAGATGTCATTACTACTCTGCATGCTCCAGATATTCAGTATTCACTGATCCATGCCTTTGTTTCAGATGTTGAAATTTAACAGGTGTACTGCTAATGTGATGATTGCCCAGAGGAATATATTTACAATTTTCAACTTCTAAAATTTTGAATCACAGTCTGATGAAATGTGTGAGTGTGGAAAATGCCCTCAAATCTTTAAAAAAAATGCTTTAAACAAAGAAATGGCCCAAAATAAGCCACATGAAAAGAAGCTGGGTTTAAAAAAATACTTATCCGGGTGTGCATAACCTCATACTTGACGGGGTTAAGTAACTTGTAAACCTGGCTTTGTATTAACACTAACAACGGTCACAAATGTGATGGATTGTGCTCATTTTTGTACTGTTTGTAATTTTGTAATGAACTGCTTTTCTTTGAGAAGTGTGGTGCCATGAGTCCTTTTTCCTGCATTTTTAATTATGAAAAGTATTTTGATTAACCCATCAATGAACAAATTTATTTTCTGTAATACAGTCCTCAGTATCCAAGTAATTGTCTTATTTTCTGCTTTACATATTTTTATAATATTCTACAATATAGTAAAGGAAGGTTAATTGTGAGATTTTGTCATTCGTTTCCCATTTTAATGTATCTTATTGAGACCCAAATAACAATAACAAGATGTAACAGTAAATGAGGTTGGATTCATTGTTCAAAGGTTTTTTTATTTAAAGCAGTTAAATCCTCATTTACCCAAATGCCTAAATCCTTACAATCCAAAAAAGTCAAAGTGCCACATGAACTGTTATGTTAATTTGTTATTCAGTTGTTACTGTCTATTGCCACCACTGAACTTTAGATTTGCCTTATCGTGAACAAGCCGACTTTGTCTAGAACAATACAAAGCCCCCAGCTTCCTCTGCCGGCCTCTTTTCTGCCCTGTACTCGTACGATAAAGTGCAGGCACATTTCATGGTGCCGTGGAACCAATCTACTCAGGCACGCTGAACAAGGCAGGCCTAGTCTCCGGTCGGGCCCTGAGCTCCAGTGTCACTAGAGCCAGCCCGCAGAGGCACAATGCTCTGAAGTCTCTGCTCGCAGGAGAGTCATTGATAGTGACAGTCAAGGAAATCAGACAGTATACGACAACGACAGTACAGCCTGCAGTGGTTGTTGAGACATGCAGATAGGCAATTTTTAGGGGGGGTGAAAAGAAGGAGGTGTATATTACATATTTAGCAGCCTCCAAAAATGCGTCGTGCCAAAATGATAATTGAATCAGGCTTTAGATATGGTCCAGAATTGTGCATTCAGAGCACATCAGCAGAGTGCATTTTGACAGCTGATGCTAAGAGATTGTCTGATATCCAGGCTGATTTTCTCCTTTCCATAGCTGCAATCGGCAGTGCAGGAATGCTGTCAAGCCATTACACTGTTTACTGAAGTGTAACTGGTTACTTCAGAGAGAGCACCAAACTGATCTCTTATTTTACGTTTCACAAGGTCAAATCCAATAATTGGAATACTCAGGCAAACCTATAACCCATTGTACACGACGAAAATACTTGTCCTGTTCCTAACAATTTTTTAACGGTGAATTAGGCAAGAACACAAGCAATTGCAAGGTCAAGCCCGACCCATCAAGCCAGCTTTGAAGGGCAAATCGAGTTCCATATTTATCAAACCCGTCAAATCATCTCAAAGTCTGGTTTATCCTCTGTGAAACAGCGTATTCTACAGAGCTAATCACAACTCAGATAGTGACAATATACATTGTATACATAATAACAAGCTCATTTTAAAAATCACCAGTTGATTCTTCAGTGTTCAGTTTTTCTGTGCTGGTTTGAAATCCAGAAATGACAGCAATGTGAAACACCTTTTTATTAACAAATAAGACATTCTCATTAAATAATCTGCAGCATTTAAAATATTTAACTTCTAGATTTTTATAACAAGGAATTTATGATAAATAAAACTTAAACTGAATGTCTGAGGGAATACTATCCACTTAGTCTGACCACTTTGCTTTGTCTGGGGAATAAAAAATGAGATGCCTCAGAAGTCCTTTGAGGTGTGCTACGTAATCAAGATGGGCTGACACATTGGTACAGGGGGGCATTCCCATCTCCTGCAGCTGTACAAACTGTCAGACAGAAAGATCGATATGAAACAGTACCAGACCAGGGAGGACCTTCACAGCACCGCCTCTTATCTGGAAAACCAAACTCACTAAAAATGAATACCCACTCCCCGAGACAGAAAGAGACAGTGATATGGAAATGCGTAGTTTTCTGTCCTTAGTGTGAATTTCGTTTTGAGCCGCTCTAATCTCTGTTTAGCGCGTTTACAGGACAAATAATAATGAATAAAATTACAATATGGCTGATCAATCACACAGCAGCGTCACCTCACACCAGTCAGAAGTTGTATTATCTGCTTTCGGTTCGTTAATCTAATGAAAAAGGTTTTATGCTCTTTCAATAAGTGGCAGCAAAGACTGTGTTCAAAGCAGTCTGGTGGAGCCCTTTATATGGCACTTCAATGAGTTGAGTCTGTTGAGCCACTGTAGCGGTGAACACTTACTTTCCCTTAATCAGATTATACATGCTTTAATCCCTTTATTTATTTTCTGAGGCAAATGCAATTTTGAGCTTGTGTGGATCGATCCTCAAGGCACTGCGACTTAGTGCTGGTATGTGGCTGGCTGTGTTTAAACTACTTTTTTCATCAACTTTTTTTAGTAACCGAGAACTTTCCATATAATAAATAATTTATTTCCTGGTATCTTGTTATTTTTTTCCTGCTTTCAGTTTTTGATCTTTGTGTAACAGAGGCATGTAGTCACGGCCTGCGAAGTACTGCAGACCCATCTCACTTTACCCTAAAACAACAGATTGTTTAGTTGTATTTATCCTAACAACACCACTGGTCAATGCCCTTTCTTTCGCTGACATACGGCCTGTTCTTTGAAAAACAGTTTCTAATTGGCAGAATAGGCATCTGATAAGGATACATAAGTGGCACATAAAATCAACGTGGCCTCTAGCTTCCTGTTAGATCTTCCTTTAGCCCATATTCTCTGCTGTCTCAGTTTTCATCACTGTCTCAATGTCTATCGAAGCCTTTTTAGAACCCAGTGGAAAATTGTATACATTTTTTGCTTCCGCTCAAATAAATAAATAAATAAATAATAATTTATGTTTACAATGTATAGGGGAAGTCCAATGATGATGGCAACAGTAACTACCTTTGGGTGATACTGAAGCCTACATACTGAATTCTCTCATGAGTACTTTGAACTCAGGCAGATCAGTGTAACATATTGTGCTATCAATCAGGAGACAATGACTTTACCCTGCAAAAGCAGGGTTTTATACCATAACCTTATCTGTTAAATGAAGATGAAATGTCTGTCACCAATCAGTTCAAGAGGTGGAGTAATACACATGCATACGCAAGTGCATTCACAGCTAACAGTTGCATGCCTCTCTAAATGTCACTAATGTTACTCACTAAGCTAACGATACAGTATAACAATATAGCCTGATATCTGGAGAACTTGGACTAACAGTGGAGCAGGAAGACCGCAAACAACAATTTGACTGCTTGTGGCGAATAATCCAGAAATATTTCAGAGGTTGACTGACTGCGGCTTTTCTGGGCAAACAGGAACTGAAGACAGCACTTCCACAACAGGTAGCTAGGATATCTACCTAGCATTCACTTTATTAGGAGTTCTCTAATAATCTTGCTTCAGTAGCTAGGTGACTCTTGCTTGCTTTGAATCATAATTACCGCTGTGCCTGGACACTTGTGGTCCAGTATTGGTTCTAGTTGTAAAAATCCAGCACTGAAGAGAATGTTTTCAAGCTAGCACAAGATAGGTACCAACTATATTGGGCTAGCACTCCCTGCTAGTGGTGGTACTATTAAGCATATCTATTTGTTCTCTCCTAACTGGGATTGGGGCTGCTATATGTCTTGATGTTAGTGGTGTGATTTTCACTGATGCCTCAGAGTTGCTAAAGAAATATATTTTAAAAGACTGAAATGAATTAGGCCCCACAACCACATCTCCCCCACCATAGGAAGATCCACCTTAGACCACTACACAGACCCAAAAGGTAAGCAGACATAATAATTTCACAATACATATTACATTTACATTTATTCATTTGGCAGATGCTTTTATCCAAAGCAACTTACAAGTGAGGTACAATACAACACATTGCAATTTCATATTACAGTAACTATCACCCAGGGCTAATGTCCGTTTTACTCCCCCAGGTACAAATACCTGCCAGATGTCTCCTGGCTTAAAAACGGCCTACAGGTAAGTGCACATCTGGATTTCATTATAATTGCAAACAGATGAAGCATGTGTCACCTGTTCTCCTGTTGCTGTCAGAACAAGATCTATGCAAAACTATTGGGCTGTTGACTGTTCATGAATTCTGCAGTAATCTGCAGTCTCTTCCATTTCCACAAGTGGCAGTATATGTCACTGCCAGGTGAAGATCGCTATTAAAAAAAAAAAAAAAAACCTTGTAAGTTCCAGTGTTCGCGTGCCGCTACACCCCCTGCTGTCGCCAGCACTGATTCCTGTCAACACGCAAGTGACTCAGCCTTCATAATTCACCCCTCGTCTCACACATAGCAGTTTCAGAAATGAGCATTTCCCTTATCTGCACAGGGACACTGCCCTGGGTTCACGCTCTGCTCACCCTGCCAGTCTGACTCGCCTGCCTCCTCAGGAACCCTGCTCCAGGTACCTCGCCTGCTGTCACCATCAGCAGACTCGCTTGTTTATACCATTCCTGACGTGGAAGCTTGCTTCAACGTTTCACAGCTGTCGACACAAAACACCAACCACAAACACTCCTCAACACATAAACTAATAGAGAAGCCAGCAAGATAGCTAGCTGATGTTACAGTAGATATAATATTGCTAGCAAGATTCATGAGTTGGATTCCTTCTTGAATGCAGTCTATGCAGATGCGAAGAGTGAGAAGGTGTATTGAATTGACGAAATGAAACAGAAAACTGATATTGAAAGCAGGCAAGACAGCTGGATTACTAGCTAGCATTATCACTGATGGCTATCTACAGTTATTAGAAGTAGGGGTAGATAAGCATGTGTATTCAGAAACTTAAATATATCTCATGAATTTTTTGTAACTGTATGCTAAATGTTTAGTCTATACCTATTGCTGAAAGATGCTTGGCTGACTATATGCTGAGTCCTGTGCTTAAATTAAAAAGGAATACCCTGATAGCCACACCTTCTCCTCTTTCTAATTTGGTGTGAATAATGCAAACAGAAAACACACACACACACACACACACACACACACACACACACACACACACACACACCTAATATGAATATTACTGAGTAAACAAAAGCAGAATTGAAAAGCAGTTACCGTTTTTCCTTCACAGGTGATCTATAGTGGTGTCATTTCACATTTCAGTAGATATACCACAACATACCTTTTAAGGAATTTTAGTCTCTATCAGACTTCTAGGTATGCCCTCTGGCACTAACCTCTGTACTGTTTTAAATTGGAACATTTCACACAGCACTGTAGCTTGGTCCAAGCACTTAAATTCATCAGGGGTGGAAGTAACAGTATTTGCTCAAAGATGGGGCCCCTCCATCAGCATAAACTGCCGCTGTCCGGTCTGAAGCGGGTCTTCACCGTGGAACGACTTCCCCATTAAGGCGATCAATTTATGCGTCTCGCTTTGCATTTGTGCCAGCCCTGTGCACTAAATGAGGTACCCTCCTTCTTAAATAAGGGCATTTAGTTAATTGTGATGCAGAGAAAGCAGACTGGCATTTGTCTGGAGGCAGAGAGGGCATAATCAGCCGAATCTGAGACTGAGGAATGGAGACAAGAGTCATTATGAACTGCTAGCGCCGACCCTTCAGAGGAAATGACATAGAAAGCCTTGAGTGAAAAAAGACTAATCAGACTCTTGAAGCTGACACACTGAAAGCCTCTGATACCACAAAACCAATAAGACTATTTTAGGCTATGACAGAAAAATACAGATATATTTTAGCAAATGGTTTTGAGTTCAACTCATAATTTACATCAAACTTTAAATGTGTTCATGATTACTTACCAACTGCATTTTTAATTATATCATTTGTATTTCATCTGTTGCAAGTTTGAATTTATTTACATACACCACCACTTTCACCTTCTGGCACGAATCCCCACCTGCATGCAATTCTGTAGTTCATTAGAAAAATAACTGACAAATGGGTAATAAGATACTCTCCTCCAGCAAATGTAGGTCATACCAGCTAATTTTCCATGCACTGAGCAGAGATGTCACCAGGCATGTAGCCATAAAAGAGATATAGCTGGCAATTGAGGTTAGCATACTTGGTCAGCTGGTGTAAACTTGTACTTTAATGTACTGATTGCTATGAGATAGTAACACAGGAGATGTGTACATGACTGGCTTGGTCTGTAGAATGATACACTTCTGATAAGGTTTTTTCTTGCTCTTATATATCATCTAAAGAAGACTTCCTTTTTTTACAAAAACTCAGACACAGGTCAGTTATTACAGGTTAGTTATATTGTCTGCAAAGTCTGCCTTTGGATGAGTTTCTGTACACAGAATTTTGTTTTTGTGAAGCAGAAATGATTGACAGTCTTGTATTTCCTGAGAGAGTGCAGACAGATTTATTTTCTCAAAACTGATTAGAATAGGTGGTGGCATTAATTTTGTCTCTCCTCGTTGTCATGGATATGAGATGTTGGACAATTAGGGTGTTCGGAATTTTTGTTTTGTTTTGTGTTGGAAGTGGACTTGAACCATTAAACTTGGGGCAGACTGTGGGCCAAAACTAGACTCAGGTTACAACAAAACCAGATACCTTAGTAAAGTTTAAAAAACAGAAGTTAAATGTGTGTAACCTACAGTTTTACAGAACCTGTCTCTTGCTTATATTATGGACAAACTCATGGTCAATCCATGGAATTATCCATCTATAGAAGCCATTGGAATTATATATAATCTCTGTTGCCAGGACTATGAGGCAACACAAACTGTAAAATATCATTGAAAGTAAAAACACAATAAAAATGTGATTAAATTCTCAAGCATTGCAACTTTAAGTGTCTAAATGCCTTCTTGAGAAAAGCTTGTCATTAGATGCTATGGATAAAATTATTTTTCCAGCCTTTTAACAGGTTGATACTAAACATACTATGTAAAATGTATATACATTTTTTGTTTCTTTATGATGGCACATTTAAAAGCAAACAATAATACTTGTCTGCTTGCCCTACAAATAAATTCATAGACCATACACATAGACCAAATTGCCATAGAAACCCAAAATACCCCAAATCATACAACTCTCATACAACTCAACTTTTCATTGCAAAGAAATGTGCTAACACTGTTACTTTTGCCAGCCTGAGCTCTCTGCACTCAGCAAAAATGCAAATTATACAGTTTTCTCCTGATCACAGCAGTGTGTTACCCAGCGTATGCAGAGGATGGGAGGTAGTCATGTTTTATGTTTTAAGGTATGGTTATGAATATCATCGGGCGATGAAATTTATTAACCTGACACGACAGGTATATATGTTCCAAGGAATCTGGCATGAGAGAAATGATGTCTTCTTCAGCACAAAGCTGCTCAGATAATCCCTAAAGATTTGACATTTGACAGTTTAAAAAATGGAAATCTATTAGTGACTAAAAAAGTGAACAGGGAGCACTGAAGCTAGTGTGATACATGGTGTAACACTTATGAACAACCATGCTCAATTTATACGACCTGGTAAATAACTTGCAAGCTAGCACTATTATATAGCTATTAATTGTGTCTAAATTGCTAATTAAGGTCGTATTTCAATCTGAAGTTTTAAGAGGAGTGTGACTGGCTGGTTTGCAGGTTAGCACAAACACAAACAAAATTAGTGCCATAAGATGACACAATGTGAATTGGCAGGCAGTACATTACAGTAGCCAGATTGCTGCATAGCTAGCTAAGGCTAACTTTGATTAATGGATAATTATTGAGTTCAGATATTAGCCGGCATTCAAGGGCTGTATACAAACACATTGTGTCAGATCCTTTCATATCTCACAGATGGAGCAATGTAGTTAATATCTCTTGATCTACTGAGAAAAATTTACATCCCATCTTAATTGAACTTAAAATAATGCATATTACAGAGGAGTCCTTCAAAATTATTTTCATAACCTAAGGATCGAGTACAAGGCGTACTTGCTTAATGATTACCATTCTTCTTCAACTGTTGTGTGTGGCAGTCAGAGCTATCACTGCACTATAGCTAGAGATAGAAGATGTAAAGAGGACAAAAACTTACATATGGTTTGCCTCTGGGACCATGATTGGGAAAGCAAGCACTGACATAATAATTACAATAACGTCCAACCAAACACATTTTAGTCAGTGCGAACAGCATGCAGCATCTTTATAACAGTCGTGAAACCAGGTCTCAAAAAGAGATGGATTGCTCCCCGAACATAACTGCCATGCAGGCTGTGCTTTTGAGAGAATCAGCTTTGAAGTATTTTGATTACAGTTCCATCCACATGCAGTAATAGATATTTGCCATCCTACAAAGAAATTGAAGTTATATAAATTATAATAATGAAGTTATAATAATATGAGGTTATAATAATGAATTACAGACTGAGTCTTTCAAAAAGCCCACTTGAAAAAAAAAAGCACATTGTCATTATCTATAGCTCAACATAGTGTATGAAATGTCATATATAAAAAGGCCTTGGATTCCAAATGACAGGTCATTCAATGGCTAGAAATAGATTTCCAAAGTTCCGGGGGGAGAGCAAAAGAAAGTGAAAGTGTGTAATTTACAAGAAACAAATTGTAAACAACATTCTATCAACTAAGTCAGAATTACACATTGATCCAGGCAGAAATTCTATAGCAGAGATTAGATTTCATTGCAGTACAATATCACAAATTAGGTTTGTTCCAGCCGCGTCATGCCAACCACTGAAGGGCACCACTCCTCATTTCCATTTTGATTTAAATTAAATACTGATATCAGAATTGAGTTCTGGACAGCCAGCTGAATATTTAATGGCTGAAACAATACAATCAATTTTGTTTTAGGATTTTTCCACCACACACAAGACTTATTGAGGAATTTAGCTGGTACACAGCAATATGATAAATCTGTTGTGTCTGACGTCGATAAGCAATAAAATTGATCTTACATTATCACTCAGAATCCAGACACACAGGTAACTGCCACTGCACCAATGTTTCACAATTACAATTCAGCATCTTGCCAGTCACAAATGACTATATATCAAGAGCTTGTAATACCATTGCCACAATAAAAATAAGTATATTACAGCTTGATAACTATTAACAGAAGATAGATTTTTGAGTTAATTATTAATTATTAATATAATTAATAGAAGATAGATAGTGGATTGCTAGATAGACCAGCAATCCACTATCTACTGTATGCGACATTTGTTTACAGCAATGTCCTAATTAAGATGTCCAGTCTCAGTTCAAATGTGCACATTCAGGACAGATTCAAATGGCGGAGGCCTAGAGACAATTCAGAGAGGTGACTTTTCAGAATCAGAATGATGCAAATGAGTCTGGCTGTTCTGACACTGTTGGGTGCCATCCCACTACAGAGTAGCCAGAGGTGTGAATGAGTAGACCCTTTCTGCGGAGAAAAAGAACATGCCAACTGCGAGCACCAGACAGGGACAGGTGTGTTGGGAGAACTTGGTGGGAGGATATGGAGTTACAAGTATCGCATGGTAAAAGGTAAAAAAAAAAAAAAAAAAAAACAGCAACAAATGGTTTCTGTTTGAGAATAAGCCTGTGTTTCTTAAATAAAAAAGAAGCAACAAATGGTTTTCTGTCAAAATATACAGCAAATATTTTACTTTGTTCACCCTCCGGCACTTCACCAACATACACTTTTAAGTGAAATACTTATTGCAAGCTGAGTTTCTTGGTAGCTTCTACATGGAAATATTGTTTCATAATTAGGAAACCTTTTTGCATAATGTTCTGCTTGCTGAGCAGGTGAATGGAATAAACCATTCTTGTTTATATTATTCATAGAAAAAGCTTTATAATTTTATATGGATATATTACCACTTAAGCATGGTCCAGGTGCAGTCGTGATCAGTGTAGCATGCACTGTAATGGCTTAATTTGGGATAACTACCTTTCCCTTGAAAGCACTTGATCACATAACCCCTAAATTTGGAGTAACACAGACTGCCTCAGTGAAAAGTACCTGTAATGCTTCACTGTCACAGAGATGAACTGTGTGCCAAACAAAGTCTGACCCATATGCCTGGAGCTGTACATTCCCAAATATAGTATGTTAATGTTCATACTGTTTGCTTGCTCCTTCATATTAGTTTACTAAAGTCTACTTACTGTGCAATACACATGAACACAGCTCAGATCCCAAGTGTTTGTGAAAAGGTTTTGTAGAACGTGAGTTTATTATTATTCGGAAAAAATGTTTATTTCAGTAGTACGTAAAAGTAATTAACAAAATGTGCTGCTAATAGCGAAAGTGCCCTGTAGTGGAAAGCAAAATATGACAAACCTCATGGGTCCTCAGGCAAAATGGTTGTTTAGGAGGAGAACCTCTGTGGCAAGCTTCAGACCTCTACAACGTACTACTGATTTTGAATCAGGTTTTGAAATGTTCATGCTAAATTTACTGTCTTGGCATCAAGAAACCAATTATACAGGAACTGGGGTGATAGATTGACTTACTACTTACCTGTTGAGTTCCATTTGTGTTTAATAAACTATAGCAGGTGAAATATATCAAATACAGATCTGATCATCACCAATAAGTTGCCTACATATCTGCTGTGCTTAACCCAATTAAAATGGCGGTAACAATCACAACACTATATTTTTATTATATATGATTTGTGCATATTTTAGATGTTGGAAGTAAATGCTAACTAATGCATAAGATTTGTTTGTACCCCAGTTTTTCTAATATTGTGATTAAATCATATTACTGAAGACATTAGTACACATCACCATCTTCATGTTGTAAGTTAGCTGTAATTGTCTAACAAGCATAACATGTTATTTAAATGAATGATATGGAAATGAAAAAATCACCAACACCTTTTCAAAAAGAGATCTTCAAATTTCCTCACCCTGCATCATTCTCATTTATCTCATTTACAAGCTAATCTCAAGCAGGTACTAATCAGACATGTAAAACAAGACATAATAGAAATGACCTTGTCAACACAATTAATTTACTCTTGTTAAGAATTCGCTTTAATTCCCTCCTAATTAGCTGGATTTGCCAACAGTTATAAATTCTTACACCCTACCAGCGGCATCTGCGCTTCCTAACAAGGCCAAATTCCCCATACTGTTCCAGCCACTTCGTGTCATTGAACGGCGTTTTTTTTTTCTTTCTCTCTAAACAACCCCCGGATATGACGTAATTGTCCATGAAACCATTACTCAGAAAGTGCTGTCATTTTTAAGTTACACTTAGTACTTTTTTAAACGGCTTCAGCTGTGTATGTAGTACCACAATATTGCACTGCAGTTTTTAAATAAGGATTACAAATTAATACTCCTTCAAATGCATGTCGAAAGCCCAATAAAACCACTTGTGTATTGTTGAGAATTGGTCCCTTTTAGCATCGATGTACCTTCAATTACATCCACTTATAATTTCCTCCAATCAACAGATGAAACAATGCTAGGATAGACACGTCCCTGTCTAAAAACATTTCAATAAATTAACCAATAGATTTGCTTCTGATCAATGTCCGTGTGTGGGCTTCGGCGTCAACTAATTGAATGCGCATTGCAAGTGATATGTTCTGCCTCGCTGAGAGACCAGTTTGAAGAGACATCTGTCAAAAGTGTTTCTAAATAATACCAGCAAGATCTACATCGCTACAGAAAACAGGGTGTTCGCTGATGACGAGTCACTGGTGTCACTGGAGGGAAGTCTGAAATTTCGAGGTGCATAGGACACGTTCAGCATTAGAGTTGACGGAGCACTGGTTTGTAGTGATTACCAAATGCAGGCCTTCGGGCTGCTAAAAGATCTTCTGGAGTGTTAAAAGAGCCCTGATGTCAGAGACGTTCGAAAGTGATCCACCCGACTGACTCTTGCTTTCCCAGGTGTTTTGGATGAAAACTTATTTACATGTATTAATTTAAAGACGCTTTTATCCAAAGCAACACACAAGTGATGCAGAGTACAACACAAGCAAAAGCCACATAAGGAGTCAACGATGAAAACTTAGCTGACGAACCTATACAGTTCAGTTCTGCTAAAGATTACACTTACGATCACTCCTCCACAAGCACTTACAAGAAGTCTTACAAGTACCCTCCATTAAAGGTTTCAAAACGTATTCCCCTCGCTCCAACTTTTCCTAACCTGTCTGTAATTGTAAGGGGAGGGCGTTCATTTTTACGAACTGCTCATATCAAAAATTAACTGCGATCAACAGTGCGTCAGAAGCGGCCCAGTTCAATGTCAGTCATGGCGATCGAATCTGATCTGCGGAGAGAAATTAATTTAGCGGGATCATCAATGAGTCTGCGCGAGGAAATCATGAAGGAATACGGTCGTCTAAGGTGAGACGAAGGATTACTCTTATTTTAAGCCGCCTGCTTTAGTAAACAATGGCACTGCCTACGCACCGGAAAACAGACGCGTGTTTTGATTTGTTATGTTTCTATAAGGCTGTCACGTTGGTTGATGTGTAAAGAGCGATACTTAGTTCACAGACAGTACTGGTTTGTGTCGTGAGTTGTGATGGTTGCTTTGTGGTGGCTGTATCGTTTGCAGATAAAAACAGTTATATCTATTGTGGATAGTGATTCGTGATGAATTTCTAAATGTTTGTTTTCTTAATGTGACTGCTTGTTTGACAACTCGAGTCGAAGAAAACGGCATATTTTTATTTCATATTATTCTCGTTAGTAAGAAATAACATCCTCAATTTTCAAATAGAGAACGTAAAATATGAATCCAGCAAATTCCTTAGACGCAGTCGCTCCTTAGTGGTGGTGGTGATTCAGTCACACGACTACTACTAACCAAAACATTTACACAGGCGAAACATTATTTTGTGGCAAAAACTTGCCTTAGGCTCCAAGGCCTTGCCTTCGGCCACAAGTGGCGTAACAAATTTGGCTCAACCTATGCTGGCAACTGCATCTATTTCCTATGTCGGTGTATGTTTGCCAATATCACTATCAAAATATAAAATGCAATTAATTGATTTAGAAACATACGCTATTGTTATATGCATAGCTGTAGATGTTTATGGGGTGTGTTCTGCTACATTGTGTATGGACTATAGGGATTAGATTATGGTCATATTTCTGAATACCTTCTCGATTGTTTGTAGAATATCTCTGCCTGTTCAACAAATATTTTGGCACTGAAGCTACAAAAAATAAGATGAATTAAGTTCAGATGTTGTGCTATAGTGCAGTATATAGCCTCTGAAATATGGTACTATGCAGTTACTATGTTGACATTTGTAGTAACAGGAGTGTGGATTAGTCTACTCACACCCATTTGTTTGAAGACATTTAATGAAAATATATTGTATGTATTCTTGTAACATTAGACACACATTTAATTGCTGCTTCCTAACAGCAAAAATCCATGTATATTTAGCTAAAAGACAAAAGAAGCTAAATATCAATAAAAAACACACATACTTGCTGTATTTGGTAACAAAGACAACCACAACATTAACAAGTGATTTTGTTTTCAGTGCACTAACCGTAATGTTTCTGATTGTAATGTAGAGTTTCTTTGCATTTTTGCCAATAACAAGTTGCTCTTTTACCATCCCAGATAATGCTAAAAAAAAACCTCTTGATGACACAGAAATTATCTTGACAGAGGTGAAGAATGGTTGAAATTTACAGGGCTTTCTTCTGCAACATGAAAAATTCATACACACAATTTTGAGTGGTTCTTTTTGACACTTTGTAACCTGAAGGTGCCGGGTCGAGTAGGAGACCTCCAACTGTTGCGCTTGGATTTATGGTTTCCTCCAGAACCCCTTCTTTCATAGTCCACTGTGGCAAAGCAGCCATGTAGCCTCTTCCTTGCAGGGTTGCCACTGTACTGGTAGCCTTACAGTTCTTAACTGACACTACAGTGGAAGTGAGAGATTCAGCTTTATTATGGTTGTCCTCCAAACTGTGGGTGTTAGTGACCATTTACTTGCATATTCTCTGCCATTTGAGAGCTCTCTGACATTAACTATGATAATTCATGCCACTGATATATGTTTTCTGTCTGTTGCCTCCCTTTATACCATGGGGAAACAAGAAGCCTTTGGATGCTTCTATGTAGATCCAGAAGTTTCCATTGATCCTCCAATAAGAAGAATGTTGGTGTACATTTGTTTTTAATCAGATTTTTGTTGCAGATATTACTGAAAGGCATGAATGAATGTGACCATTTTGTTTTCTGAATTAAAATTAATTATTTGTAAACAGTCTGAATTTGGTCTGTGCAGTGCTATTAAAATTAACATATTACCAATTACCTTTTAGCAGAAAAGTGATCCAGTTCCAATATATCAAAAGCAAGAACCTGCAAAAAAAAAAAAAAAAAAAAAAAATCTGGGACATACACTGAAATGTTCTGAGGCACACCTGAGTCCTCTGAAGAATTGTAAAAGGTTGCAGTATGCTCAACAGTAATGTAATGTAGTGTGTGGATTGTGTGTGTATATTGTGTTTCATAGATGTTCTGGCAACTTGGGTAACGTCAGACATACAAAACTTATGGATCCGTGTATGACGATTATTCATAATAAAGTTTGCCATGCAAATTATAGGAGTTTCCCGGGAGAAACAACAAAATGGGAGGGCGCTACGTTGCAGTACGTTGTGAAGCGATAGGGACTTTGTGACTTATCATTCAACTGAGAAGCAGGGGTTTGAAAATGGGTGAAGAAATTAGTAAAAATATTACTTTGCAGAAGTTTGATCTCTCTTCATAACGTGATTACTTTATGTGACTAGCATCATTACAAAGCTCCGGTTCCGCTCTTTCTTGTGATATGTGTTCCATATCTATGCAACGACGAGTTCATGAGTAATTCAAACAAGAGTAATGGGTGTGGAGATAGACGCAGAGCTGTATGCAGATTGTAACTATGATTAAATTTGATGTAAATTCAAAATTATTTTTCTTGCCAGTACTTTGTCGCATTGACAAGCAACTACCATCGTTAGCGATGAATATTTCGTGAGCAATTCAACCGAGAAGAAGGGATGTGAATTTGGACGCAGGCTGCGTCTGTCGGGCTTTAAGGGTTAAAAGACATTTTTAGTGACAATTGCAAGTGACAAATAATTTTTTAAATTTTTTTTCCAGAGAACCCCCAAATTTTTGCTGTTGAGGCTTTAAGGGGGTCTCAAGTGTCAATCAAGGGGTCTCGGACCCCCCGAGACCCCCCCGTATTTTGCACCCTGCCTGAACTGTCACCTGTGATGCTGATTTGCCTCTTTTACTGGTGACCTTTAAGCAGAGCAGAGATGAATCTTCAGGTCACTCCAGACATTCAGTGGTCTGTTCGAAGTACATTGCCCTTTGTTTATAAGAATCACATCTGTCCAGGATGACCTGATTCTTATAAGCGCTTGATACCTCCAAATGAAATTCCAAACTAAGGGGTGAAATGGATGTTTATGTTTTAAATATTTATCCCATGATCAGTTGAAAATGTCCTTAGCTTCTTTGTTCTTAAGTTCTAAACAGGGCACCAAATGTATCTGAAATCTTCAGTATATTTATAAAGTCCTTTAACATGACTCACAAATTATTATTTCAATGTCACCCTGTAAGTTGCTGGTACTGCGCAAGCTACAGTGCTGTAGCACTAAATGACCTAAACATAAAATATTTTTTCAGACATTATTTTTGAGTATTTCTAGTGATAATTGGTGCTGTGGTACTTTGTGGTTTCAAATTAATTTTGAGAATTTGAAGACCCCTTAGTTCTTGACAGAATCTTAGACAATGTAGGCCGTTGAATGCCCAATTTCTCAGCAGTATATACTTCATTGATTTCATTGACTACCGTGAGAATCGAGGAGGCACCTATCGAAAGTGTCCTTGTAATTCCTCCCACGTCAACTGACATCCAGGCGCTTAACAGAGCAACGAAACCTTTTTCTCAAAATATTTTACATGCCAGGAGCTTTGTTAATCAGTGCCTGATATTACATGTTGGAAGAGAGCCCAGACTAATTCTTACAAGGGAACTGATTGGTTCTTAAAAGTGAAGTTTTGACACTTTGCTAGTACAGGAATGATTTTGTCCCACTGTTTTTGATCACTATTTGTGTTTGATTCATATATCAATATTTCTTATAAGTGGACTACAGCGTATTTATCCAAGGCTTCATCTGTCTTCATTTTGTTGATCTAGGCTCAATTTTATAGAGCAGGTATTGAACTGTATTTTCCCTGGTATGTTTTCACACTAATGCTGCCATAACTGATTTCAAACTTTCTTTGTTTTTCAGCAAAGAAATGAAACATAAAAAATGAGCACTCGTATTGCTGCACCAACGTGTTGGTTAAAAACCGCAGAACAAATAAGCTATAGTTTATCCATTTAAAGGTGCAAATTACTAATCTGGGTGTAGTTCACTTAAGTAAAGGTACAATTTAGTAATGTGAAGGTATTGGGAGATGTAGTCTAACCTAAGGATGATCTCTTAGGGGCTAAAAACTAAATAACCAAAAATTTATGAGTAATATATACATATTTCATATAGGGAGTTCTCCCTGACACTTGAGATATGCATAGGCAACAGACTATTAGCAGTGAGAGAAGCACTCATCTGGGCCATTCCAGGATGTAAACGAAACAAAGTATCAGTTAATCTTAGCCTGTTTTCTTCTGTATTGTGAGAAGCAATACCAATGGATTATCCACAATAATGACTTCAAGGTTACATATATCGGCAAACAGAAGATGCACATTCAGCTGTACTGTTCAGTTGCAGAACAGAAGAATGAGGAAAAAATGGATAACAAATGAAATATGTTTTTTGACCGGAGTTCATCTTTAAGGTAACTACTTATCTTGCATAAGACAGTATCACCAAGTGGTAAAAAGAAGGACAAAAGAGAGCCGTGGTGGGCGAACACTAACATAAGCTGAGGGTGCGTCATTTATCAGCATGAGTTTAAGGGCCATGGACACATCTGAACCATTGTGCAAAAAGGCCCTGATCTTCTTTTTCATAATAATTAAGAAAGCTTGGCTTTGCAGCCCGCCTTTCACCAGAGTGAGCTTCTTGTTTATGCTCCCCAGTTCCCTAGACAGCTGTAAATAAATGAAGAAAAACTAACTCCTGAGGGAAGCAGGGGACAGACATAGGACATGCTGACTTGTTTTTTCAGGGTATAGTTTTTTTTTCTTCTTCTTCCTTTTTAAATTTTATTTAACCATTTTTCATGGCCGACTACCCCTTACATTAATTCCCATCACAGTAATAGAGTTTTCAATGATTAATCTTACACCAATTTTGCTACACATCCAGCATCCCCGACACTCAGTTATTTAATTTGAGGAACGATCTGAAAGAAAAACCTGGATAATAAATGTGTTCCCACTGCAAGCACATTTTGTACAAACCACATTAGTCATTGTAGCAGCCTGTGTTTCTAAACAGACCCAGTTACGTGTAGTGTATGGGAGAGTCTGTGTCTGTGTTTAGTCCACATTAGGAAGGTACATAAATTTCATTTTCCAGTATTCGAGAGAAAAGCTTCAAAAAACTGTACACTGTCTCTTTTAGACAATTGGCATGCATAAATTTAAATGGGTCAAGGGAGTTCTCTTGTTCAATTTTTGTACATGTGTGGAATGTCACGAGTTTATTATGTAATGACTCCTACTGTTGGTCGCAACACTGATGATTTTGTATCATCTCTCCTCTTAGCCTAACCTTTTTGAATGCACTTTTGTAAGTCGCTCTGAATAAGGGCATCTGCTGAATGACTAAATTTAATTGTAAATGTATTGTATTATACCAAATAATGTTAGCCAGTATTCAGTTTCAACCATGTACAGACAAGTGAAATAACAAGTAAACATATAGTGACTTATTCTTCCAGCTGTTGCAGCAATTTATAGCTTGTTTCTGCAAAGGAATATACAAGGGAACAATGTGTATCTCCATAAAAAGAAAATGTTTTGAGTGGTTTGAAATTTGTATGATATTTAAATCAAGTATTTGCCTGATATGCTCATTTGATGACGATGGTGGTGGTGGTGATGATGATAATAATGATGATCATGATGTTGTTGTCTGGTGTGAAAATGAGATAATGTGGGGACACTGGTATACTGACAGAGATAGTGTCGACCTATTGGCTGTTTATGGAGAAGCAACAGTATATTGGGGTTAAGTTCAAAAGAAACTTACAGCAGAAAGAAAAGCTATTGCTTTTCATGAACCTACGGAACTACTTCCATTCCAAGCAAAGGATTTGTCTTCCTTACCAGCGCTCTAGAATATCAAGTAATTGCTTCTCTTGCAGGATTCACCTGATATACTGAATTCAAGTCTATGTGTTTTCCTGACTGATGGCAGCACGACATTTAATTTTGCCAGGGGTATAAGACTAGGATCTAGGCTTCAGCACATGGAAAAAAATTCCAAAGTTAGGCATACTGAGATAATTGAGGTCAACAATAAAAAATGACCTAAATTCCCAATTCTCAATAGCAATTATAGAACAACTCAATCACTCTGTTTATTATGTTTCAATTTTAACCATGTGTATAAATGAAAATACAACAGTTGTAATGGGAGGAATTTAACTACCTGTACTTCCTGAATGAGGAGTCACTCAAGTCTAGAGTAACCTAGAGTAGAGTCATTAATTTGTGCAAATTATAAAACAAATCAAAACTGGTGGCTGTATTACAGAACAGTGCTGTTTTAAGTGGTGCGGCTTCAGTCCATTTGTACAGCCTGAGAGAGGCGATCTCAGATGTACTCAAAAGAAGTGAGTATTCAGACCAGTTTTGTATGCAGGTTAGGGAATAACTGGTGGAAAAACAGAAAGGCTGCTTACAGGCTGGGTAACTAGAAGAGGAAACTAGAAAGGTAAAGTTTCAGAAGAAACTTTACAGATGTCTCTGTTATTGTTAAGTGTAATCCCTGTATTTTAACATTCTGTCTGTGAGAAATAAGAAATTGCAGAAGTGTTTTAATACATTGAACATAACTTTATTAAAATTCTACTGACACAAATTGTAGGAACAGAAGGACTTAGAACACCAGCCAACTGCAAAATGGCTGCCAGTAGAGCATGGACGGATTATCATGACCACGGACTCTGGACACAAACTCGCCACGGGCCCCTACCTACACACGCAAATAATACACGCGCACTGCTTGTGCCCTCCCCAAGCACACAGAGTTTGGTCGCACAATAGCACAGGGCAACCCACAACCACACAGCATGTATTACGTTGAAATTATATTTGTTATTTCGACATGTTAAATTACTGCCATTTTAGTTCTGTTTCATTCTATACACGCCATGTACAGCACAGTATATACATCTTTAGGAGTCAAACACACACCTTAATTTAACCGCAGTGAAAAATACCCTACCTAAACCACCAGCTTTCTTCTGGCCTTCTTTGAAGAGTTTTTTAGGGAAAAATGTTGAAATAGAGGGTGTTTGTTGTACCAAAGCGGCATCTTTAGCTTCTTTTTCTTTTTTAGGTTAATGCTTTGCCGGTTCTCCATGTTGACCGTGAAATTGACATTTGACCTACAGCCTCCATCATTACGGCATTATGTGATGTAATCAACTAATTTACTAAACATTCAAAAATTTCATAATCATACTACATTTTCGAAATCACATTTACTCCAAAATTTTAAAAACAGAAATACTTTCTATAACGGGTGTAGCTTGCGTTGTGTTCAATTAGATGTTACGTGGGTCAGCGAGCGAGTGAGTTTCGAACCTCAGTTCTCACTGCTTATTGCTAACCCCTTACGGCCAGCGTTGTTGCCAGTTGAGCTAAAGGCAAATTGCCCGTAGCCTGTCGGAAACAATGCTAGTTAACCAGGTCTCTGGGAGTGACATAACCGCTGCAATCACTCAGCTACCTGCTACCCGCTACCAAGGCTTTTACACAGGGCTCACACGAGCTACACACTGCAGCTCTGCCACACGTTACACAAAGAAAAGATAATAATAAATCTTAAGGCCAAGGGCCCCCATTGGCTCCAGGGCCCTGGGCACGTGCCCACTTTGCCCATGCGGTAATCCGTCTATGCAGTGGAGAGATGTTGAAGTATTGTTGGTGATGAGGGAAAAGAGAAATCTGGCATCACAGTTCTATTTGAGTTCTATTTGGAATGAATTGAAACTGTTGCCAGGCAAGCAACTTGTTTCACAGCTTGGTTCACTATTCAAGCCAGGAGATCACAAGGGCTGGACTGTCAGCTGCAAGTGGCAAGTGAGGAGAAGTGGGCAGATTGTAATAGCATTAATATGAGTATAATATCCAACTCTTGTGTCACTGCTTGAAGTGAACAATACGCCCATGGGGATATTCAGCTCTGTAGCAATAAGAGCAAATGTAACTTGTGCCTAGCTAGCACTAGCTAACATCTTATCATCTGGAAGATGATTTTAAAAGCTGACTGCTTCTGTGTCATACTGCCACCCTCTGGTACAGAGCTGTAACAGTAATGCTATCACCATTATTAGCTTCCTGCAGTATGAACATGTCCTAATTAACCTATGCCATTGCTTTCTGTGTGAAGAAGTGGATTCTCCACATGTAAACACTCTCAGTTGCAGTGAAGCAAAGCAAAATAGAAGTGCAGAACTTTTATTCTAATTTGCTTCAACATTAGCAGTGTCTCTTTACTCACGGATACCCATTAACAACTGACGGAACAAGAAGGGAACCCAATTATTTTAGACAATAGGGATTATGTACTGAGCAGCGAACTGTAATCCCTGGACAGAAATTAAATTGGTCCCCTTCATTTTGTGAATTTTTAGGCCCACTTCCTAATGCCATATTTAGAAAAATGAAATAACAAGCATCTTGTAGAAACAAGGCCCTTGTTTCTACATTTGTGATGAGAGAGGGAGCAAAAAAAACTGTCTTAAAGGCCAAGGTTGGGATTAAACTTGCTAGGATAGGCATAAAATAAAACCAAAAATGTATATATGCATGTATATAGTACTCAGTGGAAAACATTAATATAACATTACTGTCACAACTAGAGCAGTTGATCACAGTCTTTGTGTATTTCAGTGCAAATTGAATGGATGATTTGCCCTTCTGTTAACATGCTAAATTCAGTTGTGTGTTTCTACTCAACAGCTAAAACCACAGAAGACACAGTTCCTTGCAGTGGTAATGGAACAGACTACACCAAGAGTCTTCGTATGCAGTACAATTTACATACCACTTCATTAAGTCTCAATAAAGTGTTTCATTCAGGGGTATCCAGTAAAAAAAACTTTGTAAGCCACATTATTGATATTTGTTAATGTCATAGTACACACGGTATGAATAATTAATAGTAATGGAGCACATTCTTGTTTAAAAGAATCAAGTTCTGAGTAGGCTTTCATTTTTTGGGTTTCTTCATCTCTATGGGAGACTGACATTATTTCAAACATATACGTACTGCATCTATACACACTAATAACACTACAAAATGAGCTAACACAGATATATTCTCTCTGTCAAAAGGGTAGCAGAATAAATTGATACCATCGTTATTTCATTCCTTTTACGGTACTAATGCAAAACAGTAAACCACTGCTCATACTTTCTTGTGTTTAATATCCAGCTGTCTTCCTCTTCCTCTTTGCTCACAGCAAAGCCTATCTCAGCTGCTGTTGTTCACTGTTGCTAAAGTGCCATTACTTCACAGTGCTAGGGCAAGCACACTTCTAAAATGTATGTTTCTAATGTTAATATTGAGCCCTGGGAGAACTGATGAATAATGAAATATGCCTAATGTATGTGCTTAACTTAATATGCTGCATTAAACACGCATTTGATGCTGAATATCTAAACGTGAGTTAACATCACGATTTGTATCATTATTTAAATGTAAACGTCTGTTTAGAGAATTAGATGCAGCTGATTTCATCAAACCCCTTTTCATATGATGCAATGCTTGTGTCACTTTGAAGTAAGTCTATCAAGAAAATCAAATCAAGTTTTATCTTGATTCTAGTGTGTATCTTGTACAAGTGAACATGGGATCATCCACGCTCATACTCGAGATGCATCAACCAAAATCGTTTATGTTTTTAAAATCACTTTCGTTTGGGTTAATGTGGTTTTCCAAGACACCCCTATGCAAGCATCCCTACCAGGGCCGGCACTATGGAGGTGCGTAGGGCCACCCCCCAGTTGTCCCCTATGGATTGCAAGTGCACCCCTCTGTGTTTTCTCCAGGTGCCAGGCCTGATCCCTACCCTTAACTGCCGTGTTGCAATAGTTAATTTAAACTACTTATGTGATAACATTGCCTTTTTCTGTTGGCTCACATTTACATTTATTCATTTGGCAGACGCTTTTATCCAAAGCGACTTACATAGGTTACAGTTCTTTTAAAATGTTATCCATTTATACAGCTGGATATTTTACTGAGGCAATTGTGGGTTAAATACCTTGCCCAAGGGTACAGCAGCAGTGTCCCAGCGGGGATTGAACTGGCAACCTTTTGGTTACGAGTCCTGCTCCTTAACCACTATGCTACACTGCCGCCCGCTCACCTTGATGACTAGATAAATTTGACCTCATACTACCAACAGAAGCAGCACTTCATATTCTGAGATAATTAAGATGATATCCATGGCCCAGAAATGAATAAACAATGACAAGAAATGAATATTATCTTTTAAATCAGCATATTTCAAGAAAAGACACCAGCTATTGATTTCCCTGCTTTGTAATGGCAAATGTTTTTAAATCATGGGCGTCTCTAATTGTTCTCACTAAAAATCTGATAATAATACCTACAGAAAGTTTATTCCTCTTCATTGCATTCTTATTGGCATAGTGTGTTTGATGTGCCTGGTCGAAATACTTAAGGATACTTGCACAATGGCACAATGAGGGCTTTCCAGTTTCACAGACAATCAATTTGATGAAGCTACAGCCAGCCAAAACTGTTGAGTAATGGGTAAGGTAATTTTTACAGTAGGAAACAATTCAATTGTAGAGGATGGTCTTTTGTTTGCTGATTAGCTGTAAAGAGTTAAAGGAGCAACCACCTACTAAAAATAGGCACACAGTTACATGTCCGTTTGGTCTTTTTCATGAGACATATGTCTTGTCTTAAATGGCAGAGGAGATCAAACAGCCCAGAGACACATAATCAAATGAACTGTGGGGATATATTCTCCAGCAGTTTTACATCACTACTGCTGTGTATGACATTACTCTATTCTGCCTGTAACACGTTAACATTTTCACTTAATGAATGTGAATCAGTAAAACATTTAATTAAATGGATCCATACCACTGCCCATTCCCATAGTGCATGACCAACTTTCCTCTCTTCATCAGAACCTATGGTTCAAAAATTATTTAAATCCATAGCATACAAACTGCATCATTACCAGTTACAACAGGGAAACAGTGGCTGGAAGAGTGTAAAGTTAAGAAAGCAAGGTTCTGCACTTACAATAGACAAATTTGCTACTTCATTATTTTCTCAGAACACTCTCTATGTTAGAATGTTATTGTAGGCACTGGAGTTAATTACAGTATCTGTAATCCTTTTTTCACTGTTTCTGTTTTTAATGAGATCAATATTTTTTTCAGATTTCTTCAATAATTTTAGCATGTTGTGAATGGGACTCATGTCTAACATTTTTTCTGGGTCATAAAACCTGCATTTCAGCTGCCGTCAGCCAGAATATCATTCAGGGAAAAAAAAATGATTCCCCCAAATCAACTCTGGGTTATTCAAGGTTTGCATGGAAAATGGAGTACCTGATTTTTGTAATGTAGTGCAGCCTTCTGCACATCTGTGCTGGAAATACTCTTCCCTTCAGTCTTATGGGATGGATCTCTATGGACCAAATCCATACTATCTAATGGGCTTCACAAAATAAGGTTTTGTATAGCTGTGTATTATATGTCAGCGAAGCCATGAAAAAATTAGAGGGATGTAAAAATGAATTAAATTTTCTTCACTGACACAGTAAAAGATGGAATATACACTGTGATTCTCTCAGTACAGTAATGCGTATAAAAGGGAATAAAACCTAATTTATTAGAGCACAATGCTTGGGGGTTGTGAACTGAACCATTAACAACACAGTTGCACCCAGAGGGATATGTACTTCCGAATGACATTGAACTTTAAAGTAGATTGTGAGTCAGGCCATCTGGCCATAAATCATACATTGAGGCTGGTGTAGTTTGGGTTGGTTTGATGAATAAAAGATATTTTCAGGAAATGTTGCCTGTTGATGTCATTTCATATTGACACAGAGGCTTGACACTGGAAACGCGGGTTTTCCTGGCTGCTGCATCAGAGGCATTGATTGCCTCACGAAATGCTCTTCTGCATATTGAATAGTAATTCTGCAAGCTAAGCTTTCTTTGAGATGGGGGGGTAGTGACTCCTTCAGCAAGTTTTGTGCCTGCCCCTGATGTAGAACAACAGACAGGGAGTTTGACTCTTTGCAGTAGAGAAACTTTGAAATATTATTCAGTAAAGATTTGTTTTGAAAGTCAGTATTGAGAGTCAAAGATGCAATTACATGCCTTGGGAATTTAGCTAAATTTCCTATAACAGAGGAAACTTGCTTGACTGTATGGTCTAAAGCTACTCAAATGTCTTCCATAGGCAGGAATTACAATGTAAGTATTTGACCATAGTGACCACAGTAACATGTTGAGTACCGTGTGCTCTTGGGGGTTGTCCATAAGTTTCTGCCCCATTTACAGTTTTTTTTGTCCAAAACATAGCTTTAACAGAGTCACAACAGGCATAATATAGGACAAAGATCATGTTTATGTATAAATGTTCAGAATTTATGGACAGGATAATATTATCAGAGCACACTATAAATGAATTGTAGTCACTGATAACATACAGTATCACTTTTGCACATGCTGAACCCTTTTGTTGTCAGCTATGACATGCATTACTGTGACTAGTTCCATTATAAATTAGCCGGCCAGTAAGTGGAGTCCATATTCTCTTTCTGATTGTCTTTACTTTGACAACAGATACTCGCTGCCGCACTAAAAAGGTTTCCAGTGCCAGCCATGTACCAGTCTAACAGTACCGAGACGTCAGGTCACCAAAAATCACTTAGCCGCTGAGTCCCCGCCAGGCCTTGATAAGATATTGATTTTGGGCTGTGGAGCACTCACGTGAAGTTGGATTAAGAGTGGGGGTCAATGATGTTGACAGGCGAGTCCCTGTATCTGTACGCTGCGTACAGGATGTTTCATTGTATGGATAAACGGGATCCCTGGTCTCTCAACAGCATGCAGCTGCACAGCGGTGTTATTATCTTCGGGAAGGAGTGAGCTGCCTGGGAAATGAGGGCATCCTGTGCGCAACATGCTATCTGTCCCTACGCACTGGCAATGGCAGGAGAGCTGGCAACACCTCAGATGGCTGATGTGTACTAAGCCGCGCTGTTCGGAGTGCCAGGGGATCCACGGGTGCTGAAAGGAGCTTTGCTGTCCCAGCTGCCTTCAAAGGCGCATCTGAAGCATTCAGAGCATGGAAACAGGAGATCAAAGAGCTCACTACCTTCTGTTAATTAGAAGGTGGTACTCCGCTAATGCAACAAACTATGGTTGACCAAGACTGAAATTGGCTCAATAGAGGGGGAAAAAGGAGAGGCACTTTGGGAATAAGTAGCTTGATTTGCCGCTTTCTCCACACGTTTTTTTTGTAAGGGCAAAGCATTTATGCTTTTCATTAAACAGTGGGAAATTGTGCTCAGTATTGGTAATGCGCATATCCAGAGCCATCCAGGACTGAATGCTGAAAATATTCTATTTTAGTTGCCTGGACTACATGTCTGTGTTGTTCTTTTTATAAACGCAGGATGAACTTCATGTTAGCTTGCAAACTGATTCAGGCATTCTGTATTTGGGGACATGCACCAAGGGCATCCAATTAAGTTCAAGAGCGTGATGCAAAATTCTTTGTGGGGGGAATTGAATTCAGCACATCTCTGGGTGGGATTTGAACTGGTGACCTTGAGATCAAAATATCAGTTGCATAACCACCACTAATTGATGTCCAGTCAGATCAGCTAATTACAAATAAGGTGAGTGCAAAGTATAGAACTAAGTCATTTGTAGCAGTACATGCAATGTCCCATATAAATGCAGTGCAATACTAAATACTAAAAATCCTCGATGGTAATCTCATGTATTAAAGTGTAGCATCCAAGACAGCAGTATACTATAGTTCAAGTGCCAAAAGTGTATTAAAAAATAACATTTAGGTCTGATGTATTAAAGTCGAGCATCTAAGACAGCAGTATACTAGACAGATATTGCTTTACATGGAGTAAACAATGTTGAGAGATTGGTGTCTATGTTTCAGGTATCTAAGTCTAATTCAAAAGGTCCAAGTCCAAGTGCCAAAAATTTATGAAAAAATAATATTTAGGTCTCATTTGCATGCTATGAATAGATTCCATAAATTGAATGATTAATGGCAGCTATTTTATTCAATGAAAAAAGAACAACAAACCTGAGTGTCCAGGTCAAATTTGTTGATAAGATAAATGGTTTCAAAGTAAATGATGTAAAGTTATTTTAGAAGAAATACAAGGAAGAAGACAAAAGTGTTAACTGAAAAATGCTTAGCATCAGTAGATACATATTTGTACATGCATTTTGACCTTTGAGTAGCATTAATATTTTTAAGAAAGTTTACACTTTACACAAAAAAATGCCTGTAATAGCTCTACCATGAGGCCATATTGATGTCAGTATGAAGCGTATGGATAACACCTATAGATCCCCATAAACTCCCCAAATCTCAGTTTTTTGTCAGCCATGGGGACTTCATTGTAGTTTCCAAAGTAGCAGAAAGAAAAAAAAAAATGAGTAGGGAGCCTGGCTCTGTAATCACCCGAGGTTAAGCCTCACACAAATATGACTTTTTTTTTTGTCCCTTATGACAAAGAGAAAACACCCTTGACCCCTTTATCTTATTTCTGTTTATGTACCAGCTAAGACAAAAGGTGTCACGTCATTATTTTTTTTCCCTGTGTCCCACAAACATCGCTGTGTACTGTGTGGAGGAGTTTGTGTCAGTACAGTGGCAGCAGGTCGTCAGCTCGGATTGACTTTTTTGCCGCATGAGGTGTCAATATCTCTCGCTTGACAGTCTCCCCTGCGCCACAGCAGTTTGCAGAGCTATTAAAACTGACAGTGACTGGAAGAGACTGACTGAGTTATAGACACAAGCACAAATCCACTGCTACAGCAAATATTTGATTGTCTGATTTGAGCCGATTTGAGACAGGATGTCTGATGACATTTGTATAACATTTGCGCACTCTATGCTGTATCTGAAATAGTCTTTTTAGTTTTACTCACACAGACCAGAAATGGGCAAATACCTGTTGGAAGCTAATTCAGTTTCTTGTTTTCCCATTGATTGTGCAGAGCAGGGAGTAGACTCCCACTGACGGGGAGAGAGTGCTGTGTGCATGCCCTGTAAAGCTTTAAATGAACACAAGCGGGTTTTATTTTGCTTTTGCTACCTTGTCTGATCCTCATAGCACACAGTGTAACCCACTTTATTTTGTCAGTGCCGGGCAGAACAAATGCGTAATATCAAGCGGGGTGCGATTTTAACAGGTTTCCAAAAATCTGTGTTTTAACTGTGCTTTTTCATGTGATTAAGCGTGAGTCACTCAAGTCATTGTTTTCTTTTTTAATTAATGTTTTAATGTGTTTTCCCAGTTCATGCAGCCCTATTTTGGAATTGCCAATTGTAAATACCACTGTGACAACCTCTGGACTTATTCAGGAGCACTGAGGCAAGGTTATTGCAATACTCTTATACCCTCGCATACAGCGAATAGCCAGTATCACACCACAGTGCACTACGGCGGAGCTGGAGCTCATTCGAGGATGAGGATTGCAGGCACCTGATGAGTCACGGGGTGCCTGAGAGAGAGTCGTGAGATGGTGCACTCCCGGCCAACCTATCTGCACCCAGCCCTGGTGGAACGAAGCCTGCTCACTGCACCACCATGGGTTCCAGGCTGGCAAACGATACAGCAAGTTTCAAACCTGGTCCATAGGGCTCAGCCTGCATCCAAACAGTACCCCTTGCCAACAGAGCTGCTTGGGACCTTTATTCATGGGTTTTACAGTTAAATTTATGAGAAAAGCATTTTGTACATGTTTTTTGCTATATGATATAACTATTACAATACTGCATTACATACCGCTGTTTCAGTAACCGTTGATAAAATGCTCGACCACACTGTCATCATTGATTATGAACACATTGCATAATTTGTTAAAAGCATGTCAACCACTATACAGTATTTCCCTAAATTACATTGACAAGTAACAGCATACACAATGCTACTGTATATTCATTGCAAAGGGTGCTAGCTAAAAAGAAACAGACCACCACCCTATAAACAACAGAGGGACTATTTTGGCTATGCTGTTTGTAATAAAAAAGGCAAAATGCGCATAGAGGCCTAATAGGCAGTGAGCCAAATACTTTTTCCATTTCTGTTGTTCTGTTTTCCTACATCGACTCTCTAGACAGGCGGTAATGCAGCCAGCAGAACAACAGTAACCTAACTTTAACCCTTCTCTCTCATCATGTAAGAAAGGGTGCAAACCCCCATACTATCATCTACTCCTTTTTAGTCATCCAGGGTGTTTAAAAAGCCCACCACCCATGCTGCTGTATACATTGCAACTGCACTGTGATACGTAAGCAGCAACAGCAATCCACAGAGTGAACTGGCTGTGGTAAACAGTGTGCGAGTAGACAAACAGGTGCAACCCATTATCCTATTAACTATCCATTAACTCTAATAGGCACTCCTCAGCCCTGTCCCCATGTACTCATTTACTTTCCATTCTGGAAAAGAAATTGTTAGGCTCTGAAAAGTGCATTAAAATGGGACTTTGTGATGTATATTTAAGTAGATGTTTGCTGCCCTCTACAACAGACAAACAAGACAGGAAACAATTTCAGCAGAAATAAGGGTGAGACTATATCTCATAAGTTATATTTCCATTATTATAATTCAGCCTTTATATTTAAGTCCCCTTTTGAAAGCTGGCTGGTCCATAAATCTGCAGCTCAAAAAATGATTTAAAACATGATGTCCTTTTCCTGCCTTCATGGTGCAACAGTGAGGTATGGTTCATTTTTTCTGTGATCCATTAAATCCACTGCCCTCCCCTCAACCAAGAAAAGAAAGGTCTTATTAAATGTAATTAATCTCTTTCACACATGTTTGAAAAAGGTGACATGGGGTAAGAGAGATTATCTTTTTTAAAGTCCTTATGCAAATATGTGACAACTTTATCTGAGCAGCAATGCATAAAAAAGTGTTGCATTCTTACTGCATTCTAAAAACAGGATATGACCTTGCTAACACATTTGCTGGAAAAAAACTCCTTCCCCAGTCATTGTGTCCTTTTTTAAAATTCCCAGGCAAGTGAATTCTTCCACATATTTTACAGTATAGTTAACACTGTGCCACTCTACAGTGGACATGCAAAAACATAAGCAAGGGAGTAGAATTTCAAAAGACTGCAGAAAATGACTTTCAGTGGTTTTTCGTTGCCATGGAGCACAATGGAGCTAATGAAGGGAAGTCTGCTTAATTAAGATATAATTTCCTTGTACCAGCCACATCAAGGTTCCCTTTATACAAGTTTCAATGCAATCACAGCTTGCCCAATTAAGTGTTTGATCCACTGTGTTAATTTAAAATGCATTCATCCATGAACCTCAGATTTGCCAGCATCGTAGACTTCCTCCCTATTGAAAAAAGGACTGAAGTGATCAATTACTCCATGTGTGTGTGTATGTGTGTGTGTATGCACACACAAATAGCTAATACAAAGAATGTGTTCAGTGTGTCCCTCAGACCACATAAATGACGACAACAGAGACCTTTGGAATTGCTTGTTTTATAACTTCTGGCAAGAGACTTAACATTAAAACTACCACGATATGCTTTTGCCTTAACATACCAGCTGGTCTGCCGTCTAAAGCATACCTGACCATTGTTTTCTTTGTCATTCTTAGTGTTTCTTGACAGCACAGGAATTTTTATGTCAACACCTCCGTAATTATAGCTGATATTAACAATAATGTGTTCAATACTTTTATGGCTTCAAAATGTACATTGTAAATGATAGAGGTTAGGATTTGGGTGGGCAAGCTGATCTCACATTGGTTTTCAATGGCTTTATATTAGCTGTGATCAGAGGAAAAAACATGTATGGATGACGTGTGGTTCAGTGTGGCACGCTATTACAAGAGGAATGCAAAAGCAACTTATTGCTCCCGTAGTTAGCTAACTAATTAGGTTATCACAAGCTATTAACTATCAAGATTAGCTTTGTTGAACTTGGCACTTGATGTCTTGAGCGATACATCTGTGATATCATAAGAAGGCTATCAGCATTGATCAGCAGCTAGTAATTATTATTTTTATTTATGAGGCACACTGTGACTGTGACACATCCCCTGTGACTGTGTTGGACACGCGGTGTGATACATTAGGTAGCTGTATGCTATGGGTTGTGTTACACTTGCTTATTTTGGTATTTGTATTCTGTTGTTTTCTAATTCCAATCTCCTGTTCATTGTCCTGTATAAGGACACCTGCCAAAGAAACAAATAATTCTAAACAAATGACATCATCTTTCATTCCAGCAAATTCCCTTCCAGCTTGACTATGCCTATTAGGACAAATTCCAGTTTTAGGTATGCATGAGTGTGACAAAAAACCATTTTTATCTTTTTGCATCTGCTATTTTATCCTCCTGTCAGTGGACAAATCATTTTTTCATATTCTGTTTACTTTGTGTTAAGTGCCTGTTTTGGCACGTGTCCTGAAAATCAGTAAATTGTAGGAAGTCAATATCGTTGTTCATGACAATTGGTGTAAACAGTCAGATCCAAACACATGAAATAATCATGACCTATTAATTGATTAACTGATCATGTAGCTATGACAGGAGCGGCGTTAGCTCGCCCCTGAACCCCAACTGGTTCTTTACCCTTTTGGGATCCACCCACCACAAAGGATGCCAGGACAGAGTACGTAAAAGGAAAGCGAGACTTTATTAACATAAAATTTAAAAACAACACATACGAGCAGGGACACCAAGACTCTCACTATTTCCCCCCCGGCCTGGTTCGCTCCCCTCCCCAACCTGCTGTCCCCTCCTCAGATTCCTCCACCCAGCCCGGGATGACCCGCAGGTAAGGGCAACCCCCACACGGCACACCACACACACACACACACACACCACTCGGAGCGCTCGGGTCTTCTCCCACACCCACACGTGCTATTAACCACTCCAGGTGCCCCCACTGCGCCCAACCCTGCTTTTGGGGGGGGGGGTCCCGTTCGGCCGACAGAAAAGGGGGGCACCATATAACTGTCTTAAATGTGGGGGCACAGTATCTGCAATGTTTTTGAGGCTTTTCACAAATATCTTCCCCAGCCTGCTTTTAGAAGTTCAAATTTAAAATCATTATAACTGAGAGCAAAGACTGTGCTTGTTGAGTATTCTCTTTGCTTTTGTGCTTTTGTATATCTAGAGCAGCCACATGCTGATTGGGTTTCTTTTAACTGAGTGCTTTAAATTCTATCTTTAGCCAACTAATTTTCCTCAATTTTCTTACCCTTTCATACTGGATTTTCAAGTGTCTTTTGTTTATTATTCACATTCTCACGGTGAAAAGCTTGACTCAAACACCTATAGATAAAGATGGAATTATACATTTCCATGCTAAGGCACACGAATGCTTCTCAAGTTGTGTATTATTAATAAGAGGAAGGCTGTAAAACCAGAAAGAAAGTTTCCAACATGTAGATGCGCACACACACTTTTCAGAAATGAGCAGAAAATGTTTGATACCTGGTATAAATCCTATTGTATGCATTACAATGTTTTTTCTGCACATTTTATATAAAAATACACAGTAGACATTGCTGGAAGACCTTCATTTTCTTTGCTTCCTGTGAGTGAAAATGTAAACACATATTTCCAAATAGATGGATTATCTTGCACAAACCATATTCCATCACCTCCAAAATCCCAAAAGAGCACTACGTCAGAGCCCCTAATACCCCACTGCTTTGCATGTTTCCTCCACACCTGTTCATCTCTCCAAGTAGAGCAATGTCTTTGAGGTTCATCCATTTCATTTGATTTTACAAAGCAGTAGAATCAGAACAGGCTTTTACAGACTCATGTAAACATGCATCCACACACCATATGTGCCTATGTTGTTCCTGGGCTTATTAATCATCATCTTAGGTAATCTTTGCCCAGTGATTCCATTGTATGATTTGTGTCAATAAATGTCATCCTCGTGGGCTCTGTTGTTACAAGAAGGTGCTTAACCCCTGATGCTGTAAAACCATGACTTATCAAAAGGCAGATAAGGTGGAACAATATGACCAGGGAAATCCAGGGAAATTCTCTGAATGGATGTACTGTGCATTTAACTTAGCTTTGCAAGGCCCTTCAATTTGATGCATGTGTGATGCATGTGTGATGTTCAACCAAGCAAATATTTAATATTCCCTTGGCTTTCATTTGCAGACATTTATAATTTTGTTTTGTTATTAGTTTTTTGAAGCATTGTAGCTCCATTCATGTATCATGTTTATTGATTAACATACTATTATACAATTAATTTGTTAAATGATACTGATAATTTGTCAGAGAAGTGCCAAAGATGTCCTTTTAGCAATGAAAAAAATATGTTTTATATTCTCTGTAATTTTCTTTTCTTATGGCATGACAAAAGAGAGCAACTTCTCATCCATCGCCTGCCTATATTTTTTTCATATCTGATTCATTTCTTATGATCCCCTTCTTGTTTGGAAAGAAATTACTTGAGGGAACATAACCTCACACATCAGTTGTGTTCCTTCCTTGTCAGAAACGTGGACCACTTGGAATTATGGTGCTGACATAACACTGTAAGAACACAAGAAGTTTAAGGACAAGAAGAGGCCATTCATCCCAGCTACAATAGGCTTGTCATTTTGTCTATAATGCAGTGTATCTGGGACTGTGTCAAGTCTGGGCTTGAATTCTCCAAGTGTCTCTTCTTCCACTATTAATTCTGGCAAGCTATTCCTTGCATTGACCTTCTGAGGGAAAAATTCAGTTTTAACTTAGGATTGGATGTTACAAAATGGAATCGCCCATTTCAAAGTCAAGTAGTTTGCTTTGTCATGTGCTGTAGTACAAAGCAAACAATATCGTGAAAGTTAAATAGGCAGCACTGTTCATTCTTTTTGCCAATAGGTGGAGGATGGGGGGGTGGGAGATTTTTGGGATGGGAGAGTGACATTTCATGAATTGTCATGAAATTTCTTCAGCTATTATATGGAATCATTCATTTTTTTTTTTTTTTACTAAAAAGAGCAGTCTTTTGATTGATTCATATTGGTGAGTGATTCACAGCATAAAGTTGCTCCTCCAAATATGGGACTCATGAGGCCTTGCTCTTCCAACACAGTGGTATAAATATTGATTGACACTTATCTAAAAAAGGCAGAAGACACATTCATTGGCTGGAACTGATGCTGCACTTGGTGCATGTAACCTCTCTTCGATTCACTGAGTGTTGATGTAAGTGCTGTGTGGCTTCAGGAAAATGCAATACCATGGGGTATTTATTCATAGTTATTCATAAGCTGTAGGTATGAATCTTGTCACCTTTCTGTGTTTTATAAAATAGCAAAAATAGCCAGATGAAACAAATCAGTTCCTTATAGTGAAATATATTAAGTACAATTGCAACACGGTTGTATAACATGCACATGCAATGCAAATACAGCGTAACAATATTGCCTTTAACCTAGGTGATATGCCACAGAAAGTGTGTCGTGATCATGCACACATGCAAGAGTTGAAACTCGCTCCGGTCAGTCATGTAAGCTGCACTAAAATACAGAGGAGAGTGTAGACTGGGCTAAGAAGCACATTTTGTGTTGTAACATATCTGACAGCACCCATGGCCTGAAACAACAGGAGATTAATGGTAGAAGTGGCTGCATCCTTTGTCTTGTCTCCCAGCTATAATGGGACCTGGTGCTGTGTCCAGGGCAAACATTCTATAATGCAATTTCCTGCCATTACAGACTAAGCGCTCAATAAGGAAAAAGCCCAGGATCTAATTTACATGGTAACAGGATTCATATATTATGTAGTATATCAATACAAAGGGGCACATGTTCAATTATCAGACTTCCCACAGTCACTGTGGGTGTGTCAGGGACGGGATGTTTCCAAAACACGGTGTCATTTGTTATGGCAAGGGGGATCATTTCAAGTTTTTTTTTTGTGTGTGTGCTGATTTTGGATGAACTGAGTTCACTTAAAGTCAACATTTCGTACACCATAAACAAACCAATGTTTACATGATTCAACTGTGAACTTGTGAAATGAAAGCATGTGCTGTACTAGGTGTATGTTATATAATAAATATGTAACATGATGTGTACAGGGGAGCTTGAACCCTTTATATCAGGGTTGAAAACAGGAGAAAATTTATGCCAAAGTCAAGGATTCACATATAAAAATGCAAAATACATTTTGAAAACAGCCTAGCCTAGCATGCACTATATTGTTTTCAAGACCAAACAATGATCTGTGGTACTTCTGTTACTAATAGGAGATAATAGTAATTATTACTAGTAGCTAAGAGCATACTAATACATAATACTAATAGCAAATAGGAAAACTGGCCGCAGTATTAATGGCAGCGAGTAGAGAGGCTGTCTGGCTCTTGTTTTATCTTATTCTAACAAAGAAATCAGTGAATGATGTATCAGTGCATTTGGGTGCTTTCTTTACTGCATGTCAGCTTCTTTAAATGAAAACATATCCTCAGCAATGAAATGTGACTTGAGGTCAAAAAGTCAATTGCAACTGTATTCCACCCTGAAAAGATTTAAGGTCATGACCTCCCAAATGATGTCTCCTGAAGGGTGGTTACAACCTACCATATGAAAAACATGTTTATTATTACATTTTGGATTTTCTGTCTAAGCTGAACAGTCAAGATGAACTATGTAAAAGTCCTACCAATAATACAGATCATGGGTCAGGGATATCCCCATTTTTCTTTGGGTAAGTGTTTGACTCTGTATGTCGCAGCTTTGGGCCTGGGAGCTTGCCCTCCCATTTGCTTCTTAATTAGTAAGATTTACATTTACATTTATTCATTTGGCAGACACTTTCATCCAAAGTGACTTACAAGTGAGGCAGTATATAACACAGGAAAAAAGTCATATAAGGAGTCAACAATATTAGAATTGCTGCATGACCAAGTTTCAATAGTAGACCAGACCAGGTACAAGCTTGCTGGTAGAGATACGAGTGCATGAAACCATAGATAAGAATTTTTTTAGAGCTGTTGGAGCTGTTAATTGAATACTGGTGTATGTTTGAAATCATTGGAAGGATATGTACTGACAGTCCCTTGTGAAAGAAATGTGATCTGTAGTCAGGGTATATTCAGAGTCAGAGTACAGTCCAAATGTGTGAGACTTCAGGTCTCCCGAAGACAGTTTTAGCTCAAGAACATAACAAGAATGGAACACATCCTATGTGTTCAGCTTGGGCCGAGGCATGAAGCAAAGGTTGAGAAATTTTGGGATTGACAAAGTTGAGCTTCTTATTCCCTTAAATGTTTTGGCTCATTTTGTATCAGCAGTTCCTCACTTGCTCAACAGATGAAGGCAAGACACAGTGAATTCTTAGCTCTCTGATGCTATGCTGATGGGTGTGGCTTTTGATTGACAGACATTGACTCAAATTGATAAAAACAGACTCAAAAAGATTTGCAAGTGAACCTGATGAAAGTGGTGAGATACAGCATTGAAAGCCAGCAAATGACAATCACATGCAAGATGAATTGCAAAGTAACTTGATGAGAATGGTGGTGTATAATTACAATCCAGTGAATTAAAAGGCTTTGATGGTAACTTAATAAAAGGAAACTTGACCATTTAGTAAAATTAATCTGTTGTTATGTTATTGCCTTGTTATTTTTCAATTCAGTACAATTATTTAATTAACCTCCGCACAAAAAGCCATAGATTGTGGTCCTATGAGTTCATGTCATTCTCCACTGGATTATTTGGTGATTTCTTTCCTCATAGAAACTTCCTGTTTATTTAGTGGTTTACAGGAGGCTTGTTGCTTTCAATATGTCAAAGAGATCATCAAAAAAATGATGTCCTTTTTCTGTGGAATAGTAGACTTATGTGAAGATGAGAAATACCATACGTTTATAAAAATTGTTTATGAATTATCTGTAATTGACATCAAAGCTCTGTCTCAATCCTTGGGACACTTTTCCAGCTTTTGATCCTTTTTTCTCAACTGGGTTACTGCAGGTAAGCTTATCCATTTTCCTACCGCTATGCTAGCTACATCTAGCTGCATCTGCTAAATGCACACAGTGGCCACTAGCATTAGTGTAGCATTATTTTGGGGAGAACTCTTATATCTTAATAAATAGTAATGAGTTTCATTATCACAACTGTAATTCTTTACAGTATGCAGTTCATCATAAGATCAACTCCATTTGCCAATACAGTCAAAGTAGTAATGCATTTTACCAGTTGACCTTTGCAATATAGAGATGTGATAAAAGAAACAAAATGGGTACCAGTGGTAAGCCAAGTTCTGTGTAATCTTTTAAAATGGACTGCTCAGTTGCAATTAACCATGGCAATGCCTAATACATGCATGTTTAGTTATGCAATGCATGCAGTTATTTATGACTAATATTGAGTAACGTAAGCAATACAGACAGTTAAGAATTTGCCAGAACAGCACGAAAATGCGTGACCATGAGCTGCCAACTTACCAGTGATAATTAGTGTAATGATAATCCGTCAGTAAAGGTGCTCGCTCAAAGCCGATGATGACAGGAGTTCATAGTGGCAGGACATAATTGGCTTCCTTTGTTTGGGTTAGGGTGGGCTTACATTGACCAGGTTTCTTCTTAAATCCACCCATCAGCATATTCTGAGGAATCCTCAGGTACCTATGAATTGCTAAGTTGTCACCAGTGAGACAATTAGCTTTGCTCCTCTGTAGTGCACTTAGAGGCTTGTACTGTGAAAAGTATCCAATGAGTGTGCCTTGTTTTAGTGCTCCTACACAAGTGTATAGGGTGAACAGATGAAGCAAGTTTAATGCATAGTCACTGATTCCAAAAGTGAGGGTCTAAAAGGGGGAAATGTAATTTAACCATAACGGATGCTAGTTTAAAAAAGGAAGAAAAACAGGATCATGCATGACATCATTCATGACTGATGACGATATGCTCCAGTATATAACAGTTGCCTGAGCATGGTGTCACTTGATCATTGTCAAGCCTAATGAAAATCAAGAAATAAAAAACACAACAGAACCAATGTTCCCTTTTAACAAGACAAAAACGCCATCATACCATTGGTGTGTTGGATGCTGGACTAAGTCAGGGAATGGCTGTTCAGTGGTGTTTACAGCTAGCAGTTTGTATCCTGGCAAACAATTAAAGCCTAAAACAATGTGTCAATTATCGGCCGTGATCTAGCAGACTTTGGGTTGACAAACCTGTCCACGATCTGTATGTTGCAATGCTTTACCTTCACGGTGGTTTTCGCACTGCATACTCCACTGCATCAGTAAGGACAGTCTGTGATCAGATGTGGACTTTGATACCTCAGACAGCCAGCAGCACATGCCAATATGGTGCAGTGCATTAAAATAATTGTTTATAATCTTTTCTGTATACGCATTATTTACATATACAACGCACAGGACACAGTCGAGGGAGGGATCACTCACTAAGACGACAGTTAATTTCATCCCATTAAATAGACTTGTCTCACAAGACACTGGATCCACACAATGCGTGTTTAAAATTCAATATTAAAACAAGAATATTGGTGGGGAAGGCTTGACCCTATTCACACGGTTGCCTGGCAACCTGTAAATGTTCCCATTCTTACCCCCTTCATCTGCCAAGCCTTCGGAGTGAACTCCATAGTGCCGTTACTGCGGTTTTCCACATCAATTACCAAGATCATTATGCTCTGATGTGAGTAATTGCATGGTAAAGAAATGTGAGCGAAGTTGCTCTTCTTTTCTCATTGTGAGCTAAGTGTCATATTGTGAGGCAGAATCAACAGACGGCCGTTATAAACAGACTCGGGGCAGCTTTAATTTGCAAAAACAGAGGCTCTCCTGTGATTCTCAAGTTTGAACCGACTCTAAAGGAAGGTTGTTTATTTATTTGTTTTTTTTTTTTCTGTTATATCATATTAGTGTGATACTCTAATCTTTGCTGCTATGTGTCTATTTCAGGTGATCCAAGTAATCATGTTAAACCTACCTCGGTTCATATAATTAACTGTAACAACCTATTCAGGCTCCGTAGACCTATTGTCTGACACAGAAACAACTGAATGGTGGTCGCGTCATAGATGTGTGTCTGAATCAATCTGCATGTAAGACCTGAAGAGTTACTGAGAATAACTATTGATCAGACTAATTGAAGGTCTGAGTGTGCTCTGTCCGGTCAGTATGTCTTATTGCCTATGAATGAGCTGTGTCTGTGTCAGTGCCATGGCACATTGTTATTTACAAAGTAAGACAGAATACAGGAAGTGGAATACAGCTATGTTATGTGCAGATTTGCAGCATTATATTCAGACTGTGCCCTGTGTAAAACCAAACTGCGTGGAAGCACAACTGTCACAACCCAGCTAATGGTGCAACACACGTCTGCAGTGCACTGTAAATCTCTTGATTTGAATGAGCATTGAATGTTACATCCACTTCCCAAAACAAAATAATATTAAAAATAAATAATCCATGAAACATCCATGAACAAAACATATAATGATAAACAAATAAATATAGTAACAAATGCTAAATGAAGTTGCAGTTCCACTAGATGCAGTATAACAGTACAGTACAATCTATGTATTTTTACCCTACTGTTTTCACCAAGTTGGTGTTTATGGCTGTAATGTTTTAGTGTCAATAATACAGCTTTAGTGATATGTTTGGAGTCAGTCCAAACACAATGAATTAGCTGTCGAAACACACTGGAGGAGGGATGGGATATTAAAGGGAACTTAAACTTTTATTGTATTCCAATGTAATACATGTATAATGTCTAAATATATTGGAAAAACAAATCAATAAATACACTGGAAAATCTGATAATATACCTGCAGATGGTTGGAAAATACCAAGCAGTGGCTAAAATGTATAAAAACACAATCTACAAAACCAGAAACAACCCCAAATATGAGAGTGTTTGCAATCTATTAAAGAAATTAGTGAAAGTAGATCAATATCTGTGTTGTAGACACATACAGTTACATCACATATATTTGTGCTAACATTTGATAATGTACACATGAGAATGGTATAAGATGTTTAGGTTCTTGCATTGTACTCATGAACAAGACTTGATTCTGCATAATCCGCACATAACATGAAAGTACTAAGCATTAAGGCCTTAATAACATGTTCCATATTAATATTAAGGATGTCCAGTATTTCATTACACATAGCTGAAAACATCAACATGTTTTTATGTAATTATAAAACATGTAATCAATAATCACATAAAAAATCATGTGCTTGTAAACAAAAATGTACACAGGCATTGGAAAGTGTGTAGGACCCCAGTGATCTACAGTCATCAAATGATGTATACTACTTTTTCAAAGCCTGAATATATGAGAAGTAGACATAAGTTAGTAAAGATCCTGCAGTTTTGAGAATGGCAGCATGTAGTGTCAGCCAAACCAGTGTTCAGTCAGTATCGGCAACTGTTTTGGCTGCCAGTTTCTCCAAAACCTTTATTCAACTAAACAATATTTGTAGGTAAACAAGACATGTCATGGTTACATTCACCACATGGTATTTTGTTTCTTTTGATGTGGGGAAATGTGAAGATTTTATCAAATGTAATGTTTGCAAAATACTTCTGTCCCAGAGTAATATGAATATACTCTTTCTTTTGCTATTGAGCTTGTGTACATTCAGGCTGTATTTGTGAGTTTGGAGGTTTAAGATTAACTCTGCACGATAAAATGACGTTTCATCATAAATTGTGTTGTCCTGTGAAAGACTCACTTGCTTTGAAAAGGTTGGTCTTCCTATCAGCAACAGTCCTTCCTCTGACATTTCAGCTAGCTGGGCCAGAGACCCAACACAACAGAGGCATTTAAAACCCGTCAGTCTCAGTGAAGCCTACAACCTACACCCCGTTCCTGAGATTTATACAGAGAGGTAATATGTTGAATAATGTGGTCGTATTTTCAAGATGCTATACAAAAATGTCATGCAGGGGTGGTGCTTTGAAGAGCAATGGACACCCACTGAGGTACCTATTGCCATCAGTTCAAAAATAATCCTCAGGCATAGAGCTGCAATAAGGTTTTCCCCACTGAAGTAGTACTGATATGTGAGGATTTTACTCTTCTAAATGTGTTGGCAATGAAATGAAATGGGATAGAGGTTACTGTTGCATATTAGTGAACAATATTTCAAACAGCTCAATTCAGGGGTGCATAGAGGAGCACATATGCATACTGTCATATCAGCGACATGATATTCTCAATTGTACTCAAACGTGGATGGAAAAATCTTATGCATCTCTTCAGTATTTGTAATTACAATATAATACCAACGCACTGAAAAGTAGAGAACCTGAAAAATAAATCTATATGATGAATTTCTTTACAGTATAAACATGGAAAAGAACTTAAATGCATCCAAAACAAGTTCTTTCAGTGCAATTAAATACAAAAACAAATATTTAAATATTTTATCTGTAACATAGGGACCCGTGCAAGGTGCAGCTGGTTAACATACAGTATGCAAATTGTGTAAGTATAGCTTGTTAGTTATTGTAACTAACGATAGTACAAAAAGTAGCAATAGTAGCTACCTCAAGAACTTTTACTTGATGCCATTGGCTAAATCTAGTTTGCACACTGTTGTATCCAAATACATCCACTGACCCTGTAGCACACCCAAAGTGGTCTGTCACCAAGCAAGTGTTTGTGTCTGCAGGCCTGCAGTTTCATTGGCTAGGATTTCAGCACGTAACCTTTATCACCAATAGATAGATTCACAATTGAAATTTGTTGAATAAGTTAATTATAAAACTAGAATGATTAAATTAGTTACCTTGTGTGTTTAATAGTTTACTGCAGATCAAATTGCATGTTTATGTACTTCGCCTGTGAAAGGTCATTTTGTGGTCTTGCTCAAGTGTGTAGCTGAGTTGCATTCATGTTATGTTTAGTCTGTAACAGTCATAACATCAGTTCATATATGACAACAAATTAAAAAAAAAAAAACTAAGAACAATTTGATGAATTGAAAAATGTTCTTCAGATTGATTGTATGCACATCATGGGCATAAAATCGTTTGTATCCATGAATAGTCAATCTGGCGCAGTGTGAGCTCAATGGAAAACAGGTGTAGTTTGCATTTAACTCTGAGAGCGCTGAATAAATTAGGTCTGCTGAGAGAAATTAGAGACTTGATGTGCTGGATGCATACTTAAATTGTATATCTTTATAAGCATTTACTGGCATAACCATTAATGGGTGGCATGTATTTGCAAAACAGGTCCATCTGCTAGACAGTGGATGCATCACAGAGCAGCCCCATAAAAGAAAAGCACCTGCAACATGTTGTTAATGAGTACCAAAGGAAAATGAGAAGGGGTGGTGGAGAGAAATTAGAGTTTGGATATGCAGCCAGATTCTGTTTGGTGGGAGAGGGCATTAGGATGCAGAATGTTTTTTGCTTTATTTCTGAAGGTAGAGAAGCTTAAAACAGGTAGTCAGGCTCAAGCTGGAGCCAGGTTAATGTTTTAATTCATGTATTAAATTTGAGATGAGGTCAGTTAAATATTTCTATGTTGGCCTTGCACAGTTGAGCATTCTAGTCACTTTCAAACACAGTAATCCCTCCGTGTCACTTTAAATGATAAGTCAAAATCTTGATTCAGTATGTGGTAAACATTTGTTCAGTCCAAGTAAGTAATCAGCTTTTCACAAAATGCAAAATGTAGTATCTTTTCAGAGCGTTGGATCCTTGTTGGATATTGAGGGAAGGAGCTTATAAGAATATGAGAGTGGGATTTAAAAAAAAAAAAGCTGAGTCATTTCTAAGGTTCTTTTTTTCACAGGTAAAATTTTCAGCATGCAAGAATACACAGAATCGCACATTAAGCAGGGTCATGCACACTTTGATGCTGCAGTGGATATCCGTGAGAGATTCTCGTCTGTTTGAAAGTATCACTGTGGGCAGAGAGAGAAAGAGAGAGAAGACTGCAGCTGTGTGGGCACGCCTGCTCGAGCACAATTCGTCGAGCAATTCGGCGAGCACCGCTCTAATATATCGACCAGCCAAAGTTCCCACTCCAAAGGTTTAGTGCTGCAGCGAAGCCGTGTAGCTTCCCTCCCACGGCAAACCTGCGGCTCGCTCCCAATTAAACAGCTGCCAGCAGCCTCACAGTCATTTTTTTGTGTCCAGAAGCAGCAGTCCAGCCAAAACATGTGGAGAAGCACACTAACGTAACTGTTTTGTACAAGCTGTCCCGCCCTGAAGCAGTGTCTGTGGTCAGTTTAGTCATGTGACATGGCCGACTCATCCAGCCGTAGGGGGACCAAAGCCTAGGCAACGGCTAGCTCTTCACTTCAAGCTACTGCTGCCATGACATTTCTGCAATTCAGTTCAGTATTTTTATGGACTGTAAGTTGTTTTTCATCCCTCCTAATTTTGCCTTCCCTGTGTGGCCCTCCACAGATGCTCATGGCCATGCATGCTGCAGATACACCTTGTTGAAAGATTGTTAAGGTGTGAATGAACTTTGCACCCTGCTGTTGCATTTTGTGTGTATAACAGTCAGTGCTGTAGGTTTAAAAGTTATTGTACCTGGTATATGGTGTAAGTATTGAAGGGCCTTCAGTGTAAAGTGTGGAGTCGCATCCTAAGTGCCTCAGTTGGAAAGTTGTTCACAATGAACACAGGCTGAGCCATACAGGCCAGGTTTGAAACCAGCTATGTCATTTGCTGATAATGACCAGGGCGTGTATTTATCAAACACATGAGAATTACTCCTAAGAGCCTTGCTAAAATCACTTTTAGGAGTGAAAAAGTCCTAATTCAGAATAGGCAATGAGTTATTTATGAAGCTTTATACTCCTTATCTCAGCTGAGTCTAATCTGACAATTAGATCACAGCTGATTTTCACAACAAGTGAAGTGCCACCAAAAAAACAGCATTGACATTGACAGTTTTGACAGTTCTTCCCATACATTGAGAAAATGCCCAATAAATGCAGTTGTTTTGAATTTTTCATGGAAGGCATGAAACCTCATTTTCCTGCCCAATTACCATCTTGAAAATGCTGTGTGTGTGATCTTATGAACCCTATAGCTGACAATTAATATGTGAAATATTATGTAAGCCTTTTTTGTGTTTCAGATACTGCTACATATTGCTATAAATACTAAAATGTAACATTTTAGTATTTGATGAATAATTAGCAGTTGTATTTTAATTGTGCAGCTGCAAGCAGTCATGGGAACTGAGTCATTAGCCAAGGTTTTTGGAGGTATCCCTTATCGTAGGTTCACATAGGTTATACATAGTGGAGCAAAGTGGTTTTCAAGTGAAAATTTTTTTTCCCCAGTGTCCAAGAAATGAAGTTATTAAAGTGGTAAGCAGTGGCAGTATCTCTGATGGGGTGGCTGACAAATAAAACATTCTCTTTATCTGATAGATACCTTTTTAACAGCTCTGTGTTGTCAAAGGTATGCAAAATGTATTTGCTCTCCCAAAAAATGCGTGTGGACTGCCTTATGTAGCCAGCCAGCAGCACTTTTGAATATCTGCCAAGGTAGAACTTTTAGGTCTTTTAAGTCTAAAGAATGTTGAGAAAGTTTATACTCTTAGGAGAATGACTAGGACTAGGCCGGTTTTTCTGTTTTGAGAAGCTTGATGAAAAAGGGCTGAGGACGACAGCGGAACAAATTGACTTCCCTCTGCCAGGGATGGGGGAAGGCATGTTGGCCAGGGTTTCCTCGTCTCACGATTTTTGGACACCCTGTGACTCATCAGGCGCCTGCAGGTTGCATGAATGACAGTGGTGGAGCATCGTCGATCCACCAGTGAGCGCCTTCCCCACTGTAATGCACTGTGTGACTTGTAGCGTGAAAAAGCTGTAGCCTTTGGTTGCATGCAAGTGCATCACAAGATTGCATCCGTCTGACCTCAGCTCTCTAATGCTCCTGCACAAGTGCAGAGGTTGTTTTGATGAGAAGACCCTACAATTAATGATTTCAAAAGAGTGCACATATGTTTAGAAAATGTGGTCTCTCTGAATTGCTGTAGCTGAAATCGTGTTAGGTTCAATCTTGTATTAAAACTGTCAGTGATGGTCTCGGGGTGAATTGATAGTCATGACCATATGGTCTTTTTTCAGTTAAATTCAGCCTTTGTTTAAATGCTCATTCACTGGTTTTCCCTCTCAAGCTCAGCAAATATTTAGCGACAGCTGCCATCGCAGTTTGAACAATCGCTTTGCTTTTGGTTTGCTTTAGTTTGCTTTTTCAACGGTATGCGTGCCATTCTGCAAAATTTAGACCTCCTAAGGATTTTTTTGATTGAGCATCTAATTCACATAATACCACAATGAAAGAATACATACCTTATAGTTCTTACACAGCAGTCTGTTACCCTCCTTATGTTGCCTGATATTTCACACCCCCTGTTTGTCTATTTTACAACCATCTTAGCCGTTATACAGCTTGATTGGAGCCTCTAATAGTGTCACGCTCAGGTGAACATGACTTCATAAATATCAATACAGTATGAAGGCTGGGCAGTGAATAATGAAACATAATTGTGCTGCAGATATTTTCAGTTTACTACGTGAAGAAAAAAAGCCGTTCTTGCTCTTATATTTGTGTTTGCAGAGAGACTGTGGGCTGGATATATGACAGAGAGAGAGGGAGAGAAAAACTGACTCAAGATGGTTGCCAGCAAGGGCTTTTTAAAGGGAATTTATTTCTTGCAAGGGGGAAAAAAAACATCTCATGTTATGCAATTTGTTTTTCTATCCCTGTCCTCAGGAAGACTTTGATATATTTTGTGCATAATAGTAACTGCAGATTAAATTTCTCTTAGATCACTATCAGCAGAGAACCTTGTGATGAGTGATAAAGAGCTATGGATTAAATGTATGATTAGATGAAATAAATGGTATTTTCTTTCCTTATTTAAGCTTGTCCCCAAGCTACAGCCTTAGAACAATGAATGTTACAAGGCAGTAAACATGCCTTAATCTGTTTGTTTTGGATGCTGATGCAACAGATTTTACTGCTAAGTTTCAACGGAATTCTGAACTAAAGTGTAAGAAACTGGATAAAAGTTAGTGAAGGGAGGCCACTGTGCTTAAAAAAGATCTTGGGATCGACACTGGAGAGGCACATTTGAAAAATATTCCTTTAAATGCCAAGAAAAGAAGATGCGCTTTCAAAACCAACTGAAAATAACTAATAAGTGGCATGTTTCCCCATTTGTCTGAAGTAAACAGGATTCGGTTTGTTCTCCAATCCCTTTGAAATGTAGACAAAAAAAAAACAACTTGTCCATATTTTATTATGTCCATATTTTGGTCCTGTCCTGTTACTCAGACATTTTGGCAAAAGGTAGAAACTGAGATTATCCAAATCTTGGGCATCCTAGTGAGATCAGACCCTCTCCAAAATGTATTGCATATGGACTCAAATGTTCCCAGTGTTTGGGGAAAAAAAATCATAAGATTACATATTTATTGTGGCACTCGGCTTGTCTTTCAATTCTTAAGACTTGCCTGGGGGATTCTCTTCCCAGTCTTTCCTCCTGGTTTAAAAATGCATTGGACCACGCCCCCCAGCCCCCCCCAGCCCCCACCCCAGAGCGTTTGTAGAAGGCAGGTTACATTCATTTTTGGGCCCCTGTTCTTAAATACACTGGTCTCACAGTGCTTCTCCTTTCCTCACTCTTTTTTCCTCACAGCTACACTGGCATGTAATGGCTGTTTTCCAGTGTTTGTGTGTCATATTGTTATAGAAGTAATGATTCTGTGCTTAACTAAATTTTATTGGGGCTGTGGTTTATTCATTAAATTATTAATTTTTATATTGATTTAATTATTTATTCATGGCCCTTTCTAGGTTTGCCTCCTTTTGGAATGATTATGCTGTCCCTCCTGTATTGCTTGTTGACAACCAGTGCTCTCTCTTGTTCAGCCTTTTGTTAAAGTATATATTGATTTTTGTTTTCTGAACCTTGCAAACAGGGAAACAAAAATGTGTGTGGGTTTTCTCCCCCTTCGTTTTTTTGGGTGGAAATGTGCAGGCAGGCACTATTTTGTAAGGATTTTTGTGTTATCCTGTCATTCTATGCTGCAGCAGGGCGGCATAATGGTAAGGAGTAGGGCTTGTAACTGGAAAGCTACTTGGTTTGATTCCCAGCTGGGGCACTGCTGTTGTACTCTTCGGCAAGGTACTCAACCCACAATTGCCCCAGTAAATATCCAGCTGTATAAGTGGATAAAATTGTAACCTATGTAAGTCACTCTGGGTAAGAGTGTCTGCTAAATGACAATAATGTAATGACAGCATGTAATGAAAAATAAAAATAAATTGATTGAAAGAATGGGAAGGGATGGTCACCATAATACCTGTTTTGGTGATCTTGTCTTACAGTGAAATGACTGTAATTAATTTTAATTTAACACATTCTGGATTTCAATGGCCTGTCCCCCAACACTCTTGCCTTACATGCACAAAATTCAAGACAGTGTTTGTCAGAACCCCCTTGTTTACCATTGTCCACATGTATTTAGTCTTGGCAGGTAGATCTGAAAGATGGGGTTTGACACATGAATATGGGAAGAGAGGATTTGGACAGCAAACCTGTAGCACTGATGACAAGTCATAACAAAAGGAAACCATGCAGAGATCTTATTAAGATGGGTGAGAGTCTATGTAATTTAAAATGAATAACATCACTCAAAGACAAAGAAACAAATATACATGGTGAACAAAAAAAAGCAGTTTGAAAACTAAAAAGGCCAGAAACTACACATAATATACACTAGAACCAAATATCTAAGATAAGTAAACTCTACTTTTGTTCAAAATTTGGGAGCAAAAGTTCAGATTTAAAGAGCACAATAAAACTAGAGACTATCCTCATTGATGTTAAATTGTCCAATAACTCAGAGGAAGAGAAAAAGACAAACAGTGGCATCCTCTTATTTGCCAAAAAGGAAAACCTCTAGGTATGATGGATATACTGCAGAATTCTATCAAGCATTTCATTCAGTTGTTTTCTCCTTTGGAAACACACCAAAACTCATGGTCAGCTGTCTTATCTCCTCCTTGGCTTACTGCATCCCTAAACTTCTCTCCTCATTTCACTAGAAGAAAAAAAATTCTTTTCATTACTATCCTATTTATTTAATCCACATGTAAGGCCTGATATACTAAAGGCTTGCGGTTATTTTAATAGGTGTAAGTCTCACCTCAAGCAAAAAAAAAAAAATCACCAAGGTGTATCTGCTGACCTGGTGCAGTGAGATTTAAATGTGAGTCTTAAATGTGGAAGATGTGTGAACCAGAGCACCTTCCAAGTTCATGTGAATGAATATGTAATTGTCAGTGTTACTGTGTTAAAGCACAAAATGATGGAAGAAGAAAATGCTAATAGATGATAGCGCAATATCAATCTGATTAACCAAGGCACAAATGAACTGTGCTAAAGGTAACTGCACGCACATACTAATATCTCAGGAAAGCAGGTGCTAACATTAGCTCTAACATAGGCTATTGTATTGGCTCCGGTCATTTTAGCGAGAAGGGCATGTAAAATCTTGTCATCTTCTTTTTATATCATCAGTTGCTCTTTTTTTCCCCCATGGCATTTATGTTATCACAGATACCTTTCCATATTACGTCTCTTCTTGTTATACTGGCATTTTGCAGCTGTGGCTCTACAGCCCATCACCTCTTCTATCAACAGGTCAAGTTCTTATGCATCAAATTTCATGTAATGCTTACATGTGTTCTCTGAGCTGGTTTCTGATTGCAAATCTTACTCCGCCAGGTTAAAAACCAAATCACAATGAGGTAGAGTGGACCGAAATCATCCAGGAAGAATGCACCCCACACCATAACATAGCTGTGAGAACCCTTTACCACAGGAAACCTCTGTAGGTTTCTTTTGCCGTGTGACACACATGCACTCATCTGCTTGTTAAGAGCAAAGTAAAGGGTGACTCATTTGATCATATGACTTTTTACATTGCTCAGTAGGCTACTGCCTGTGATCTTTGCACCACTTTGCTTGCAAATGTGCATTTTTAGGTGTGAGGTGTTTATGCACTGCAACACGATCAACGTGTCCCTCTCTGTGCAGGTCTCAATGGTGTCTTCTTGACAATCTGCCTGCTCACGCCCTACATTGATATTTGCAGTCACCTGATTCTGAGTTGCTCATCTGTTTTGCCTTGCAGCTCAAACTTAAGCCCTCACAGTCCAAGAGTATGCACTTTTGACTACAGTTGCCCCTAGGTGATGATGTCTTTCCATTGCTTCCATGCCAAATTCACCTTAGCCACTGTTCCTCGTGAAACATCAGCAAGTTGAACCGGCTTCATCACTGAAACTCCCACCAAACGTACCCCAACAGTCACTGAAAAGCACCCCCACCTCTCTCAAAGTCACTGAGATCTCTCTCTCTCGCTATGATAGCCAAAATGATGTCCAACTGGGCCTGCCCAGCATTTTTGTGCATGACCCTAAGCATGATGGGATGTTAACTACTTAATTAACTCAGGAATCACACACGTGGAAGCACCTGTTTCCAATATATTTTTTGTCCCTCATTTTCTCAAGTGTTTCCTTTATTTTTGAATGCATCTGTATTTCTCTGACAGCAGAAGGAAAACAAGGCTGACAAAGTTGCTGAAAAGGCATATGGCTATGCTGAATTGCTTTACTCTGTTAAAAAATACATATAGATTTGGACATAATGGATCAATATGTGCTATTCCAGCCCCCAAGCATCAGTTTCGCTTATCAGTGTAATTTCACACCAATTTAAAATGTACTGCAGAACTAAATAAGGCTGCCCCCTGCTGATCTTCAATCTGCTGATGGAACCCCTGGCCCGGAATGTAAGATCAACCACAAAAATCAGAGGGTTCGCAGTAGGAAGTGACACATGGAAGATATCGCAATTTGCAAATTTCATTATATTACACTAATCAGATGGTAAAGAACTCATTAGACTTAATCAGAAGTCATTACATTGCATGCCTTCTCAGGGTATAAGCTGAACCAGGGAAAATCAGTACTGATGCCCCTGAACAGTGAATGTTCTGTAAAGGACATGACAGGAATCAAAATGACATCAGCTCCTACAGGGTTATCTAGGTCAGAGACAAACAAAGTCAACTACATCTAAATATCACAGCAATGCTTCAGTTGTCGAGGTCAAAAAATTGCAACACCACGACACAGTCCTTCAGACCCACCTCACTTGATACAAAGAAGGTAACAATCAGGTGACCTATTCAAATAGATAAGTTTAGACATTATAGTGCAGATTTGATGTAATTGGCATGACCGCACTAGGGAGGTAACCCATCTGTCCCTTAATCAATTGTCAGTCATGAGCATGCATGATGACAGTGAAATCTAATTAGCAACAAACTTTTATCCCAAACTTTTCCTAATGAAAGATGACTGTTCAGCATTACTGGGTGATAATGGATGATATTCTAGGAGGGGTGGGCCTTTGTCTTTACCATTCTGAGCTGTTCAGTTGAAGAGATGGCAGAGTAACCTGCTTTCTGGACCAACACGCTTTACATGCAACTGCATTTGCAGAGAAAGTAGTGCCAATAAACACATCCACGGGAGGCAAACAGAACAGTAGAGAAAGTTGTTGCAATGTGGTGCAACTCACGTAAGTAGGCAAAATGGACTACATTCTATCTTGTAAAATACAGTAATGAGGATGTTTAAAGCATTTAGTCAGCAATACAGATCTAAACATAAATCACGTCGTGTCTATGAGCAACCAGGGCTGATTAAAACACAGTTACGTGTATTAAGTTTGTTTTACCCCACCTACATGAGGTAGCAGCAGCAATACTTTAGTTGTTAACAACACACTGTTCACTCTCTCGCTGTCTACCACAATGAGCCAGCTAAAAGACTTGCTCTGTTAGCTACAATGCAGCCAAAGTTAGCTAGCTAGGTTAGTTTATTCGAGATTTCCATGTAGAAACATCATAATCCTCTTCACAGAACATGTGATTCTCCACCATCCAAATGGAGGTGCATCTGAGACATGTGAAAAGAGCTTAATGACAATAAAACAAAGGGAACTGGCATCAGTAATGATGCAATCAGCAACATATCAGAAGCACCATCATTCCACCTCTGTGCCTCAATCTAGGCAGTTAACCTTCATAGATGAACTGTCCTGGAAAACAATCAGGTAGAATTTACGATACCTCTTTATGTAAACCCACAGGAAATTATCATTTATAATACTAAACTAGATACTAAACTAGGCTGTTGTAGATGGATTTTCATGAAAATGGCAGTGGACTCTCAAAGGAGCCGAGTACTCTATCACATGTAGACTGGGACTGCATGTGTGTGTGGGGGGGATTCAAAGCAGTACGGAGGTCAAAGTAGTCAGAGTAATATACCTCTGATTGGCATTTTAAAAAATGATCACAATGTCCCTGTATGGGATGTCAATTTAAAAAGCAATTTTCCTTAATTCAGTGAGAGTTGGGGGTTAGTCTGTGGGAGGTGCATACATTATGCATTATCAATTAAATGTGAAATGGTGAAGAAGATACAGTTAGAATATTTATAGCTGTGTGTTCCTGTCTGGATAATTTTACCATCCAAAAATCAGGATCCACAAGTGTCTAAGATCAAATATGCTTAAACAACAGGGGAAAGGGTATATAATGTAACGGTAATGGAAAAAGTTTGGTTGAGAGAGACATATCAAATTTGTATCAGTCTCTCCACATTATTACATATATAAAATGCTCTTGACTCTGAAACCACTCATTGTGTCGTTGCATAGGGATACTATGCAATGTGCTTCAATTGATACATCAGCCAATAATAAGTGTTTCATGCCAATGATGCTTCTCTTTCTCCTGCTGACATGGTGTGCCACCTGTCTTGCTTTGATGTTCACTAATAATGCCAGTCAGTGATGCAGCAGTGGAAAAGACAGACAAAACCAAGCAGGTTGTGTTATAAGCTTAAGAAAGCTGAAACTCAGTAGAGGTAAGACACTTATAAAGATGAAGTACTTAGCATAACTAGCTGCATAACTTGTAATACGGATCCATGTGTATCATAAACTAACATTAAGTGATGACTCAAGCTAACCCATGAAATTAAAAGTTGGAGGATGACCATTTAGCACCCTAAATTTGTATTAGGTTATCATGGGCATTTTGCATTTTAGTATGAAAGGACAGCTGGTGCCTGTGGACACTTCTATGCAGATACAGGTAAACCTCCTCTTGTGCTGTAAAAAAACTCAAGTGCTTCAAGTTCAGAAGTAATTACTGGCAAATGACAATTAATACACTGAATGTGAGGTGTTAATTTTGTAATCACACATTGAATTGATATGCTGTGCCAAGACGAATGTTAACATGAGCTAACTGGGTATTAACGTTCCTGGTGAACAATTGAATGCTTTTTGATTTGGCTGTGGTCTATGTTCTAAAAATTATGAATCTAAAACATAATATTTTGACTGACTGAGGAGAGTTTTACATCCTGCCTGTAAAAATTATTTGTAAATATTACATATAACTTCAGAAATAGACAGAAGTCAGAAAACATTTCTGGGATTTAATTCAGTGTATTGACATGAAAAACAGAAGACAATTACATACATACAATTACATTATGAAGCTAATTTGGTTACTATCAGAATGTTTTTGGTTTTTTTCTCTCTCTCTCTCAGAAGAATCTAAGAACTTACAAATTCCCACATTAAACTCCAGGAGGTACTCTAACAGCTTGAAAGAGAGTGGTGATTATAGGCTCATTGTATGTGATATTTGTTAAAGTTCACTTGTTTACCAGACTGAAGCAATGTTCCATTCCCTGAAAGTATTCAGCAGGAACCAACATCCTTTGAAAACTCAGTGTGTAACAAGAACATTGTAACCTCTACTATAGACTTGTCCAAAAAAAACAAAATGATTTTGTTGGGTGGCAATTACATTATCATAGCCGTAGAAAATAACTAAAGCCTTTTCATTCTGATGTGTCCTCTCATCCTGAATGAATTCGCTGAAGAGCTTGTCACATATACATTTTGAAAGCAATCTAAGTGTTACGCGCTCTTATTATGTGGCTGATGATTTTGTCTCTAGCATCCTAATCTGAGACGCATCTTGAATGGATTTATCAAAATTAGTTTCCTCTTCTCGTTTCTGAAGGCTTTCTGAGTGCTTAGTTCTGAGTAAAAGCAGCGAACTGTCAAAAGTACTGAATCTTTTGTCATTTGTAAAAAGGCTTCCCTCCCATTAGAATAGCTTACAGAGTGGTTCTTTGGCACATCCCTGCTGCTGTTTATTCCCTTCTTATGTGAAGATCAGGGATTTATCATGGAAGAAAGATAAGTTTAGACTTTTCTGACGCTAGGGACTGCTGTATTCATTTTGTTCCAATTGTTCAAGCAGAACAATAAAACCTGAGTATCTTACAGTCTCATGGCTGCACTTTATTATTTTCTATTTTTTAATTTTAAATTTTCCTCAGTTCATTTGCTTTGGCAAGAAGCCATGACTGGAAGAAGTTCATTTAACACTCTTTGAAGATTTCCACTTGTGTGGTTTAGCACTGTTGTTACAGTACTGCATGAATTTGCATGTGTTTTGTAAGGTACCCACTCATTTAGGACTGAGAGATCTGAAAGCTGCCAAATGAAATGGCATTAACAATAAAAGGACCAGAACTTGCATTTCATATGAGAACTCAACTGCAATGTCCAGCAGTCACTTTGGGAGAGCCATGGGAGTTCTATAACATTCTATATGAACCTGTTACCCACCTATTAGTCTTTTTCTTATTATCAGTTGGCTTTCTAGTTAGGTTTCATAGTACAAAGATGGCTACTGTTTCATTTTTTAACATGTCCTGTTGACTCTGTGCTTGAAATGGCATCATCTGCATACATTGTTATCAGTCGCACATCTGGGATTACAGGTGATTGGAGTCCAATAGTTAATGGTGTCTTTGGCTTGCAGGTGGCTACAATGAACACTGCTTTGGATAGGTTTTAGACTATCTAGACAGGAGAGAACAATACTGACATTTTTTATAGACAGTGGTGCTTGTGGAAACAGTTTTGGCATTTATTGTGTAACTGTATGAAGTTATATCAGAAGGTTTTGTGGAAAAGTGGACTGAGACATCAGGGTCATTTTGTTTATTCCTGGCACTATGCTACCAACCTGTAAGTCATTATAAGAATATTTACATTATTTGGATTTATGAGTATGCAATTTCCATGACAAAAATTCCTGAAATAGGTACAGTAACAATTTTGAAGCATAGTATTACCACTTCATAAAGACTTTATAAGCAAATATTGAACTGTACGGTGGCCGTTAATTTACAGACTTTCACGTATGTAAAATGAAGACCCTAGAAAGCAATTCCCTGAATTTTCCCTGTCCTTTCCCTACATACGTGGTATAATTGATTAACTTCATGACGGTCAGAGCTGTCACAGACCTTTAGCAGATGTGGGCCCCCGACCGCCACAGGACTGAAAGTGACAAATACGAAGAGAGAAAAAGAACTGCTTTGACTAGCACCACACAGTTGACAGGGCTCCTAATGGAGCATCATCTTCATTATTTGCTCTGAACCTTTATGAGTGACGGAAGGAATAGTTAGTGATGGGTGCAAATAGCTTTCAGCCTTTCACTCAAGCATGAACACCGCTTATCTTGCGTTTGCGCCTGAGAATCCAGCATGAAGAAATTCGGTTTTCATGTAGTGATTTTTTTTTTGGTTTTCTGTGTGGTTCATTCCTGAATACGAAATCATCCCCTCTCTTTTTCAACCAGATGTAATTATTAATTAAGTTGTTAAAATCCATTAAATCAAGCCACAGAATTGATGAAACAGACATGTGGAAAGTGAATCATAGCATTTGAATGCTAATATAGGTGTATAAGGTAGCTATAGGTCCTAACTTTGGTGATGTTCTGATCCCTGAAAAGTGTGATCCATTTAACATTCTTGCCCAGGTAAAGTGGGCCAAGAGTTAGAGAGTCTAATTACATTAAGACCAAGAGTTGGTCTAATTACATTATGTTACAGGCATTTAGCAGATGTTCTTATCCAGATCAACTTACATAGGTTGCAGTTTTTTTTAAATGTTACCCATTATACAGCTGGATACTTTACTGAGGCAATTCTGAGTAAGTACCTTGCCCAAGGGTAGAGCAGCAGTGTCCCAGCAGGGAATCAAACCAACAACCTTTTGGTTACAAGTTCTGCTCCTTACCACCATGTGACACTTATTTATTTAATTAAATAAATCATTTCAGATCCATATTTTGATGTGTATTCAGTCAAAAGTATTGTAAAAAGAGATTGTAAAAAGGCACTTTTGAAATTTAAAGAATTATTTTTACATCTCTTAAATACATATCTAGGCATCATCTATGTTGTTACGTGAGGGAAATGTACAGAGGCCCCCCCAGTTCAGTGAATTTCATGTGTATGTGTTGTGCTGCAAAATAACAAAAACGTTTCTATATCAAAACATACACAATGGGGCATAGCACTTTGATATTTAATAGCTTCCTTCTCTGGTTTAGAAAATATACTGGCTGCAGCATGGGCAGGTGTGGGACAGGCACAAACACAGTTCGCTTGTTAACAGCTTATGCAGACTCCATTATTCAACACAACACTGAATTATTGAAGTCTAGAGATTTTTTTGTTTTTTATTGCTCTTCTAGCATCTCATGATATAGTGCTGGAATGTATGTAGATGATAACTCTTTTTGCTCCACTATAAAAAAGGCAATCTCTGAGAGACAGAGGAGATATGAATTTCCAGTACAGGATTGTTCCTACAATTTATACAAGGTCTGCATACATGCGTACCTAAACATGCCTGTGATTTTAGCACTGTGGAGCAGGATAAAAACCAATGCAAATGTGCTTCCACTCACTTTCGATTCAGTGTACAATGTATGTTGTATTGATGCAAAATGTTATATGAAAAATGCTAGTATGAATGTAGACTGATACAGTAGTGCAGCATAAACAAAAAACATCAGAAAAAACAGCTTTTTTTTTTTTTTTTTTTACTTTGTTCAATTAGTAGTGTTAGTTGCCACGGTGGCAATGTGGCCATGCTGAATTTCTGTGGAATATAATGTCTGCAACTCACCAGGGGCAGGCTTTTCGAATACAGCTTACTCTCGTAATTTTCAGTGATTGGTTAAATTAGGACTTCAGTTCGACAGCAGTGTGCATTGTGCATTATTCTTTAAGAAATGGAAAAACAACATTTGCCAAGATGTGTTATTCAAATCAATGATTAGTCAGAAATAATTGGAAATTCACTTTCTCTAAGAGTTATTCCAGATAACATATTAAGGAAGCCTCTGAGAACAGAGCGCCTTTATAATTACAATATTTGTGTAATACATATATAATATCTATCTGTATATGTATGTATGTAAGTAAGTATGAAGAAAGGATAGTTGTTAAAAGAGGCAAACCAGTCAGAAATTTTCAGGTTTTGCTTTTTAAATAAAAGTTCCCTGTCTTGCTTGTACCTTTATCATTTCTCGCAGATATCAATGGTCATAAGTAACTATGGCCATTCAGACAACCATAAGATTTGACTCTGTGGGGGCATCCTGAGCAAAACATAAGAGGTAAATCAAATGTGGTGTAATGAAGTGAAAAGTTTGTTCAGGTTAGCACAGTTGACACTGAAAACCATTTTAAGTCAGGCAGAAAAGGTGAAGACTTTGGTGCAGGCAGTTGCAATTACAGCACTGCCTCAGGAATTTAGGTGTTAATGCATCTAAAATAATATGTGTTTAGTATACTTTCATTTACTATATGTTTATTTCATGATTAAGATACAACACACTCTTAAATCAGTTTTTGGGCCTTCAGGACAGAACTTTCTCATACCTGGCTTTAACACAAAGTTACATGTTTGGGAATTCTTAGGTTCTTCAACATAAATCTAAGATTCTACTATTCAAGCAATAATAAAGGGATACATGTTTTATATGTCTTATAAATTGTGATATTGCTTGCCTTTGATGTCAAACTTATAGCTGGTCTCTGCTTTACATTACATTACAATATTGGCATTTGGCAGACGCTCTTATCCAGAGCGACTTACATAGGTTACAATTTTTACATGATACCCATTTGTACAGCTGGATATTTACTGATGCAACTGTGGGTTAAGTACCTTGCCCAAAGGTGCAACAGCAGTGCCAGCAGGAAACTGAACCAGCAACCTTTCGGTTAAGAGTCATGCTACTTATAACTATGCTACACTGCCGCTCTTCACTTTTATGTATTTCAGTCACAGTTCCTCTGAAAGATTTCCACATTTGCTAAAATGCTTGAATCAAAAATCAATATTTTACACATTTGTTGTCTCAAGAAAATACAATTCTAGAATAGCTATATTTGGATAAACAATTCTGAGATCTCTATCTGCTTTTAGACTGTTGATATTTTTTCACAGGTACACTTAATGATTGTTATTGTATAATATAAAAACAGCAAGATGAGCATTTTTTACAAGTACCTGCTTTGGTTCTTGACATCATTACTAGACAGAAACCCAGGGGTGAATAAAATCAATATGTATTCCTTTATATGTTTTTCAAAATTAATTTCTTTCTTTCTTTCTCTGTATATTTTGCAAAGCATCCTCCAGAGGCTTCCAGTAGTATTTATTTCCATAGTACTTTTCCTCCGCCATCATTTGTTCAGATCCGAGAGGCAAGGTCTCCTTCCAAATTATCCCTATTACTCTAAGGCCGCACCAGTGTCAAATGGCTACAGATTCAATCATACATCACTGTGCCAGGCTATTACCAGTGCCTGAGAAACAGAACAGGGCCTGATGCTTCTCCTTCTGTCCCACTTTAGACACATCTCCTTTTGCTGCACAATTATTTGATCAAATTAATACCAAATTAAAATGTAACAAAGTAATTTTCATTATTACGGTGTCAGTGACAAACAGAAGCCTTGCTGACTAATGTACATCCCTGAGGATTTCCCTAGTTTTATTCGGTACAGGAGAAAACCTAAAAATCATTATCATCTGTTTCAGAAAAATGAGCGGTGAGAGTACTATTTGGGGAAACACGGTAATTTATTAAATAATGAAAGCGAACTTCACTGAAGATGAAGAGAACTGTCTCCAATAACCCATATTTGACTCAGGGAACAGCTTACTTAATGTGCAGAAATGGTCTGCTCACCATGTAGGCTTTTCCCTCTGCTGTCTTTGCATTTATCTTCCTTGATGCAGATCACGCTGGATTGCCATTTGCCATGGACCCATCCAAGTCTGTTTATCCTGTCTGCATCTAGTGTTTGCTGTTGTCTTTAATCAAACATTTATTTGCATCTTTCTGATGCATTTCTTTGTAATCTTTCAAAACATGGCGGCCTGTGTGAATCTTTTTTTTTTCCAAAGATCCTGCTCTTGCAAAAACTACAGTTACAGGAATGCACAGTAGAGAGAGGTAAAGATGGTGGCTTAGTTCCAGCAGTATGGCCATCAGATATAAGCCAGCGTCCAGACTGATTGGAGTCCATCCTCACATTTTTCATGGTTTGCTGGTTTGTCCACTTGAATGTCAAAAGTGAAAACACATATATAAAAAATAATTCACATGGGCTCTGCAATTGATTGAGGGAAAAAAGGTCCTTACTATATGAGAAACACATGCTCGGTAAAACTAAATCAATTTTAAATGATTGGGATCCCCTGCTGTGCAAGGAATTTCAGCTGTCTCCATCTGGCTGACAGTGTATAGAGTGCCTAATGTAAAAATAATAGGTAAAAATTGGCATTTATCCCCAAAGCCATCTTAATAATCAATTCTCAAAAGAACTAATACATTGTTCCACAGTGTATGATAATATCTCCCAATCCACTTTTCTTTTATAATTATTTATTGATTTATTACACAGATTATACTAATTCCTGAGTTATTGCACTATTTTCAATTATTATCTATGTAACCAATGCAGTTTTAAGAATCACAGAAAGAATAACTGAACGTTTTACCTTCATATTTTACAGTTTTTAATATTCTGGCCAGTGTTGTTTGAAAATGTCAGTCCTGTATACTGAATCCTTCTCAAAGATGGTAATATTTTAAGTAAGCCCTATACTGAATACAATTCAGAGGAATGCTGGTCAGTGATAATATGATAACATAATTTACATTTGATTTGGTGTATGTATACATATAATGTGTGTGTACGTACATCCATGCGTGCATGCATGCACGTGTGTTTGCGTGTGTTTTTTGTTACGTATCGGTGAACTAATGCATTAAATCCAGCTGGGGTATTTCACATCTCTCTTCTGTACTTGTTTGTATACACTTCTGTACTTGATGGATAACTTTTAAGACCATCAAGCTGCTGAAAGGACAGTGGGGAAAAGCCTGTTGAAATAATAAAATACAGAGGACCCAGGTCCTATTCCCATCACGATGCCAGCACAGTTAGTGAAGGTGCTTTTGAGCACTTTTGCTGTCAGATTTCTCATTTAAGTAACCACAGACATGATTTCATTCCAGAACAAAGTGAAAAGAGAGAAGGAAAATCCCCTAGGTCTCCCAGAGCTTGGCAGAGATTTGAAATAACAATTCCCATTAAGTCTGACAAGACTCTGTTAACTTTGCCACTCAGCGAGCAACACAAACCGGAGCTAAATGCTCTAAGACTGGGTGGTAACAAGCGGGGGGGAGATTAAACAAAAGTGAAGGGAGGACCCACTGGTGATCAAAAGCCACTTTCTCACTTGATGTGGTACAAGATGGAGGAGATGAATGCACAGCAATCTAGCAGAGATTTCACCTCACCTCTCCGTTTTACACTGTTCCTAATCATAGGGGAATAAAGCAACCCTCACAATGCTTGAGGACAAAAATTCTGCAAGATGCAACCCAGAAAGCAGCCAGTGATTTAAATCTTTTCATTGGTCTTTCAAATTGCCCCCCCCCATGTTGACCTTAACAGAAAGTTCTTCTAAAATCTTTCTCTGAATAGCTAGGCCAGCTGGCTATCGTTATTTTCCAAATCAAACTTTAAAATTTAAATTTACAAACTTTAAATTACTCTAGCCATCAAGTTATTTTTTTCTGTCTCATAAAATGGATTTTGCAGTGGCTTGTCTCATAGCTCATTAGTTACGTAAGCTAGCTAGCTGCAGGTCACTTCTATCTGTGTTGGGAAGCATGAAGTCTGAAGAGGGAAACCTGAAAATAGAATGAGTCAAGAAAAACAGTAAATATCACAAGCTAAATGAATGTTCCATACACTCTCATTTCTGCATTTGTTCATTTGCATTTTCTTTGACAGGTTGCTATGTAGCAAGGAAGGTGTAATTTGCAAGAAAAAAAAGGCAGCTCATTGAGAGACTTGGGGATATGCAGTGAGAGAACTGTCATGCTTGACATTATTTTCAGCATTGCACGACAATGAGAAAGTAATCAACTGCTGAGGCAGCCAGCAAATGATGTAATCCTTTGCAGGTCCCTTTGTACCTTTCAAGAGGACCAAAGGAGACAGAGGAGATTACCTTTTCCAGTGGTCCTGAAAAAAATCTGAGAAAGAGCCCTGCAAGAACCATATGCTAATTACTTATGCTTTCACACCTACGTTTGTCTGTTCTTCCCTAATGTATTGTTCCTTGTTCAATTGGAGAGTGTGAACAGAATATAAGTTCCTCATAAATCTGATCTTTTTTTTCCCTGGGCTCTGACAATGATCAAGGATATGGAAATTCTTCTAAAGATTGGTCACATTTTAGCATAACAATATACCATATTGACTCTCAATTGAATCTAATATATTTTAGTGTTAGGGTTGTTATTACCCTCTGAACTGCTGCTGTGGAATCCTTTGGCTCTGCTTTTAGGAATGTCAAAATTTCATAAAATGCAAGCAGATTTATTTTTATTGCCTCTGATTATGAGTAGTATTCTGAACATCCGCTATAGAAATATCAAATGCCTGAAAACTCCTATGAACTTGTATAAAAACTGACATGTTTTACAGATCATGTTTGTGCCAGCAAGTCAATTAACTCTAGTGCTCGGTATGAACTATGCCGAAAAACTAACTCTGCTATGGGCCTAAAATTGAATGAAGTTTGCAGATCTAAGAATTGGTTTGGTATTTCAGTTGTGAAAGGCAGGGGGTTCATCCCTAAATCTTTTAAATTCCATATTTACAGAAAGTGTACAGCTTACTGTCCCATGTGATCTTCTCTCAGGAAATCCTTCAAAGTATTCTTGGCTTCTTGCCTCTGCGCCCTCTTGAAGCTTGAACTAAATGCTTCCTTTACTTATTCAACAAGCAATTATAACAGTTTGCTGTGTGAAGTTCCTTAAGCAGTTGAACATAAGTTTTACATAATGAGACGCTGTATGTTTTTCATGAATTTTTTTCAGAAGTAATATAGACAAGGGATTTTCATCAGCTCATTGACCTCACTTGCAGTTGATTTACATTAATACAGCTATATTGACTTTGAATACACACTGTGATTTAAATTAGATTCTTTTTTGGTAAGTGTTCCTTTGTTTTTTGTGTGACATATGTGGCAGCAAGTTATAGTTTTTTTAACATTTGCAAAATGTTGCTCATTTGTTTTCATTTTTTACATGAAACATGGCACTACATTGTAGCAGTACAGTACATTGCTAGCTGCTCACATGGGTTGAAGCCAATACATTAGCTAACTGGCTTAGCAACATACTCTAGCATGACACAAATTTATTTGGATAGCGTTGTTTGTTCATATGTGTGTGTTTGGTGTTAGAGACAGAGGTGCACTGCAGTAAATTCACTAAGCTTCCACTGCACAGGCAGTAGGACATCTGATTACCCATGTATAATGTTACATGGCAAGTGCTTCATAGTGAAGAGTTTTGCTCACCTCATTCAGCACCAATGTGTAGCCCCCATCTGGACAATGTTCAGGCGCCTGTTTTGTGCCAGAGGACTCGTCATACATCAGCTGCTGTGAACAGGCAATGGATTTGCTCAGCCAGTTTGAATGTGGGTTGATGAGATAGCCAGCCTGACAGCCAGACAGAGAATTTGGCTTGTATACAATCAGCAAGTCTCTGCTAATAGAAAGGTCCAGCAAATGTCTTGTCTACCAAGCTACAAAGGCAAGTGGAGGCAGGGGGAAAGGAGGGGTATTCATGTAATACATTTCTTCAGTACAATTTAATCAATGCAGAAAACAGATCAATCAAGGAAAACGATGTAATGATACTGATGATAATGTCTTGCAAGGGGTTTTGCACCCATCATATCCTCATATTTAAATACCGAAATTGCAGCAGAGGTCATGTTATTTTCTTTAGATTTGCGTTAGCTTATGTGAGCTTTATTCTAGGATTCTTTGAAGGTGAAGTGGCTCAATGGTAAAGATCTTGTGGAAACTAAGAGGGATTTTTCTTTGTTGGTGAAGTGTCAGTGTAAACTTGTGTGCAAGTACGCTTCCTATTCTGCATCTCTCGGTAATGCTCATAGACTGGGATTCTGCCTCCACCAAGTGGCCTGTTTCCTCTGCAGCAGTTTATTTAAGTCTGTCTTAAATGAGCAGAGTACCTCCTTCTTCTCCAGAGTGTATGTGTATATACGTGTTGTGTGTGCATATGTGTGTTCAAACGTATGGTTTATAATACAACTTAACACCATCATCATAAAGTGACATTGTATTATCACTTATGTAAATGTTCCAAACCACATTATGAATTATGTTACCATGTCATCAGTGACCAACATTCTTCTGAACTGTATTCAGTACAGGGCATACTGAATGCATAACCATCTTTGGGAAGGATTCAATGTACAGCACCTCACAGTGTAGATATTGGTAACCCCAGTTTTTAACTGTTGTTTGTTTTTTATTGAGTATACTGTTTGGCTGACAGCCCTATGCAGGGAATGTTACATGTGGTTTGTTTCGTACATATTGATACAGATTAATAGTAGTTAAAGTAACTTAAAACCCTGAACTGGGAACTGTACTTGCAACCCCCAGTTAAAAGCCCTGCCTGTACAACCATCTGGCTACCCTTACCCAGCAAGAAAGAAGGAAAGGTTAACAAAAAGAGTCAAAATGCATTGCTGCAAGCCTAACCTTGAAATAAGCCCATGGAGGACTTAGACAATATGTATGCCTTTTTTCATCTAAAGTCTCTTCAGATAAATCAATATATTCCTGCAAAAGATGTACAATATGGCAATTCTATTCATTTCACTGAAAATGTCAAGAAATATAGAATATTTATTGTAGAAAATGGTTACATGCCAGAAGTTCTACAACTGGATTCGCAAAGGGTAACAGGTATTCTTTATTTGGACACAAAATACAAAAAAAAACATAGCAGGGGATGGAAGCAGGGGATGGGCTCCTTGCCATAGTCATCAATCAGAGACTTTTCATTGCACCTGTTTTTCTGTTGTGTGGAGTGCTCCCATATGAAAATGAAATATACTGTAATATACTGAGAAATATGTTGTTCAGCCCAATAATACATCACAAATGGAATATGAAATGAAAATATATTCATGCCAAACAAAAAATATATTGCAATATATGAAAATGACAGTAGTTTACATTTTGCAATATATTGCTTAAGCAAAAATACATATTCTTTTGTATGGTTTATTTCACCTATTTTGTGATAAGAATTGAGGAAAATGTGATACTGGGAATCCAAATAAGGTCTGAAAAATTATGCAACATGACAGTTACCCTACTATGACCTATGACATCAAAAAAGGCCTGCAAATGGGATTTTTGGTGGTATAGAAATGGTATATGTTGAGATAACAGTTCCTGATAATATAAAATGATGAGGAACTTGTCTGGAACAAGTACCGTACTATTCAAGATCATGGTCAGTGTTTCAAGTGTACTGCAATGTCTGCAACAGGTTACGGTTATAATGCTGGCCAATACACTGCACATAAAACAGCATATAGTCACAGGCACAATGGAAACCAAGTGTTCAACTCTCAGCACCCACCCTCACCTGTATTTAAATGCTGATTAGGCAGGTGTGGTCTCTTTTACAAACAGTTACACATTTTGACAATGAAAATGGCAATTAAACAGTTTCAAATGAATTTATCTGAATGAGTTTTGTCATTGACAAAGGTTCAAAAGGGAAAAAGAAGGATCTTCATATGGTTAAATATTCACCACACATAAGTGTTTCTTGCGTCAGTGCAGTACCTGTGGGGATAGTTGAAGGCTAATCCTTCACATTCACACAGATTTCCCCCTGCAAATATTATGCTGAAATAATAAATCATACGTGTCATTTTTCTTTTCTGAACATTATGTACAATTGTCAGTAAATGCTGAACAGTTACATAAGAAACATGTCACAAATAAAGAAATTAACTTTGACAGGGGCACTCAAAAACATATGCTATAATAGCAGTGTGATCATAGGTTACTATTTGTTGCAAAATTATACTAAATTTCTCTTAAAGGTGTTTTATAAAATCAGTGTTAATGGAGAACTCTTATATAACTTACATACACGTATTATGTAACTGCTGTAATGTGGAATGCTGTTTCTTTCTTCTCAGCCTTTGTATCATTATGCATTTTCTCAGTTCAGCTAAAAAACAAAACGCAAGAACTTCACAATAATGCCCTCAAGTGCTCTGTGGATAAACACTCGTTATCCTTTTTCTCATTCCAAGTTGATTTTTATCTTCAGGAAGGATGGCATGGGATATTTTGGTTCTTATTGGATGGCTTACAGTGCGTACAGCAGTGTCCCGCTTTCATGAAGTGCTTGAATGCAATGTACACAGCCAAAGCAATTTATTAATGTTTACACAATTTAATTTAAATTATTATCATTGTTGACATTTAGAATGTGCCCTTTTTCAGGGTGAATTACAATGCATGGGACAATGGTAATGCATTGAAGGGCTCTTAGAAGTGGCTTTCAAGCACAACTTAACCATAAATTGCAGCCTAATCATACGAATGATTTCATTTCTACTGTATGTGCCTAGACACTGCACTGTGTGGATATATAGGGCGGACATCAGTCAGTTTTCTGTATGTCTACCTTGTGAATATGTAGATTAGGAGATCAGATACAGAGGTAATGAAAGGAGGAGAGGACAGATAATGTATTGTTTGTCCACACTGTTCCTTTAAAGTTTAAGATGTTGTTGTTCAAAATGAACTTTTTCTCTTCTTTCTTGCAGGATTGCCTTCTGTTGCAGAATTTTGTAGGTCCATCAAACAGAACAGGCAAAGACTCCATAAAGCTTAAGACATGTCCATTTATTAGAAAAGCACAATATACACTGTGTGGCAGTTTTCCCCATTGTCATACAATTGCATATTTCTGTCAGTATTATCTATGGTTTGAAATATCTTATGCCAAATGTCTTCTGACAGAGATGCAAAGTAGAGGGACTCTATTACACAGAACTGTAATAACTACTGTCATCCAGTAGAGGTCACCCAAAAACACATTAATGCTTAACGATGAACAGTTGATATTTGTTGATAGAAATAATTCATATTTATCAATACTTCAGTTTACAGTGTACAACTTACACATACTATTAAATGACCTCTGTCTAGGGATGCCTTTTTGTTAATGTGAATATATCTATCTTATAAAGAAGCTTACAGTATGGCGCAAGGTAACATCAGTCTTATGAATTGTTCTTTTGCAAAATGGGAACATTATTTAGCACTGTGTCTGCTAGTACAAATACTGATGTGTGGAGATATTTTATCTGTGCATGTGAATATACAATATATCCAACATGAACTACTGAAATACTCACAGCTTTCAGAATATAGTAGCTTGGAAGTCAGGGTGATTGACAGAATTTAAAGATTAACCATTCAGTTAATCTTTTACATTCCAGTTTCAAACATGTTTGATGGCTATCTTGTTGGTTTAGCTCTTTCTGTATCCATCTAAAAAATCTTATCTCCATGAGAAAGAAATGGGTGTAGGGAATCAAGTGGCAGTTAGCTAAATAGCATTTCAGCTAGGCTGTAGTTTGAAATCAGAAGCTACAACATTACAGGGCTCATAACTGAAACATTGCTGGTTCACTTCCCTGTTGGGGCATTGCTGTTGTACCCTTGGGCAAGGTACCCAACCCAAAATTACCTCGGTAAAATATCCAGCTGTAGAAATGGATAATATGTAAAACTGTAACCTATGTAAGCCACTCTTGATAAGAGTATCTGCTAAATGACAATATAATGTAACTAACCTTTATTGCCTTTGTTGTCATCCCTGTCTGTACCATGCCTTTACAGTCAGTTCCATCTGTGTCACTGCAATAGGAAGGAGTGATAATCAGCACAAACAGAGCTTGTGCTCAATGCACATTTCAACAGCAGGTCAGTGAGACAGAGAGATTCAAATGGCAAACGGTTATACAACTATTTCAATTAATAATGTTTGTTGCAACAGTTTAACTGATTATTGTATTATCTTTTGCTATGCAATTTGTTTGAGATGGATCTAAATAGATATTTGGTAAAAGATTATCTGCAAATTATTAAAGAGTGTTTTTCTCTTCTCAGTCTCTCTTTGTGAGAGAAAATTACTGCCTAATAGAGACTTAGTGTACTTCACATCTGTAACTACATTTTAGATAATCTACTAACATTACTCTGCTAACTTCACATTTGTGACTTCTAAATGGGAAATTACTTCTTTATGAAGACTTCATTCATTCATTCATTAGATCCATATACTGTCTTGGTATACCACCTTTGTTTGGTATTAAGTATATGTAAGTAATAAATATAGTGCAAAACAAACAGTTTTTTTTCTTTTTCACCTCCACCTCCCCCACATATATTTCCAGACCATCCTCCATCTAACCCAATCAGTTTCAAAATACACACAGTATAGTGTAACTACACGGGTTCTTTGTGATTTGTGAAAGGCAGGATAGAAACACAAAATTTCTCACAGAAATCTGTGCATATTCTGAATGTTGGTTTAGGGCTAAATACCATATATTTTAAAGCATTAAACACTACAACAGCCATCTTTATATCTTTCTGTATTCCCAGTTGCCCTGTATTTATCATTATAACACCGTCGTTGCCTGCCAGATCTCCCTGGAGGGCAGTTAGTTTTGCCTGAAATTTTTATTCCACACGTTCATTTTATTTTTACTCTCATTTCCTTTAATTTTAGTTATGATTTCAACAGCCATGGTTTCTCTTCATGTGATTCCAAATTACTACTACCACACATACTGCCAAAAGGAATAGCATTTTATCTCACTTTTGGAGAATGTGTACTGCAATGATTTTTATGTCAGGTTACAGATAGTTTTTATTTTGAACACCAGATGTCCCTATTGCACTTCATAGCATAATCCTACCCACATCAAGTGTGATCATCTTGACTGAGACTGTTTCCACAGCAATGGTTTAAATTATGATTTGAAAACCTAATGTCTTTTAAAACATATTATATAAGTCAATATTTTATGACAATAATTAAAAAAACTAATCCTTACGCAGACTTCACAAATGTAGTGGTGTCTGTTCTGTTATCCACTAATTCTTCCAGCTCACGGCATGCCATAAATTCCTAGATATTGTAACTGTGGGAAGTTTGAAATACATGGGCATACCACAAAATTACAAGCTATCTGAGTCACCCTGGGAATAGGGTGTCTTATAAGAAGCAAAGTCATGTGGAGTAATCAAAACAGATTAGACCTGATAATCAATATTGTGCATGGTTTACTAAACAACATGAACATTTATGATGCATTATAACATGTCATTTACTGTTGCTCCATTTACTTTTTGTGCAGAGTTGATGATATGGTACACAAACGAAGTGTTGCTTTGAATGCGCTGTGTGCAACCAAGAAAATGTAACGGGCCTGTGAAGTGGAAAAGTAAAAGTAGAGGAGTAAAACGTTTAATCTTTTATTCAAAGTGGACTCAAGTAAAAAATTTCATCGAAGAGAAATGCTCCAAAAAGTACAAATACCAGAAAAAAACTACGATACAGTAGCGGCATTACCTATTGTATGTTGTTACTTTACACTTCTGGTTATTCATACACATGAACACCGATTTGCACATTTCTCTGAAGTGGAATGAATTAACGATGTTGCAACATGTAGGCTAGCTTGACAAGACACCACAATGGAAAGTGTTCTCATGCTGAGTGGTAAGGAGAATGCCTCATTTGCTTTAAAAGACAACAAACTATGTTCTCATTTTCAGAACATGGCATGTTCTCAGGTTCTCTTTGTTTTTAAAACATAAATAATGAACATTAAATGGTTTGTAGATGGCTTTCACAGTTTCTTGGAGCAGGTTAGTCAGACAAATTTGAAAAATGGTAAAACACACAATGATAATGAACTATAATTAACAAACCAAAATAATACCGTCATAAAAAGCAAACCCTTAATCACTGTGATGGCATATTACTTTTGCATGCATATTTTGCAAACATCAGAATACACAGACATGTCTAATGTTTATAAAGCTGTTGTGGGATGTTTCTTTTGAAATTGTTGATGAACGAGCCTTGTAGTCACAGACAGTAGTAGTGGCAGCCTCAATCAGACAAAGACAAGGGAGTCTATCTACAGGAGACTGTTGAGAGAGGCCCTGTCATATCACTATCCCATACTGTGATTGTTAATTAACTGCGTGCATCTAATCCCATCCATTATATGTGAAGTTTTATATTAGAGTATGTGCTGGTAAGTTTTTTGGAATGGTACCGTCCTTCCATCAGGTATATTGTGTTGCACTTGCATGTTGGATTGGGGGCACATTTGTGGTCTCGGCCCCGTGTTTGGGACTGGGTCCTCTGCCTGTGTCCTTGCTTGTGTATGTTATGTAATGTAATGTACAAGCACATTGAATGTACTCACACCTTACATTTATTTACTTTTATTCATATGGCAGACACTTTTATCCAAAGCAACGTACAAGTGAGACAGAGTACAACACAAGCAAAAAGCCATATAAGGAATCAATATTATAAGTGCCGCATGACCAGGTTTCAATATTTGTCCAGACAAGGTACAAACTAGCTGGTAGAGATGTAAGTCCATTAAACCATTAGCATTATCATTAGTATTATCTTGTACACTTCTCTGTATAAGTAAAACTGCTGGATGCCACAGAGGTAAATGTAATGTTAAATGCGCTCACATCTTTTATGTCTCTCTGGACAAAAGTGTTGCTGAAGTGACAAAATGTAAATGTAAGTGTATACTTTTTGTGTGATGATTCATGTGCTGAGTCTAAACCACTAGATGGCAGTCCATCAATAGGAACGTGTTAAGACAGAATTATACTACAGTATTTTAATGGTAATAAACTGCTTGACTGGAAAATTAAAGAAAACAAGGCAATCACCACTCAGTAGTTCTCTATACTGCCCTCTGATGTGTTATTTCTGTATCTGTTGGCAGGTTGCCCACAGTGTTTTTACAACATTAAGGATTCCTTATTTAACTTAAACTCATTGACTATAAATACCATTAGAATTGCAATAACTAATTTGGATTTGCTAACCTCTTAAACTGCTTGTTCATGTTACTAAAACAAGCAGAAATATCTGCTCAAATAAGAACACAAATAAATTAGGCAAGCATGAGTGGTATTAATTGTATTTTTATTTACATGTCAGTGTTTATCATCGGGTTTGCCTTGCTTTGCTTCTTGTTGTGTAGTGTAGAGTGTATTGCGTGCAGAAGCTGCTGACAGTCTGGATGAAACATGCACTGTCTGACTCTCACATATTTTTTTTTTTTTTCCCCCACTTTGGCTCTGCGTTGAGTTAAATCATTAGTCATTCAAAATGAGCCGTGGAATCATTCCAGAACAGCAGATCAACAAAAAAACAAAGATGCAGAATTTTTCCAAAACTTTTTTGTTTCCCTTCAAAGCGGTGATAGAAAATGTATTTTTTTAAAGGAGTGACTCCGAAGGCCCCCTCAGCTCCACTCTTCCTACATTGGGGGACAGATGATGTCGACCTAATGTCTTGAATTAAAAGTTCCAGCAGATTTTGTTTAGTCTTCCCCTGCCCTGTACCAAGGGGCGGTAATAAGCCCTGGAGCCAGAGCCGTGTGGGGTTGGAATATTTTACAGGCCTCCGGCTTCTACCCCGGGGCTCGCTGCTTCCTGTAGCTACGGTCCAGCAGCCCATCTGAAAGACATTTATGAGCACTCTCTGCGCACCCCCCCCCCGAGGTCTCTGCCTCTCCTCAGCCTGTTCGTAGGTCAGGCCTGCGACTCCTTCCAGCCACCCAACTTCTCGGGTGCTCCCATTCCGGCCTGCCATGTGCCACACCTCCTGCTCCTTACCGTTAATTAGAAGTGGCAGCGGCACTGGCCAGCTTCAAACGGCGCTCCCTTGCTTTCGTTCCCGACGTCACCCAGAGCTTCGCCAAGGCGGCTCGGTCTCAGGACCGGCTCTGACCCCGCCTGACCCCTTCCGCCGGGCGAAGCGAGCAACGCCGACCTCTGCGGGGGCAAAGATCACGCCCCGACTCGGGGGGGTACGTGTGCGGTTTACCTTGGCCAGGTCGAGATTAGTTTGTGTGTGCTTTGCATCTATGTGCGGCGTTTATTGTTCTGGTCGTTTCACAGACCTCCTGTGTGGGCCGATGCTCTGTGTTTAGTGAACACAAATTCTGTTACAGTGAGACCTTCATGGCTCTCCCCCTACACTCAAAAGCCTGGTCAGTTTTCAAGACTTTATTTGTGGTGCTGAGACCCAGAGATGACACTGATGTTTGCACTTATACATTGTTTGGTCTGTTCGGCTCTCTGGGACCGTTGAGCAAAAATCATTGCAACCAGTTAAGTTGGTATCCACTCTGCAAAATACAAATGGTACCTCAAACCCACACTGACAGCGCTCTGTTTTCAAAGGAGAAGGGTCAAGTATGTTCAGGAAATTGCACAGCGCTCTCACTTCTTTTTATCGGGCTGTTCAGAGGACGGCTCTGTGTGGAGCCCGTCCTTGCATGTCCGTTTTCTCACATACCAAAACTCCCAACCTACAGCTGCCCAATTCATTTCATACTCTGTGAGGCTGCAGGTTTCCATAAAATGTCCTAAAATCTCATGACAGCTTTAGAAAGAATCCGAGATATCCAAATCGTGGTATTGCTAGTAGATTTTTAATAAAAAGATGTTTAATAAAAAGCCAGGTAATATCAAACTGCTTGGCTCCTGGGTACAAGGTTCCGTTCGTTTCTTCACCAGTCAGATGTTTGTAGTAGCTATAACTTGGCAGAGAAGTGCTGATGTTTTTTTTTCCATAATTCACAGGGGAAGGGCAGTCAGAGGGGAACCAGCATGAAGGGTCAATGGGGGGTACAGGGAATAAACCCCAGGAGTGCGTGTCTTTCTCCCTTTTGATGTTCATCCTGTTTACGTGTTTTGATGCCCCGATGCAAAATAGATCAGGGTTAAAGCACCTCACAAAACGCTGGCCTCCACATGGTCTTTCTGCTTCTTATTGTGTCACTTGTTTTTCTGAGGGGAGTTTTGACACAGAGATGCTGTAGTCTAATTCAGTCCGGTTGCTTTCCCCGACAGCATCCGTCTGGGCTGTGCTGGAGTTAATGGATTGGAAGCAGCAGAAGTAAGAGACGCATGGCAGTGTTAAAGCTGTCATCTTTGACTGGTGTGGAAGAATATAGCAGATTAAGAAACTGACTTCATGTAGGATGTTTTCTTAGAGATTTTTGTGACTGAGGTGGTCATGCTCTCATACCAGCTTCAGGTAACTGTTAGTATGTGCCTTTCATGCTCTGCCCAAATGCTACCCCCCTGTTCACGGTCTTCTCGAGCAAGCTGTGAGGAGCATTGTGTACGTTTTGTACAGCTTGAAAACGGCCCCCAGATTAAAACCACATTGTGTGTGTTGCATCATGGAAAATAGCAGTGTGTGCACCAAAGATGCTGGATGTGAGTGGGGGTTGGTGAGTTCGGAGTACAGTCCGTGGAGGAGCCAGATCCTTCTCTTCATTAATGGTCCACACAGTGAATTTGCTATGAACAGAGGTGAGTCCTTAGGCCCAGAACAGTGAGAATCGGGGAGAGGTATATGGAGTGACAGAGTATTTTGGCTTTGCTCTCTGGTCTTTTGTCTTTACACCATTTCAAATCTGTAAAGTTGATTACTTGATCAAACGTATCTCTCACACTTGTCTCTAATAGCAGTGCTCTTGATAACCATAGTGGACAATGTGAGACTCTCTACAGCAGTAAACCATTTGAACAAATTGCTGAGTAATTTACTGATCATACCTATAAAAACACTGAGGTAATTAAAATGTATTTAAACATTAATCAATGTTTAAAAATTAAATAATGTATTTAAAATTTAAAATTTCAAAAAAGTGATGCACCTAAAACTAAGGATTCGGTGCTTTCCAAGGCCTATCACAAACAGCTACCCAACTTCTTTTTTTCCTGTTCTCTTGCTTCTAAGACTAATTAATCCTGTCATAGGTTATCTCTTTACATAATGACTTGTGCTAATGTAATGGTCACCATTCCTGTGTTTTACAGATCACGGATGCATTATGTGAATAATAGAAGAGTCTGCGCAGGTCTCCAGTGACACACAGTCAGAGCCATGGAATCCCCCCTCTGACACCAGTGTCCGGTTCCACACCATCACGTCCCAGCTGACCACTAGCCAGATGACCAGGTTCTATGGGTGTCCCTGGAAACTCATTTCCTCCACCCAGTTTGGAAGCTCAGGTTTCCAGGTAAGCGAGTCTTTGTCCTCCATACAGTTTTAATTACACAGTTTTTTTTTTTTTTGCATTTGAGAATGATTGAAGCTGCATGCTGTTAATGTAATGATGCCTGAAATTCAGGAGGAGGCATGTGCATTGGGGATTCATGTGCATGAGAGGAGGAATAACAGCTTGGAAACCACAATTACAGCATGATGTCAGAATGGTGTCATTTTCTCCCTTTTTTTTGAAATGAAAGAGGTGAAATACATGCAATAAATTCAACGCAGTGATGAATGTACTCCACAAATGATGAACTAAGAAGGGCTGAATGGACCGCTCTCAGAATACTACTGTACAGTGTGGTGTGCTGGCATATGGCAGTTAAGAAGTAAGTTATACATTTGTTTCCCAAGTGGGCCATTGGGCCATTGCTGTTGTACTGTTTAGGAAAGTACTTAGTCTGAATTGAGTCCATCCACTCCATCTGCTTTTAATGGATAATATGCACAAAGTACGTGTGTCACCCTGAATCAGTTGAGGTGTGTGTTTTTTCCCCTTCTTTGAAATTTACTTAGTCTCAAGTTGGGAAGTCATCCTTTGTGTTTCCAGCAGCTGCCCCCAAATGTGTGTCAGTGTGTAGATATTACACTCCAGTCTGTTTTAACACACCGGTCCACTTTGCACTGTTAGACATCTGGATCCTACACCTAAATCCTACATATCCTCCATATACAATTGTCCAAGACTGCATATAACTGTTTCTACAGTATTTGGACATGGTACATCTACAGTACATTGTAAGTTTGCTTACATGTAGGCACTGACCATTCACCTTGATGGCTTGTTTTTTTACCTCAAGGACTTCTTCTTCATCTTTTGTTTATTTTTATTCTTCATCTTTGTCATCATCTCTTTAACCTTCTCACAGTTTAATGTAACAGTGGTGGTGTGGCAAACGATCAAATAATCAGTCAGTAACGTCACAGTTGAACTGGCCATTGCTACCCTTTATAACAATCATTAGAACAAAAGAGACTCACAGACCTGCTTGATTCTTAATGTCAGGCAAACTCTGATCTGACCTTTGACCCAATGATTGTGACACAGAGAACTGAGCATATGTTCTCAAGCCTCTTCCACACTGGATTTTTCTTTTCACAATCACAAACGTCTCATGTGAATGTGTAACACATTGGACTCCAAAGGTTACTCTTCCACACTGGGTGTCGATGCTAGCTATTGATGTGTTTTTTTGGTTATGTATTCCTTCCTTACTTTAACAAATCTGCTATAGATACCAGCTCCAATTTTAAGTGATATCGTAAAGAGGGCCACTGTCTCAACTGTTGTGGTACAAGTAAACCATTTAATTCTTTTAAATACTGTATTGTGAAATAGAATCCAGCCTTATTTCAGCGACACAACATGTTATTTTCTTCTTTTTTGGATATTTGACTTTGTGAAGCCCTGTGTTCTGTTCTGTTCTGTGGATTCTCTCACATCCAATCCTGACAGACCTCACTTTTTTCTGGATACCACACAAAAAATAAAATTATAAGTGCATGTGTGTGCATTTGGGGGTAAATCTTGGGAACTTGAAACAAAGGGGTTTGGCTGTGATGCAGAATTGTACATTAGAGATGGTTTTTGAAGTATTGCTCTGTTTTGTTGGAGAAAAGCTGGTGACTGGGAAATTGGGGATGTTGGGGCTGGTCCTTGACAACTTGTGGTTCTCCTCTCTCCGAGGAGTTCTCCCTCAATGGCTTTCGCTGTGGCAAGTGTTTCTGAAAAGGGATCTTAAATATGAGCATTTGATGGAATAAAGAGAACGGAGCAAACATGTGTTCCCATGTCGTGTTCTCGTGTACCTAAAATGAATGAAACCAATAGATTGTTGTTTCCATGTTATTCCCAGTACATCCAGAGATGTCTGCCTCCCAGAGATGTTTGTGTTGGCTGAATAATGCGTTGTTTATTCAGCACATGAATTATTCCAGGCTAAGTATCCATTACCTATAAAGCAGTTTTGAAAAGTGCCCACATAAAGGAAAAATACCTTATTTTAAAGAGAATTGGGAGATGAGATTCAAAATGCTAACACTAACCCTAATACAATATATTTGCCCCTCCATGTTTTTATGAATTAGACTGACAATCAATTGACTTTTTTTATTTCTCAGTGAACATAGGTTATGGATTATTCATTCTTTTTTTAGTGTCAAGAGTCACCACTATGATATGCATATGATCTACATATATCAAGGTTTATGTAAAGAATTTGTGTACAATTTTCTGATGCTAAGAGGAGACTCCTGATTTGACTCTTCCCACTGTCTTGAATGGTGAGATCATAACGTTTCAAGAAAACACAGATATTGTGTCTTGAAATTCGTTGAGTCGACTGGTGTTCCTGTGCTTTCTCAATAGAGACATGAACCTTGATCTACGTCCATCTGCATAGCTGGTGCCCTGGAATGGGATAGTCCCTGTTATTTGTCACTGAAAGTCTCAGTTACACTGTGGGAAAACGGACCGCAAAGCCCTAAGGGATTTCTGTAGTTAGAGCAGTTGTCTGTGCAAGCCAAAATACTACAGCGGGCACAAAAATAAGGGATTTTAGTGAAAACACGTTTTGTACTGAAGAGACTGACATCCTTGAGAATGGGCTGTAATTTGAAAAATCTGAAAGAGAAGTGCTGAATTTAGCAGTATTGCCCCTATTTCACATGTAGCCTTTTTTAAAAAAAAGGGCCAGACTTATAAAAGTAAAGTTTTTCTGACGTTAATACATTCCTTTAAAGTTGCTGATTTGATAAATGCTGGGGGACAAACCAAATCATTTTCAGATTAAAGGCAGCTGTAACATGTTTCTTGCATGAATAGAGGTTCCAGCAATCCACTTTAACCAAGATTCAAATTTCTATGTGGATCTGAGCTTCATTACTTTATTTTGTTGGGTTTTTTGCAGTTTTCTGCACTTCAAACAGCGACGTGACTTAATTTGAGCTTCCGGTGCTACAGAATCTTATACACTAACATGTAACCTGATCAGCGGGGATATCTTTTATACGTAATAATATTCATTCGCAGTAACAGTTGATCTCACAGGCGAGTGAAATGTTAACCTATATTCAGGGACGCCTATATTGCTGTTTACATATTGGTAATGTAAGGCTGTGAGTCCACAGCTCTATGGGACAGAGCCCAGCTACTCTACCACACTGCAGCCCGTATCCTTATGTGCTGCCAGACCAGTGCAGAGGATTTGTGCATGAGGCCACTTGGCTCCACCACCGTGAGTCCTGACCGCACAGACTTTGTCTAACACAGTTAAAATTGATTTACACGTGGGGGTGGGGGGGGTAATTTGAATGAAACCAAAAAGAGGTCTTATGAGGCTATGAAGCCGCTTTATCATAAGTGTTGGTAATGGGTTCCAAATGTCCCGACTTCATCTGAGTATGATTTTCACATCAATTTATTGCATGTAAACAAGTGATTGAGTCAATGAACCATAACTCCCCCCCGCCTCTAAGCACTTCCTGTCCCATCAGTCAGGGAGATGTATGTGAATTATGCAGCTACTATGAATGGCTGGGGGCGAAGCAGGAAGATTTGAGTAGGTGGAAGTGGGAAGCTCATTTGGTCAGGAGGATGAAGTCTGATTTGTCCATTAATTGCATGAGTTACAGTTTGGAGCAGATCAGTTCCCTTTTAGCGACGGCTGCCAGCATGGTGTAGAACATGTTTTTCATAGATTTTTTTTTTTTCCTCTTAGCTTTTATAGAGACTGTGAAGAAAACACAAAGGGCAGGAATGGTCACTTGAAGATAATTATGTGAGGTGTCATTGTAAAAAAAAAAACAACCTCACAAGACATATGAGGTTTTATTAACCACCCTAAGATCAGATAGATTTGCCGTTTTGCATACATTCTTTGTAGCATACATTGAAAAAATACAATTACTCCAAATTCAAAGTTATAGTTATACACGCCTATATACACAAACCAGTTAATTTATTCAGAAATTCTTTTCCAGGGGACAATTGAACTGGAGGTACAGACTAATACTTATATAGGATATAGTGTTTTGCTGCTGTCGCTTTTGCCCAGTTGCAGTAAATTGTAGTGGATTGACATGGGTAGATTAAATGGTGAGTACTCACCTATGTATGAAATACATTTGTATTGGAATTTAAAGTGCAGTGACCAACAGGTGTTTCATTTGTAGTTTTGAAGCTTAATCTTGAACTTTTTAGTTATATTGGTGCATACAGTTGGGAATAATCTTTCGTTGTCATTATATTATATATAAAATATATTTTATATATGTCAATATATAAAACTCAATTTTCATTGAGGAAAAAAAATCTTAGTATTCATTGTCAATTAAAAAATGTAACAGCGTGTGCAGCACTTGGCTGTTGCCAGCATGGTATTGGCCTTCTTGTGCAAACAGAACCAAACACCGCAGTGAACTGCACACGCTTACCCCCTGAAGAAGACAGAACTCACGGCATTATTGAAATTCTGCGTTCCTTGCTTCATTTGTTTGTTATCCTCTTGAAAATGATAAGTCATGACAGCTAGAGAGTTAAAATGGCTTTAGATCCTCCTCTTTTCTTCTTGTTGCCCGAGGAGAAGTGCGGTGAGGCTTTGTTTCATTTCGTGCCAAAGATTCACACCAGCAATTTGACCTGTCAGTCTGGCCATGAATCACCCTGAAAAGAGATCATTACAGTCTGAGAGATTTATTTGAAACACATAAGCCACATTTTCATCCACGGTAGAGCTAGAATAGCCCCAGGGGGGTGTGAGAGGGAGAAAGGGGGTAAATTATGGGGGTTGGGTGAGGGGAGGGGGCATCTGAAGTCCAGTGTTTGGTGGTTCATTTAGTTTTTTTTTTTTTATGATAAAGGCTCCTCTAGTTGGTGTGCAACTTTTCCAGATCCATTGTCTCCACAGATGAAGGGATCTATCTAAAGTAGTAAGTTTTGGCAAAGAAATATTCAAATGATAGGGGCTTTGCTCATGTGGAAATACACACTTTTAAAAATTATGTGGGATTCACCTCTCTCCTCTAAGGTAGATCAAATGAACCTTTCCTTTCAAGGGTTTAAAAAAGCCTTCAGGTTTTTTTTTTAAAAATGATGCTATTGAAATTGAACACTATTAAAAATGTCAGGCTAACCCTATAAAATAATGATTTAATTTATTATGGTATGAAGATCCACGCAATTTATTCAGACATTAACTTTTGGACATTATTTGTCATTATTGATTATGGTGATTTAAAAAATGTGTTCTATAAATGGTTCATAGTTTAAAGTTGTTTAATTGTCAAAACATAAGACTTACAGGTTTCTTTGTGGCTATCTCCTGTTTATGTGTAGGAAAATACAATATCAGAACTCATTTTCTGAGAATTTGTGGCAACTGTCCACATAAACCTCATCCAGACAAAATAGTATCTGTAGTTCCTACAAGGAAAACTTACTCAAGATATGTCAAACTTTTTGGCAAGTGGAGGTATACTTTTGTTCAGAGTGAGGTTTTAGTTTAGTTTGTTGGTGACTTTTTATTCCAGCTGTCTTCTCATTCATTTGAAAACTTTATTGTACTTCTCTGTCTATTTGAACTTTGAAGGACAGGACACTTTGTGGCTTTGAATGCCCTAGACAATGGAGAAATTGTGTGGACACAAGACATAGTTCTGCAAACAGTATTTCTCTAGGAACTTAGTTTTCAAGGCTAAAGAGCAAGTAAGAGTAAGAGAGATCTTGTATTGAGATCCCAAAGTATATGTCTTTTGGGATGAAGGACTTGGCTCACTGGTGTCTTTGACAAGCCAGATCGCATGGAGAAGTTGCCAACAGTTGATTGTGTATTAGAAGTTGCTGAGGCACTAATCAGTTTTGACACTGATCTGAAGGCATCTGATCAAAGCTTTCATTGCCCAATTTTGGACGCCCCACCCAGGCCCCCACACTTTCATTCCTCATTCACTTCCTTCTTTGTCAAAAGAGTTTGCTATTGATGAACAACTGGTCTGTCAGCTGTTCATACCACACACACACACACACACACACACACACACACACACACACACACACACACACACACACACACACACACACACTTCTTTCTTAGTTAGAAAAAGACACAGAAGAGAAGAATGGGAGACAGCTTCCCATCCCAGAACCTGTCTGGGCAGCCCTCTGACACTGCTTAAAGGATCCCAGTTAAGTCACCGCATTAATGAGCAAAGTTCACCACTGCTTAGTTTGTGTCCAGCTGCCAAGATAATTGTGTGCCAATTACCTGTCATTGCTGACAGAATCTGCTCCCAAAGTTCTACCATAGAGTCTCACACATTTAATTAACTCAAACTTATATATTTATTTACTTGCATGCATAATTCTTTATGTCACCACATCCCTCAGCAGTTCAAATGTGAATAGAACTTGAACAATATAATTTGATCACAAGTTTTATATAACTCTATAAGAGCTGCTCAGATCAACGAGTCTTATTAGATTGAGTTCAACTCTTCCCTGTTGAAATCAGCCAGGTGTAATGGCAAAACAAACAAAACTGGGCAATGGTAGGGAGTGATACAAGCAGGACTTGTAACCGAAAGGTTGCTGGTTCAATTTCCCACTGGGGCATTGCTGCTGTACCCTTGGGCAAGGTACATAACCCACAAATGCCTCAGTAAATATCCAGCTGTATAAATGGATAACATTGTTTAAAAAAAACTAAATAAATAAAACTAAGCTAAACTAAGCTAACTGATGTAAGTTGCTCTGTATAACAGCATCTGCTAAATACCAATCATTTACTGTAATGTAATGTAAGGCCCCTTCCCTGTATATGAGTAGATCAGTCCCCACTCTCTGTCTTTTTCAATGCCTTAGCATCGAAAAATTGTGTTATGTACAATAATTAAAGATACAAGTTGCTGGGCCTTTTAGTTAGCTGCTTGGGGCCGATCCAGTCATATCCTTAAGCTGCACTCTCTCGTGGCTCGCTTGTTGGGAATACAGATTTGCATCCAGAGCTGTGTGGTCCTGTATCTGTGAGTTTTCTTACAATCCACAGTTTAACTCCTGTTAAGTCTTGCTCCAGTCTTGACACATAGCAATGCGGCACGGGGCTCCTGCGTTATATCCTTACTTGTCTGTGTCATGTGTGCTGGTGTTCTGCGGTTCTATGGTGTTCTTTAAGCCAGCCAGGCCCCTGGTTCCCTGTCGCTTGCTAGGCGGCTAGTTTTTAGGGAGTTAGCCCACGATGAGTAAGTCTGAGTAATCTTTTTTGGATGCTCTTATGTGGGAATGGCATGTGTTCCCTCATTATGTGACCACCTCAGGTTTTTCATATTAGCTATCAGCTGCTGACTTATATCTGCTTTCAGCTGTACTTCTGCCGCTTTGAGCATTACTGGTCAGGTTTTGACATTGGATGCTATGTATTATTAAAACTGAGTTGAAAGAGTCCGTCACTGTCTGACATCTAAGTACCTGTGCACTGCCTGCGTGACATCACCACGGACCTTTGCATGATCCTGCCACCCCAGTGTTTGTGTCTTTGGCCACTGGTGATGCAGCACGTGGAGTCTCCTTGACCTCACCTCCTCAGTGTGAGTCTGTGATCCGGGAGTACTGGTGTTTGAAGATCGGTAAAGGAGCTCTTTGCTTTCATTGAACAATGATGTTACTGAGGACAGGGAACTCATAGCATGAACTGCTTGGAGCAGCCTTTGAAACACAACAGAGGGGATATTCTGGTTTTAACCAGAATAAAATATATAAATATTTTTGCTTTTTTAGTCGTTAGAGCTGCTGCAGTCATTCCCTCTAAATTCAGAAAGACAGAGTGCGGATGCATCCACACTTATATAGGGAAGGGGGCTTTACTGGATTACGTCCCAATGAACACACACACACATACACAAACACACACAAACACACACACACACACACACACACACACACACACACACACACACACACACACACACACAGAGCAATTGATGATACTGTAAATTTCTGATGACTAAACATTGGTCACCAAATATTCTATCCTATTAAATACCTTTTTAATGTATTCTCATAATTTAAAAGGCACCTACTGTAACTGTAATCCTAAATCCTCTGAAGAGCCACAAAAGCAGCCAGAATTTGCAAGGAGGTTTTAAGTAGTCTCAGATCATTGGTATGACTGGATTTATCAATAATGCTACTGTGTTTGGGTAATGTATTCAATAATGTTCATAGGCTATTAGATGAAGTAACAAGTTATTTAATTTCAATGTTTATAGGTGCAATAAAGCAGTTGAGATATTCAAGGTTCTTCATGAAGTTCCAACATCACTATTGCTATTGTTACTATGGCTACGGTGAATGTCAGTACTGAAATGCAAGCAGTATCATATTTGAGGCTAATATTTTAAGATGTCATCTTAAAGGTTGATTCTTCATCATTCCTCTGTCAGGGTAAGTGCATTCCGAGTTCACAGCTGCAGTCTTCCACAGACCATAATGTCAAGGCTACAGTCTGTATCCATGCAACACTACATTTCTGACTGCACATGAAATTCATTCCCTGCTTAAAGTGGCACTGTATCCATTTTAGCACGTCAAATACAATTATTATTTCCTCATATTCAGTTGATGTACTGCTTGCTCTTATTCCCAATTTATTTTGCACAGTAATAATATTGTAAAATAGCACTTGAAAATGACGAGTCTGTCATTAATTTAAAAGCCCCTTGACAATGTGGCTTCCGTTTTTTGATGTACAGTACTGCTCAGCTTTCACAATGAACTACAATGACGGTCAAGCTGAGCGTGCAGCTATGCAGGTTTTAAAACCCTATTCCCATAGTCAAACCATGTCTATTGGCAGCATTGAACTCCGATGGGGGAGGAAACGGGTGCAGATGCTGTCAAGAAAAGGGCTGAATGAGGGGAGAAGGCAGAGTAGAAACACCCCGACCCCGGCCTGGATGCCAGCTCAATCTGAGTCACATTAAGGAGGATGAGCCGAGCCGCTGAATCCCGCGGCCGGCTGCGTTCTGTATGATGCATTAGCGCTAATTTAAGACCTTTCGGGGACAGCTCTGCTGGCTCTGATTAGCTGGATCCTGGGCCCCCTACCCCAGCCTTAGGCTCGCAGAGATAGTATCCCCCGGGGTCACATTAGCATTACAGATTGGGGGGTTCAGGATCACTCACACTGGCATCCTATCCCATGTGCTGGCGGCCAAACAGCGAGTGAATCCTGACATGAGTTTCACTTTAAGTGGATTAAAGAGGCACATTTTAATTCAGCTTTGACTGCCGCTCCGATTGCCGGGCCTCTGATGTGCTGTAGTTCATGTGAGGACCACAGCCCTGTGTGTGGAACACGATCAGATGACTTCAAATACTATAATATTAGCTGTAAATGTTTTTTTCCCTAGAATATCATGATCATGGTGCAAATAATGTCAATAATGATGATAAAACCTGATCATAAAATAATGACCACAATACTTGATTATCACTTTGCCCTTTTTCCTTTTCTAACACTTGAGATCAATACAATTTATGTATATATGTGTGTGTGTGTGTGTGTATATATTATTTATTTATATATGCATATATATATATATATATATATAGAAAATTACGTTTTACTAACTTAATTAAAACCTTCAGAATTTTAAAAGACTTTTCAGAAGGCAACCATACCCCAGAAATAATCAGTACACTACAGCTTCCCCCAGAAATAGCCCAACCTTTTACTTCTGGTTGTTATTACATTACTATCTGATGCATGAATGTGATTGTATGAATATGGTCCGCACTCACCTCTGCTGTGTATAGTTTAGCTGTTACAGTATGTGAGATGAGCTGTGTGACATAAATCCTCTACCCTGAGGACCCAGTGTCCCGGACAGATGAGATGCCCATGACCCTCAGTGATGCAGACCTGTAGCCATGGTAGCATTATCCCAGAGAGGCAGCACAACCTTGTGAGTCTTATTTTTTTTTAATAAGCTGGTACTCAGCTGGGCTGAGGCTAAAAAAGCAAGAATGCTATCAACCCACAGCTGTCCGCCTTCAGAGGACAAAGACAGGACAGGTCACACCTAAATTCAAATCCCTTTGAACGTCGATAATAATCTCAGTCTGTTGAACCAACTGACCTAAATGCCACAAGTCTGGAGGAAAATAAAGAGGCAAACCTGTTAAGACATAGTGCAGTTGTGCAGTTTAGTTGGCAGAAAGTGCACACTGTTTTTCAGACAGATGTGTAGAATATACTGTATCTTTAGTTTTGCATCTGTATGCCCCGTGTGAATAGCACACACGCCCATCCACACACCGCTGCGCCACCACTGGAAAAGGAGGCGAACTCATTCACAGCAAGACCCCCTCATTGACTACACCTAGTATTTTTGTCGTAAATTAAGGTCCATCGGAGGTCAACACATTCTTTACTGTGGGGGTCAAACCAATCAATGCTTTGGGGTTATGTGGCAAGTTCTGACATGATTGGAAAACGCCTCACCTGGAAAGAACAAACCCCATCTGGTCTGCCCCCTAGGCACAAAAAGACATTAAATGGAACAGACCTCTGTTGTGCTAATTTGTCATCAACATAGCTCTTCTGATGCTCACTAAGAAGATAGAGAACTTGAGTTTTAGGATAATAGTCATTATAATGGTGAATTGTAATTACTTTTATGACTGTAATCGCAACTTTGCCTCACAATACAGACAATAAGGGGTAATCAATCATTCCTCTTTGAAAGTTTGGTCCTTTTTTTAGAATGGCCTTTTTTCATGACATGCAAATGTCATGACTGGCAGTTGCAAAACTGAAACTGTTGTGTAAATAATGAAAAAAATCACACAAATACATTATATTCTTTAAATACTTACTTTTTTCTTGTTTTGAAAACCAGCCTATATAAATGTACCTGTGTTGAATTTTACAGGAAAACACTGCAAGCGTATTCAGTGGATTATGTTACGTTTTTTTTTCTTTTCATGAAAACATAAGATGTCAGATGTGACTGGAGCACCTGCTCTCTGGAAGAAAAAAGAATTTGAAGGACACGAAGAAAGCAGTGATGGATCACAGTGCAAGACACGCTATAACCGTAAGGAGAAAACGCACTCAAGAAGCAAGGCCTGTGATGAGTATTGTTTTGTCGTTGAGTGTCTGCAGTTTGAATCTTCAGATCTAGCAAACCTTTTTAAGTTGAATAATGTAGTGGCAGGGCTTGTTAACACATTACCTCCACTGTGACGTTTTCCCATCCTCACCCTTTTCAACTTCAGTCTTCTGAAAAAAAAGAGAGAGGGAGAGAGAAAGACAGCATTAAGAAAATAGGCATGCCAGCTATTTCTTTTTAAGTGACAGTCTCAGTAATTGCCCGGGGTGTTCCAGTTGTAAATTCATCAACGTCAACACTCTGGGGCTAGGTGAAGACTTTGAACGAAACAGAAGCTAGCTAATCATGTCAACACATAGAAATATGTCATTTCTAATTAGAAATCCATTTAAAGAAACCCAGGCTTTTTATGTAACAGCTGCAGTTTTCTGATACAGGTGCACAGTATCTCCAAGAAGATTTTAACAACATGCAACTCAGAGATACATGTGTATTTTCTTTTACATGATTATGTGTATGAATAAGAATGATTCTGGTAAAGTGTGTTAAAAATAACAAAGAATATCGTCATAGTTCATAGTAAAAATGACCACATTACCAAGTAACTTAAAAAACCTAGTCATTATCTTCAGTACTGTTCAGTTTTAATCTCTCATGAATTTTAATAATATTGTTTATCAAAATTGTCCTTTATTTTAAGAGTAGAGATGCCTACATGTAAGCAGCAGCTGCGGTGTACCCTTTGCCACCCAGTAGCTCGGAGTGTAACCCAGAAAGAGCTGACTACGGTTGAAAACGTGCGCTTCTGACAGCCGTTTGATTTACAGTGAAACAGTAATATTAAAATTCAATAATAACATGTTCTCACCTGCACTGTTTATTCCTGGTGACAAGTGGGGGAATGCTGTTGTGCGTATCTACCTCTGGGGGAAATCTCAGCCTTGTCAAGTCCGGAGAGGATGGTGTGAGACACAAGAAGGGAGGAGAAGTGAGTTCTCGGGAGAGCGGATAATAATGGTTGAAATTTAATAGCAGGGATTAAAGTATTCCCAAACTACAACTGACGAGGTTCCTTCCTCTGGCTTCCATAATTCCATGAAAAGCGGTGGCTTTAAGGGTATAGATCATTTTTGTAGTGCTCTAGACATTTTAAAAGCCTGTAGTCTCAGCTGAAGAGTGTCAGAGTTAAAGACGTACTATGGCAAATCAACACAAAAGTTGAATGGCGGATTCTGAGCCTGTCTGGCACTACCGTGTCAATGTATGAATTAATTTAAGCATCTTTGTTATATAGTTTGTTAGCTAGGGTGAGTGTGCTCTACATCCTGCCAGATGCAGAATTCCATATGCAGTAGTAACAGGTTACTCTACTACAGTGTAGTGAGCCGGGGTTGTTTGTTGAGAGAATGCCACATAGGTTTTGCGTGTGCACTACTTAAGTGGCTTTGCATTGCTTCGTATTTACTGCAGTTTTCCTCTGTCCTTTCAAATATTCATTGCACGGTGTGTCTACGTAACATTGCGACTGAATTGAGTTTCAATAGAACATAGCTGTTAAGGGAGGTGGCTACAGAAACAGTGGTACTTCTCTGTATTAATTTACTGAATAAGTGTGAATTTACTTGTGAATAAGATAATGGGAGACATGCATATATTTTGATCTAAAGACTCATGCTTAAATGTTTGAAATTTCTTTCTTAGACAAATATAGAAAGTGAAATTGATGCCTATGTATGAATTTCTTTACAAAAAAAATTTTAAAAATGTATTTTTTGCTACTTTGAATAATCTAAAATATAAGCTAGTTTTCATTTGTTTAACACGTGTTTGGTCACTGCATAATTTCATTTGTTATTTCATTGTTTTGATGTCTTTACTGTTATTCTAACATGTAGAAAATAGTACAAATAAAGAAAGAAAGGTGTGTCCAAACTTTTAAGCATGTGTTTAGTTCAAAATGTCTTTGAAATCATGTTTCCCATTATCTTAATTAGGTGTGTCCAAACTTTTGACTAGTACTGTACATGATATCCACTTGTAACTTCTATCAGTCGAAATGCATTTTTGAGATAGACTAGCTGTTGGTTGTCTGGAAGTATGTTTTCCTCAATGGCAGATTTTTTTTTTTTCAATCTATTACGTCACACTGTCATACCCCGAGTTTTGCTGAAATGACGCCACTGGACTCAGGTGACTGTGAGGGAGAGAAAGGGCATACTGTTAGGGCGGTAACAGTGACTAATCACCAGATTGGCCTCTCGTCAAACCCAGAAACAAACATGTCAGATGACGCTGTTGCCAGTGTTGATTCAGTGCTGAAAATGTGACACATTTTAGACTTTTTTCTTTGTGCAGTCCTTCCACTTGCCGGGAGTAATAATCCCCCTTTTGGTTTACTTGTTCTAGATGTGCTACTTGCGTCAACAATAGGTATTACAGTATATCTAATTGTTTCCAAATGCTATGTAATTGTGGGTTTCAGTTTGGTGACAATTAGTAAAATATCACGTGTTCAGGCAATTCTAAAACTATTACCTCAGGATATTTTTAATATTTCATAAATTTCTGGTGCATTTTTTTTTCATTTTATCTTAAGTAGGTTTTAAGGGGGCACTTATGTGAAACTGGGGTGCTGAGATACATCATTACAATTGTATTTCTAGCAGATTTGTTCGTACGTTTTTCATTGTTTCAAAGCAGCCTACTCAACAAAACAACTTCCTCTTTGGTTTACTCACTGATTTATTACAGAGTTGTCTGACATAAACCGAAGGCTATTGCTGAAGGCTAGATATTTGTATCCTATCACCTTGCTAACCATATTGGATCATTCCATGTGAAATATGACATACGTCTGGTATGACCCTCTCAGATTTTTTTCAAAGGTAGTACTTGTATCAGGCATATGGAGAATCTGAACATAAACACGTTTTAATTCATACTGTAAATTATTTTTACATTTCTATTAACAGGCTGCTTCATGCCTTCACTTGAAGCTTGATTTTTGCTGCTGGGACTTATGCCTGTGACTTTTGGGTCCCTGCTAGGCCTCAAGGAATTTCTCCCCAATTACTGATAGTCACAATCGTCCTCCCAGTGTGTCACTGTGAAGTAGCCAATGCATGATAAATCCTATCTTCCAAGGTTAACAAGTTGCCTTGCTGAGAAGATTTGTTCATTGTAAAGCCACTGAAGACCTGTGTTTGCTCCCATCCTCTTAATACAGTTTGCTTTGGAAGAACACACCATGCCCTTTCTTGATATTCAAGGATAATTGATTTGATTTTAATCTTTAATACTGTTTTTATCAATCCCATATTTATCTGAAGTGGACATTTATCTGATACAAAGCTATTTATGTGATCTGCAACAAGATGAATTAGCACAGAAACTGAGTAAGCATAAAGTAAATAGAGATGAGCCAAGAATGTAGCACTGGGAAACAACGCAGGTTAAATCTATGAGATTTGGCTCAGTATGATTCCAATAGTCAGATTTGTTCTACATTTATCACATGCATACATTATGATCTGTGAAGGATTGTATTACCCTGTAAGCTGCTCAATATAAATACAAAATACTATTCAATATTTTAGAAGGAACATGGGATAACTGAAATAGGTCTATATCTAGAGAGTATAGAAGCAGAATCCCTGTTGATCAAGGGGAAAACTTTTTCTTACTCTAAGATTTTTGTAACTTTCAGACAAATTAAAATGTGCAAGCAAATTAAAATGTGCAGGAATGGTTAGTTTTTCTTAGAGTCAGCAGTGAGCCTCTCAGCTTGTGAAGGACGGGCTGTGCCTTGTCTACTGTATTCACACTGCTTTGTGGTCTGTTTCAAAACTTGTTTTTTATGCTCTAAAGTAGTTGTATCCAGGAACACATCAAAGATCTGTTTATCATATCTGAAAGGTGAATAGCACTAAACCCCTAAAAAGCAAATATTGTTGGAAAATTATAGGTCTCTGTGAGGTTTTTTTTTCAGTTTTTATCTGAAGTGTGTAGAGAAAGACAGAGAGCAGCTCAGTTCAGCCCTAGGGCTTGGCTCTTGCCTCCTAAGAGATAAGATTTGCAGATTTGTCTCCCAGAGGACCAGGGCCTATTGACAGCGCTACTTATTTGTAAAAGGACAGCGGACTCAGGCTGTCAATCACTACCAAAAACTCTGGTGAGCGCAGTCACGCTATATCATGGACTGCCCCCTTTTGCAGAAACATTCCATATTTTATTTTTTAAAAGGGTTTGTGGCGCTAATTGGGAGCACACACGTTGATGTATCAGATTGAGCAGGAATGAAATCTTTCATTGTTGTTCCCGCTAAACTCTTTCCCCAGGCCTTTCTCCTCAGGATGATTACCATGTTGTTTACAGTAAACAAGCCCTAAAAGGAATCATATCTGGCTTTCTCTGATTGAATTGACAACCCTTATTAAATTAAAAAGAACAGGAACAATTCTGTGAAAATGGCTCGAGAAGAAAAGCCCTCCTCTGTGATCATCTAGAAACAAACTGATTAAAACAAAATGGACCAAAAATGCAATGCCTCCCTCTTACCACCAGCATCGGGCAGATATCCCCACACTGGTAACATGAAAAGACTGAGAATGCAAACTCTGTAAAGGATTCCATTGTTGTACTGCACTGTTTTTTTTTCTGCGACATTATGTATTGAGCATTTCAAAGCAATTTCTACCAGATGAAAGGTCTTGCATGGGAAGTCTTGCAGAAATGGAAAGCAAATGTCTCATCTCTGTATTTCACTTCTCATGGGGGACATGTTTCATACATTTACACTTAAATTCATATCAGAGGGGACATTTTACATCTTGCTGAACACTTTATACTAATTAAGTTATTTTCCAGAAGTGCAGTAACAGAAATAAGAGTAGAAAAATCCACAAGACTACAGCTGCTAACATGATATGACTGTTAGCATACCATATCATGTGAGCAGACTGTAGCTTCTAACGTGATATGGTTCCATGTACAGTGAAGTTGCCTTCACTGCAGTAAGCATTTGAGGAAATTCAGGAAATATGCACATTTCAGTTTAGATTTACTATACATTTGCTATGCTTAATCTCTTTCCTGTGGAATCACTGTTCTCTGACTCTCCTTCAAGAGAAAGTGTATACTTAAAAAGTGTTTATGAAACCGCTTCAGAAACCACACCAGTAATTCCATCTAATCCATTCAATGTTGCGCAAAGATCTAACAGCGTTTCATTATATGGATAGTGTGTAAGTCTACAGTGCCGCTAGAGAGGAGGTGACAAGCATAAGTTCACTCAAAGTGAAACTTGCAAAACAATTCACTTGCAGGTGTGGGTACTTGTGTGGGAAGTGTTTTTTCCTCAACAGCTGAGAAGTCATGTGGCCTCTCTGGCATCTAAATACCATTTTATACCTGAGCAGTAGACATCCCTCACGTTCATTTTCTAGTAAGAGCAACTTGGTCGGGCAGACTGAAATAATTCTCTGCCGTACAAGTAACAGAAAGGGCAGAGGGGGTAAAGGAGGCACTTAAAGTTGTTATTTGAGGTAGGGGGAATTGTGTTTTCTGGGATTGTGTTGTGCTGCACCGGTTCAGGGGGCAGGGCCTGTGGTAATTACAGGAGATGGTGATCTTGGTGACCTGCCCCACCCAACACTTAGCATGGCATGCTGTCTGCGCATTGCGAGCTCTGCCCGGCCGTCTCTGCATGACAATGACAGAGGTTATGGACCCAGCAATTACAGTCAGCCAGCACTCTCTTCAGCCATCTCAGGTGTGGGGCCCACACCAAACGACCCTTCTCAATCAGAAAGCGGCAAGAATAAAAACCTTGTAAGTCTGGAATTTCATGTTGGCTGTTGAATTTTTTTTATTGTTTCTGTGGATGTCATAATTTTATGGGGGTTTTATTGTTTTGTTTTGTTTGCTCTCTCCTTCTCTACCAGGCTGCGTATGACTTAGAGAACTGATAAGTAGCCTTAATTGCCTCTGAGGTAAATGGGATTTTTTTTTTTTGTTGTTGTTGAAAAGCTTGACTTTTAAATAGGATTTTAAGGAAATCAGTTCCACATTCCTTTGAACCTTTTTCAAGATCTGGTAACAGATGTTTATCTGGTGGGCTGGAATCCCTGTACACAATGAATTGTTCTGTTTCATGTGATGATGTTCAATGTAGTAAAATGTAATGTGCATAAAATAAAATGTAATTAATAGGTTCAAATTTCAGATCTGTGTGTGACATGAATCCTAAACAAAAGTGCCCATCACATTTTCTAAGTGTATTTTTTCATTTGGCAAGAAAATACGTGGCCAGTATTTCAGCAGAAGGACAACTGCCACCCATGTAACATGTTAAAGATTGTCTTTTTGGAGCCTGAACACTAGAGGTCACTCTCCCTCTCTTTCCCAGTCTAATTGTGACTTAGTGATTCTGGCAATAGTAAACATTGATAATAGACTTGCAAATGCTGTATATACTTGAAGAAAGGATAAAACACTAATAATACAGCTATTTGTTTCTGCAATGGTCAGATGATCTTTTAAGATAATCAGAGCAGTGGTTTCAACACTGCTCTGACACAATAAATATTAAATGGTTGTTTGCATTTTGTGAATTTATTCAAGGAGATCACCCAGCTTAACTGGAAATGTAATAGTAAATAATGATTATCTACAACAAAAAGTCAGTTATGTTCAGACCCAACTTTAATATATATGCAAATAATTTCTATGTTTGGATTTTTGTGCAGTGGGTTGGTTGTTATATGCTGGGTTAATTAAATTAATCCAAGGGTAAATAACTACGCACAGGAAATATCACTGTAATAACATGAAAGAAAAGAGAGGCTAAAAAGCTGTGGTAATTTTACCTTCAGACAGAATGTCAGCAGTAGCAGAATATGCCTGACCAGAGGAGTCTATTACTCAATGGAGATGAGTGAAGTTAGAATCAGGCCCCTGGGTAACAATAATCGATGAAGTCTTTTTAATTAATAGGGCAGATCCTTCCCAATGGCTCTGTTTTAATGGCAGTGAATTAAAGCAAATTAGAGTTAGTGTGGTTTTCAGCCCAGCGATCCACTGAGAGCACCACACAGCTGACAATCTTACCGAGGGTCACATTTAATGAATGCCAGCATGCGCATCTCAGTGGTTTCAGGCATGGGTGGATGACATTTCAGGACTGTTGACTTTGTAAGAAGTTCACTTCAAAGTCCCCTTTTTTTTTTTTTTTTTACTGTCAATGTCTAGATTCCATTTCAAAACAATCTGTGTGCACTCACAAAATTTTTTTTTTTTTTCTTCTCAGTGGTTTATCCTCAATAGCAATTTCTACATAATGCCTAAATATATGAAATAAGCTCCATCACAAGTGTTGTTCCTCCTTGTATGTATTGTGTCAAAGGAAATAGTATCCATGGAGCTTTTATTGGAAATTGAATTGTGCCATTTTCCACCTGCTCAAAAGCACAAAGTGATAAACATTGAACTGCTCACTTCCTTATCAACCTCAGAAAAAATCTACGATGTTTATATTTATATAAATGAATTTAGACAAATCGAGGTTGAATTTCCTCTTTCACTGTACAAGGTGGGCCACAGAGTATATCTGGCCTTTGTGCCAGATGAGCACATGGATGTGGAGGGTCAAAAAAGTAAGCCCTTGTGCAAATTACTCCCCTGCATATCGGCTGTAGAGGCTGCTGATAGGAGCACTGAAATGTCTAAAGCGTTTGGTGGAGCAACAGCGTACACAGCAGGGAGGAAGAGCTGAAGGTGGCTAACTAATCCAAAGGGCAGTGTGCTAGCTTGAGTGTACCCAGGGGAGACACGGGAGTCGTTCTTCCTTGGGAAACGAAAGTGGAGAGATGGTGATAAATAGGTGGGATTTCCTTCAGGCTTGCGAATGGGGGGCAAGGGGTGCGTAGTTTGGATCACAAGGTGTGCCAGGTCCCCGAGCGTATGGGACTTCTGCCTCACATCAGCTGTGAGGGGAACGAGCCGGGTTTTAATTCAAACCAGGAGATCTGGACAGTGCTATGTGGGCCACGGAGGAGTGCCTTTGCAGTCAATGTCTCCAGTGTCATCTCCTTAAGGCCCCAGGCCAGATCGCTCTGGTAGGCAGCTTGTGGTAGCCTGCCTGTAATTCACTGTGACAACCTCACAGCCCAGGGCCAAACCTGTAACTCTATATGCAATGTTAAAAAACAGGCCCTGGAATGCTAAGCAAAGGCCCTGCTGATGCAGCCCGGCCTCCATCTAACACCCACCACCACCCGCCTTCCCTCCCACGATATTCACTTCTGCCATCCCTCATTGTCACAGACAGAGGAGTGTTTGTCTGGGGTTCCGCTAGCTTACATCTGTCTGTAAACTATGCATTTGGACTAAGACTTCATACAATATTATGACCATACCCCCTGATCGTGATGTCTGTGGACTGACTGCTGTTGTGTTATTAGTCCCGTGATACTTAAAGATGTCTTCAGCCGAGAAATGCCTGTAATTGTGAAAAATGTCACTTCTGATGTCACTATCACTTTGATATTTTATATTCTATACTGTTCTCTCCAGTTGTTGCTATCTATTAGTGAATGTGAATCTATGAATGATTCTATAGTCTTCTTTGATGAAGGTGTCCGTCAAATTAATTTAGCAATCAACCAATCAATTACGTATACTGATAATAAATGATTATTATTGTTGTTTTTGTTCATTTCATTGTCATACAGTATATTGTATCAGCAGCACCATAATAATGGTAATAATGATAATAATAATTGTTTATAATAGTTGTAGTTGTTATTTGTTGTCGTTCCTAATAATCTGTTTCACTGTTCCCTTTTGTGGAATTATTTGAGAATGTCACCCCTTAACGTTCTTGCACACTTATTTATTTTCCCCTACCAAAAAAAAAAAACAACACCATCTGGTCAGTTTTTCTTGCTTGTCAGTGCTTGTTAGTTTTTGACAGTAGCCATTTCTTCTGATTCCACATGTTCCATAAGAGTCTGGTGATCTGCTGAATAAATGATCAGTTTTGATATTGTAGCTCAGTCCCCTGCCATCTAACAGGCCTGCAGTCAGGTCCAGTAATTACACTGTGAAACAGATGAAATAATGCACTTTTTCCTGAGAGATTAAAATGTGACTTAAGTCATGCCAGTGGTGTCATTGGCCCCATAAGAAAAGAAACTGACCAGAAACTGCAATAAATTACAAATAACAAAACCTGTGACTGAACTTTTGAGTGTCAAACCACAAACCACAAAATTGTCTATTGACATGTATGTTCAGTAGAACTTGTATTCAAATAACTTGGGGGTATAAATTAGCTATAAATTCACATATATGGTATCATCATAATGGATGACAGTGCCACTCCCTTTTTCAGCAAAGTGAATCTTAAGATTACTGGCTAGGTAGCCAAATGTAAACAAGCTCGCTACACAGCATGCTTTCCTTGTCTTGTATTTTTTTTTTTTGTTCACAACTTTGTAGTGCCTGATGAGACCTTCTTCTATGGCATTAAACTGATAAAGAAGAAATGGCTCTTTACTGCCCCCACCTGTATCGGAGTGTTACTTTCCGTCCTATTTGTTGCACCTCTCTAGAGAATCATTCTGGCTAACCCATGACTGACAGCTTGTCCTGGCCCTGAACTCATATAGGGTTCAGCGATTCCGCGTTACCTGCTCAGCACAGTCCTCCCACAGACTCCCATGCTCATAGCTGGCTTCATTTGCACCGGTAATGTGACTGCTTTGCATGAAGTCCTCCGCCCTTTATTAGACCTCCTGTGTGACTCATAACGTCACCACCCAAGACTCTGTCACGGTATCTACACCCTCCCTTAATCCCTTCCCTTTCACTTGACTTATTGTGGAGAATCCAGCTGGAAAGGAAAAAAAAAATACCATCGAATGGATCCTTGTCAAACAGAGCCCTGCTAGGTTGGTGGTGGCACAGAAGCCTGCTATTTTGTGGGCTTTTCCTGTGGTTCTTCCCGTGACTTCAGCCCCCACAGTGTGGTACTAATCTGTGGTGAGACGTACAGCAGTTAAACTCCATGCATGGCTGATCACTGTGGCACAGAACACTAATTGGTTTATTTGTAAAGCATTTGCTTATGTTACACTGGGCTGAATTTCTGGTACGGAACAGTTCTCCTGTTTTCTCACTGCTGGACTAAGACTTAAAACCAGAATGCCGTCAGTACCAGTTTGCAAGCAGTGGTATTTACATGCTGCTCCTTCTGCAAGGACACCTTCCCTTCGCAGTGCGTGCTACCTTTCATAAGAGACATGTTGTTGGCACAGAATTGCTTTTAGCATGTATCCAAAGTCAACAGGGAACAGCTTGTTGGATTAAGTTGAAGTTTTAAATGTTGTGTCTTGATTGTTGGTGCATACTTGGGATTCCATTCAGTCTAACTACAATGTCCTCAGCCTTAAAATATAAGCCACATAAGCAAATAGCTTATTTACTTTCTGCCATGTTGTTGTAAGTATGGATGCCATCACCATTTGTTGAAACTGACATAATGTTTTGTTTAGGACCTGCACAAATAAAGCATTTTCCAAAATGTGCTATTCAAAAGTTTAAAAAGCCAAGGGCACTGTGGTTAAATTAAACCTGGCTTTCAATCTTTTTTTTTTACAGTATCAGTAACAATCAATTGTTACGAGAAGCAGACTGCAATAATTCTCCTAATTATTTAAGCAAAAAATGTGTTGTCAACAATGGTCACTTCTGTATTGTGGGACAGATTCAGAGTCCCTCACTACTAGTACAGTCTTTGTAATCTGCATGTTCCACTGTTGGGAGCTGTCCCATTGCAATATGCTGTCCCTGTTTCCTTCTGTCCTTTGTGTGCAGGTTGTGTCCCAGTGGGCTGTCTGTTGCTCACAGGTTAGGAGTGTTGGCGTCCTACAGGCCCCTGTCCCTTCCCCACTGTGCTTACTGTGTTGAATTCCTTGGCCCTTGAGTAACAAGCACCTCTGCCAGAGTAGATGCAACAGATATGACTCCAATCACTAATTCTAGCAACTTTGTTAGTCATGATTAGGCATTATTGTCTAACCAACCCCCAAACTCTGTATTAGGGAGGATCCCTCTTTGTAGGCTTTTCCAGTAATCAGTGTGGCGGTTGCCTCGGCTTGTCCAGGTAATGCGCTAATCTGTGAAGCAGCAGCAAGCTGGAAGCGTCTGTGTGTGCTTAGCGGAGGAAGGGTGGCCGTGCGGCATGGAAACAGAGCTCCTGTCTTCTCTTTTCCCGTCAAGGAGCTTTGCCTGGCTGAGCGCTCCAGGCAACGTGCAGTTCCTTGCCTGAGGTCTGTGCTGTCCTTCCAGCTCCGCTCTGCAGCGAGGGTTCCAACACAAACATGACACCAAGCCTGAACCCGTTCCCCCCTGCTCTCAGACACATCCCTGACCTGAAAACAAAAATCTCCCTGCTAGTGTCCGCTGCAGCTGAGGGCATGGGTTTGTATATTTATCCTCTATGATACGCCATCAGGGATGAATGACGGAAGGAAAAAAATGGCCTTGTAGACCTCAAAACATTGTGTATCTAATAATTGTTACTATTTACAATCAGTTCGCGTGGTAGCCAGCCCAAGCAGTTGTATCTTGTTATGAGGTAATCCCGAATGCTAAAAATGGCAATCTATATGACTTGCACTTCCAGCTGTCATATAAGGTATACGTGTAAGGACAGGATTTAGATGGGATTCAGCATGAACAATATTTTAAAAGATAAGAGTGGCTTAAGAAATAATTCATTTCTACAAAATTAAGGTAATTTTGTGCCATGAAAGATTTCAAGAAGTTCATGTCATCAAGGGTGAGAATAATGACACTTGGAAAGTCAGTATTTACCAATTCCTATATTGCCAAACACATGCAAGTTGCGCAGTTGCACAGTTGCTTATCCTATACATCATGCAAAGACATGTTCAGTATCTAAATCATATTGTAAGTCCTTTGGGAGATATGGATTAAATGTAATAATATGCAACTCATACAATTAGTACAGCTAATTATGCTGGATGAAGCTGTCACTAACTGTGATGCAGTTCCATTATAAATGGAGCTCAGTCTAATAATATAGTAATAAATCAATGAAGCTTTTTTTCCCAAATGAAGATGGATTGAGATTTTATTTAAAAAGAGCAAATGCCAAATCAACAATAATGAATAGCACAGCATAATTTCAATTTATCTGTGCTGATGTAAATGTAAAAAAATCTGTGCGGTTTAAACATATGTTCCCTGAGCATATTACAGTGAGGCTGTTATATATTTCTCCAGTTTGGTAGCTGCACACTGTTTCCAGGAAGACGGCCTGAAATGCGCTTGATGTCCCAGGCAGGCTTATCTGCAAGCAAATCAACATCCTGAATGGAGAGACAGGAAATGATAATATGAAGCCTGGGAGCTGAATCAGGGGACAGGGCAGCCCAAGACGAGCCAGCACTCTCTCAATAACTCACAGACCTCATGATGATTATTCGGCGATGTCTGTGAGGAGGTTCGCCCTCACTCTGACGGAGTGAAGACTGAGGCAAGGTGTTGATAATTTGTTTTAAGCTTGAAACAAGGGTGTAAGATGTGGTGACTGCGGTGATGTGCCATCAGGCCTAATTTGTTGTCCAGTGCTGTGCCGTTGTCAAATATGCAAATACGATGGTCGTTAACAATCTGCATTTTGAAACGCACTGCTCTGGGTTAGCTCATTATCACGGGTTGTGTTTTCATGCACACTCGAAAATACCAGCAAATTCTGCCTTCACGCTTTTGCAGTATTATCAAGGCAGTGATTAAGGTGAAGTGATATTCCGCTGTGGTTCTGATGTGTAAGTGCGGTGCTGTCCAGATCTAACCATCTGACCATTTTCCAAGGACAGCTGCAATGGAGCAGTGGAGGAGACTGCCGGGGGTCTTTCTCGGCAGTGCATACACTAAGCTCTCACATGTGGATGGAAGCAATTACAAGAGAACAAAGCTGAAAAATTAAAGTAAAGAGGAAATGTCGAAAACACAAGTTTGGTAAATGACCTCATAAACACCAACCACCCCCTCCCTATTCCCTGGACCACTACCCTCCCCCCACACCCACTACTCGCTCTCTCCCCAACTTGGCTGCTTGTTCGTTTCATCTGGTATTCATATGGGCTTTTACTCCCCCCCTGCAATCCATCCCAAAACTATTTCCTTTTTCAATTTCCAGGGGAAGTTGTTAAACGGTCCCTGAACCAAACAAGTTTTTTTTTTCCCCCCTTCTCGCTCTCTTCCCCTTAATGCTTTGTAATGCTAGGCTTCAGATCCTGAGCTACATAGCTCAGATTCTCTCTCTTAAACAACACATCATCAGTCACGCTTCAGTTGCCATTTGAAGATCAGGTTGGCATTATTATGTAAGGTTCTCTGGCAAACGAGCCCATCTTATCTGATATATTGCCTTTATGAACTCCTCCATTAGAATTTTTGGAAGGCATTTGCATGTGCAGTTCATTCTCCCTTGCCTTACATCTCTGAGTCTGTGTGTCAGTGAGGGGATAACCCTCTCTGCCCCCCACCCCCTTCTGGCTAGTGAGGGGTGCATGTATGCACCCTGCATTTGTGTTTCACCCACAGACCGCTCAAGCGCGGTGCCGTTCTTTGTCGACTGCGAAAGTGCCAGAGGGTGCAGGCAGCAGCAGAGGCAGTGCTGTTCATCTGAAGGACACACAGTCGGAGAGCAGACTTTCCCAGCCCGACCGCACCACAGCTCCATGCCTGCAAACCTCGCTCTGAGCACAGAGAACACAGAGAGAAATTCTCCTCCCTCCTGCCCCCCCCCCCCCTCCGCTGTGGAACGGGAGGCAAGGCCGGAGGTTGAAAATAGCAGGTCTTCACTGTAACCAGCCGTGACAGGTGTCAGGGAGTCTCATGGTCAGACCCGTGACGAGTGTCCTGCTCAGTTACAATCGTCGGCCCGGCGCTTTTCACAAGTCACGAACTGATGAGTGCCAATGAGGGCTGCATGCACCGCCCCCAACCCCCACCCTGCTTCAACCCCCCCAACTCCCTCCCAGATCCCCCTCCAGCCTGGCACCACACACACGCCTGCTGCCAACCTCGTTTAGCTTAGTCGGAGAGGGGCGCCGTGTCTGCGGGCAGGGACACAGGAAGCTAAGCCATCAGCCTGGTGCAGCTCGCTAATTACATCCCCAACAAACAATAATTATATCTATTTTTTTCTTTTACAGTTATATAAAACATATACGTTGCTGTAGTTTCTGGCTTAGTGGTAGTTCGCACTTTTTGTTGTCTTATTTGTGGTGTTATGAAAGTCGCGGTAATTACCAAATTAGTGTTGCGTATGTACAGTATGACTTGCCTCTTCCGCACGACGCTACTTGCGGAAACATGCAATTATCAGAAACGGCTTCCGCATTCGGGCCGGTGCCAGTCCTGTTAACGTGTCACCCCGGTGAGAAGATCCTGACACAATGTTCTGTGCCTATGGTACAGCTGCACAGTACATGGATTTCGCTGCCTGTCGGCCTGTGTGTCTGGAGTACTCCTGACTAACTTGCGTCCTCGTAATGACTGAGGGGCACAACGAACACACTGCCTCGTCCCCTCTCCTAGGCTCCCGGAGCTGCAGGGAGAACAGGGTCTAAGGAGCACCCCCAAACTCACTGGTGTCTGTCATTGTCATGTGGTTGAGTGAGATTTTGGGGGAGTGGGGGCATTCCTCTACTGAACCAGGAAAAGGGAAAATCAGAGTACAGAAAAGGAAAGGAAAAGCATTATTCCCGTAATCTGTTGGGAACTGGGTGGGAGAGTTTAAAATGCGCTTTACTCAACCTACTCTAAACAGGCTAATTTCTCCGCATCAGGGCACTGCAAAAGACTTAACAACAATGTGTTTTGTCCTTAGCTTTGAGTTCATGTGCAGTTTAAATGTAATTTTTGGCCTCTCTTTATTTCATAATATAATGAGTTTGATATTAACAAAAATGGGTAAGTACTAAAAAAATGTACTTTTTCCCACACATTTAGGACCAAGTGCTTTGCAGTTAGATTGACGAGGGTCCTCTTTGCCAGATGTCTATAGCACATCTGGTGCTGCGCAGCTACTGCTTTGTGGATGCTGAAGTGAGGGAGATGGAAACCTCAGTGCCAGATGCTTTAATGGCACTTTGCTATTTTCGCCTGCCGGAGGACCAGCCCCTGTAATGGAGGGGGTGAAAGGGCAGGGTGACCTGAGGACAGAACGGAGGAAGAGTTTATTTATGCGCCATCAGCTACGTGCAGGTGCAGGACCTTCATTCTGGTAACTTCTTCGCTGGACACTTCTGTAGTAAAGGGAGCCGACTCCACAGGTCTGGCTTTTTAAACGCTCTCTCATTCGGGCACGCAGCTGAACTTGACCCTGACTGTTTGCGCCGGCTTTTTCTCCCGTGCGCCAAACCGGGCTCTGGGCCGATTTTCGTTCCTCAATCTCCCCCGAATCCCGCCCCCACCCCAGTACGGGGCGCTGTGAGCCCATTGGGCGCCCGTTCAGAGCGGCCGAGGGAGAAGGCCGTCATTAGATCATGGCAATTTTCGGGATTTGCATCACAGTGGGGCCACAGCGGGGAACCCGGCGCTCATCAAGCGTTTCTCACTGCAGCCGAGACCCACCGAGCTAATGAGGAGGGCCTCCCCCGATTTATTCACTGCCCCATTCAAATGACTTTCTATTAACTCTCCCATTCACCCCGGGCCAGCCCCAACCGTGTCCCCGCCAGCCCCCCGGCTCCACCTTTTCACACTGAATTCTACCCCAGAGGTGGGGTGGGGGGGAGTGGATGGAGCTGGCTGCCATGGAACAAAAGCACTGTGTTTGTTTAACACCCTTTTAAAATGGAAAACTAAAAGTGGGCTGTAACCCACTTCTCACACCGCCCTGCCCACTGTCCACCGAATGCATTTCTATCGTCTTCCCCGCACTCCTTTTTTTATAATGTCAAGTAAAGTCATTATAAGGCCTTTAAGAACAGCAAGCACAGCTTGAGAGCACAATAGGTACCTCTCCCTAAACGACCCCCAACACACACACGCACACACTCACACACTTTTGGGTCTTTACCTGCAACCACACAACAAAGGCGTTACAGAGCCAGTACTGCCTAGACTATGCTTTTCAGCAAGACATATTATTTACATGAGAGAGTAGGTAAAATATAAGTAAAAAGAGGCAGGGATTTTTTTTTCTCTTTTAGTCAAACAATACCTGTATCTATGAAGTTGCGTAAGAGGATGTGGTTTCGGGAATATTCATGTGCATTTTTCAGCTTAGTGTATTAAGCATTGCCTAATATATTTAAGTAGGCCTATTTTGTATTGTTGGCCAGTTAGAGAGCCTTTCAGATGAATGCTCTGTGGAATCACAAGCTAAAGGGAATCAGTTTAATATGCATCTGCGATTTAGGTAACACCGTTTTAAGATCAATTTTTAGCACAGCAATATTTGGGACGGATATTCCGCAAATATGTTTCGGATTATCTGTAGGGGGTTTATGATCCATGTTCTTCCAATATTACAATTGTTCGCTGCGGAAACATTAAACCGCGGGCCGAGGTCAGTTGTCACAATGACAGGGATCAGTGTGATGCCTTTATTTACGATGAACTATGGGAAACTACGTCTGAAATGTCCTTTTTCATCTTTACACTATTCTTCTGTCTTAGCTCAGTCCAACACACGCAGTATTTTTTAAATAATGAAATAATCGTGGTAAAAATAAGACCTTCTTCCGACGAAATGGTAGAAAGGTATGATGTAAGCGTATTAGTCCATTGTTTACAGGTCAGCAATTCTCGCAGTGTGTATTTAATAAATCAATCAATTACCCGTGAAGACTAAAATGATTGGTTAGTTTCTTTAATTTCTTTTTAGTGATTGAATCCGTTCCACATTCCACAAAATTAGCTGAATCTCTTACGCACTTAAAATCGGATAGCTTTCATTTCTGAAAACAAATCGAAAATTCTCCGTTCGTTTAAATATGTGTTTTTCTTTAGATTGGCCTATTGTACATGCAATGTAAACATTTTGCTTGACTTTACTTTTACTTCCATCTTACTTCCATCTTGTGGCATATTTTAATATCTCTAGATTATTACAGTTTCCGCAACGACAAGCAGTTTCCTTAGTGGTTTATGTGGAATTCATAGATTTGGATATGAGAACAAAAAAAACATATATTGGCCCTGATCAACAGTTTCAGTGTTTTCCGCTGAACGGTTTGTAAAGCATTGAGCAGCTCGAAATAACTTTTTAAAAATAGTTTTGTTCTTTTCCATTTTATTTTTTGTGTCGTGATGCAGTTTCTGTTGTTTCTTAGAATAGGCGTCTTAACCTAACGTGGCCAGTGACATTTTCACCACCCACTGAATACAATTAATTCTCCACCGCGGAACCTCAGCAAAATGTCACGTCAATGGCACTTATGTAACTAAATACGGTTTTTACATAACTCACATTTGGCATAACATATTATTATTATTATTATTATTATTATTATTATTATTATTATTATTATTGAGCTGACGATTATCATTGCCAGCATCATCAGCTACATCACCTGAAATGCGTAAAGTCTTGGTGAGAAACATGTAACCATCGATTACTACACAATGCATTTAATTATTAATAAAACAATAGTTTCGTGTTTTTATTTTTTCATTGATTGACATTTGGCCATTCAAAGGCGTTGTAATCTTATTAATGTCGTGTTCACTGTGAAAACTATTATTAAAAGTATTACTGTGGATGTGTAACTGACCTCAGTCCATTTCAGTTCAATTCAATTCAATTTAGAATTTGCTGGTTAATATAAATTAAATGAATCCGAATTTTATTGTCGTGCGCACTAAAGCAGATTGTCCAATACACCATTACAGTGCGTGAACATGTAATATGCACTACTACATGTTGTTCAAACATAAATACAGGATATGGAAATTTATACAGTTTCAGTGATTTCATCTTTTATTACAAAGCTGTGTCTGTATTGTTAAAATTCCTGTTCCAGCCAATTTGATACAGGAAGCACGTTGCCAAAATAAACACTGTGAAGAGATAACAGAACAGAAGAAGACATTGCAGGTTTACTTTGTGTATTCGAAAAGGGAGTTGACCTCCGACGTACACGCTCTAAACCTACATTTTCTACTTAACCTTAAGGATAAAAACTCAAATTACACGATGCCAGCTAGAGATGTCAAGTTATTAGATTAAATTCCGCTAAAATGGAGGACACTTTTCACCGTCTGTGTGCAATATATGTGTTTGCGAAGCCACTTGAGAACCATGCGTTTTCATTACTTGCTTGATCTTCGTCAAAGACACATGTCCTTCTTCCCGGGATCGGAATGTCACGCTCTTGCTTTCACTCGGCAAGAGTGAGAAAGTACGGCACTATTATTTAGACTCATTTGCATAAATGGCGTCAATGCATATTTAACGACTTAATGAAGTTTATTTCGGAGACCTCAATTCTAATTTAAACTATATGTGTGCAACGCTCCAAATATATCGCACGGAACGTGTATCACAATGGTGTGATTGTACTGTATATATAAGGCTTTGTGTCATTTATGTCATTTCATATCGTGTATGATAACATTTACATTTAAGCATGAGGCCTATATATTTTTAATGTGCCTTGTTCTTAAAAGTTACCAACCCTAAGAGACTAATAGCGTAATATGCAATTTGGCAGATTACTTTAATAAGCTGCTGATCTGTAAGGATTTATAATTAGGAAAGCATGGCTCTGTGTGTATGAGCATATCTCTGTATGTTTGTGGAGGATGGGTTAATTAGTACGCCTGTGTTTAGGTTTCCTAAAAGGTCAAACATTGCCACAGGCGTGAATACATTCTCTGATCTTGACATACTATAAAGTGACAAGTGCAATGACAGTTTTTTTTATTATTATTATTCAAAGTATTCTTTCCACTCTATCTGGGAAAATATCTGATTTTCTTTGTTCCCAGAGAACGCTGTTTTAATGGATTCATTTAGAATTGTCTTTGCGTAATTTAAAGTTCATTTTTATGTTCATCACTCTTTGTATATAACTGTTTCAGGATCTAATGGTTACAGTTTTAGAGCTGTCAATGTAAGATTGCATGTATTTCAAATAACAGCTATTTTGTTTCAAAAACACAGCCATTGATAACTAGTTTTGATGCTGAGGTCTGAAAAACATTATAGAGCCTTAATGCTATCGTTATTCCGTCACATGTTTGAAATGTTTTCTTTTTATAAGCAGCTGTTCTGTTTCTAGCATGTAACAAAACAGTTTTGGTTAGATCAGCAAAGATAATCTTTTCCATTCCTTGCATATTTTGAAATAAAATTATTGATGTGTTATAATGAAAGATACATTTTCTGTCAGCAAGTGCCAGATTGCCAGCATCACTTTACCATGTAGGGTAAAAAAACAAGCGTGTAAAGACTCTGTGTCTCATTAGTCCTCCACTTAGTGACAGTTGCTGCTACGTCTTTTTTTGTCCTGTGTTCTTGCTTTGGTAAAGCAAACGCACAGGGATTGGTCTCAGACGAGAGCCAAGGCTAATTGACATGTGCAGAGTGGATTGGTGATTATCACATAGCTTTCTTTCACACTGTCCTCACGAAACCTTTTGCAGATGAAGACTCAGCGTAGACTGACTCTATGATTTTCAGGCCACAATGAATGTTTATGCATTTTCTTAACCATGTTCCCCTGAAAACCAGGGATGATGTCATCATGTTCTTTGAGAACAAGCTTTTTTTGTTGTACATCCTCTGTTATGCATGCAATATTGTCTGTGTTTTTGGTGGCACTATGTTGTTTTCCAGACTTGTTGCAGGCAGGATTTTAGGGAACAAATCATTCAGCTTTTGTTGCATTTGAGAGACCACATTTAAGGCACTATTTGCCAGCTTGTTAGTACCCATTTTAGATAAAGAATATTAAGGTTTTGATGAAACAGAATCAGGCTGGACACATGGTCCCAAGACGCTCAAATGGACAATTATGGGTTGTGTTATTTAAATTCTTAATGACTGTGCCATGTTAGTGGTAATTGAAAACACTGCAGGGAAACGTATAATCAGAAGGCTCTAGATTTGAATGAAACTGGAATGAGGGAAAACTTTTGTAGCCATGAGCAATGTACTTGAAGCAACAATACTGATGTAAGGATGGGTGCCTTAATCGCAGCTGTATGTGGCCCTTGATAAAGGCGTGGGCAAAGAAAACACAACATAATAAGCTTCACAAAAGATGTGGGTGTGTTAATATTTTGAATGGTTAAATAGATTTTTGTACATGACTGCACATTAACCTGACTGGTACTTGACTGGTTCCCATTGTATTGTATCAACAGTTGAAGCTGAAAGTGGTTATGATCATTTTTTTGTGCAGTACTTGTTCAAAGTGTTATATAGTGTAGTAGAATTAATAAATACCTCAGTACAGGTCAGTAATCCATTATTAGTAATTCAGATCAATTAAATGGTAAAAAACAGTGACAGTTTTATAAAGCCTACAGGTGATGCCACAGTTCGACCTGATGTCACTACTGCTTCTCAGTGTGTTTGCGGCACTTCATTTGTGCCCTTCCTTCAGAGGCAGTAGAGCTGTGTGTCATTCCCGATGTAGCAGCGAGAGGAATGAAATTGACAGCTTTGACAGATGAACACTGCTAGTGGCTGCGGACTGAGACACATCATTACCAGGGCGGAGTGGGGCTGCTCAGAGCTGGCAGGTGCTGGGGGCTTGTTTGAGGAGGTTCTCGAGAGAAGAAGAGAGGCGTTCTGACATGCAAATCTTCACAATGAGGGACTTCCCATCAGCCTCTCTCCTGGTCCTCAAACAAGTCCTCATTACCTAACTTTTCTTCAAAGTGAATTTCATATTCTTTCACTCTTTACTGCTCATTTTGCTGACAGCAAACAGCAGAGGAACCGCACTGATAGACAAGAGTGGGAAATCAGGTGACTGTACACTCGGCATGGAGGTCACCAGAATTTGTCAGGAGGCATTTTGGAGATCCTCAGGGATAAGAACACTGCAGCTCCAAAATATCAGCAAGCATGGAAAGGTACAGGAATAGCGATGTTAGGAATCCTCTTCCGGTGTTTACCGTACGGGGAGTTGACCGTCATTTGTGCCGGCCGAAAACATACGGAACCTCCGGTCACAGAGCACTTTGTCACGGGTACTTGGGTTCCTGATTAGCTTGTGTCATGCCCCACTGGTCTCGCTCATCGCAGCGATACGGAAAGCCCCGCCCACTGAGAGTGCACAGGAAAGCTGTCCACCCCTGGCAGACATTCCCCTTGCTTACCTTACTCTGGAGGTTCTGATCCTAAAGGTCAGCCACTGAGGAGAGGCAACTCACATGTAATGTAGTTAGATCACATAATTAATTTGACTGCCCCTCCTGACTGACCATTTGTCTCACCTCTGGCTTTTGAAGAAGAACAAAGCTACCTATGTGCCTGCTTATCCCGTTGGGTTTAGTTGTAGTTTAAACAAAAAATGCTGAATTACACAAGGCAATAGTGAAATAAAACATCTGAGTTAGAAGCTTGATTGAATCAAACATGCAATCTCCATGCCGTCTGATTTAACGGTGAATTAGCTTTAATCTTTAATTTAGCGCAGTTTTCATGTGTTATGAATTGCTCCACAACCCTTTTAGCTTTTTTCATCTGAAATTGAAATATAATCGCTCCTTTGATGTATTATGGAGTGAAGGAATAAACAGAGTAAAGATATTATCCTAGAATTATTTGGACTGAATTGACCCCTGAGTCTAACTGTTAAGCTTTAAAAAGGAATAGAGATGATAGAAGACCCACATGGAGAATGTTTCACATTAATACAGAGTATAATGCAAGATAATGCCACTCTGAAAGATCATTGTTTGACAACATGATCACTGTGATATCGTGATAAAAGTTCATTAATGGGCTCTGTGTGTTTATCAGTGTGATATTGTCATGTTGCTCTTAGCGATAATTCTTAGGAATGGTGGAACATTTACTGTTATATTTGCACTGTTTTTTCCAGTTCTACACTTAATCATTGTTTTACAAGCACTTTTATGCCTATGTTCCTGTTGTTGCTTCTGTAATATGCAGTTTATGTACCCTGCTATGATGACCTTGTAAATTCCTCTGGATCAGGGCTGAGACGTAATAAATAATATCATTAATATAAATGTTGCACTTTTGAAGACAATTTTTAGTGAGTGCTAGAACTGTTATTTTGATTTTCTCCCTGAGTTTAAAATTGCAAATTGTAGATTAAGTATGCCTTATCGTGGCTTCTCCTCCAAAAAGAAAAAGTCACTTTTCTTAAAACTCTAATTTGCTTTTTTAGAGTATAAATATATGTATATGTACATGCTGGGAATAAGAAGTAAAGGAACGGCCATTTAATCTGTTCACCACAAGTGACATGCTTTAGTACATGCAAGTTTATATGACATTTTCAAACCTGGTCCTGAAGAGCCAATCAGATGGTAACCAAACACGTTAGCATGCAGCAATGTGCAATATGTAGGAAAAGCAAAACCAAGGAAGAAAAAAGAAATGTGAGTTTGGAGCTCATCATGTGGCCCATAGTGAACCTCTATCTACAGAAACCTTTCAAGCACCAACAACACTGCTTTTTTTTTCCTTTTCTAGCAAAAAATGTTTATGGAAATGTCTGAAGACAAGAAAAGCAGTGGTGATGCTCGTGACACGCCGGATCCCAAAGCAAACAGGAGTGATTGAAGCGTGTGGATTACGTGTTCCTTTCTTACAAGGCTGCTTTCTGCACCTCGGGATTTGAGCGTTTGCGCAACGTTACGCCCAACTTGGTCTGTGACACTGAAAAGCAAGGGAGACTGCACTCTGGCTGATTACTGGAGCCAGCAGGGCCGCCAGATCTGCTGCTCCCATACCGAGGGGGCCAGAGATAAGACTGATTCCAGAACAGTGTATTCACTCCTTCAGGTCATGATGAAAGGTAATGAGACCTTAATGTGATTGTGATCAGGCTCGACGCCAGGAGAAAATACAGAGGGGTGCAACTGCAATCCACCTGGGTGCACAAAAAGTCATAAATACAACGTAGACATTGGAATATAAGGACACAACTGGGGGTGCACTGAGGCCCGTCTGGGGGTGTAATGCACCCCTAAGCACCCCCATAGCACCGGGCCTGGTGGTAATGCCGATGGTCATGTCTTCTCCTGCCTCCCCACTGTCACTCTGTGGCGTATGGATTGTGCCTTCGACCACTGTAGTCTCTCACCCACAGTAGGTTGTTTGCAGAGCTTTCCCCGGGACAGGGCACTCCTTTGCCAAACATGCAGGTACGGAGTCTGAAACTCCTGTAAATATGAAAATGCTTTCATTAGACTGGGACCTGCAGGTTGTGAACAGATGTGTGGTGTGAGCCTACACTTTAAGGGGACCTGGCCAGCGGTCCGTATCTAGACAGCATATCTGCCCTTCAGCAACTTGGGGTAGGGAGCAGTCAATTGCAACCCCCCTGCCTGTCACACAGGGTCAGGGAGTTGGCTGAATCAGGGGAGGGGGCTGGGAAGTAAACAACTACAGCAAGGAGTCATGTGTTTTGGTGATATTTAAACTGATGTCTTGGCAGTCATTGGAAAATTAGTTGTGGTGGTGATGAATCAGTGACAAGGCTGGAAAGAGTTACTGACAGAACATCCATTTTCCCCCAATTAACATGCAATTCCCGAATTCTCACAGCAGCTGATGATTAAGCTTGCTTCCTGTAATTCCTCGTTAAATAAATCTCACTGTTACATCTTTTCTTTTTGTAAGAAATTTGGCTTTCAACCAGCAAATGTTCAGCTTTGAACTGGATCCATTCGTTTTTTAGTCCTGTGGAATAATTCGTTTTGATTATTTTAGTAGAATTTAAAATTGCTACAGGACTGATTTTGGAATAGCAAATTTTGTAGCAATGGCTTTTCCCTCCACAGTACACATTACAAAATGATGGTGATGATGATCATTATTATTATTAGTAGTAGTAGTAATAGCGGTAGTTGTAGTAGTGGTAGTAGCAGTAGTATTAGTAGTAGTATGCTTGTATTTCTGCTGGCCACTCATTCTTACCCATTCACCCATTCTCTTGTCTTGAGAAAAAACATTCACACTGGTCATAAATACCCCTCCCCAGTTTCCTCCACCAGCTCACTATCCCCCAAATCTCCCCCTCAGTCGTCCCAGATCTGCTGCCCCTCCCGCTGTCCTTTGATGTAAAAAAAAAAAAAAACTGGCAGTAAATTCCTTCGTCTTTTATCCTCTTTCCCTTTTCGATTAGCGGGTTAACAAGCTTCTGCAGCCGGGGCTAATGAGGCAGCACCGCGCGGAGGGGGTCAACGGGATGCCCTGCCGTGGGGGCCCCTGCGATACGGGGTCCCCTAATGAAGGGCCCGAGCTCTCCCCCCCCCCCACCTCGCCGCGGCCCCCGCCCCCTCGCCTGTCCCTGTCCAGGGCACAATGCGCCAGCTCACTGTCCGTCCCGCTGGGGACAGGCGCGGAGAGGAAGAGGGGGGTCTCATTAGGACAGGATGTGCCAGGATGCAGTAAAAACGGTTTTTTATGAAGCTCAGTGGTGAAGGAGATCATTTGCAGATGTATCTAAAGCACGCCCTTTCGCTGGGGTTTGTGTGCCGCTTGCCTGAGAAAAGCCTCGCTGTGCTCCTTGTGTCTGAGTTCCTCCCTCTGTGATGCCTTTACCAAAGAGAATGCCCACAAGGCCCATTTCACGTCATCAGGGACTCTCAATCATCGCTGATACTTAGTTGATCTTATCTTTGCACAGCATACATTGTACATAATATGTTTTCATATATGCTGGATACTTTCTGAGGTAGTGGTTAAGAACCTCATTTAGAAGTACAACAGTAGTGTCTCATCCATCCAATATGAATATGTTACATATGAATATGTTAATATATGTTACTGGTTTCCAGTTCTGTTCCGTAAAAAAATAAACCCACAAGGTCTCATTTTTTTTCATTTATATAATTCATAATTACACCAAAAATGTGTCATCCACAGCAAAAAAGTCACAAACTTAAAATGATATGTTCGATGCGACAGGAAAAGAATAACCTTTTAAAACAGAAGACGACGTGGCAAACCAAAGCCATTTTTGATGCCATTTTGGGAGGGGAGGGGGGTTGTTCCTGTGGCCAGCCACGCCGTCGCTCAGAGGTTAAGCGGCTCGGCTCAGAAAGGTCAGAGCATCGCTGAGACGGCCTGTCTCTTCCTCCCCGTAAAGTGTGAGTGCGCAGATCTCCCCTGATTTGTTGGACAAATAATCGTCACGGGATCCCAGTCCCTCCGCAGCACACCGTCCCCCGCTGGTTTTTGGCTTCCCCCACCCCTTCTACACACCCCTGTCATAAGTCACACCTCATGTGGTAGCCTCGGAGCTGCGGCGGTGCCTGACTGATTTCGGCTCTTTTTCATTCATGCTGATGGATACCCCTGACATACTAAATTTAAAACAGGAAGTGAAGGAAATTCAAATCTTTCATTTTGTTTTTTACCCCAACTTTTTTATTGTATGCTTAAAAATGAACATAAATACTGCCTGTCTTAGGATCATGCATATACATTCTATAATTATAATTATAATAATCATAATAATAACAATTATCATAATAATAATATCAGAAATCTAAAAAAAAATTAGTAGCAGTAATCAGTAATTTATTAAAATGTTTGGAATGCTTTCAGATGATGAGTGAAAAATGAATGTCAGGCGATGTGAGGGTTCTCTTCACACTACGATTTGCGGTTTGAGCTATAATGTGCTGTAGTTCGCTCAGAGCTTGAGAATACCGTTACAGCGCTCTCAGAACTCTCCCGTCTTCAGCATTTTAATCCTGTGAAGTGAATCAAGGAACAGAAGTCAAAAAACCTCCACTGTAAAATTCCCCCCTGGTCACATGTTATGCTGTCTGACTTGGTCTGTGGGATCAAATTAGGTCACACCCAAGGCTACAGTTAGCTATGAAAAAAATTTACATATAACTCTATAGTGATTTAATGCACTTAATCATACTGAGCTTCCAATTTATGTGTTCATATTTAGTGATAATTTGACTGACTCACATATGCACTTGCCAATAGTTGTTGCAAATCCTCGTAGGTCTGCATTCATATTTTGACTCAGTGCCAAATGCGTTATAGCAGCATGTTTAAACTTAACTGAGAATGCATGCTATTTTTTGATGAGAAAATATATGGTCCACAGAAGACTACATCTCTGTGATTTAAGAAGGACTTTTGGAGTGGTGCCTCCCAGGTTCTTACTCTTTCTCAGAGCGTGCTTAAACCGCTACCCCTGTAGCCTGCTGCAGACAGAGGGTTTAGGGCCAGTCAGAGTGGCAGACGCAGCTGCCAAGACTGTGTGTGTGTGTGTGTGTGTGCTTCTTTGTGTGTGTGTGCATGGGGTCTCCTCCCGTCCTCAGCCTCATCAACCATCGCCGAGGGCCCCTGTCTCGGCCCACAACTGGGGTAAAGGGGGAACAAAAAGCAGAACAATAATAATTAGCATCAGGGCTAATGATAATTTAATTAAAAGGTCGCTCACTCAGGGGGGACGTACAAGTTCCCTTCTCCTAATGTCCCCGTCGCCGGCTCCCTAATTGAGCGGTGCCCCTCAGTGAGTCTCGAACAGCGTCGTGCCAGCCTCCGACGTGTCCCCAGGGCGGACCTCCTAATTGGTTAATTAATCCTCACAAGGTCCGTCTGCAGTGTCCCACAATGATGCGGAGCTGCCGAAAGGAAACTCGGTGGATAGGAAGCCATGCTAGTTCAGAAAGCTCCCGACAAACAATGCCTGTCTCTCTTTCTCCTCCCAGCGTTTGTTGTGTTCTATTCATTGATATTTAAGTCGTGTCCTTCACAGGTTAGGCTTTGAAGGCAGATCCAGTCTTTCAGATAAAGTGTCACATGCGTGTAGATATGGATCAAGGTCTCAGTTTAGCACTCGTCACAAATCAATCTGTGAGTGGAAACGATCTTTTGCTTGTCAGGGTTAGACTGGGCTTTCGGGAAGGACGTGCATCTGAGTAATGTTATGGTGTTTGTCAGCATGACAATCGCTAAAAGAGACAAACTTGTGTTCTTCCCTTCCAACAAAACCACTTGTTAGTGTGACATAGGGACACAGAAACAGTTTTAGTATCATTTCTCCATCTTTACTTATACATTTTAATGCTTTGAGTTCAGAGGTCAGTTCACTACGTAGAGATTAATTAAGAAATCGCATATATATTGCATTCTTAGAGAAAATGTGTACTTCAGATTATTATGAACTATACAAAACATTTATTTCGGCTCTTCCAGTGGGGAGTCAGCAGATGTCTGCGGAATCGACGCCCACAGATTACATCAGGTTAAGGACTGCATGCAACAGAATAAGCCTAGCGCCAAATCTGACAGACTTTCTCCACCAAGCCGGTTTCCTTCTATCTCAGGTAGACCTTAATTAGCATAGGTTTTTGTTTGCATTTACTGCTCAGAGTATTAAACCATGGCAAAACTACGCTATGCAACTAAGTCTGCCTCTGTCATGGATGAATGAGGTCACCAAAGAAACCTATATGGATATTAGCGGATGAAAATCACATGTACATGTGGTATAATCTATACAATCCATAAATTACACCTTCTTAAAAATATGCAAGCTGGGATGGAAAATGGCAGAGAATGCATTCCACAATCCATAAACAAATTTATGAAACGACTATTGACTCAGGCTCTGGGGATAGTGTAATGGTCATACGGGACCTCATGTTGAAACAGCCAATTGTAACAAACAACTGTATGACCAGTTTATAGCTCTGTTGTGAAATCACCTCTGAGGAGTGTGGGCAAAAATTTTCCAAATGACACTTAGTTCTTGCTAAGTTATCGCATCCAGGAATCCCCTCACAAAACAGCAGCAGCCTTCCCACACAGAGCAACGGCAAAGCCTGCTCTGGAACCTTTTATATGAGTTTCTGCAGTGTCCACAGTATTTTTTTTAAGGAAGATCTGAATCTGAAAAGAAGGAAATACAGTATTTATGAAGTATATAAGAGAAGAAAAAACTATGATCAGGATCAATGTCATACCCATTGTTTCACCTACAGTACCTCAACATAAAATTCACTGATGCCAGTGTTTTGATGTCATAACACTCTCACCTATGTCCTTGGTCCTTGGTCACACACAAACATGCTCACACATATACACACCCATCAAGGAAATTTCAGGCCTTACACTCCTGCTGTTCAGTATTACACTTAATGGTGGTTGGAGCACGTTAGTCTCAAAGCAGCAGCTTATAAAGAAAGACTGAACGTACAGTCTCTGCAGTGACAGTGCACACAACCCGTTAGCAAGGTCTTCTTCCACAGAGTTGCGCACGACATTCATTCATTTTCACAGGCTGAAAGAGCTTATGCTAAAAAATGCTTATGCTAGTCCTCATTTCCGTCAGGAGTGCAAAAAAAAAAAAAGCACATGCCTCGGCATGTCCTGCCTTTCTGTCCCCTGTTCATGATTTAACTCCCGACGCCGAAGTTCACGCGCAAAAAAACTGTTTCAGCGCTTCTCGAGAAATCACAAAGCATTCATCAGAACCATACGGTACACAGCCTCACTCGCACCAGACTCGCAACTAGACATATTCGCCCTGAGGGAAGGACAAATAAAACTGAAAACAGACTGTACATGACATGACAGGAACACAACAAACTCGCTTGGACACATATGGACACCCAGATTGGGAGGTTTGGAGGAGGGGTGGGGGGACAAGGCATTCGCTCTACCAATATTTGTCCCCCGAGGGAGATGACCATGGATGAGCCCAGACCCCTGCTCCTTCTCTGCTGAGGCAGCCTGGGGCTCTACCGGCTCGTGTCAGAGAGAAACACCAACACAAACACAAACAACACAGCAAGGGACAGGAACAAACGGCCACAGTGGATATATAATGTTACATTTAATCACGCAATATAATGGGAATAACAACCCTTTTATTCGATACCTACATGTTTATGTATCCATGTACGACCCATGAACTCTTTTCCTCCCGCTTGTTGTGTTTTTTTTTTTTTGTGGAGCTTCTTTTTGACCTATGCTCTGTTTATAAACCTTCTGCTTGTCACAAGGACGCTGACACAAAGCTGTTCTTAGTGCCTGTTAGAGACCATTCAGGCTGTATTCCCAGGGGCAGATCATTTTTCAGTGGCATCCAAGGGGTCGGACAAATATAACTGCACATGGTAGGGGTAAAGACAGAAGGTCTCAGTAACATACTCAAACGCCTATTCATATATGAGGGTATTGATATATAAACGGATGTTATTATGAAGCCTTTGTTAGAACTGTAATTGAAAAATGTAAAATTAGCAAATTTCATAATGTGAAAATCTTTCACATTATGAACGGGGGTTCTCGCGCGCTGTCTGGTTGCGGACGGGCGTGGGGGGTGATCCGGCCGCCGCTTTGCCGCGTGGGAGAGCGGAGGGACAGTGATCAGCGCTGACGCGGGGCTCGGCGTTGGGGCTGACAGAACCCCTCACAGACCCAGTCAGTTAACAGCAGGGCTGTGTCACCTCCGTCACCGGACCTCTGCCTGTCTCGATGCCACGCCCGTGGCCGTGACGGGTCCTGAAGCCTCAGCGCTCCGCTCTGAGTCTCACTCGCCCTGTCAATCGAAAGGCCAGCGCTGCCTCTGCCCAGCGCCCTCCCTTTGATCTGGATCAGAGGGGTAATAACTCTCAGCAGCAGTAGTTTCCCTCCACATCGGGTACACAAAGCGGAGTCAGGACTTCATGCGTCTGTCAGCTGCAATAATGTAATATGGTTTAAAGGAACCCTTCCTTCCTCAGAAGGATTTTAGTCCTAAAATTGCAGTCAATTTATTCTTAAAGGTATACTTAAGATAAGAAAAAGAATATTACATGATTCCCATTCACCTTCCATGCAAAATCTTATCAAGTGTCGTGTATTTTTAACAAAATAAGAAAACTTTTTAGCACATCTTTTGATACTGCATAGCTTCCTGTAGCAACTGAGGCCATTGCAGTACCTGAACAGATCACAGTTAAAAACATGATTGAGTACTGTTAGCGAAAATAAAAACAAACGGCCAAAATAAATGATTTTTTATGAATTAATACAATGCTATGTGTAAATTTCCCATGTATAATACTGAATACAACTATTTCAAGTTTGTTTTTCTCTTTATATTTGCTGCATCCAAACTTTTTTTCATTTCCTATCAAGATGTTTTCTCAAATTTTTGTACAGATTATGGATTACAAATTAGCCTCATCTGCTCTCACAGAAATATATCTGCACTTATGCTCCCCTGTGCCCCTCCTCAATCTTACGGGCAACTGATCATCTCTCTTTTACATTTACCTTTGCTGAATCAGACATTCAGAGAAAATCTGTTAATCAGTGTACTTGTATTGCTGAAGACCTGAGCTGCTTATGAAGTACAATCTGTAGTGCAGAAATTATGAATGGAAATAATCTGTATTCAGATTAATGTAAATAAATGCAGGAAGGTAGGATTTGCCAGATAAGGAAACATTATATTATATTAAATGTACAACGATCATTTAAAATATTTATGATGCCTCTAAAATTGGAATGCAATATAATTGGAGACAGAATAGCCAAATAGATTGCCTTGCAGATGTCAGATAGTATCATTGCATTGTAGGTTGCAGAGAACTGAAAAAGCACTGTGTTAAAGGTTTATCACACGTTATCAGATATTACTAATAACTGTAAATGCCGCTGTTGCAAGCTAGGTTCTAACACTGATATGAAATAATGCATGTACTGTACTGTACATTGTGTATATGGTTACTCACAAGCAGCCATGTATGACTGAAAAAATGCTCATTTATCAGTGTTGCGAATACATGACCGTGTGTTTGCGGTGGATGAGTGGCATGTGGCGTATAGCCGTACGCATGCCTGTGAGGATACGGCATTCCGAGCGCGTCCGCGGACGGGTCGGAGTGTGTCAGCACGCGTTCTGGTGTCGTGTTCCTCTCTCTCTCCCCGCCGACGTCTAAGAGAATGCGAACGGTGTCAGAAGGGATTTGGCCGCGGCAGGGCCGCGCAGTGCTCTGGCGTTCACATCGAATCATCGCCACGGCGACGCCGGCTTGCCCCCGAGACACCCTAACCCTCCTCTGCATCCACCCTCCTCACCTCCGCCCCTCCCCCCCATCTCTTCCCGCCTTGGAGCACGCGGAACGCCGCGAATCCCGCACGCATCAGTGCCCAGCCCACGGCTAGCCGCTCAATCTGTACTCGCCCCAGCGACACGCCAGTCCTGTCCAAACCTATTTATCGCTCTCCTTTTCCCTCACTCCGTTCCGTTTCCACCACTCTTTCTGAGCCTCCAACACATCTAAAGCAGCTCACCACCCCCCCCCCCACCCCAACAGACCCCCCCCCCCACACCCTGTCCTCTCTCCCTCCCCTTATTGTAGAGCGAATAGCTAAAGGCCAGATTAGAGGTTGGCTGCCTCTTTGCGTTACCAGCTGAGATAAATATTCCCAGGATGACTCCAACCTGCCTGAGGGGTGTTTATGCATGTACATGCCGCTCAACCGATATATCCTACACCCCCCCCCCCCACCACCCAAAACACACACACACACACACACACACGTTACAGTGCCTCCTCCACACTCTATGGGTAGGATGAGGCAAGATCACCTACATTCCTCCAATCCTATAAACCTTTTTTTCTTTATGGCACCCCATTATTTTATCCTGAAATATGTGTGCAGCCAGTCTTTTAACTGTGTTTTAATTTATAGTCTAAAAACGTTTTTTTAAGATGGTCTAAAAACATTTATTGGTACTGGCTGTTGTCTTTGGAGGTGCTGTTAAATGCAAGGCTGAACCAAGTCATGAAAATTGGACATATCAAAAAGACACACAGAGGTATGAGGTGCGTGTTCCCACTAATCTTTGTAATTACGCAGGATTATATAAAATGGATTGCAAGGAAAACCTGGTCCTCTTAGTCAAGGTTATTAAAGGAAGGCAGTATTTTACATGCCTTGAGACACTTCATTCCAGTGAATCTAAGACAAATATGAAAGGCATAGAACATAGCTGACAGATGCATATCTCTCTCAGTTTTACTTGAATGCGTTTTTGTGATCTGACAATGTATTTCAAGATTGTTTTGCTCAGAAAATGTTTAAAAAATAGCAGCAGTGTGGTAGTGTAGGGGTAAGGAGCAGAGCTTATAAGTGAAAGGTTGCTGGTTTGATTCCCCACTGGGGCACTGTTGTTGTACCCTTGGGCAAGGTACTTGACTCACGATTGCCTCAGTAAATATCCTGCTGCATAAATGGACACAATTGTGTAATGTAATGGCAATAATGTAATGTAAAAATGCTAAAAAGAATACTTCCAGAATATGGTCATTTTGATAATATAGGATCCTTCTGTAAGATCCTTTTGTAGGTCTCACAAGGAGATCTACTGCAAGATTTCGGGAGACTGTCTATGACTGACTTTCGGGAGATTGTCCATGCCCTCAGTATGGTCAAGAGCAGCCCTCTGAGACAGAAACAACAGGATCTGGGCCCATCAGTCTTCCATGTACTGCTGGAATTGAGATGTCACACACTCACTGGAACCAGAAGCTCGTGGCAGTAGTACACAGCCCTTGAGGTGGTCCTTCTCATAGGGGGCCCTCAGGAGCCTGTAGCAGCGTGATCATTTTTGAAAGTTTCAAGTCGCCCCTCTTATTTAAGACCCTTGTCTCAGTGACATTATCCAATTTGACTAGTGTTCTGCTGCTCGATGTGAAGTAGCAGGACCCTGTCACTATGACAACATCTCTGCTGTCATATGATTCTGTAACAATAACTGGGCTACCTGAACTGAACCAGAGCACGAGCGCAAGACGAAAGCAGACTTAAGGAAGAGGGGAAGCTGGGTCCAGCAAGCACAGAGGTGAAAGCCTAGATAACTAGATAACTAAGCTAGATAAATCGTTGCCATGCAGGTATGTATGTTTTAGGCAGACCACTTTAGACAAGTCTCCAATTTCCAGACACTGTGAGATCAAGATCCAAACAGGCACTGTGCTGCTGGCTGGGACTACAATGGTTGCCCTTCAGCATGAAAATGTTACTATGGGGGCCACTCACTCAGTCAGTCAGTCAGTCAGTCAGTCAGTTACTAAGATAGAGGGAGAGAGAGAGAGAAAGAGAGAGACAGGGGTGTCCATTCTGTCTCCTGTCACCGAAAAGCGACTTTGCTGAGAATTAAGCAGCGTTCCTAACGGTTTCACATACAGCAGAGACCCACAGCAAACCTTTTCTGCTCAGCAGAAAAACAACACACAGTAATTTACTCTTCCAAATGTAGCATCTGAACACTCAATGGCAATTGCCTGTTAAATTCAAAATGATAATGTTTACTCTGCATGCCCCACACAGCTGCTGTGCCTAAGTTATTTTTCTCAGTGTATTTGCATGAAGCATCTAACATCCCTCTGAGACAGAAAGCACACATTCATGGAAAAAAAAAAAAACTGTCAAATAGTTGATTAGTATGATCCATTGTTTGGGATGTACGTACAGTAATAAACTGTAAGAAAAGACATACAGAGGTAACAGCCTTTTTTGCAAAACTAATGTTCTTGATACTGCAGTTATCAGACCAGCTGCAAAGCCTAGTGGAAGTGAAAAGATCCAACAGCAAATCAAGCACAGTAGCTGGTGGATTTAGCTAGTGGGAATGCGCTTGAAACTATACAGTGATTTCCATGGCATTATTGGATTTCAAAGCCCTGTAAGGCAGTTTTTTAAAAGCCCAACCATTGATTCATTTCATTTTTTTTTTACTCTTCTGCCCACGTACACTAAGTAGAGGAATTAGGAAATTATATTTGTCGGGGTAAAGAGTTCAGCTGTTCTTAAAGAAACCCACAGGGTCCCAGTACACTGTGATCTTTAAATCTCAGCTAAGCCCAATGTGTTCCAAAAGCAATATGCGCTATGTAAGCTGGGGAAATGAGACAAGCCACAGAAATTAAATAATGAGGGCCATAGTGATGCAATTTTAGAAGAGGCTTTTCTCCTGATTCTTCCCACATATTCTGAATTGTAGCATTGAAAGTGTCGGTTACTCATACGCTGGGTCCATGCGAGGAAAATAGATGAACTGATCTTCAAAATCCACTTTGTTGTCACCTTCAGAGACCTTTGGAGTCCTGTATGGAGTGCCACACACATCATTTGAATCTGGGCCAACTCAGTAATTCCCAAACCTACCAAGAATTAGTCAGGCTTTTGGCCCAGTGCTGCCTGCTGTCAGTTCAGGAAGTAATGTTATGTGGAGTGAAAACCTCTTCCTCAGCATTTTGGTACGGCGGGTTGCTAGTGTCCAGTCATAGACTGGATTTTCCTCAACATCCTGGCTAAGACTGACAGCGACTTAAACAAAAGCCTCAGAACAGACACGCAGCCCAAATAGGACCGTTTAGCTGTGGGGGCAGTAGAACCTAATGCTCATTAACATCGCTTTCTATCAGCGTAACTGCTTCGCCTTTGCAGATTGCAACTTTAGGTTACATGGCACTCAGGGTTTTAAAGTGCTTCGGAGCTATCTGAGGTGACAGGGACGGTCGTCTGTCAGAAAGACAAAAGCTGTACTGACACTGTGTGCCCAGCATCCTAGTGTCATGTGCCCCACACACAGAATTGGAGCTGCTTTATCTCTGTGAGAAAGCTTTTCCAACAAACTACATTTATTAACAAAGACTGGATACAACTTCTAGGCTACAGAACTGTGACAGAGAACCTGTGGTGCAAATTCATATAAATTATTGTCAACATGCAATGTAAATTAATTCCAAAATTAAGGAAATATTTGTTAAATGAGCGCATCTCCACAGAAGATATATAAATCCTTGTGGAGAAGTTTTATACAGAAGATAAGACCTCACAAAATACATTACATTTATTACATTTATTCATTTGGCACTTCTATCCAAAGCAACAACAAGTGTGGTACAATACAATAATAAAATACAAACAATAAATAAAATACAAACAAACAATACAGAGAGTAATGTGTTAGCGTATTTTAACATACATGTCAATATGTATGTTAATTTTTTATGATGCAACATGTTTTATTTTATTATTTTATGTTTAATTTTTATTATTTTCAATGTTTTAACTGAAAATAAGGAATTTTGCTTTATAACAAAAAAGATATTACATGTACACTCAACAGCATTTTTTGAAACCCTTACCTGGGGAGAATTTACATGTATGTCTAGACCCTGATATAATAAGAAGCGCATAGAAGCTCTTGAAAAAGTAAATAGAATAGCAAAACTGGTACCAGGTATTAAGCATGTAAGTTATGAAGAGAGATGTAGATACCTCATGTTTATTCTCAGCAAAAGAAGACTGCACTGCAGGCATTTTTACTATGATTTCTTCCAGCAGAAGAAGAGGACAAAGTTAATTAGTTGAAGGTAAATTTCACACTAGGTATGTTTTTCTGTCTCAGAGAATTATTAATGCTTGGCTTTGTTTACCGGGAATTAAAATGGAAAGAGAGACCCCGTGATCATTCAAGACCAGGCTTGACACAGTGTTGGATATACTCTAGACAACAGGCAAAATGACGACCCTATCTAGGCTGATTTACCTGTTCATTTCATTACATGTGTTATGTTCTTACCCATATGCCTCTTGTATTGCTGGGCCTCTTTGGGTGTTTGAAAACTGGGTGAGTGCAAGGATCCGCAAGGTGTGTGCTGTTGTCTTCATTCGTTCACCTGAATGTTTTCCTCTGACATTTCTGCGGTTTCCTTTCACCATCGTGGCATATACTTCATGCCTTATTTGACTTTCCGTGTGTATTCAGTAGTTCTCAACATGTCAGAACACGAAGACATATTGAGGCAGTGCAACTTTTTACCTACAAGGATCTCAGTCTGGTGCACTACTGTGTACAACTGACAAACTCATGTAGAGTTGTGATAAGGTGAGACATCTGTAACCAGGTATGTGCAGTTTTGAATCATGGGTGTGATACAATTATTGTGAGTTAGGAAGTGTCCTTACCCATCACTGATTTAGTGAGTATTCTGCTCTGTAACAAAGTGCAGTTGCTCTGATTAAGGGAAATAGCTAAACAGACACAGCGTACATGATCTAATGTAATATACGGCGCCCATTCAAGGGTTCTGTAAGGCGATCATATGATATGATGACCTGCTGGTTATTTAAATCTACAAAATTGAGCAGTGGGTTGGCATGCAAAAGTTATGTGCAGGGTAAGCCTTAACAACATGCACAGCAAACAACTGTTCACATTATAACAGCACTGCACTCAGGGGCAGAGCAGGCCTTGTTTTGTTTCTGATTTTGTTTTAGTATGTTCTGTATGCTAGATAGCTAGACGGTCAGTGTGGTAACAAGTTGCCTAGTGAGTGTTACACATACCAAGCAAAACAAGCAAGGTATATTATCTATTTTGCAAGGAAAATCAGTTATTTTAGAATTTGGCTCTTATTTTAATGTTCAATTTCAGTGCTTGCAAGAGGGTGCATGTCTTAATTTTCTTGACAAAACAGTAATTGCTCAACATGAGGTATGCCCTGCCAACCCATAACTGGGTGGATTGCATATTTAACATCCTGATACACCAGGTTAACTAAGTGTGCTACATCTGTTTTCTTAATGTAACGTTTGTGTCATGTTACTGCTGCATTCAAGGATTTAGTCGGGGCTAGTGTAACTGAGACAGAGTCTGAGAAGTGAGATGGTGGATTGGTTACTCTGGATAAGAGTGTCTGCCAAATGACAATAATGTAATGTAAAGGTATCTAATACACACAGTGCCTTCTCACAATTTTCCTTGTGCATATGTTAATGTTAGCTGCTAACAAGCTAGATACCCAAAGAGCACAACCACCATGTGTGCCTTCTTAATCATAATTTAGGTAGTGAATCTCTTCTCCTGTTTATGTAACATAACAGATGATAAAAAACTACTGCTGAGACTCGAGGCTTTAGACTTGAAATGCTGGACTTGACCCACCTTCACATGGGATTTTACTTGAGACTTGACGATTATAACTCAGGACTTGCCTCAGGACTCAAAAGTTAGGATTTCAGGCTCACTTTAGATTCCAATAAGCATGACTTGGTTTCATGTTTGGTATCAACAGAGCTGACTCTACCCAGTGTCCTATAACTTACCCTCATTTCAGTTTGGGCTTTGTCTAAGAACACTATGTAAAATGGCATTGGAGAAGTCAGAGAGATTTAAACAGGTGGTAGCGTCGACAAGCCAAGGGCCTAACTCCTCCTTCTCGCCTAAGCAGTTGGGTCTGGCTTATGAATGTCACTGTAGACAGTAGGTTTAGCTGCGGAAACATGAGGAATTGTTTTCGTTGCAGAGAGAAAGAGCAGGCACTGGGAGATTGAGGAGGGTGAGGCAGCGCTGGCTGAAAAACAAAGAAAAACAGGCAACTAAATAAACAACTCAAAGGCCAAGATGAAAATGAATGCAAGGGGAAACAATGACAAGGCACTTTCTGTCTCACAGTGTTTTCCCATATCTGCCTGAATATAGCTGTTTTTGAACTTGGGTGCATTGTTATCATTTATGCATATTTTTGGCTCAATTTGTGTTGTTGGAGTGATGCATTTTCAGCCAAGAAAGTAGCCAACATAGCACTGTTACACACAAATAATATCCTGAAATACACACATACATGCAGAAATGTGCACACATGTATGCACGGTAATATGCAGTTTAAGTGAGATATGTAAAACGTCTAAAAATGTACATTGCAAGGACTATGACATACTAGCATTAAGACTACTTTGCCAAGAGTAAAGACGCTGAAAGTACTCAGCACCTGTGATGTTTTGTTAATCTATGACATAAAAGCCATTTTTCTTAATGCAAGATATTGCATGGCCATTTTTCTGCCTGATGGAAAACAGTTGTTCTTTGGAGACAGCCCCTATCTCATGGAAAAGTGGCAGGCCTTTGGCAGCCATTGATTGAGCGTTAAAAACACCATGGACAAATTGGCAGGTACTGTGCCCAAACGTCTTTGCACATTGGTGCCATGGAAAGCCAGATCCCTCAAATTGTTTGAATTATTAAATTGAATAACTGTTTTCATCTCTGATAGGTTATTTTGAGTTTTGTAGCTCTTCACTACCAGGAGAAATGAGAGGGTTAAATGGAGTATCTTTCTCACCTCGTTTCAGCGACCACACTGTAATTCCTCAAATGCAGGTGCATGTTCATGCACGCCCCCAGCAACGTGTGCTCTCGAAATTAACCCAGAGTGATATACAGCTATCTTTCCCATCTCTCCCCCTGCCTGTTTTGTCACAATTTCCCTGCAATGAGATTTCACAATTCTTCACCTGCTCTCTATTTTGACATTCGTTCTGAAAAAGTACACTGGTGTGTGCCGGCCAACTCCAAACACCTGCTGACACCCATTCAAGATGCATCCCTCTGTACTGTGTGACACATACACACACACACACACACACACACACACACACACACACACACACACACACACACACACACACACACACACACACGTAAACCCACTTGGACACATACATAGACAAACACTTTGTCTTAAATAGAGTTTAGTTTCATTAGATGTACCATTAGCTGGTATTTCTGTAGATGATCTATTTTGAAAGTGATAGTGGATCATTGGACCAGGGAGCATGCAGTTTCAGTAACTGTAATTAATTAAATGACTGAGGAAAAACACCTTATTGCAGAATCATATAATGCTATGTACGGAGCATTGTACTGGGGGCAAACAGACAGGACAGACTGGATCGCAACTGAAGGTAATTTAAAATGCCGCACTTTTGGGTCTTATTTTGAAAACATGCTGAGATAAGGCATTTTCGTCCTCCTCCCTCCCTCCCTCTGACATCTGCCCGCCCGTCTGATGCGCTCGCCCACTTCCGCGCTCGTCCTCTCTCCGCCGTTCTCCGATATCTGCAAGCTCTGTCGTTCCGTCACGCCAGTTTTTCTCCTCCTTTCCCCAGAGTTGTTGCATCAGCAAATCCGCGTCTGCTGCTCGTTTCAGTCGCTTTTTTTGCTGGAAAAAAACAGTCCCCAGGAGTGGCAGGTGCATGTCTGGCTTGCCCGTACGCATCAGCGCAGGAGCACAAATCAAGTGGCCAGCATTTTCATTCCTGCTCTTCAGTGGGAGGCTAAGCTAGCTCCCCAGCTGCACTGTGCTCTCCAGGCTGGCATTTAAGGTTAACGCGTGAAAGCTACAGGCCTTCAAATACAGCAAAAATGCTAAATTTGCAAAAGCAGTGCATCACATGAAAACACCCTTAAAAATATATATTTCTGTGTGTGTTGTAGGTTTCCTTAAAATCTGGGCAAGAGTAATGTGGCTTAAATTTTCACATAATGTCAGTATGCAGTGAGCTCAAATGATATCCAGCATGTACACCTAAGTTTGCAACCTGATATTTAAATGTTACCAATATTGATGATGGTGTTTTTCCACACATTGTCAGCAAAGTATATTTCCAAAATGGAAAAAAATGCAATTCTGCTAAAATACATTTTGAATTGCTTGATTCATCTCATGCATTTCATGTTATATGCTTCCTAAAATTATTTTCTATGTCCATTTGCCAGAAAGCCACATCTTTGCTGATGCCAGTGGGGCAAGACATGGGGCAATTAAGCACACACTTCAACAGCATGCCTGTAAACTCAATACGTGTTGCATTGTTATTATTGCAAGTCAGCAGACAGCGAAAAGTTAAAACACAGGTGCAACTTCTGGTGAACATTAACCTGTGTTTTTTAAGAGTGGACGCTCTTCCCCATGGTGAGAGCTGTGCACAACAGTAGAGTTTCCAAAGCGAGTTTATGCTCCCACTAAAGCTGTGTGTGTGTGTGTATGTGTGGGTGTGTGTGTGTGTGTGTGTGTGTGTGTGGCATGTGTGTGCGAGTGTGTGTGTGCATGTGTGTGCATGTATGTCCGTGTGTGTGTGTGCGAGTGTGTGTGTGCATGTGCGTGTATGTGCATGTATGTGCATGTGTGTGTGCATGCGCTCGCATGCGGGTGTGTGTGTGTGTGTGTGTGTGTGTGTGCGTGCGCATGCAGGTGTGTGTGTGTGTGTGTGTGTGTGTGTGTGTGTGTGTGTGTGTGTGTGTGTGTGTGTGCGCACGTACACGCTCATGTTTTGTGTCGCTGCCTGATATAAATGTTCCGTGAAATGGTGGGAACTCCAGGAGTTCCTTCAGCTCCCACTGATTGAGACCGTTGCTGTTCCAGTGGTATTCCCACTTAACCATCTCCCTTTCACATGCTATGAACTGAAAAACCTGACTGCTAGTTTACGAAAGCGAGCTGAGGGCCATGTGGCATGAGTGGAGCAAACTCTACGGCTTGAAACTGCAAGAATTCTCCCTGTCTTCTTCTGCCTGAAGTGAAAGACTTCAAGACTCTCACGAAGTTTTGACGGTAGCACAATTCACAAAGTATTGAACACACACATAAATGACTGTAAAAGTGAATTCAGGCTCATTTCAAGCCAGACTGTATGACCAGCCCCCATTTCCCGCAGCTCGGCAAAGTCCCCGAGCTTCCTCATGCCCCCAGCATAGTGCTGCAGCTTGTTTTGACTTTGCTTGTCAATGGGGCACTGAACATCTGTCTCTTTCTCCCCAGCTGTCTGCAGCTTCTGCAGTTCTGTTCCCCTAGTTGTTTATCTGTAAACATATTTTTGAAATTGCACCTGTTCGAGGCAACCGATGTGGATAGAGCATTGTTTTTTCCCTGTGCTGAGGCAGCTGCTGGCTGTGAGTTCCCTCTGAAACCAGCTGTGCATACACCACGCTTCCATTTGGCAGTCCTGACTCGGGATGCACAATCAAAGGAAACATGGCATTGAAGGAGACATCATTACATAGTATTGGGCTGGATTAATTCCTCCCCCACCCCACCCCCTGATTTTGCCAGTAGAAGTTTTAATTGAATCAAGATGTCTTGCGCTATCCCCTATCCCCCAAGCCCCCCCCGCGCCTCCTTGACAATGTGTTATGGAGTGTGTGTGTTTGTTTGTGTATAAAGCACGTACTTCTGGTTTGTGACTCAACCAGACAGGGAGAAGGAGGTTCCATTTCAGTCAAAGACTACGAGAAGATGACTCTGCAAGACAACTACAGGGAAAAGAGGCGATGCAACTGCCAGACAGAGCGGGAGGGTGACGATATCTCCATTTTGAGACCCAGCCTCACCTTCTGGAATCCAAAGAAGAGTTTAGTCAGAGAACAATGGAGACCTAAGGAGTTCTTTGTCACCGTTAGTTTTCCAGGAATTTGCATTTGAAGTACAGCTATTCGTTTCTAATGAGCTTGAGCTAGGTGGTGTGACCGCATTTGAATGTAGGGCAGAAAAATTGCTTTGGTGAGAGAACTGAGACCATTTTTCGTCTCCACACTTCCTTGTCTCCCCGCTTCCAACAGTGATATGATCAGCAGAAAGCATCTGAATGGCGGAAAGCATCGACAGAATTTTCTCTTTGTGCTCAGTTGTTTGAAGAAGAGGCCATTTTGACAAGGTGACACTGACACATTTCTTCACCACCTTCTTTGTATGTGCTGAAATCTGTGCCCTGGACTCATGCCAGAGTACTTAAAACAATGATCTACCCCAGCCAGTGCAGCGTTACCATGGTAGCCGCGGCAAATAGGTGTTGTAAAGTAGGCGTTAGATATAGGTGGAGAAAGTGAATCCTACGGTACACATGATACTGCCAACATACTGAGTATGTTTTTGCATGCTTTCTCCTTGGACAGTTGTAATATTTTGGATATGGTGCAGCATTTTTTACATTATTTTTTCTTTTCATTTCTTTGGAAAAAAGATCCAAAAATTTCTGAGAATAGCCTCACCCATGACAGGACGCCAAAAACATGCTGGCATGACTCATGACGTTTATGGAAATTTTATGGTAGCTTGCAAAGTAAATACTAAAGTCAATGAATAGTTAGATAGCTAAGGTCACAAGCATAACCCAATGAACACTGCTGCTTTTTCAAAAATGAAAAACAATCAAGTCAAGTTATTCTTGAAAAAAGATTAATGACTTTAAAATGAGCACAAAAATAACCACTGCAAACGCTTTTTTTGCTGAGACCATTAATTGGGCTGTTGGCAATTAAGATAAATTGTTAACATCTCTTTTACAAACACGTTTGCATGTGCAACACGTGTCCTTCTGCATTAATGCATGCGTTCACATCTGCAGCCCATTGGCTGTCACTTTCAATAAACGTGTGGACTGTTTCTCTGAACGTCTTCCTTACTAAGAAACAGACATCTCTTGTCAGCACACAACATTGCTAATGTTCCAGGAAAATAATGACACGTTCATTAATGCAGGAATATCAAGGTAATTCCTCAGAGCAGCAGATTTCAGCACTCCTTCAGAATATATATTCAGCTACAAAGCCTGCCTTGGTCTGAGTCTAAGTATAATTTGAGTGAATGCTAATTTACAGAAATTGATGTCCTGCAAATAGTTTGGCCTTAGTATTCAATAACAGATTAAAGGCAGATGGCTGCCTTAATTTAAATATCATTAGTGTGGTGTTCCAAGCCTACTAGCATAATGCAGGAATCACAAATTAATTTCTTGTTACGGTGAAGTTCAGATTCTCTCAGAATCTTGCCAAATCATTGCTCATTTGTGAGTTTCTGTTTCAAAAATTGGGTTTCACAGTTTGGCAATGAGCTTTTTCACCGTTCTAACAATTTAGATAGATAGATAGATAGATACTTTATTAATCCCGAGGGAAATTCTGATTTTTTTTTTTTTGGCATATATGTAATAAGCAGGTACATATTTGTATGAACATGCATCTCTGAAAATGCAGCAGTACAATACCCATAGCCGAAACAGTACACAACCGACGTTTCGCGTTCCAAAACACTAGTGCACTCCTCCCGCCCCAGTGCCACCTCTGTTTCTCTGTAATTACACTTGAATCCTGATTGCCATTAAGATCGCAGCTGTATGTTTACCAGCACTTTTCGAATTCCATTTTGAGCACTGACAGTATTCAGCTGGATTGCGGCTTTCCTGTTGTGGAGTGTCACACAGATAAGCGGCCATGGCCAAGCCCTGGTACACTCAGAGCTCAGAGTGGCTTTTTTCCCCTGCCTTGCACATTAGGAACAAGTCTGGACAGCTTGTATCTTATCCCTCTGAATAAACACATGCAGGAAATGAATGTGGTTTTCAGTGATTCACTCCATACTGGAAGCATTTATTGTCAAAGAAATCTATTCAAGACTTCTGCCTTTGCTGAAGATGTTTACTAAATAAAGCCTGTGTCTCTTCTTCTGGGTTTCTTTTCTGAGGAGGGGAAAGTCATGACACGGTTTGGAAAGACTCCAGCGCGTCTTCACCAGCACCAACTTTGCTTTTTAGCCCTGAGGAAAAAAAAATTCTTTTTCCCTCCCAACAATGGTCTACCTATAGTATCACATAGATTCACCATGGTCCATTAAATAATGCTTCACATCAGAAGTACTGCTGTGCTTGGGGAAAAAATGAGACAAGAAGTACATGTTATCAAGAGACACAAATCTGTTTTCCCATTTTTTTCTAAAGTTTTGATAGAGAGTCCTTGTTCTGCCTTAATTAGTGGAAAATCAACAGCCTGTTTGAGTGTGCAGTACAGCTGATTATCGACTGTAGTTCCGGTGACTGACATAGCAGATATGCCATCCACCAGCTTGTGGGTTAGTGGGGCATGCCCCGTACCTGCACAGCAATGAGAGTGCTTTGGTTGTCTCACAGAAATGACCACAATGACCATGAAGTCTGACTTTTAATACACGTTAATACACACATTAAGATGTAACTTTATACAGCCACACAATAAATGGTCTACCTCTCAAAGTTTGGCACTTTTTTCCTTATCTACTTCCGTGTCTTATTACTGTCTGTGACTTATTCCATTTCAGTTTGTTCTCTTGCCACATCACATCATCACAAATCCTCCTGTCCCCTTTGTAATACTTCTATCTATTAGTCTGTCTGGGTATCCTAATCCAAGACTATTGCCACAGATGTTCATTCTCTGTTCTTTGCCAAGAGCTTCAGCATCCTTCTTTTAGTACAGTGCCTAGAAGTGGACACACTACTAACTGTGGTTTGATGTGGTCTGTGCCATCAAGTAACATATTGGCTCCTTTGATTTGTCATTTTTCCTCTACAGTATATTGCTGTATATTTCAGCATCATTTTATTTTTATTTTACTGCTTTGGCACAAGGTCTGGATCCAGATAAGCTTGGTCCACTTTCACACCCAGGTCTTTTCCATATTGCTTATGCTCTTCTTTAGTAGCTTCCATTAAATAGAGTTGCCTTAATTCTATTCATTGTTAGTATCCGCGTGTAAATCTGATCAATTCATTTGCCAGGTGTGTGTCCAGTTCTGGATTGTTTTTATTTTAGTGACTGCAAAACTATTTGCTCCTCACACTGAGTCATCTTCAGATCTAACTACGTTGCTGCTAATGTCCTTATGAAGGTAAATTTGGTAAAGGTTCCAAAACTGACCCCTAGAGAACTCAATCTCTTTTCACAATTCCTTTCTTAGCTGTGATTCCTGTTATTGCTGCTCTTTGTATTCTATCCTAAAGCTGATTTTAGTTTCAGTATCAACTGATTTAATTTTTATAAGGAATTTCTTATTTGGTTCTTTCACAAATAGCTTGAAAAACAAAGTATATCACACCAATAAGCCCACCTGCATTTTTGTAAATGGTAAATGAGTAGCAGCTAATGAAAAATGACTTGGCTCAGCTATTTAATAATGTACTTCATGACGCATGGTGTAAATATTAAAATATTTTATGAAAATATTCAAAGGGGGGCATATGCATATGCATATGCAAAATCAGTGATAGACCAACCAGGGACAAAACATGGAGGTAGGAAGGTATCTGTGGAGGGATAGTAGTGGTGTTATTATGAAGTCAGCCATGGCAGGAACTATAGCTGATTTCTGTACACAGTCATTGAAGACTGTCTGATTTACGATGGATTCCATTTTCTCACAGTCATTGGTTCCTTCTCTCAGCCACGCTGATTATAATGACTGGAAATATCAAATAAATGAAGTCCTTCATATCAAAAGACTGATACTTGAGTTTCTCAGGGTCTCTTCAGGTTGGAAATAAGGTCATAGTTAGGAGGAGTGTGCTTCTCATAATATTATGGGAGAAAATATTCCAGCAAATGCACTCACTTGAGAAAATCCATTACCCCCATTAAACTGTGGAAAGATATCAGTTTTCCCATGCAATGGTAAACAAGTTTGAGGCATTCATTTTAGAGCTAAATCGTGTCTGTGAGATGAGTGCTATTTGTTTTCCAGTGCTTCTTTGCAACAGTGGGTTTCTTTGGGTGATTTGCTAACAAGACATTTTTGCTCATGTCCATTTTTCTCTTTAATCATTGCTTATCAAGCACAGCAAACAAAAATAACCCTTCAATTTAAAATTTTCTAGTTTGCAGAGACCTAGAGTATTGGTAAACAGAGAGTGCCAAACCTTCTGCTTCAGTGACCAGCACTGGACTAATAAAATAAAACAGAAGCAGTGTGGGAGATGGGCAGTTGTGTGTGTAACCAAACAGGTACAGTTTCAGATCCTGAGAAGGGTATTGTCATACCTTGTATAGGGTGTCACATAAGCAATAATTTTGATTGTTTATTTCAAGACTGTTAGCATAGTGGGTCTAAATTGTATCTTCAAGATTTTTTTCACTGCTTTGAACCATACTGTATTTTAGTGAACACCTTTAGCTGCCGTACGAAAATGAAATATATTGTGATATACTGAGAAATATGTTGTTCAGCATAAGAATATATTGCAAATACATTTTAAAATATATTAATGCAAAACATAAATATATTGCAATATACCCAATTAGCAATAATTTACAATTATATTTTCAATGTATTGGTTGAGCTCAACATATGTTATCTACAATATATGTTCAATATATTATTTTTTGAAGGGGTATAAAATGTTTTCCTATATAATGTCTTGCCTTGTTAGAATAGTATCACTTATATGTTTATTTTTTCGTTGTCACACTTTGAGACTCTTTTACCCAAAGACTGATACACACAACTTTTATTCTTACTGTTATTCTGTCACATGATTTAATGTCTGTTCATAATTCAGCTTTACAGAATAAACCCTTTTTTCTCTCCAGTGAGAAACGTAAAAACAAAACCAAAAAAAACAGGAAGCATGAATCAAATTCACCTGAAAAAGAAGAACAGGAATTTGGAAGGTGGCTAGATTTCAAATGGTAAATAAAGGCAAGGAATACCAGTAATACATGAGTCAGAGTTCAGAGTTACTGTGTGATGGTTGTCATGGAAAGTTAATTATGTAATCATCTGTGTCTTATTATGTGTTTCAGTTTTGGTATTGCTTTCATATTATCCTCCTCAGTCTTAGTTCGTGAAGTAAGTTCAATGAACTTGCATGTATCTGAGAGCCAGAAAGCTCCCGACTGGAAGTCACAGCTAGCCTCACCAAGCCTTCCCACAATCCACTTGGAGGAGGATCTGTAAAAGCACAGCGTCTGGCAGGTGGCTTACTGAGGTCTTAGGCCCATTCTCTCCCACGGAGCCTTGCCCGTGCATAAGTCCCTCATCAGAGCGCTGTTATTAGCGCACAGTCAGCCTCATTAATAATACAGGCCTGGGAGACAAACATGTGGTCTGCGGTGCGTGTGGATGAACTCACGTGTGTGTGACACAGCGGAAAGAGATGGACTGTAAGGAGCTTACCCTTACGTGATCTACACATGGCACATTTCTAAATGAACTGCGTTTCTTTCATTTTATCATGAACCTTTGTGTGGAAAGGATAGAAAATGTACTGACACAGCATTGTGTATTTCAGTTTCATCAAGCAAATGTTGAGTCAAAGCAGTTGAGCGGGCGCAGGCTGCATTTATCTGTGGACCAAATGTGGCCAGCTTGTTTAGATTATCGCTGTTCAGTAGGAGATAGGTGGACAGGATTGTGTGTTCATCAGGAAGGCCAGATGCTTTTCATTTCCCTGAATATATAGTGCTGGCCATCCCATAATTTATCCATGTTTGTGTGCTGTAAAATAGGAAGGGGTTGGGGAGGATATGGGTTGGGGACAGCCATGTCTTCAAAATTTGACTTCTTCCACTTCAGGAAAAACCTCACCAATACACTTTGGGGAGGGAATGGCTGGCTCCATATTTTTTTCTTAATATGCTAACAGTGAGCAGTGGAGTGAGAGCTGGTTTCCCTTAGAAACTCAGACATCTGTTGTCTGCAACGGGAAAGAGAAGCAAGAGGCTAATCATGGTGACCTCAGAGAGACTGGCTGCTTGCAGTTTGGGGAGTGTGTGTGTGTGTGTGTGTGTGTGTGTGTGTGTGTGTGTGTGTGTGTGTGTGTGTTGTGTGTGTGTTGGGGGGTGGGTGTTTGGGTGGATGATGAGGGAGGAAAGGGACAGGCCACCACATTCCCACAGAATGACTCAAAAAGAACAAAAAGAAGAGTCGCTTTGTTACCCCCCCCCCCTTCCCCCGCAACACACGCACTCCACTCCTCCCCACCCCACCTAAACATCCGCTGTCTGTAATTTACATTAATTTCTACCACATTTTCTCCCAGGATTAGTTGTTCACCCCCTGCTGACGTTTTGTGTTCTCATTATTTCGCTTTCTTACCCGAATCCGATCCTTGGTTGACTCCCTGCCTCTCTTCCTTTTGCCTCTCTTTTTTGACTTTCTGTTACGCTCCTGAATTTGTTTTCTGACTTTTTGCAAAGATAATTAAATATTTCTGTAATTCTACCATGGTTTAAGTTAAAACTTGACTCTGATTGGCTGAACAGCCATGGTATATATTCTTATATGCATATGGTAAATATGTAAATGAGTCCCCTGACAGGTCAAAATCATTATGCAAAAACAAGTCAAAATGTTCATTTATTCATAACTGACATAGTTGACTTTGTCTCTCCCCAAGCAAAAAATGTAGATGTATCCTGTCAGATCTCCAAGTTTGCAAAGATGAAATATTTCTGTTTCTGTACCCACAACCACTTAGCTTTATCCTACCAACACTGGCTTAACCTTTGGCGTCTAAACTGTCTGTTGCTTTTTAAAATTATGTGCATATTTTCATTTTCTTTTTTCACTCAGTTTAGGTTTCATGTTTCCATGTGTAGCCATTCTGTTTGTTGTATCACAGTTACACCTGCTATATCCATTTTCCAAGTCCAATTAATCTTACATAAAATCAAAACATTGACATATTGGGCCCGAAAAGAGATAGGCACATAAGGCAGGCAGTTAGGCAGCCAAACTGGAGACATGGGTGGGTAAATAAGGAATTTGTATGTTCTAACAAGTAGATTAGGTGATTAAGTGAAGTTTAGTGCTCAACTAATATTTCCTAGAATCCTAGTGCATGCAGTAAATTTTTGTTTTGTTGTCTTGAAATAAATACAAATGAAATAAATTCAACTGATTTTCCTTACATTTGCACAATAATTGCTACATCTTAACTCATATTTTCAAATGTATGATCACTCAAATTCAACTTTGTGCTTTTCATGTGATTCTAAAATAAAGGATTCAATAAAAGTTTTCAGTGGTAACCTATGGCTCCCTGTCATTTTGTATCAGTGGTGTTTACAGTACACTAAACCATATATTTTATTCCTTTGTCCTTTTTCATGTCAGTCTTATAACACTTTTTTTTTATTAAATACTCCTGCATGCTAGGCTTTGATCAACACAATGCCTTTAAAAATAAATGCATATGGGGTTTTGATCAGAGAAAAGGAGGATTTGCCTCCTTTTCTCTGATATTTTTTTTTCTCTTTTGCATGTCTAAATGACATTTTCATTCTGACACTTGGGTGTTGTCCAATGCAAAAGAATGCATACATGCATAACTTCTAGCAGGAGAGTTTCTGCCAGTTTTTTTTGAATGTTGTGAAACAATGGCTTGAGTATTGCCTCACCCATCTTGGGCAAAGATTAAAATATCTTCACTGAGATCAGAAGTGTTTTATTTAGCAAAAAAAAGTGAGCACAAAAGACAGACTTTGACATAACTCCAAACCTCACAAAGCAAGAAGAGGAAGAAAAGAGGCAACATTTAGACTATATTGCAATATAGTAGCAATTATTCATCATTAATATCATCATTCAAATATCATCTATATCAAAGACTATCATGAAAGGTTGTATATCTGGATGCACTGTTCTGTAGCTAATTTTTGCCAGCTGATATGTTATTGGAAATGAGCTGAATGAAAGAATTGCTAAGAATTCAGGAATTTGGAGAATTTTTAGTAATTGGGGCAGGAGTTGTTGCCATAGCCAAGACACTGGACAAGTCTTCAAAGGTAATGACATGGTGGAGATATTCGGTCTCATCTTTCAACACCTCCCACCCAGGGAGATAATATATGTAACTGAAGGCAGTTACAGTCAAGTGCCACAGGTCTGGTCAAACTGGTTCTGAGGGAGAAGCTCCTGCTTGTTCTGCTGTTAGGAGTTACACCAACAGTCAGACAGCTTCTATTTGCTCAGAAAAGCCAGCAGTCCTCCCCCAGTTCTGAACAGACAAGCAAGACAGAGTATGATGAATTAATCCGTAATGTGAATTTACTGATGCCCTGTGTACACTCTCTCCACACGTAGGCATATCCCATGCACATTCCTATTATGAAATGCTCACTATTCACCATGAATAGGAATGGCAGATTTTTTAATGCTTACACCAATATGCTTGGAAGGCCTCCTCTTGGGTATTGTGCATGCAATGTAGTCATGTTATGGAAATCTTGGTAAAGGGGCACAATATTCTTAGCTCCAGTTTCAAAGGATTTCCATAAACCCACTGTGTTTTACTGTTGAGCTGATGTTACAAGTGTCTCTACCTCTTACAAGGAAGAAGGGGAAGAAAAGTACACATATAAATGAAGATATTCAGATTCTCACAGGGATAATTCTCTCCCGCTGAGATCACTGATAACAAGGCGGGGATGCTTTTCCCAGTCAACACACTGAAGGGGAGGGTTTTAACCATGGAATGCTTCCATTTTAACTACCCCTCTCACTGTAACACCTGCATCTTTCAAAACACACAAAGCAGCAACTGAACTACTGGTGTCTCTCTCACTGACACCTGTTCAGCTTCTGTTCCCAATGTCACACCTCTTTGCAAGATGGGGAGATAAAGCTGAAAAAAAGGGGAACAGAGACTTCCATGCATTTAGTGTTCAGGGAGAACTGCAGGTACTAATACAGCAAAGGTTTTAAGAAAGCAGAACAAGCTGCCGATTTTGTACCATGCTCTATGCAAGAACAAATGCTGTGTCCACAAAATACATCGTTTGAATGGTTAAGTTACAAGAGATAATGATGTCCATTGTTCCATTTTTGTGTTTTTGCCATTTATTTAGAAAAAAAAGACATTACACACATGAATAGCCCATAATCTGTAAACACGCTTCACTGAAAGAAACCGTGGGACAATGAAGCAGTTCTGGAGTGCTGGAAAGAAACTCTGCTTCACATTACAGTACATATGCAAAAGGGGACAACAAAATCCAAATGGTAAGACTTCACAAACAATTTTAAATAGCATGTCAAATTTTTATTCTTTTTTTTTAAATCATTTTAAAATAGTTTTGCACAATCCTAAATACATAATTCCCGTAGCCTACCTGCTACATTATAAAAAAGCTAACCCGTTTATAAAACGTTAAAACATGTTTTTAAAAAGTTAAGCAGAACACCAGTATTTTTACCAGTATTTACAAATCCCATTAAATTACAACATAAATTAAAAACATATATTTACATCCAGGGAAAAACAAGTGGGGGGAAAAATTAAAAGTGTTTATACTGGTTTGATGAAAATGACTGAACTCTAAAAGCATCATCGGAAAAAACGTTTCCACTCCCATTCTCTCCCCAGGTCCTTTTTCAAAGCATGAAATATTAATCCTACAACATATGCATACCTGTCGGCTGACATGAATACAGTTTAGGTTGAAAGATTGCAATTTTACACAGTCTGGAGAGGGCTTATGAATACGATGTCATTATAATGCTTGGCCTTACTATTGGAAACAGATGCATTTTGCAATGACTAATCCGTCATTTCCTTGGAACTTCACAAATACCAGAAAACCGCTTGGTGAAACCTGTTGATGCATTTTCATTCAGATCTGACCAGAGGGATATCATCCACTCATAGACATGACATCTGCAAGGGCTGAGCAAAAGCTGGAAAATTCTCCAGTCCCTTTCGACAGAACCTGCACGTAGAAAGCTCTTTGTCCATTTCTGATGCATTTGTTGAAATAATAATAATAATAATATCTCTTGTTGTTGTTTGTTCTTGTTGCTTGAGTGGCAAGGAAAGCATAGAGACCCCTTTCAACCCCCCCTTTCCCTGCCTCTATAATCCCCAACCCCCACACCCCTCCCCCACATGACTGTACTTTCAGTTGACGTTGAGGGCCTCAGTTCTGTTCAGCTCAGAGTGCTACACAGCTATCTGTACCCAGTTTATCTCTCCAGACTTACTTACATACACACACATGTGCACGCGCACATGCGCGCACACGCACACAAATGTATGCTCATGCATACCTGCCCAAAGCATTCCCAGAGTCCAACTATAATAATACTGTAACTGAGTGGAGTAGCCTTTACAAAACCCAAAAAGAACAAAAAATTAGCCATAGTTGTCTCTGGTTAGATATTTATATATATATTCACGCTCCGTTGTCCAATGGGAATTTAGCACCAATGCAGAGGGAACAGACTGCAGTTTTGCCACCAGAAGATTTCTGAACACAATCCACAAGAATGGCAGCCCCTCTTGAAAAAGTAGTGTTTCTCCAAAAAGAAAAGTCTGCTTTTGGCTTTATTCCCACACCAGGAGTCCAAGTATTCCTCTCCTGCCCATTCTCCAGCTTCAACAGCTTGTAGACCTGGGCCATCTCACAAAAAAAAAAAAAAAAAAATGTGCTTCACCTTTTTAAGCCAAACATCAAGGGGAATTAAAACAATGAAATGAATAATCTTTTTTTTTCTTCCTGGAAGACTGTGGAATATTAAAGGCAAAGCAGCTTGCCAAGGAAATGGAATGGGAAAAAAAATAAGGCTAATAGTAAAAAAAATAATAATAATAATAATGGAATAACGCAGATGTGGTCCAAAGCTGAGCGGATAAGGGGCCCACGGGGGCGTCACTGCTGGCCTTCGCCCCTCATTTCCGGTGCTTCTCCATTTTATCGGACGCCTTGCTGCCGCTGTCAGAGGAGCCCTGCGTCTCGCCGCCGGAGCTCAGGTACATTTTGTCCACCTGCTTGAGGGCCTCGTTCAGGTAGTTCTGCAGGGAGGTCATGGCGGCACAGATGGCGGGGCTGCCAAAGCCGTGGGTGATGAGGCTGAAGTGGGTGAGGCAGCCCTGGATGCCCGGCTCTAGGATGGGCGCCGGCCGCGAGTTCCCCAGCGGAGATCGGTCCTGAGTCAGCAGGTCTGTGAACTCCTTACAGATTTGCCTGGGGTAGGGAAAAAAAAAAAAACATAGAGACGTTCCAAAAAAATTTGCCTTCATGCTTGAACAGCTATAACGACAACCACTTTTTTCCTTGAGCTCTATTATGACTATTCATGTAGATGGAAAAAATATGCACATGAAAAATTCAGCATGATGATGAAGTGAAATGTCACATGGATCAAAGTACTCTTCAAAAGTATAGCAAGATTCATGTCAACAAGTTTTTAAAACTTTAATGAAATTTAAGTATTTTCTTTTCTTCTCTACTCTTTCCCCTTTTCACCCAATTTAGAATTACCAGCTGTACTACACTAAGCTTGCCTTTCCACAACATCCTCTATGTTAATGCAGGAGCGCTGAAGTAAGATGAATGCAATCATCTGATACACCAACGGCTATTTTTCCCCAACTACAAGTCCCACAGTGCACCACAGCAGAGAGAATGCTGCCTAGAGAATAGGCACATCTCCGCTGATGTCATCCAAGTGACTCACAGGCACCTCGTGACCCTTTATAGGGTGCAACAGCAATGAGATGGGTGGAATCCAGAAAAAGAAACCCACCACACCTCAGCAGAATGAAGCTACACCACTAGTCTCCAAGTTGCTGTCAGCAAATGAGACAGCTCAGATTCAAACCCAGGTCTGAGCTGTAGGACTTAGCCTGGGCACAACAGCGCTTTAACCAGCAAAGTCAGTCAGGAGCAATGTCAACAGTTCTGTAGCTGAAATCAACTGACATCATTCTCAACGAAAAGGTTACAAGAACACTTGCAAATATGTCTCATCCATAGACTTAACAGCACATACCAATGAGTATGTGGCAGATGAAGTAAAAAAAAAAAAGAACACATTTTTGAAAATAAAACAAAAAGTTAACAAGAGAAGTTAAAGTTGTGATGCAATTGCAGTAATGACACACACTCCTGACATGTCAAAAGTGTTTATAATAATGCAAATAGTGCCCAAAATAAAACTCTACAAGTAAAACAATCATTGATCATAAATAATTTCAGAAAAGTGATTGATTACGAGTTGTTTTGAATTGAGACAGTAGAAATGAAAAGAAGTATTTTTTTTTTTAAATGGATGCCACTCACTTGGCAGCAAGAAGCATGTTCTTGCGGGAGTTGATCTCATTGCGTTCTACGTGCGGTCGACCCAGATATTCAGCAACGGCCTTTGCTGGAAACTCAGTCTCACACACATAGCCAAAATCTCTGGCCAGGTGGACTGCCTCACCTGCAGAGAGAGACAGAGAGAGAGCAAGGTTAGGTGGCTTTCAGATGTCAAATTCCACGCTATCGAAGACCATTAGGCAAAGAACAGGATTCTGGAAGAATAATTCAAGAAATCACTTCTGCTCGGTTTCTCGGTTGGGGGAAGGGGATGCAGAGATGAATATTCGTAGCTTTAGGCAGGACGCTTGCTTGCGTGGTTTTAATGGGTTTATGTGGCTGACGGCAAACCAGCTAGCCCACAGCATGATGAGAGCTGCTTGCTGATAGACACACACATCATCGCTTGCAGATGCAACTATTCAGAGAATCCCAGTCTTTAAGGTCACTTACTCCTCTTGGCTACCAATCACATGTGTTAACGAGCTTTGATTCAGATTCAAATGTCTCTAAATAATACAGCCTCCAAGCCACACTGTGCATAGAACCGTCAACCTATTTTGGTCCACAAATACAAAAAAAACAGCCGGGATTCCAAAAGACCAGGACCTGAATATCAATCACATAAGGATATATTCAGATGTACAAGTCAAGAGTCAGATTCTTACTTGCCCAGAGATTTCACAAAAGTGGACATGAGCATACAAAGTGACAATAAATAAATAACATGCATGTTCCTCTCCCCATCAATAATTAACTGAGATATGTATATTATCAAAAAGGGATCATACTAATGATGTCCTTTCACTGTATGGGAGATTTTACTCTAAGACAGAAGTACTAGATGTTAAGGTATCCCTTGGAAATAATGGCTAATGATGAACCACAATTTCTAATTAATTCACATATGCAAAGAGACCACCACAAAAACAACCCATGTTATATGATACGTCTATGCCTTCTTGCCTTCTTAACATTCACCATTTTACCAATGATAAACATCATAAGTGCAGCATTAACTATAGCAATTTATAAACCTCTTTCATAAGCATTCAGTGTCTCTTTAGGGCCCATGCCGGTTGCTTAGTAACCACAAAATGTCACCAGAAGAGTCATCTCAGATAATGTCAATGCTCAAAGGCTGAGGAGGGTAAAGCAGAATTTGAACAATGAGGCCATGTTTGTTTAGAGGTGGTAGTATTTAACCTTATAATTACAATGTAATACACTAGGAAAGGGGGATACTAAGAGAAGAGGGTAAAGACCTTACATCGGGTCTCAAAAAACTGCTTTACTGTTGGTCCTTTACTTTGTCTTTACATAAACTGACAGGTTTGGCAGCAACTTAATTTAACAAAACCTGTGACTTAGTATCTAATTAGAATATAATTAGGGTGGCAATGTACTATAGTGGTGAAGTGCAGAGCTTGTAATCAAAAGGTTGCAGGTTTGATTCCCCACTGGGGCTCTGCTGCTGTACCCCTGGGCAAGGTACTTAAACCACATTTGCCTCAGTAAATATCCAGCTGTATAAATGGATTACATGTAAAAACTAACAAATGTGAAGTCGTTCTGGATAACCGCGCCTGCTAAATGACAATAATGTAATGTAATGTAGAATAGAAGCCAAAAAGCATCGCACCTTCCACCAACGCGGTCAGCAAAGTGACGTTAGCAGCCTTCCTCCGTCCCGCGGGAAGGTTCAGCCCAATCTTGTCCAGCTTCTCTCTCAAAGACCGCCCACCGTTTTTGGACTTTGCTCTGCGTAAGGAAGCAACAACCTGGGTGTCAGTATTCTTCAACATGTGTTAGCCAGACTGTGTGTGGATGAAAGAAAGCAAGCTAAAAACATCCAGTATGAATGCAAGCATTCATAATAATTTTTTAATATGCTCATATATTTAATCTAAACTGTTAGAAAAATGGGTTTCCTCAATTTTGTTTTTTAGTTGTAGATTTCTCTGCAACTGCTAGCCAAGAAGCCATGCAACATACTTTATGTACAGATACAGATGTATTGAAATGGACCTTTATTTTATATGTTTGAAAAAAATTTTTTTTTCATTATTTCCTCAGGAAATACAACAAACTGAACTAATAGATATGTGAACTGTACCAAATAAAATTTTCTGGAAAAAAAAAAAATTCAGACATTAATCTGATGGAGTCAATTTGTCCATTTTTAGCTTTACATTGAGAACACAATGGAACTTTCACTTCAACCGATTTTCCAAAAATGTCCATTATTATTTCTACACACAAACACACAATATATCTAAAATTGAAAATCACTTTAACTCACATACAAAAGCACTGCTGATGAAAAAACTAGCACATAACCCTGTCTGTTTTTATGCTTTTAAAAAAAAAGACACATGAATGTAATGGAAGAAGCCAATAATGCATTCTTTGATCTCACAAAACATTAGTACAAACAGGGTTGCAGCTTCAGAACTTTGCGGGGGGAAATTGCGCACGCTAATTCTCCGCTTGCTGTAGCTGATGCAGTTTTCCGCATGACTGATGAGCAAGCTTCTCTCTGTGGGAGGGTGAGAGACGCAGCATCTTTGGGTAGGCCTGTGAGGGCCCTCTCTTCCCCCTGTCCCCTCGCCCTCCCCTGCTATCGCTGCATGACCTACTTAACAGCGTCTCATGCACAGTGCATGTGTCTGTGTGCATGTGCCTGGGGGTAAGGGGGTTGGGGGGGGGTTGAGAGGGGCACATGGGAGGGGGGGAAAAACATGCATTTCCAGCAAAATACAAAATTTAGGATTTGGGTATGGCCTGCCTGCTGACACTTACACACGGAGGTCAACTGCTCAGCAGCAACAAAGCACAATCCTCCCCTCTACCACCGTATGCTGATACACAGACGAACACTGAGATGGACTGAGACCCACAAAAATGCACACTGAAACACAGGGACGAACACATACACACCATGCTGTGTCACACTATTGCCAAGAGCACTGCTATGTCAACGCCCTGGAGTACACAACCATAGCAGAACAAACATTTCAACACAAATACCAACTCAACAGGGTCTGATGAATGTGATAACCACGTGTCGAGAGATATCCAGACTGAATATAAAAGGCGTGGCTGTTTGCAAAGATAACACCAATGTTGAACAGCGGACCTGCATGCAGGTGTTTGCGGCTTGGATGCTAACCTGCGCAGGACTCCGCCCAGAAGAGAGGCGTTGAGACACTCCGGAGGGGACAGGCGGCGCTGAACTTCGGCCACCGTCACCTTGTACTTCGACGTGGAGCTGAGCAGGGAGAGCCGCCCGGGCACTGAGCAGAAGACCTCTGTGGGGTTGGACACCATGCCCAGGAGGGACTCCTTCTGGTAGGGCAGACCCAACGCATTCCCCTTGGGAAGAGATACGGGACCTGGGAACACAGAGTCAAACACACAGACAGTCAAACACTTAAAACAATGAAAAGAACAGCAAAGAAAGAGTTTAGGGGTCTCCAAATATTGGCCCACACACTCCATGCAATGTTTTTAGGGGGGATTAAAATGTATTCTTTATTGCTGTTAAAGACAAAACTGAGTTGTTTTTGTCTCCCAAGGCTTCTATTTCAACAGTAAGATACATTGCTGATGGAGATTAAATTAAAGATTGAAGAGATTGAATTAAAAGACTAAGCTGAGCAGGGCTCAGTGTTTCAAATTCTGAACTCATGTTTTCATACTGAATTCAGTAGCCTCAGTATACTGTGTGATTTCAGACAAAATCCCAAAATACTGATTGGCATGGCTTTTCATATTTTCTATTTATGTTATATCCATTAATCATGACCCTTCATCACTTAAGCCTCCTTGGCGTTTGGAAATGTTTTGATGCCTTTTGTCATTCTTCCAGGTGTATCATAGTAATTTTACTTCTGTCTTTGCAAAACTCAGCAACATCATTTCTTGTAGAAAACAAGCCTTTCTCCCATAAAAAACTGTATTCTAAACATTGTCCAGGTCTGGATGGCACATAACATCATAGCTTACCCCCTTCCCTTTCTCAGTCAATAAATATTATGTTATTCAATTATGACTCAACAGGATTCCAGTCCATCGCAAAAAAATTGCCAAACTCCATCTCTCAGACAGTGAACCTGAGGGATACATTAATAAACAGGAAGTTGAAGGTTTTGGACTATTTTGGCTAAGGAACAAACTCATAACCTTCTGGTATCAGGGCAGAAATCAACCACAAAGTCAATGCTCTGGCCCTTGTACTGTAGAGTTCCTATAACTACCACACAACAATGATGTTTGCTTTGGTCTTCCTGACTTTAGGAGATGTGAAATAACATATCCTGGTTGATTGAACATTCCAGCCAAGTCAGAGCAAGTCTAACTGCCTTCTGCAGTTGCCTATTAGTCCATTGCCACTTGGTATGCTACTCTGCCTAAAACTATGTATACGTATGTGTACATGTGGTTATGAGCACAGAGCTCACCACATGAAATTGTGATTGAGTTGTGTGTTGAAGACAGATGTGCACACCAAAATATATATGTGGCTTTATATTAAATAGAGATTTACAAATGTTTATATATAAATAAATCTTTCACATTCATCTAGTCAAAGAGGCTGTAGTGTAGCATAGTTGTAAAGGATTAGGATTCGTAAGCACAAGGTTGCTGGTTCAATTCCCTGCTGGGGCACTGCTGCTGTACCCTTGGGCAAGATGCTTAACCCACAATTGCCTCAGAAAATATCCAGCTGTATAGATGTATACCGTATGAAGCTGCAACCTATGTAAGTCATTCTGGATAAGAGCGTCTGCTAAATGGAAATAATGTAATGTGATGTGATAATGTAAAGACATTGTAAAAACATTGAGATTTAAGCCATCGCAAGCCTCCACTGCCACACAAAACTGGCAATCACACATAATTCTACATATACCTTCATCCTCACCCGCAAGAAAGCCACCCTCAAAATAAGTCCTCTGTAAGCGATCATGGCTCCTGCCACTTCGTAGTCCTAATACTGAGACAAGAACGAAAAAGCAGGACATGACATTGGCTGAGGGCTGGCCTACAGAATATGTCCATTGGTGTTTGCATATCTAAAACATGGGGCAATACTCGAAGAGTAAGAAAAGTCCTTGGGCAGAATAATCAATGAATCAACATTAAAAAAATGGAATAAAACTAACAGCTGCACTGTTAGTTATCTTATTGTGTAATTTAACACAACTATATGAGCCTGACTCCTATTTGCACTGATGCCTGATGTGTCTCTTGATTGTTTGTTGTAGCCCGGTATTTTAATCTATTTTTGGCTATTTGTTTTCTTTGTTTAATTTATCTGACTTTGTTGTGTTGGGCCTCTTGGCCAGGCTGTTACTGTTGATGAGGATTTGTTCTCAATTAACTTGCCTAGTAAAAGATTTGTTAAATAAACTAATAAAAACCTGGCAACATGCTGTGGCATTAAATGTAAAATTTGATACCGTTCTATCTCAGATTTTGCCATAAGTGTCACAAGGGGGTATCTTTTCTGCTTTGCAAACCTTAAAGCAGATCGTTTGAGCTGGTAAGTATTTAACTGAAGGTTCAAGGCAGCATACAGTCACAATTTCTAGCATGGACAGGACTTGAAGCTTAGGACACAGACGTGAGCTACAGAAAAAATCCATGTTTTCACCATGGTTTACCATTACTACATGAGTGGTCTACTTAAACCATTGTGAATACATGCATTCTCTGGTTAACTCACAGAGAATGCACATATTCACCATTTCACTGCCAAGCTTCCTCCGGCTACATTATTAGCTACCAGAAAAGGTTACAGGACATTTCTTTGAGTCATTTAGCTGCCTGTAAAAATGTTTCAGTTAATAAAAAATTAAACTTATTGACCCATTACTTTCAGTTCATTCTGAACATGATATCTGAGACTTTGAGAACAAATGAATTTGCAGTTTCACCTAAAACATTTTAGCTCCAGTTTTTTTTTCCCTTTCAGCTGGCAAATGTGGATTTTATTAAACATAAGGGCATTCAAAATTAACAAAACCTTAGACCATGAACAAATCAACATCTGGCTCACAAAGAGCTGCCCAGAATTGCATTAGACCTCACTAATGGACATGAACTCATGCTGATATAAATGAATGTGGCACCTGCATGGTATGCCTTGCCAACTTTTTTTTTTTTTTTTGCTAAAATAGACCTAAAATATTTTGAAGAGTAATTTCAGCAGCTAAGCTTAGTTTATAGATTTTGTGTTTTTAATATATTATTCTTAGGATGCACCAAAGAGGTGTAGCTAGCAAACTGGGCATCCCACTGTTAAAGGTTCTGAAAGACAGCATCATGCAGCGCAAAGGAGACATAAACTGAATGAAAACCAGAATGACAACTACAGAGGCAGTATCAGAGCAGACAAGCTTGTCATCAAACAGTGACTACAATCCAACAATAGTGAACATTATTGAAATTATTTTGTGCGTGTCAAGGACATGCACAACAAGAATTTCGCTTATAATGTAGCCCCAACAATTTATGACACTGAATATTTTAAAGCATTTAAAAGAAATTTTCAAAATAAAATTTTAAAAGACTGCACAATAAAAAAAAGTTTGAGTAATTTTAGGACATTCTTCAATTAAAGTGAAAATGTTTGCCACATAAACCATTTTATCTATTCATTTGTAATTTCGCTCTTATGAAATGGTTTATACATCCCAAAGTACACTGGACATATGTGATACTCAAGCACTTTATAGTAAATTAAAAGTGAATCTTTTAGCTTTTCACAGGAGTCACTGTGGGTCGATCAGTGAAGACAATGTTAAGAAAATGTTTTTAACACCACAAGGCAAATTTAAAAAATATCTCAGTCTAGTTCACTGCATACTTATTTTTACACATATACACCTTTCCACAAAATTTGTGGGGCACAAGTGAATTATCTATTAGTAGTTATGAAATATGATAAGACAGCATTTGGGGACAAAACCAAATTACCTCTTAACATACATTAACATGTAATGAATAAATAAATTGTTATCCCCATGTAGTTACAATACCTCACCCATGAAATGTGATTGTAACTAAAGCTATCGGGGTTGAGAGCTGAACCATCCTGATTGCCAAAAGTTAGGTGGTATGCATTTTCATGAGCAAGGAGTGCAAGCAAAAAGGACAAAGGTTACAGAGGTTTCTCCCTTCTGAAAGTAAAAAGAACTTCCACAGTTGCACAACATCTTTAAGAAGCAGCGTGCCCTAGAGTTTTGTCAATGAGCCAGTTATTTTGGAAGGAGGTATTTTTATGCTGTCCTATTCAAAAGTCAGTTCGGTATAAAAACATCTCAGGAGGATCAAACCTGGATTAGTTAAGTGCTCCTCATTATTAACAAAGGATTATGGATGTCAGTGAGAGCTGAAGTCACACCACTCCCCTTTTGCCATTGCTTCTCATCACAGTCAGTATCCTAGGTGGAGCGCCTGCATTTCAATGCAGAAGTCAGTCCTCACTTGAACAAAAGCTGATGACATTAAACTCCTTGCTGTAATTCAAAGGTCACCAAGGACTGTTCTCTGAAAAAGAATGATCTGCACTTAGCCTTGCAATTGTCAGGTACCTAATCGGAGATTTAAACCGGAATTAAGTTTGCATTTAAAATTCAGCGGGTTGAAAATGATTTATGTTTGGAAAGTATGTACTTTATCTGGGTTTCATTTTTTCCCCACAACACTAAGTGCTGTTTTTTTCCAAGTTCTAAAATGCTTGTATGCATGTACATATTAAGGATGTATATCTATACACATGAGAAAGAGAGCGAGAGCAATACATTCAGAGAATTCACTCAGGAACAACAGCTAAAACCATTAAAACCATTACATCTGGCTCTAGTAACATGTTGTAAAAAGCACAAGAAACCACCCCAAAGCTTAGAGCTAATATCTGCAAGACACTGAGCTTGCCATCACTGTGCTGTACTTCACAGGCCAAGTAGAACCGTAACAAAATTGTAAACATTTTTTTTCCCTTTTAAAACGTCCTCTTGAAAAAATATTATATTTAAATATGATGCCATCATGTGGAAAAAAACACTTCTATTTCAACACACAAATTTTTAAAAAGACAAACATCAAAATCCACTTAAAAAGCCAAAACTTCACATTTACCACATTACTAGTTGTAGACCATGGCTTTCTTTACAGTTTGATCTAGCTGTGGAGCACACTCAGCCTGGTATGTAGATGTAGAGGATTTCAAAGCAATACACTAGTAAAGTGCTTCTACAAGTAAATATAACAGCACTGTCAAGTTAATGAATGAAATTCAGCAAATGACTGACATTTTTTAAAAACGTGGAAATTATAGATGTGCAACAACAAACAATGAACAGATTAAGTGCTTTCTGTTCATGTTCAGACCTTACTTTTCAAGAGAAGTTAAAGAGAGGGCAGAAACTGGCTGCTGTTATATAATGGAAACCACATAGCTTTCATTCTTATATTACAACAGCACACTGTTAATGATGTAAAGGAAAATGCATTCAAAATTACACAAATTAATGCAAGACCCTGAGGTGTTTCCATAACATGTTCTGTGTTATTTGAATATTTTGAAACCAGAATGGGTACAAACTTGTTATGGGAACACCTACGTTTATTACTTGAGGTATACTAAACCTTTACTCAAAATGACTTTTGAAATTAAAGTCAACAACAGGTTTTCTTATAAAACAAGATAACACCAAGTGTGGTGAAATTACTTAAGAGGACACGTTTTAGGTATGTTTACTCTCTAAATTAAATCCATTTGCTAGTTGTTCAGAAATGAACAAATGTTACTTTATAACTGTGATCAAAACGTCTTGTGTACAATACAGCAACATTTAAACAATGTCTTAATGTTTAAATGTTTTCCCCCTAAATACAGAGAACACATGTCTGTATGCTTAATGTCTGTGAATTCTTAGTTGTGGCTGCAATACCAAAAGAACACAACAATAACACTGTTAAAAACTTTTCTTTCACTGTAGCTAGGTAGGCTATTAGAAACCTATAATTATGTAAAAACAAAAAATGGCATTGCCAGCCAATTACAATAGCATGTTGTAATGTAGCTAAACAGCTCCTGATGAGTTGGTGTATTAGTGAAATATGACCAAAAAAATTATACCAACCTTTTTTAATGACTGTCTGGTCTGCCATGATAATACTGTGATCATCAACGTGCTGAGAAAAGACAGAAGAGATGCGGAGAAAGGAGAGAAAGTAGCTTTGGTTGATGGAGTGACTGCAAGACAGTACATTTAACAGTACAAGAATACACTAAAAACACCACAGCCTTAAACTATTCTGATAACCCACAAAATCTTAAAACGCAAAATTAAACTCCTAATTGTTTTATCAGGTCCGGATCTTGTCATCCTGTAATGCAGCAAGCTTTATAAGCCTGCTTGGATGCTATGGATAATTTTAAAGCCTGGAGTTAACACCGTCTCCATAATAAGGGCCAGTACTGCACACATAGGGGCAAAACAATTTTCCACATGGGATTTCCAGCTTTACCTTTGGTTTCCGATAAAGACTAAATCAAATATAGCCTAATACAATTTGTAAGAAACCTGTATGATTTTTTTGTAAATATGACAGACACGCAAACAACAAAACACTCTCTTTGTGGGAATTAAATATTTACATTTTGTTTATAATGTCGTATATGATTTTTTCCCCACTTTGATAAATTTAACTCACCTGCACATCGTCCAAGCTGTGACCCATCTCGTGCAATCCTAAATTATCCCCAATAACGGACGAGTCAATGCTGTGAACGTGTGGGGGCATTAGCTCTGGTCGGCGAAAACCCTCTCTCCGTACCCCAGCCGAACCGCCTTCGAGTCCAAGTATTTGACTGGCTAAGCCGCTACGACCGTGGGCTCCGATCCCCTCTTGACTTTGACGGCCGGGCCAGGATTGCTGCTGGTTGGTCGAGGGGGACTGGTGTATCGAGTTGATGTTGAAAGGGTCACTCAGGTGGGAGTAAGGGTCGCTGGACTGTGGGTATGATATCGGTTGGTAAGGAGGCGGAAAGTAAGGCGGCTGGAAGTCGGAGCTGCCCGAGTGCGAGAGAGAGGGAGCCGGGCTGTAGAGGTGCTGGCTCACTGCAGGCAGGTGCGGCAGTCGAGGGTTCCCATTGCTGCTGCCGTCGTGTCTTTCCTGTGGAAAAAACACAGCGAATATAAGAATTAACAAAACAAACACCTAAGACTAAATGAACCTGTGTTTTCTTTTTTTTTTTTTTTTTGGAACACATGTTTAATATATTACAAAATGATGGAACCACTGCGGTCAGCCACCATTGTTGCCTTGAGTATAGAGACTGTTTATGAGTTATAGCCTAGTTCAGTGCGCTATATAAATTGAATCTGTTGCCTTAATGACAGTTACAATGACAATATTTTTTTTGTTTTATGTTAATTTAAGATAAAATGATCTCTCTCTCGGGGCACATAGGCTACTCAGTCTTCTGACCAATCGCCGTCATACACTCAACTTCGAAAGAATTGTTGAAATAAAATTTTCAAATACCGAATTTGATGGTGTGATATGTTTACGTAAGACAGGTAAATTCCCCAGCTCCCCTTTTAATTGTATAACATGTATGTATTCATATATTTCATTTTATATATAAAATAAAAAATATATAATATATTATATATATGAATATATAACTATAAACATACTATATCAAGGCAACATATATATATATAGCGAAACGCTCCACAAAATGAGGATAGACAGTTACTTCTGCTTCAGATCTCTGCTGCGAGTTTTTGACATTCTCATTGAACCACACCCCTCTCACGTGCGTTCGACGCTTAATCCTCAACGTCCCCTTTGAATATGGGACTTGAAAGGAAATTCTACCGGAGTGGAGCTTAGACCACTGAAACACCACTCGGCCCATTTCCCTAGCCACCTACGGCAGCTGACTCAGCTTTTCGAGAATTCCCTCTGAGCGCCAAAGTTATGTCAAGAATATATGTAATTATTTAAGAATATATGTGTCCAAGTGTAGATTCTGCTGTATTGTCCTATCCGTTGTCTGCCAAGCACAAAGAAATTCATCGTTTGACCTACTGTTGCCTAGTTTCATCTCCATGTTAGTAATATACAAACAAGCGTTTTAATTTGATATCCTGCATACATGATTCGGGTAAGAGAGTGATGGTGTGCCATTGAACGAAAACATTGACACGATAATACTCTTTATGTCAAAAGCACTGCCACCTTAAAAACTTATAAAACGATTGCTTTGAGGTAGATTCAACTAGTCCTAACGTCCTTAGCGTTCTCCACGTCTGAAACTGCACCTTCGCCTTCGTTTTCACCCGTGAATGAGGTGGGTTCATTTTGCTTTTAGTAGGCCACTATGAAATGAGAACAAACAAAAATATCTGCCCAATATTTCAGCCCCAACCACCCATTCACCCTCAATAATCCACTCTGCTCTGACAACTTCTACAAAATAATGCAAAACAGTGCACACTAAAATTTTGGTAATAGCTTGTTTGTTGGCATTAACCAGCCGGGTTGTGTTGTCATTTACTTACATTTAGATGGCATTTTTACATTTTAGTAGGCTATATTAAAATTAAAATAAATGTAATGGGCTACTCGAGGGTTCATTCGATTTTGCGGTTCAGACAGGTAGGCAATTAAATAATGGCTTTGCAGCGGATCAAGGGTTACCCAGTGCTTTACGCAGGGGGCTCAAAATGGTTCCAGCTGCTTATTCCACAAGGTGCCCTGGATACGGGACAGATCGACCTGTGTTTACATTGGAGTTATAACCGTCTCACTGCTGATCTCCGTTCTCACTGTGTAAAAACGGTGCGTCGAAATAAGATACAGAAACATAGCCATGAGAGATACACACAGGGATGATTACACGTGGACAGAGAAGTTGTTTCAAGTTCTTTGTGCAGGACGGCAACCAGGTTACTATATTCTTTTCAAAAGCACATATATGACTCATTGTATTAAAAGTACGTTTGGGGTAAAATAAATGGATTGACATCCAACAACGGCGTTTTCCATATATCTATTAAATTATGAAAAACATTTCAGTCAGCCTTATGTTAATGTAAACACATTTTCATTCCAGAAACTCATTCACTGACCTGTAATCTTTGCATATTTATGGAATGACTGACATTAAGAAAATGTTTTTGTGGTTACTTCAAACGTCAATATTGCGAAAAGTGTAACGCGGCCAGGTTTGCAATTTCTGACAGAGCTCCGAGTAATAGGCTTAAAGGAGGGGCCGCACCAGTTAAACTGGTTGGTGAATTCCTACCGCTCTGTACGGTAACTAAGGAGGTGACCAGAAACCGCCTTTTACCGTTTACAGGTTTTTGTCTGTTAAATCATAGCCAATCTATAGCCAAATGTGACAGATAATCTTATTTCTGTAAGATCTTTATCATGATTTCTAAGAAGAAAGCAAACGCACAAATATACTTATAGCCTATAGCAATGATGCAAGTTCACACACTTAAGTAAAGAGAATCCACAATACGTACTTTAAATTTACTATATTTCCCGAAAAGTCAACAATAATTGATGGGAAAAGTCGTTGTTTGTTGTTGGAGGGTATACACATAATGGTGGAGTTTAAGTAGTTTAATTTATAAATCATATCGTTTCAGTTAAATATCCATTTCTGAAAATAATGACGCGTCTTCAGGCACCTGACACATATTAAATAAATCAAATTACAACCAATCAATGCTGAATCAGGTGGAGTCGTTTCTATCGTCTATATCATTATCTTTGTTACAATTCGATAATTTACGATACATCTAATTTGCCACTGAAACGTCAGATTAACGAATGCAATGCTAATTTTCCCAATTGTAACTAACATCTGTTACTTTTATTCTCAAAAAGATATAGTCTACATTATCCACCTATGGCTGTGAAAGCCCAACGAGCTGCAGAAGTAACTACCTGAATTTCTGACCAAATGAATTTATGAAAACTTAGTTTCCCACCCATTATTCACATCATATGGCTTTACATCGCCCAATCTACATGGACTTATTCTACAAACCTGAATACGCGCTAAAATTGATAGAGAAAGTCGAATAAAACTTACCTCACAATCATCCTCGTACTTCACGTTATCTGCTAGCTTCCACAACATGGTTTCACGCTGAATCGACCCAAACTCAGATCAGCGATTTTGACGGCGATTAAGGTCTTCTTTTAAATCCAGGCAGATAAACTATCGTTTCGGACGATGGGACAATTGATATTTATGCCGCAGTGATTTCTCGAGTGTTATCGTTACCGTATGTCGAAATGTATACGTTTTTTACTTATCAGGGAAGTACTACAAACGAAATAAACTCGGGTTGTCAAGCGGCGTCCTATCGCACACTGACACAGTAAACGCCACTGTCAGAAGCGCTTCCCAAAACCTCGGATTTAAGAATCTCTACTCCCTCTGACGGTCACAGTGGTGTAAATGCGTTGTTGGTTGGGGCTCAGCGTACTCTCTTTGCAAGGCGTGTTATATTTGCATAACCACTCCTGGGAGGGTGGTGCTTTGGATGATGTCATCCTTCCATGGGAAAAGGAGTTCCAGCCAATTGGTTATCGTGTGCGAGGGACCAATCCTTTTTACTGTCCGAGCAGTGTGTGTATGTGTGTGTGTGTGTGTGTGTTTTTCTGGACATTTTTACGACTGCAATGAATAGTAATAATAAGAAGAAAAGGAATGACATATTTTAATACTACACATATATGCATTTTTCAATGCATATTAGTAACCATGATGACGTCAAGCAATATTCCCGTTTGAATGCGTTTGTACTTATTATTTAGAAGAAAATCAGTCCCAGCACGATCAATAACAGCCGGATAATGTTAGAGGTAACTGAATAAGAATGCCTTTGAGATCGTCAAGTTTCTTGTGAAAAATTTCTTAAAGCAGTCACTTTTTAGATTCTGAAGAGAATAGAAGCAAGCAACTAGAAGCAAGTTAGCCTGTCAGTTCTGTAAGTCTCCTGGGAATTCATACAGTAAGACAAAATGAGCGAGTAATGTTAGATTGTTTAATGCAAAAATGCATGACCAGTATGCAGCAAATCCTGCAAATATACGCACACGAGACTATTAAACCAGAGTAATCAATGGGTCTTTATAGTAATGAAATATTTTTGCAATTAAATAATATAACAAATGCTTACGTGCAGGGAGCGCCATTAACGTGACACTGAGTGTGCTTTATTGCCAGCTTGCCAGAACAGGTTGGTTATCTGTGCACCTTTATCTCAATCACAACATCAAACATAATCAGCCGTGGAGCTCAGAGCGACCTTTAGATCCTCTCCACATAATTTTGTTGTCTGAGAACTTGCCAAGAGCCTACAGTGTAAATTACTTGTTATTAAAGCAATTAATTAACTCGCTAAGGAAGGCTGACGCCCAATGAAATTTCTGCTGCACAAACAGGTCCCTTTCTTTCGGCTGAGTGCAGGATTTTGCACATGTTGACTTGTTCATTTGACAGCAGCGAATCCAATTTAAAACATGCCAAACGGGTGATCATGTTCCAACAAACAACACGAGATACACTACCACGATCTTCCAGTTGTTGACGGTTTATCCCCATACACCCTGAGCTGAAATAGCTCAATTATCGAACAATACTAAACACTAGTGATAATCTGGCGACTTGTCTCTAATTTTTATGACCGATTTTGGTGGAAGCAACGGTTTCTCCAAAAAATCTTGTAACTTTTAGGTTCCTTTGATATGCGTGCCCTCAGAACAGACGATCTTACAGTCTGAGGGAAATGCGTATTCTGTTTTTAATAAATAATGACACTATTTTACTTAATTAGGTTCTTCTGCAAAAAGTGGAATAAGTTACTGAGTCCACTGAAATTTGTTTCAAATTGGTTAAAAGTTTTCATGCAATTATTGATCACCTCCTTATGTATTTTTATTTTAAAACAAACCATATATGGAACATTAAATCATTTCCGTTTGAAACGTTCAATTTTTGATATGACAGTTCAAGAAATTTCCTTGAATCTTAATTGTATTTTTTAAAACATTTCCATGTGTTCAGTTGATGTTTTCCTAGCCAGGGCGACTTACATGTGTTACATATATCATGTTTAATAGTAAATAAATTGAACTATGTTTATACACAAGTTGCCCGTATTTGGTGGAAGGACAATCGAAAAGATTGCAGAGAAGAATCATTCATTTAGGCATATTTTAGATTAGTTTTGCGTGTGCTTGTTACTTGTGATGACCCAGAAATGCAAGCCGACCAAGTGATTTCAGACCACCGATTGCACGTGCTATCGAACCCCTGCGGTGAAACAAAACAGCTTACAATTAAACAGCGGTACTGTTATTTTTGCAGTTACTTAGATTGCGCATATGTATTGTATAGAAATATTTCCTACACGAATTGCGCACCACTGACCTTAACGGTAAAACCTCAGGGGTCCTCAGGGGCTGAATGTAATAGGCCTATACTTAAACCAAAATACCTCCTGTCTATTTACACAAAGGCACGTATGGAAATCGTTTATGGGGTTGAAGCGATCTGTGTACCCTTAATAAATTAATCATCCGCACGACACATGTCTCAAACTAGCGACGCCTGGAATGAAACTGCACTCCAAATATCATGCTAAGAAGCCTATATAGTCTGCCTCCTTTAACTTTCTGCGCGTTTCACGTTGAAGCCTTTCTGATTGTATCCTTAATTCTTTCCTCGCAAACATCAACATTCACTGCAAAGGAATGCACATCATGGGACATTTAATTAGAATACACTCCAGAACAAATTTCGAAATAGCCGATTCAGCACACGCAGCCCTACTAAAGTTATCCACAATGTTGAGCATGTGCCACAGTTCGTAATTAATAGTTCTAAATATAATATTGTATTGATGTTAGAAAATGATGCATATCGAGAGGATAACTATTTTAACAACTGTATTATAATTCGTAAATTGAGTTTAGGTTTTCATAAAGTTGTAGCCTATAGAAATTTATCAGACTTTTGGACCTCGTACAATTGTCTGTGCAACGAAACCTCCAGTGTATTCCTGATAAAACTGAAACGGTTTTACAATATGCAAAGTTGTAAGGTGATCTAATATAGGCTGATAAGTTAATTTTCTGTGTTGAGTCTTCAGATGTTACACAGCAAACAGTAGCATGTACGAATGTATAATTTTATCATCCTTCGGGTCTGTTTTTGGATAACATTTTGAAATGTCATGAGATTTTCGGTTATTAATTCGACATTCGCTCTGAAATTACAATGGCCATACAAAACAAAATATACTAACTAGTGGCGGTAAACTATATGGGTTTTCGATATAGATTTACAAACGGCAGTCTATCCATAGGCAATTTTAGGTACATACATATAATTATAATATTATTGTAGAATTTAACTTGTGAGTTCCCTGCTAAATTACCGTCTGCAGGTATTATCTGAGTGGTTCGTTGTGGCACCTTTTTAGTTAGACATAGCTGTTTTTCTCCGTGAATTCTGCCTATAATGATACTTCTGTCAACTGACTGTCCCGAAGCTTTAAATGTCTTAAAGGGAATCAGTTAACCACACCTTTATTATTATTATTATTATTATTATTATTATTATTATTATTGTTGTTGTTGTTATTATTATTATTAATGTTGTTATTTTTATTGTTGTTAATATTGTTGTTGTTGTTGATGTTGTCGTTGATATCATCTTCATCGTCATAAGTTTTCCTAGAGCACTACCTCTAATATGTGCATCTAATCTCGTTTTATCTTGGGGATGTACTTTCAAAGCGGGTAGGTGATTTGTTTTCAACCAACTACAGCCTTCAACAGGCATAATGAGGGCAATTATCTAGGTCCACCTATCATTAAATTCCAGGATGAGTTCGCCCTTAGAGGCCGCCTTTGATTTGTGATGAATCCAATAGCAGCATTGACATCTATCGAGAAAGTTACAGTAAACTCCATGTATTTATTTTACGCACTAAATGCTGATTCGGATGTCTGGTGAAAATTTCACTCATAGATCGTTTGCAGGTGCAATAAATAATAATAATAAAATAACCACTGTCGTTCTGATATATGGCAAGTAGTCTAATCCTCGGAGATTGCACTGAATCCCTCGGAATGTTGCGCTATCTGGTCATATAATAAGATGCTAATCATATTAAATTCGCGCGACGTCCATTTGGGGAAAACATCCTATGCAAGTATCGCGTCGTTTCGAAAGTCTCTTCGTTTGTATCTTGCCTCTAACTTAACAGTTCGTCTTCACGCAAGACTCAAAGATTTGTCGTCAAATTTATTAACTTACCTGCCAGTCTAATCTCTCCAATAAAGACATCTGCGCGGATAGCTCCACAATCCCAGCTGAGAGGGGTACGACTGATGAATTAACCAGCGGTCTGCACTGCTGACTACACCTGGATCGCGGCACCCTACCCCTGCGCATGCGCCCTGTACAGATCCACCTGAGTACGGAGGACTAAAAACATTCCAGTGGTATCCGGCATTCCAATCGCTATAGCTGAAAAAAGATCGAAAGAATTCCTTAGAAAACACCACCGCTTTGAAAACTGAAGAGAACAGGCATATCGTTTCTTTCCTTCTATTCAAAGGAAATGTTAACGAATTCGCGGGATGAAACGACACGTCCTCTTTATTTTTCTTCTCAGTTTAAGCCTCTTGTAACAATGTATGAATGTGTGCGTGCGCGGACGCAGTTTATTCACTCTCTTGTGAGAGCTTCAACTCGTTTACTCCTTTGGGGTGAAACAGTTGTCGAATAATATTCCGGAACAGGTGCCTGAACGAGTTGTCTGCACACATGGGAAAAATGTGGTCCTGGAATTTTAACTCAAGTTGTTTTTGGAAAACCACTTGAATTTTATTCGTTGAATTATGGGCTACATGTCATTCTATAAAATGGTTTAATAGACAAATTAAGGAATTAATTTCAAATGTGCGAACTGTCGTCGTTAACGCAACCTCAAAACTAAAGTTGCAGTGAAGTTCACACGAGCAGTTATGAGCCTCACCTGCTGCGCTGTTCGTGTAGCCAGGAAAACCCACAGTTACCAAGTTAACATTAATCTGTACTTAAAAATACTAGTTTTGGAATTTACAACGGCAGTCGAATAATTTTGGTCTATTCCACAACACTTGCATTACACAGATATAAAACAAATAGTAAAACAGAAATAATGGGCTAATAAAATCAACAACTGCCAGATTGCTGTAGCCTATCCATCGAAACGAGAAGCCTTCACAATTTGGTTAATACTCATATGACAGGGAGACTTTTTCTTTAAAAAGACCTTAGTTACTGAATGATCACGGATGATTCATATTTTCAGAATTCAGTACTAACACATAAAAAGAACGTTGCATGTGAAAGTTTAGGACAGTTTTTCAAACCTTAACCGTTTGTCAGTCCAAAATCTACTTTTTGCCTGTTTCAAACATTATCGAGAGCCACCATTGTGCACATCTACACAGTGTCCACAGAAAAATTAGCTCCTAGTATAATACTGAATTGTATGATTCTGGTACAAGTGTTTTCAATAAATAACTAGTTTCAACGATTCGAAGGCATACATTAGAAATAACGTAGACTAACTTTTGCCGGACTGATACTCAGGATCTTAGAAACATTTTAGACATTTTAGTGCTCTATGTAAAACAAGATGACTAACATGAGGGTGATCATCTTAGTTGACTGAAGACATTTACAATGGAACGGCCTAATAGTACAATACCATTTCTCATAGTGAGCTAACGTCAAATTCTCTAAGGGTGGCTTTAATCCGCCTGCTACCTCTACATGTCTTTAGATAAAGTACTTGCATATCTTCATCAGTATATAGTTTAGGTATATGGTTTAAACTATTACGTTTACAGTATATATGTATAGTATGTAGTTAAAACGAGTTATCAACTCGTGACACATTATATAATTTCACACATTGTAAAGTGTGAAGGACATAACGAAAATAATAAAACTTTAAACACACTGTCAGATTCTCATTAAAACCCCGGACGTTAACTGTTCCTAAAGTTACCAGGGTGTCTTCTTTCTTCTCCCCTTTCCTCAACACACAAACTTGTCAATCATTATTAGCTCTTTTCTAAATGTCAGTATAGCCCACGGGCTCTGACCTTTTTTCTACACGTTACTTTTCGAACATATGAAAAAGTAAAAGGACTGTCTGTTCTTTCATGCGTCTCACCTGCGGCGGAGTACCGATTTTTCATTTCTGGTTATGTGGTGATGTGTCAATGTATCTCTTCACTGATAACATTGACGTGCATCTTCTGTATTTATTATTAGTACTGATGGAACTAAGAATAAAAACTGGTTCCTCTTCGGTTAACCACCTAAACAACTTTCATAAGTCCCTCGAAGTAATCAGATAATCCCTTGACTCCATGACTCGATTCCACGACATCTTTTCAGACATCCTTAATGTATGCCCTGAAGAAATTTTAAAATGGCTGAATTTAAGGCCCGCATTTTACAAATGTATTTTTTTGTCATATTCTCATTTGCCTAATTACAATAAAATCTCTAAGCATATCTAAAGGGCGTTTTGCGCTTCCTTATCAATTTCTTCTGACAGTGCGCAATCTTCACACCTCTGCTGCCACCTTGTGGTCATCGATAGAAATCACAATAAGACAACATACAGGATCAATTTTCTATAATGTAACGCCACTCATAGACAAATTGTTAAATTGAAGCAAATAGGCTAGATCTAAACAGAGCACTAACAAGTTACAGAATCGTATTAAAAAAAATAAACACAGGAATAACACATCTCATATATGTACTGTGTACAACATGAAGCCTGGGGATGAAACAGATTCAGCATATATGCAAAAAAAGTGTTAAAAAGTAACGAGATTAACATGAAGTTTAACAATAAAAATACTGGAAACACCTTTATTTTTCTTACTCAAACACCAGTATACATACATAGCAAACCTGCGCACTGAAAAAAGGAAAAAAAACAAGACCAGTCCAACACCAAAGATCCCATTGTTTCGATAGTTTCTTGCAATAACATAAACCCCAAGAAAAGGAATTTAAAAGACCCAGAACAGTGGAAACTTTTTCCAGACTTCTTTCTTTATGGTGCACCACAGAGAAAAACAAACCTTTTTAGAACCGGGGAAAATATTTGACTCACTGAATCTTTTTGTCACATGCTTAGATCAGAACATTATATAGGTAAGCCTTTAAATGAAAAATGAAATAAAATACAAGCAATATTGGACTATCACCTTTCAGGTAGTAATTGGTAGACTAAAGGCTACTTTTAATGGAAGTCAAGGAATAACACCCATGGCGTTCAGGATCTAAACACGCTCTTTGTTCTCTACGCCGTGAAATGAAACCCCTACACCGTACGGCACAGCTTGGCCAGGCGGTGCTCAGCACTTCAGAAATGGTAGGGTGTGTGAGTGACCCAGTTGGAAGTCTGGTCCTTTGTGCGCTTGGCAGAACTGTGGCTGGTGAACAGAGACTTGTAGGCCTCCGATTTCCCCTCCATGTCCTGGATGGACCGCTTGCTTCCAGCAGCACTGGTGGGTTTGACACATTTGGAGGCGCTTGAAGTGCCAGAGGGTCCTTGTCCTGCGAGAAAGAAATCAAAACAAAACAAATTAAGGGAGGACAGGTACTGATATGCTTTTATAAGTAGGTATTTTACTGACTGTGATGTTGTCTTACCTGAACAACTGGCAGCTTCACCTTTCTGTGCCACTGGTCTGGGTTCTGAGGAGCTGGTTTTGGGAGAATCAGAGCCTTCTGATTGAAAAGAAGAAACACAGATTTAAAAAAAAAAATGTTTAACCATGCAATGATGGTTATGTAAGTGCGAGCAAGAGCAGTTCAGACACAGAATACCATATACGGGGAAGAGGAATTGGTGGCAATTTGCTTTTCAGAGGCAAAAGCATATTTTGTACAAAGGTGGTATTGCAAGCTTGATGTGCTTTGATAGAACTGAAACTTGAGCTGCCAGTTGGTAAGTGTGTACTTAAGAGTCATGCAGTGCACCTGAGCCAAGTTCAGCAGCACTCCTGGTGCTTTCAGCGGAACTCCTGGTGTGTCAGCTTTCAAACGCAGGGTTCAACATTAATGGTTGCCCAATTCACTTTCCCCGGCGCAAGTAAAAACATAAGTAAGTGATTTGGCCAGTGATAAGCCCGACTGGTTAATAATTCAACATTTAGCATTTTGCTTTGCAAGAACCATGGTTTCGGCGTGCACACCTTCATGAAAGCACACCAGCATGTGTGTGTTTATGTGTGAAAAAAAAAGAACAAGGTGGGTCACGTTGGGTCCTGCGACCAATTATACCTTAGCTCTTGGCCAATAACTAGCTACCTGTGACAGAGGAAACAGACTAAAGCAACTACCTATTGTCAGTGTTGTAAAGCACTGTTTTTTTTCTGCAAATTATGCCATACCCAGGCAAGTAAAAATTTAGTTTGGGCAAGTAAATGGAGGTCAAAACAATAAAAGGTAAGAGATTCATTTAGAGAGCAAGTTTTTGTTTGGAATAGGTACAAGTTTTGATTCACATTAGGATCCAGAAGCTGTAATTAAACATTTCATTTTCTTCATCAGTCTTCCTTTTCATTTCTTAATCCTACAGCTGGATTCTGATAAATACACCGACAAAACCGTACGATGCCAGAAGAAAAACACAATAAATATTTGTAATAAAAAGTACATATTTACAACAAATATTTATTCTTTAATGAATTGCATGAAAGGACTCACCAACACAGACAGCCCTGCATAGCACAAATGAATGAAACAATACTTGTTACAGCCTCTCTATAAACACCATAGTTTTTTGTTTGTGATCTCTGTGATGGAACATAACAAACCGTAACCTACCTTTTACATCCTCTGACTTGGAGATGGCCTCAGCAGCCTTGCTCTTCTTAGATTTCTGAAGTATAGAAAAAAAATCAGACAAAAACATCTATGTACCCACTTATTTCATTACAGGTTTTATAAAACGGGTTGTTAAAAACACTTTTAAGCAACACAATACTACAAAGAAATTTGATTCAAACAATGCGTCTTTCTATTCGCATTGAAAGGTATACCTGCCAAGTAACTCTTGCTGAAGAATAAATGCACATATTTTATGGTTTTTATACCTTGCCGGCTTTGGCTTTGGCCCTCTTCTCATCCATTTTCTCTCGCAACCGCTCAACCTCTTCCTTGCTTCCATTTAGAATGATAATGTCGCTCTCCTGGAACGGGTCGCCACACTGCAGACAGATGAGAACATTATTGGATTTGAAAGGCCAAACCAAGATCTGGGCACCTAATTGAGTGACTATCTAGTAGTCTCTTGATGATATGCTTAAAGTCAGACACAACACTGTGGGCAGAAACTTTATCAATAAATATTCTCTCCATCCTTTACATTGAAAGCTGACACTCCATTGCTGAAGGTGATATTTAAAGTGAGAACAGATGTTTGTTAACAATAATAATTAGCACAAATTCAACCAGTTTTTTTTTTAATCCGAATGCTTATCACTTAAAATGCGTACAGAATTGGTGTAACAGCAAACCATTCAGAACCATGAATTTGCCAATACATGCAAATTGTGTTGAGAGTTTAGTTTCAAGTTTTAAGGGTTTATGGCACAGTGGAACACTGTGAAATGTGGCATGTTCAGCATCTTAAATGAAATAAATGAATACATGAATGAATGAATTAATAAATAAATACATAAATACATAAAGGATTGTGCTCACAAGGGCTAGAGCTCTCTTAGCTATAGACACTAGTGTTGTTGAATGTGTCATCTGAATCTCAAAGTGATCATACTCAGTTTCAAAATGTTAAAACACAAATTTAATACCCAATAATTTTTTTACTTAAGATTACAAACCTTGAATTTAGGTTAAAAGATTCAACTTACATATTCAACTCTTCTGATACTTTCAGGTTCAGTTCTTTAAATGACTGAAATCACAAAACGCCACACCCAGAACTAGCACCTCCTCCAGTAGCAAAGACTGAAGACCACAGAGATACACGTGAAACACGTGCCCTTTTCTCCCACTTCCACATCCCTTAACTGTCAAAAATCTCTGAATTCAGTTAGTTACTAAAAATACAATTGTACATAATTCAGCTTTTATCTAGGGTTACATGCTAATGTCACAGAGTCAGGATGCATTCGTCACATCCTGGTATCAAAGCACAATCCCATCCACTACAGGAAATGAATGCCACACACAGACTTTCAAGGTCTGCGATCCTCTTCGTTGGCTGAAGACCTGGTTTAACCATAGTTTATAGGTAAGAATGCTTTCCTTATCATCCTTAAGAGAGAAGAGAATTCAGTCTTTGCTTAAGTGAGATATAAATCCAAATGACATATATTCAAAAAAACTCATAAATTCAGATGTGACAAAGCATCTTCACTTTGTTGTCCAGTTATGTATTGCACCAATACAATCCTTCCATGCCTCCATTATCAAAATTCTAAACGCTGTGAACAGAATTCTACCTGGCGGATGTAGATTTAATGTTTTAATATTTTCTTAATGCATTTTCTACACATTTAACAAGGTTACTAAATCCTAGATTGAAAAGGTTTACATTGAATATTTTCCTAGACTTGCTTTTTTAGATTTTTTTGTAGTGCTTATCAATTAAATCTTTGTGTCAAATAGCCTTCCAAAGGGTACTGCTGCTCCCTGTGTTTAATAAGCAGGATTAACCAACAGTAAAATGACAAGGTGACTTTCTGTTTTTGGCATAACTGACCATTTTTAACCCCTACAAGATATATGCATGTTCTAGGTCAAATTTCATTTCATTGAGCAAGCTTTCACAATATTGTGCTTTGCTGAATATATATTTTGTCAGTTACTGAAACAGGAAACAAGCTGGTAAGTGGAACATTCTTCAAATGCAGTTTCCAATGAAGCAGACTCGTAAACCACCTAATGACCTCAACTGAAACATATTTGCGACACCCATATAATTCTATGGGTATATACATATATGTGATGTTGACTGTATTGTATGGAAAGGCAAAAAAGGAAAAAAGTATTCATGAAACTAAATCAAGCCCATACCCATGTATTTTATTTAATATGCATTTATAGTGTGTAATTCAGAGAGTAATAAGACATAGACTCTTACATCTTTTACTCTAAAGTTGTAAGTAAGATTTAGGAAGTGAACAAGATTCAAGAGGTAGCCTAGAACTGAACCTGACTCACCCCCTCCCCATGCAAATTGTTCTCCCCGTGTAAAATACACTAAAATAAAATGCCTTGACATTTTATCACAGAATTTCCTCCTAGGGGAAGAAGAAAAAAAAGTTGCATTGCCTACACACCAATACCAGACATGAACATAACCATGCCCCATGCTAACAAAAACAGAAATTATGTGGAAAATGCCTAATTTCTTTGTTTCCTATCCTGACCTGAAACCAACAACCTTCAATATTTAACATGTTCATGTATATTTACAACTTAAGTATACATTTGAAACTCACATAAAATGCAAAATTTTCTGAACATTTCCTAGGTCAAATCTGCTGGAACCTTTGGCTCCTTAACTGGCTTCTGACTGTGTGGTTGCTCATACTCTCTTCAAGTCCTCAGTCCTGCATATATCTATGCTAGAACAGTTTCTTCTTTTTATTCCTTCTCAGGCTACATACTATTATTGAGTGCGCAATTTACATTTGAATAGTTCTAGATCTTTCCCTCAAGACAGCTCTTTCTAGATCAATCAACTCTCAGAACCTACCTCTTTGGCTTGTCTATAGGAACATTGTGGTAGGCCATAGATTTTTACAATTCACCACACCTACGCATCTCGCCACATAACTTTCCTCTCAGCTCATTCTCACAGACTCGAAACGAAAACTTAAAGCGTAATTGAAGTCAGATTCACAAGCTGCAACAATCCTTACAATGTATCCATCACCAAAATTCTTCTCCACATTCACCAGTTTGAGCTGTGTCTTTGTCCTTACTGCAATGCTTTCCAGTGTCTTCTCGTACTTTATTCAGACCCAGCACACAGTAGAGAGCACTGTATACAGCTGTGTCTGCTTATTTTTGGCTGATATTGCCCCACTTCTTCCACAGACTTTCACTGCAACACCTTAGAGCTGCCTTTGTTCCAGTTCGGCCACTTGTGGTATGGAGGTGGATTTAGTGCAAGGCTAACTGCATTTTAAAAGCATCTTGAAGGTAATATTTAGTTCATAACATGTACCAAATATTATCTTGACCTTATACATCAATTCAGAATTTCATCAGAGTGATCTTCCTACTGCTGGGCCTACAATAGCGTGGCAAAAAGGTAATGGTTGAACACTGTGCTTACCAGAAAAAAAATCAAATGATAATATCCTTACAGAACTGGAGGTTATTGCACATCTGCATGCAAAAATCAAACAGACATCAGCAACATTCACAACCATAAACACAAACAGGAAACTGAAACACATCCTGAGAAAAAAACTGAGAAATGACTGAGGGCTTTGCAGCAATGAGTCATCTGGCATTGCTAAAAATTATCTTTTAAAAAAAAATTAACTTATTTTCTGCTTCAGCCATTCAGCTACCCATTGTTTACCTCTCTTTCCCCTCTCTGACTTGTATAAGCAACCTGAACTCATGGCTGGTTAGATTCATTTTGGTCTGATAACATATAAAGCAGCCTGGGAAAAAGTGACACATACTACAAGCTACACACCACACATACTACAGACGCATGCAGGCACACACACACTCGCGCACCCTCACACACGAAGACAAAGGACCACTGAACGAAATCGCCACCAGGGGACTCACTGTGTCCCACCAGCAGCTCAATGTGACCTCTATCCCTGTGAACCACTCACACAAGAGGTCTAATCTCAAAAGCTGACCTGGCAATAAAACGGAGGAAAAAAAAAAAACGCACCTTTATCTTGGATCAGTACTAGGCTATCCGGCAGACACCTGCACCGCACTTCAATCGGAGTAGCAGTGCAGATCCTCAGCGCACCGAGTGGATCTAGGTGTTGTGCTCCAGCAGTCATAGTAACTGTAAAAACAGGCTGCCGGGGGGGCGGTGGGAGGAGACAGACCGGGCTGGTCGTGCTGAAGCCAGATGAGATCCTCAGCCTGTTACCAGGCGAGGGCAGCCCCCTCCGTCTCCTAGGGGATGCAGTCAGCACACCTCCGCTGCAGATGCAAGGACAGACGCAGGGCAAAGCCAGACGCCGCGCTGCCTCTCACTCCACGCCAGCGCGACCGCACACACGGGGGAAGGACAGGAGCAGCGGCGGACAAAAGCAATAGCGGCATGGCTTTCCTGGGCTTTTCCGCGTTCTCCTTGACTCCTTGATCCAACCGGAGGCAGTCTGGTCTTTTGGAAGGACTACCCTCGCTAATGTTTAACCTCTTCCACTGCAAAGGGACTGGATTTCACAACGGTTAAGGTATCGACCGCATTCTCCTGTGTGCTCCCTTCTGCATGTCATAGTGGCTTTCTAAACATCGCTCAGGAAGTAAAAGTGCTGTGTTTTCATGTTTCAACATAGCAGTAAACTACAGGAAACTACATAACTGTGCTTTGTAATCAAAAAAAAGTTACATGTTCACCTCAGGACTAAAACGAGGCTGCAAATGAATACTTTCTAAAAGAAAGTATACCAGATAATCAGGTCCTGATTATCTGCTGAAATACACCAGACCACCTAAGTATACTCATAACGAAATATAACACATAACACATACCAAAACTAATTAATAAACTGCTGGAAAGTTAAAGTAAATAAATATATTAATATAATAATAACATATTTATTTATACATATATTACAATGAATACATTTATAATAATAATAAATATAATGACATCTTCAGATCCAGGCACCTAACTAACAGCATGCTCTTCTTCACGTGTAACTGTTACAATAAATCTTCAAACTTTGAATGTCTTTATAGGATTATGGTAATTTAAGGTTTTCAAAAAAAGGATCATCCATGCTGAACCATGACTGAAAATTAAAAAAGGTTGCATTTAATGAAGTCTACATTTAAAAGAATAGTTAGGCCTTAAATTCCTCATTGTTTTAATTCATCCACAGATTGTGCATGTTAATAGTTTGTAATAAAAGTAATACTACAACCACTTCATTTTACGGACTCAGAGTAAAAAACTTCATAATAAGGATGTTCTTGTGTGGAATGCATGTCTGAACAAGAAAAAAAACATTGATTTCTCAGTTGGGAAACTGAGACTTTGAACCTTCCATTGCACACGACTCAATCAGTTTGGGTTTCACATCAGCTCCTTAGAGAATTCAGTTCTTTTTGCTGCTGCTGTTACAACACACAAAAATCAAGGACCATTCATTCATTTTTGCCATCAAAATATGCGTCTATATGGAAACAATATTCAAAGTGAGCCTGGCTTTATCATTTGTTGTGGATACCAACCTCCAGAATCATTAGTTTCCCTCAATGGTAACCTCAATGGCCCAAAGCACTGCCTGTAAAAACCCCTGGGATTTCATTAAACTTATGCATTTCCATTTCAGGCTCCATTCTCTAACCTCTGTGTCTCTTCACAGTGCATTATCTGTTTTTTTTTTTTTTTACCAAGCTCAGATGAATAGATATCTCAGGGCTGTAACTGGGTAAACACTGAAGTGTTTTTGTTTTTTCCTCTTTTTCAATTTCTTCATTTTATAAGCCCTCTCCAGCCTCTGTATATCTGAAATTATAGTCCTCCACAAAGTGCAATTTGCCACTTTCGAGTCTGTTAGTGCCATGAACCACACATATTTGCATCATTAATATTGTGACCACTGCAACAAGGGAAAATGAATATTGTCTACAGACGCTCTTCTAAGCCCTCAGCCATAAATCGGCTATACACCCAAAACTGCATCAATTACTCATGTTTTCTATAGCCTCCACATTCAGAACACTGTGCTGCCTGTGAGTGTGATGTCACCTTAATTCCTGTTAAGATGTTAAACATGTTTCTCACTTAAGAACCACCCAAATGTATTTCTCAACAAATTGCATCACATGGCTTCAAATGAAAAATGATACATGCAGGAAGGGTGTTACTCTTAAGTAGGATCTGATCTTTTTTCCTTTCGCTACCGCAGGCTGAGCATCGTGGGTTTGGTGCTGGAATATTATGCTCCAGCTTGAAGGCACTAAGTGCAGCTTCCTGTTCTGCCTGGGAATCTGTGTTCTCATCTGCTCTGCCATTTACCTGAAGGCCAAGATCTCGAGCGCACCCGCCGCTCAGCAAATCTTTGTCAGCTGCAGACCTTTCCCCCAGTACTGCACCGCTCTCCTGACCAGGGGAGAGGAGACGGAATGGCAGCGGAGGGACTGCCTGGGGGAGGGCTACTTTCTGTCCAGCCAGCTGAACTGCTCCCGCATGGTGAAGGAGCTTCACTTCATCACCAGCCCGCTGAGCAGGGAGGAAGAGGAGTACCCTCTGGCCTTCATCATCACCATACACAAGGAGCTGGAGATGTTCGCAAGGCTCTTCAGGGCCATCTACGCCCCTCAGAATGTGTACTGCATCCACGTCGATGACAAGTCCCCGCTCCAGTACAAGACCGCCGTCCAGCGGTTGGCTGCCTGCTTCCCCAACGTGTTCCTGTCCTCGGTGAGCGAGAAGGTGACGTACGCCGGCTTCTCCCGCCTGAAGGCCGACATCAACTGCATGAGGGACTTGGTGAAGTCCCCCGTCCGCTGGAAGAGAGTCATTAACCTGTGCGGCCAGGACTTCCCAATCAAGAGCAACCTGGAGCTGGTGCGCTACATGCAGAGCAGTAAGTGGAGGGACAGGAACATGACGCCAGGCATAAAGCAGCCGTCCTCCATGAGGTACCGGACACAGACACAGCACAGGGAGATCAGGGGCTCCCATGTAGCTCCCAGAGGAAAAGGGCACAAGAAAGGCCCTCCGCCACACAAAGTGCAGATCTACTTTGGAACGGCCTACTACTCCCTGACAAGGCCATTTGTGGACTTTGTGTTGCAAAGTCAAGTGGCCAGAGACCTACTGGAGTGGTCCAAAGACACCTACAGTCCCGATGAACACTATTGGGTAACGCTGAATCACATAAAAGGTGGGTTGAGCCAAAATGACAAGTGTTTGGGTTTTGCAAACGCAAACTTAATCTCATGAAAGCTGTCTAATCACGTCCTGCCATCTTAAAATGGAAAAAAAAGGTTACAGAAGCTAGTAAGAAATTATGTTTGCTTAACTGTCCTCTACATTGCTTCTACACATCCAGCAGATAATGCTTATACATGCTAAAGATCTGATACTGCAATTTGACAGCATCCTTAAAAACTCTTTAAACATGTTATACCATTATGACTGTGTTTTTTATCCTATTTTTCTAGATGCACCGGGAAGTCACATAAATGGAGGCTGGGAAGGGGATATTCGGGCGATAAAATGGAAAGATCAAGAAGGAACCTCACACAATGGGTGTAAAGGTACTGTACTCCTCATTCATGTCATCTTCTGTTCCCACAACACAGAGACAAATTTCAAAACAATCTACAGCGAGAGTTTAGTTTTTTTTTTTTCCTTTCCAACAACTTCATTGGATGAGACTACTACCAAAGCATCAGCAGTGTGGTGTAGTGGTAAGGAGCAGGGCTTGTAACAGAAAGGGTGTTGGTCTGATTCCCTGCTGGAGTACTGCTGTTGTATCCTTGAGAAAGGTACTTAACTCGCAATTGCCTCAGTAAATATCCAGCTGTATAAATGGATAAAACTGGAATCTATGTAAGTCTCTCTGGATAAGAACATCTGCTAAATGCCAATAATGTGATGTAAGGTAAAAACATCAGGTAGAAGCCCCTCTAAAGTATTGGGTTTTGCTTGACAGGATACTACATCAGGGATATCTGCATCTATGGACTTGAGGATCTGCAGTGGATCATTGACAAGAACAGCATGTTTGCCAACAAGTTTGAGACAAAGACCTCCCCGGGGGCCTTAGACTGCTTGGAACAGTGGCACCGCCAGAAAGTTCTCCAGCAAGCAGAGGTTCCTATTCAGCCAGAGTGGCAACTTGCTATTGAGACTAACAAGGTCCCAAATGCCTCAAGAGGGCCTTCTTAGCTCCAATGATTTCCCTTGGCATCAGCACAACAGGTATGATGTGTTCAGTCAGACAATTTGTGGCTTTGGTCAGAAACAAAGTATACTTATAACTGATGGCTTACAGGAGGAGAAAATCTTATTACAACTCCAAGGATGGTCTACAGCACTAACACTTACTTAGTACCAAGTGCTGAAAATGTATTTCAAATTCATACAGCAACAAAATGAACTAAATACTTGACCATGGAATCTGATGTTACTAAGGGTAGGTATTAAGTGTTTTAAAAAAAAAAATCAACTGGCTATACTGTAGCCACTTTAAAATCGTACTGAATCGGTTATAAAGCAGATTTGCTCCTGCACACCCAAGTCTACAATTTTTCGGTTAAGGAACTTGAATAAATCATATCTGCCTTTGGCCAACTATTTTTCCACAAGACAAAGAGACGATGATGAGGACAATGTATTTTACATGCCCAAAATGACAAAAGAATTTTGTCAAAGCTACAAAAGACTGTTTTGAATCAACAGAATCTTGTGAAGCACTGTGTGGTCAAGAATAGGATCGGTGCCTCATTCAGGGCTGCGGGAGCTAATGGTGTTGTGTAAATGACGCACAATCATAAACACTTGAGAATTCAGGAGTATCCCCAACTGCATCACACAGTTACCATTAGAGGATTCTGACCCACTCAGAACAGGATCACACAGCGTACTCTGTTTGTAATTGCATGCAGATGGCACCAGGGATTCCGCTGCAAACTACTGCTAATGGCCATCTCCAGTGAATAAATGGTGTTGTCTTGTTTTATGTATTTACTTGAATGCAAAAGTGATGATTAGTTATCTCACTTCCAGGAAGAAAACGTGCAGTCCTTGGCTGCAGGCTCAAAATGGAAACTCTTATTGTTCTGAACATAGATGCTCGGGGGGGCAGCTTGTTTAAAACAGCAGCCAGAGATGCCCTGTTTGTTAGAAACTGGTTCTAAGTGCTGAGCCTACTTGTGTAAAAGATATGGCTTCTCAATTCCCAGAGAGAAGACAAGCCTCGTAAAATAGCACACCAAGTTAAGACAGGGTCTATACACACTGTAAGTGGTCTCTGACTACCAAAAACGTGAAAAAATCTCTGGTGACTTGCTGTATCTTAAATATAAATATATCAAATTCTTTTTTTTAATCTCTGCAAGACCCTAAAAATCCAACAGGTAATAAGGAATTGCAGTGATGTAGATATGTTTTCCTCAGGGATATATGGAAAGATATGACTTAATGTTGTGCCCCTGCGCAGCTTAGGTTTCATCATTTCTATACTTGTCTGTGCCTGTGAGAGATTATTAATGCATATATTTATTTATGCAAATTATTAACATAAATATTTATTATGACAATTTGTGTGTGAAATATAAATTTAAGTTCTTAAGTTAAATATAATGTAAAGTGGAATGTACTATGAACTCAAGTGTGTATTTATGCATTACTTTAGTGCCAAACTAAGCACAAAGTGTATGAAAAGGCACATGAAAGATACTGGAATACTACACAACTTTCTAAAAAACAAACAATTCCAAATATTAGCTGTAGAGCTTCTGAAAAAGTGTTATAATCAAACAATATTTGTTTGCCATGTACATAATGCTACATTCTGCCTGGGAAAAGAAACAGCTGCTGAAAGATCCAAGGATCCAAATGATCTTGTACCTGTACTAAAAAGTTTGAGGCAAAAGACTATAAATATTATACATATACTCCAATCTAATACCACAAATGTCTTGTGAAAATAAGTGTATGATGAACTAGAAAGCTAAATTGTAAGCACTGCATCTTCTGTCTGTTTGAAATTATGTGTCCATTCTTTTCAATGGACAACGAATGCTGCAATCTGTAAACAAACACTGCAAAGTTTTTATCTATAGCAACAAATGAGCCATTAAATTGTCCCAGTGTGCTGCTGCCACGTCTACAGCAAGGAGCCCACCACTACAGCGTCTGGTTCCCATCATCTGGCAGCTTAAGCGTGTAGCTGGCACCGAGCTGATAGGAGGCAGGGCGATTAAAGACAAACAGATCGTGTTTATCTTGTCCCCAGGACACCGAAGAAGCTTTTAATAAACCGTCAAGTGGTGTGGTCTGAGACGTTCGCTCACCTACGTCTGTACAGCCGCAGTGTGTAGCTGTGAACACAATGGTGTAGGGTAATGCTAAGAGGCCGTTATTAGACTCTGCATGCATGTTAGTATGACGTAGGAATGCTGCTCTTCTGATTGTTAGCTGATGTGTGACCACATTTTTCGTTTTGATGCTTTATTAATTACTGTGTTACTGTATACTCTGTGCCTATGTTCTTGTTGTTCCTGTGATATGTATTGAATGTATCCTGCCACGAAGACCTTGTAAGTCACTCTGAGTGAGTGTCAGCCAAATAAATAATATAGAATGCACTGACGGTGCAGTGCAGCAGTTTTCTTTAACAAGACTTTTAACCAACATTCAGTCTCCTGGGGAAGCCTTTCGTATCTGCCAAATTCGCAGATTTAGAGATTCACACATCACATAGAGATATTCTCCTCACAAAAATTTTAATGATTAAATACAAATGAAACTATACATAAAGTAGATACTCTGCCGTATCTAGTCCATGTACGATGAGAAGGCCACACAAAGTTTTGAGGCAGTTTGAAGACATGCCTTTGTGTGCCTAGTAGACATGTTACAAGGGTTATTTAACAAAAACAGCCAGTGACTGTGTGTGTCCTGGAATTTATAACCTTATCAGGCGCACAGCAACCACACAGTTAAAGGGGTTAAAGAGGGTTAAAAGCACAACTCATTGTGGCACAATAACATGTGTTTAGTGCTATATTTTTCTCACAAGTATAACATTTGAATTTTATTTATATAGTATATAAAGTCCTCATGTGTATCTACAATATGTGGTACCATCTATTTGGTGAAACTTGGTCTTGAAAATATATAGTCCATCATGCCTCACACTTGCGTGTAAAAGGGCAACAAAACTGCAATCAATTACAAAAAAATCTGAAGGACAAATCACTGAAACCGGAAAAGTCAATAGAGCAAATGTTAGGTTAATGATTCACATGTGAGAATAAAGGGAGAACAGGGCCAGCCTGGTCAAAGTGAAGGTTCAATTCAACAACTATGTGTTAGTACTCAACAGGACACTCTGTCCTCAAGATTAACATCTACAAAACAAAAAGCCTTATAAGCCCACAACTTGCTCACACTTAATTCTCAAGTATTTTAAAAACCACTTCTTCATATTTTTAAATTCTGTGGGTAACTGAAACTTCATCTACACAGGAACTCTAACGGTCCGCTATCACAAGATATGAGTACCCCGACCCTGGCCCTCAAAAAAATGTTATCAATTCTACTGCTGTCTGACAGAGGAAGGTGAAGATGAAAGATGAGCATAAACTACTAAAAACCACTCCTTATTTAAGTCATCTCAAAAACGTTGAACCTCCTTTCATCTTTGAGAGACTTCAAATACATTCAAAGCAGGCCCACATAAAAATGTCATGATTTGCTCCCTTCAATACACAAAGATATTATTCCATGATACACAGTAAGCTGAGTGAATACAAACACAAGTGTTTCTCCAGTCACAGCATGGACTAATTTTAAGTTTGATTAAACTGGATCAATTAGATTGAATTAGCTGTCCAGAACCTGTTTTCTGTTGTATGTGCAGAATCCTTTCATAGCACTTGACTTCCCCTCATAAGCACAATTAAAGAAGCTACAAGCATCTGTCGGCAGCTTTGCACTACTACACATTTGATAATAATGGGATCCAGCAATTCAGAACACCACAGAAAATAACAGCTGGGACACAGGGATATCCATCCAGACAACAGAACTGAGATTTATCATGAAAAAAGTTTTATCATGACTAGAAAGCAATCGTAACTTAATGGCAAGACAAAAATATAGGTTAAATTCTGCCAGCTCTCAGAACATGCTGTACTGCATGGAGGCAAATTTCAATGCACTGAAAGAACTGATCAGGTAAAATGCTGTCCATCATGATGGTTTTTGTTTGGAGATGCATTAATATTGCATGCTCATATTGCTACACTGCATTTTGTAAGGTCGGATGTCCTTACACTGGCACTGAGAATCATCCATTAGCATCACCTGGCAGGTATGAACTGACACTGGGATACCTCAGAATCTGCCCACAAATTAAAAGAAAAACATTTTTTAGTATGTAACCTGTTATGCAAACAAGAGCAGAAACTGAAAGTATGAGATAGGAGATATCATAAAGCCACATTATTTCGTGAGAACTTCACCAGGGGAGATTTGATCAGCACTGGAAATGCTTAAAAAAAGCCAGAACTGTAAAGATATGATTGTGACACCAAGCTCTTTTACATGAGACTGCTATGCTAACTTTAGTCACATCCTGCACTAAGTGGAATGCTTCACATAGATTGGTAAACTTCCATGTATACACATAGCCGATTGGTCAAATCACAGTGCTGAAAAAGACAAAACCCGTGCACTGCCCAGACAAGAGGGTATAAGACAGATGTCTACTCATCTCACACACTCCTTTACACTTTCCACACTGCAGCAGTATGGAAAAATGAGGAGTGAAACAGTGGATTACTTTACTTGCTTACAGTTGCAGATATTTGCATTTACACAAATATGCAAGCTTGGGTTATTGTCAACTGCTGCAATTTTTTTCAAAATGGCTTTTTCATTTCAAATGACACTGTACCTATTTTCATCTTGCATGTATGTGTTAGCGTGTGAGTGTGTGTATATATATATATATATACACACACACACTCACACACACATCAGTATATAATTTATACAAATGTATTCAGTACATTTCTACAAATCTACATTCTGTTGAGTTGTCTCTGTATGGAAGTGAAGTGGCTCGCAAACATCACCAACTGTCAAAGAAGCTCAAGTGAAAACCCTCCTGCAGGACCCTGTATGTTGCCATACAGAAGACAACTTGGAAGAGCTCAACCTTAAGACAATGACACCTGATGCCTGTAATTCTGGCAGCATGAAAATGTCCTAGTGCAATTTTTAAAGCATTTGATACAGTAAAGGCCTACAGTAAGACTCCAGACTTTGGACTTAAGAATTCCACTTCATCAGTATTAGAAGTACACTGAACAGATATTTTGACATTGATAAATGCGGTAATTTAGGTTGTAATACAGAGAATTTGGATTAAAATATCATTTTAAACCACATAAGCCATTGTGGCTTATTAGCTTAGCTTTCAACTTGTGCACATATGGAGGACAACATTTTATTAATGGATGGAGAATGGGTGGCAGTGTAGCATAGTGGTTAAGGAGCAGGACTCGTAACCGAAAGGTTACCGGTTCGATCCACGCTGGGGACACTGCTGCTGTACCCTTGGGCAAGGTACTTAACCCACAATTGCCTCAGTAAATATCCAGCTGTATAAATGGATAACATTGTAAGGATAGGTAACCTATGTAAGTCGCTGTGGATAAAAGCGTCTGCCAAATGAATAAATGTAAATGTAGAATGGTAAGGGAGGCACTGATGGTTAGCATAATGAAAATGACACAGTAGATTATACCTACTGGACAGGTTTATAATCGAAGGTTAGGAAAATGGTACCACATCTGATTTGTTATTACTTCATGTTCACCATGTATAGTTAAGCTTGTCCTTAGTCAGTTCTTACCTTGTGGCAGATCTCAGTCTTGACTTCCCTAAGGGCACGTTCCGAAAACACACAGCCACAGGTCTGTAAGTAGCAAAACCTGGGAGAGACGGGAAAACATGTACATCATATTGAGGCAAGCACAGGATTTTCACTTCTCTGAGAGCAAATTTAATATTTAATATATTTAATAATATTTGATCTTAGTTATCTGAATTATAATTCCTACTATAGTCCAAAAGTTGAAACATTTTAATGCACAGCTATGACTTAATTTCATCACAGATGATGCAACTGGTCAATAGCCATTCAAGACCTTGTAACTTGATTTCCTGATGTGTTAAAATCAAAATGTATGAAACAATAAATGTGATATTTTCTCTGAAAAATATAAACCACTGTTTAACCAGTGTAACTTTATTATGAAGGCAAGGGGTATAAGCTGAATGACCCACTCTAAGATGTGCAGTCTGCTGTAGGCTGTCATGGATTACTCCTTATTTAATCTTGTATTCTTAAAACGTAGGACACTGATACTTGCAGCGGCTGCAATATGCAATTCTAAAACATGCAGGAACACACTGGATTTTACTGATGATGTCACTGCGTCTTGGTTTATCCCTCTAGATCCCTGTTCTTATCTACAGTATTTCAATCTCTTGCTTTCGCTTCAAATATTTACTCATGCACACATGCCCTCTATGCCCTTGAACTACATTTTCCACTAATCAGCAGACATAAAAAAACTAATTCTTGTAGACTAAAAACACAGTCATGGAAACTACCTTGGTTCCTAGAACTCAGACATATCTTAAGCCTAGCTCGCATTCTCACCCGCTTGCTCACTCCTCATTCACACACACACACACACACACACACACACACACACACACACACACACACACACACAGAGACAACCTAAATTTACTCATACCGAAAAGACCATACTGGACTATCTTTTTCTGCTTAATTTTAATTTGCATAAGAATATTTACAGATGATATTCCATACATGTGTGCTTGCTTGTGACCTTAAATGAATGTGTGTTCCTAGCACCCAATCACAACTGTTTTTATTGTTGTCCAATGCGTCCCTTATTAGTGTTAAAATTTATGACTGATTAATAGCTTGATGATTAATAACTGCTTTACAGATCAGTGTTAGTTTTATTGTTCTTATTGCTGTGACTTTCATGTTGCTGGGGCCGCTGGATGCAGGAAACTCTTGGGCAGCACAATACTGAATTTCAATGAAAAATGTCTGACTTTTTGGCTACAAAGAGTTCAATCAAACAGTTTATCTTGCAAACAGAGAGAGAGAAATGGCCTTACTTGTGCTTGCCATTCATTTCCAGACCCACAACAGGGCAGATGAACATAGCACAGTGAAGATCTTCATAGCGATCGCCCTTAGAGTTCATCCTCTCCCCCTCCCAAGCAGGGTTATCTGTCAGATTCAGCTCTTTCACATCCTGCCCGCAGAGTAGAGGGACAGAGAGACACACACACGCTCTTGACTTTCCTGCCGTCATGGAAAGTCACTGGTCTTTCCCTTTGTACAATTATGGGGACACACTTAACAAACACAACCAGTGTTCCCATGCATCTTAAACTGAGAAACGTTCATTAATTACATGTTGAAAGTACATGACTGCAAGATGAAGGTTCCAGGCAAACCTTTATCCCACGGATATGCACTGCAACCTCTGTGTTGGGTCTCTCTGCAGATTTGTCCAGCAAGTACTCAATCACAGCATCCTTATTGTAGAGTCTACAGACATGGAGATAGACAAATCATGCAGTTGATGGAATTAAATTATGAACAATTAAGTCTCCCACATTGCCAATAATCAAATCTACATAAAGGGAACAGAAACAAGGCAACTGGAAGGACAGATTCTTACATTTGCTTTTAAATATGGTCTTTTAGTCTTTGCACTTTTTGAAGGTAACTTTGAAACAGATGTAAAAGGAAGTAAGCAATGTATTGCAATCAGTAAGTTTCTCTTCATTTGTAGACTATTAGAGTGTGTTTTCTTTGATTTAACAACCCAAAAAAAGGTTACACAGCTGAACCATTTACTGCTTTCTTTCTCAGTTTGCACCATTTTGATGATTCAGGCCTTTCTCACATTTTTAGTAGCAGCAGTTTTTAGTCTTTTCACTCAGTTATCTTTGAAAATAAAGCAGTTTACCTTCCCAGTTCACAGGCGACAATGGGGCGACGAAGTTTCTCCTGGCTTAGAGCACAGTAACTCCAACGCGCAATCAGTTCTGCATTTTTGTCAACCTATGTTGAGAGCAAAGAAAACAAATACAACTATTACATTGCCAAGTTAAAGTAAAGAGAATCCAAACTCTCCCTTGTAGGTTAATTATTTGTTGATTGGCGAAGTTTGTGCAGTGCACAAAAGCTATGCATGGAGAGAGGCTCAATATTAATGCGCTTATTTTGGATTCTGTGATCTATTGACTGTGATGTATGATAGTGTGTGTATTTTGTCTAGTCAGGTTGAACTTAACTTGTGGTAGGGCTTGAATATTGTTATGCTCTCACACACTGGTCTGACACTCAAATAACTTGAATGGATACACTTCTGTTCTTTTATGCTGTACGTCGCTCTGAAAAGGACATCTGCTTAAATAATGTAACGCAATGAATGCAATGTAATGAATACACCTGAACACCAAATGCAAGGGCTTAATACACTGGGCATGCATATAGTCATTAAATAGGTTTTTTGTGACGGTAAATTCTATCCGTCATAACACAATTGTATGCAACGACAAAAGAAACGTAACAAATTTAGCAACGTACATCATGCATCTCATTTCAAATACAGGGTCGACCTAACATGCAAACTGGCATTTTCTTCCCCAATGAAGTATCAGGGCACTGTGTCAGGTAGGATCAGCGAAATGAATATTTCAGCATGCTGCCTAGCTAGCTGCTAACTATTTTATTAATCCACGTTAACAAGCTATCTAGTTATAGTCAAGCAGGTCTTAATTCAAGCTAGCTTCCTAGCAGCACTTTGGCAGCAGTGTTATTTGCCAAGTAGGTTAGCTAGGCATCACCCTAGTTAACGTCTGGTTAATTTTGTAACAAAAGAACGAGCTAGCTAGCCTCCCACCAAATAGAAAACGGTATTCATAGCAACAGGAGTTGTTAGCTACGGAAGCTAGCACCTAGCCAATTAGCATTGCTGACTATTAGGTTGGCTGGGTTCAGGTTATAATATTTATAACAATTAAAGCACCTAATCAGATAGTTAACAAAAATAACAACATTTCATTTAGCTAGCTGCCGTAAAACGTGAAAACAGAGATAAGTAGCTTTTGGTAGCTAACTGACAGACAAGGCCTAAACAAAGCTAACGTAACTTAGCAAGCATACCATCAAACTGATCGCAAGCAAACGAGTTACCCACCTTTTCGACCTTTTTGGGTCCTTTCACCAGCTCATGTCTTTTAGGAATTGTTCCACCGTCGCATCCCATTGTGACAGTTTGATTAGGGAAGTCCCAATTTAATAAAAATAGGTGCAAAACAACTTCTTGGTGGCCACCAGAAGGGAAAAAGCCTTAAACTGTACACAAACAAGAAATTTGCACGAAGACAGTCCGTACAAATGGCTCTTTCTTTGGCTGCTGCCACCTAGTGTCTGGATGCCTTCATAAATCGACAAAATAAATAAAATAAGTAGTTCAACATCTTGCCACTAAGGAGCGGTATATGCATTGTGTAACCATAGAGTAATTTTTTGTGGGCCACACAGCAACATTTTGAGATGTCAATCTGTACTGAGTCCTTCAGGTTCCTTGCAATGCAGACACCTTCATATAATGTATATACCAGTCTGTTAGTTACCATGTAATCTCCCTCTTTTGACTGTCTATTACCTTGATAGATTCCCTTTAACCATTACAAGTTACATAGCTAACCCTTTTTTTGGCTGCAACTCGGGGACTAGTAATGTCACTTACTCCTACACTGCATGGCTCTAGAGGATGAGAAGACACATAGAATTAGCTAGAAAAGTAGTCTAACTCTGTTTATTGCCCCTAACCACTGACTCTCACCATACTGCCAAAACAGACCAGGGTACACAGAGTTAATGAGTATTTAAAAAGAATTCTTCAATGCATTATTTGGAGAAAGTCTCTAAATCAACAAATTTTCACCTGGTCTGTACTTAAATTGAATAAATATTGCATTTGAATTTGGCAAAAACTCATCACATTGTAGCAGCAATGTTATAATCTTACATGTGAGTTAGTTACAGTTAGACCTTGCCTTTGACTCAAAAGATATTTAAGATGGATCATGAGAAGCAACTGACTTGAAAATCTCAGAGAGGCATAGGCCTACTCACTCTGACTCACATATTAATAGTTTTGGAAAAAAAACTCTGACTCTGACTCAGACAGTTAATAGGTTTTTTGTCTCTGTTTGACTGAAGGCTGAGGATGAAGGTTTTATAAGAAGATGGCTCAATGAGAGGTAATTATATCTATTTCCTGTGCCTTCCAGAGGGCAGATTGGTTTAGCATTGATGTTCACATCAGAAGTGACCATTAGTTTGTGGAATGGTAGCTTGGTGAGAACCCTTGTGGCTTCATGATTGATTCATTCCTAGAAACTTTGGCAAAAATAGTCCTATGTCACTTTATTAAGAATAATGGAGAAAGACAGAGAAGAGGTCTTTTGTAGAAGAGGTAGATGCTGTTATTTAGGATTCATGATTTACTCTTGTGAATAAAATGTAAGAAGTGTTTTCACTGTCAAAAATTGTAAGGCAAAGAAATAAAAAAAAGTTTTCTTTGCTCCTTTACTTCAATTTGTTTGATTTTCTCTACCAGTAATGCAGAAATTGTGTTACGGGTCTGATTAGATTACCTCTGTCTCACAGCTAAATGTTTTGCTATTTGGATTCTCATTAGGCTTGAGTGCTCTTTCTGTTAGTAAACTCTATTTGAAGTCTTCATTTACTTGGCTAGCGTAGCCATAGTCCTAATTTTCCACTCTGTGGCTACTGCCTCCTCATCTAGTTGTAACACATGTGGTAGTGCTTCAACTCTTAGTTTTAAAACTGTCTGTAAGCTTCAATCACCCTCTAGTCGTTTATGTGTGCATAAACATCGGAATTGCAAATTGTGCATCCATTACAGCAGGTCCTCAGCCTAAGGTCATCACTTGTGTCCAGCTTCAAATTATTCAGTTTACCTCTCATAAATGTTCTGCAACAGTGCTAAACATAGTAACCATAACACTGGTCCTTGTATTGTTGAAACCTAAAGATTAAATCTAAACCTGCAGAACTCCTTATAGTCTTTACACACACACACACACACACACACACACACACACACACACACACACACACACACACACACACACACACACACACACAATTTATATATATGGCAGGAACTGCCTCCTCAAACCAGGAAGAAAAAAAGGGTGTGTGGTCTTCCTGGTGTCTGATGCTACCTTTGCAGCTAGGAGGACATCGTGACCAGGATTTCTTCTAGGCCAAATATGTTTGCGTAAATGGGATCCAATACTTGCAATCAAATCTCAAGCTTGAACTGAAGTGCAATCAATTCAAAGCAGCTCTCAGAGACGAGGGCAACTTTAATTGCAGACATCAGGCAGTGCAGGGCACCGAGTCAAATGCATTTACCGTCCCTAATTGGAAAGGAATTGCTGTGTTTGTGTTGGCAGCGTCTGCCAGACCTAGACGGGGCCCAGTCACTCTGCAGCAACCAGCTACAGAAACCTGAGGCCATACCTCGCCTTGTCTTTCAAACTTTAACAGGGGACAGACATGGGAAAATCACAGAAGGAACACAATGGATGATGATGAGAACTTGGCTCTATTCCAAAATAGTTGTCCTTTGCCATGAAGAAAAGTTGTTCTTCATGGTATCTATTCTGTAATTTTAAACAAAAAAAAAATTCAACAACTGTTTGCAGAACAAATTTCCCTTCAATTTTATTATGTCTACTGCTGAGAATGCAGAGTAGTGCGAAGTATTTCACTTTTACTAGTTGCTTCACATATTTGTACCTGTGCGGTTCTCAGCAACTCGCTAATTTAAAATGTCAGTGCTATTGCAAATGAAAGCTTTGGTGGAGGGAATGTGCTGAACTTTAAGTGAACAGGCTTTTCAGAGCACTGACTGTAAATTGGATGAAATTCAGGTCCTTTTTTTAGGCAAAACCATACACTTTCTATTTGGTTGTCAGTCCTTGTTATGAAATATAGAGTGTTGAGGTTGAGCTATTGATTTTGCAAGCTCACATTTAATGAGAGGAGTAGTTTTTTTTAATAATGCAAGTACATTATTTCATCTGCTATTTGGACACACTGCTGCCAGTTTGGTATTGCTACTGTGAATGGTCTCAAACCACCCATACTGACCCTATACAGATATCCATATTACTGAGACTGGAAAAGGATTAACTGTGTGATATTTAATATACCGTATTAGAAGTAACATTAACACACAAGAAAACATTGCATCATACAACCACATGCCCATCTCTGCTTTCCCCTGCTGTTTTCAGTGTTTACTTTGACAGCCCTCCTTCACTCCGTTGGAATTTTCATGAAGGGAAACATTAGCTACAACCAGTGCTCTGTGCTTTGGATCCAGCTGTTGACTGAAAATCCTCCACCATCCATTTTCATCCTAACTTGAGGACATATCTGCTATTCCCTCTGTCCATAGACAATGTTTGTCTCAGAGGCACACTGGGAAATGTAGTTCATAATTAGCATGAACCTCTGTAATGTATCATGGATGTTATCTAATACATTTGGGCCTCACAGAAAATGAAATTTATCCCCCAAATTCATTCCTGTTCCCCACTCTACCATCCAGAATGCTTCATTACCTCTGATTGTGACTAGGCTATTTCTGTGGTTCCCAGCATTTACAGATACAGTGTCTATGGAATGGTTGCGACAGGTGAAGAAATTGCTTAGATGGAGATGTCTAAAGTAGACATAACTGGTGTATCACAGATTTCAAATTTCTTTTTGAAAAGGCATTTCTTTCACATCTGACTTTTTAAATGTGAATATTACAATGCTTGAAGGGTCCAAGTGTTCCAGGCTTCTTTGTACAGGGTATGTGTGGGATATGATACAGTAGTCATATGTGTGTGGGGGAGGGGGGGTGGACACAGAAAAGCCTATACATTGTACATCACTTGTGTCCCAGTGCTGTACTTCCAAGGTTTTTTATTTGCCCACTAATTTTCCCACTCTCCAGGCCGCAATTTCAGTATAGTTCACGCTCAACACAATTTTTTCCATGAAGACAGAAAAATAGGAGTCGAAGCACATACCAGGCTAACTGGTAGGCTGAGGTTTAGGAAAATACATATTTCAGCGAGTCTGAGTGGAACAAACTCCCAAGTCGCTGGCCGCTTCAGGCTGATCTGGTCTCATTAGGGCGAGGGAACAGGAGAGAGGTTCTGACAGCTCGCTGGCTTGGGCGGGAGTTGCACACTGAGACCGGGACATACCTGTGGCCAGCCTGTGTACTCTTTCTGGGCATGTGGCACGAATTGCACAGAAGGGGGTTTGCCATGAATCCAGGGTTCTACTACAGGGGAGTTCCACCGAGTACCTCAGTAATAACAGCCCTCCATCCTGCCACATGCGGCTGAATATAAATGAACGTATAAATGTTTCTGCCCGCCCCGGGCTCTGCTGGAGACTCCCAGGCACACTCATCCTGGATGGAGCGATACGCCTCCACCCCCACGGACAGCTAGCAAATAGAATCCAGAACCAGATCAAATTCGGAAGCAGAAAAACCGTTTCCACGCGGCCTTGGATGCCATGTCTGAAAGCTTTGCGATCGGGGTCTCCGATGTTGCATCTACTTCATTCTGTTTATTTTTTGTTGCCTGGGCCAAATGAAACCGCGTCTCTGTATTTGCTTGAACCTCATAGCTTTTCCATTGCATTCTTAAAATGAACTGCAGCCTTTTGTCTCCAGTCGATCCACCGGTACAGTTTCTCGGGAACATGTGTTTTTCATAAGGGTCTTTGAGTCTGGCCTTGCACAAATGTTTTGGAGCGTTCCTTCTGGAATAGGGCCGTCTTTACAGCAGAGACTAATCAGCTGTAAATTCTGTTTTAAAAAGGAGAGCAGAGGGATGGAAGGAGTTAATCTGCCGGCCCGTTGCACAATAATTTTCCCAAAGGAAGAAGAGGGGGGCAAAAAAAAAAAAAAAAGAGAGAAGAAAAGCTCTCGCGTTTGACAAATGATCTAATAAACGGGGAAGGAGATTACAGGCTGTGTGCCCGTAGGGAGAGGAAGTGGAGCAGTAAATATTTTTAAAGGCTGTCAATAAATTTGCAGTGTTGAGTTGAGAGCGGAGTCCGGGCATCAGCCCGTCAGCAGGTTCCTGCACAGCCCTGCCTGTCCTGACAGAGGCTCCACAGAGCGGACGTGCGAGGGTGCCACCTCCAGCCGCAAAACCCGCCTCCGCACACACACACACACACATAGACACATGCACACACACGCACGCGCAAGCATCTTTCCCACGTTACAGCCACACAAAGCCACAATGAAACACTTTCAGCTGGGGGTAATGCGCAACTTTGGAACACAAAGGTCGCTGAAGTACAAACCTCCCAAAAAAGCTGAGACTGAAAACAATGCAGAATTGCACAATACAAAGTTGTCTTTGGAATGTGGTACAGTGGTAATGGTGAAAACGTGTTTCAATCCAAGACTAAGCCAGTTACACTCATCCGAAAACAGCAGTTTACAAAACAGACATGCAGGTGGCACTGGTTAGGATACGGCATGTTGTTTTCGTAAGTCTGGGAAAACCTCTCGTCATCATTTTAGTTTCCATGACATATCCTATTGTTTGCAGGCATCTGTGTGGGTTACTACTAATTATATTTTAGAGTCCTCAGATGTAACATATCATTAATCCCTGTACCTCTGGCTGGTGATGTGGTCCAGGTCCAGAGCTCAGGGGTTTTTTGTGGAAAGCAGCTGTTATGTGCTGCTTGCTGTGGTATACCTGGCCATGCACGTATCCCATTAAAGTCAACCTTGCTCACTTTCCCACACATTTAACTGCAGTTGTCAGTCACCAGCTAATTAAGGGTGATTTAAAAGCCCACCTCTAGCTCTATTGCTTAAATAGATCCCCCGAGCATTTCTTTTTTTGTCAAGGTGACCAGGTTGACTGATAGCATGATGAGATAATCACGGACATTCACAGAAGTAGGCTGTAACCTGTCTCTTGTTCCAGTTCTGTTGAGTTGAGTGAGAAACTGATTAAAACCTGTCCTGTGTATATTGATGTTGGAATTAGTGTAGTAGAGACAGACGTAGGAGTAGTAGAATTTAGTATTTGATGATTTATTCAATGCTAACATAGGTATGATTTCCCCTAAAAGGTTAATCTAAATATCTAATAATGTATTTAAAATTTTGATTGGCCCAAGTACATCTCCTTGACCTTTTCTAGCCAATCGATACTGCCAAAAACAGTCTGTGTGTAGATATATATGTACAGGTGTACTTTAGTTGCATTTAACCTGCACTGGAAACACTGGTAAACACCCTCTCTGTTGCTTAGATGAAATTTTAAATGATGAAGTAAAAAGTGTGCATGTGTTTAGCTTCACAGAGATGAGTCTGTAAAACCTGTACTCCACAGGAAGTCTAAAATGCATACACTAGTGAGCAAATACTGCATGTATTCACTGTCTTTATTTTTAAATTCCTTTGGTGAATTGTATGTGAATCAATCCGAAAAAGTGTAGAGGACAAAGAAACATGTTTGGGACAATGGAGAAGAGTCAGATTTAAAAGAAAGAAGAAGAAGAAGAAGAAGAAGAAGAGAAGGAAATGAAGAGATGCAGAATCACAATATGACGCAGACTAGCCAAAATGTCAGATTCAGCCTCAGGGCAATACATAAGATTTACTGTTCATTAGCATCAAGCAGGTGACTAATGGTTCCCTCTGATTATTTCAGCAATGATGTATATGTAGCCCACATGAACTTTTGAACTACAGTGCAACTAGGGGTGAACATAGTGTGAGTTATGTTTGGATAACGATGTGTTTAAATATCTCGTGATCAATCAGTATTAAAGTATAAGCATTAACGTGAGTCAGGTGTGCCATTTTATATTAAGGGTGGCTTAGAGTAAAACATTACCGTACCATAAATAAAATGTTCTCTAATTGAAGGATAGCAAAGCAAAGCCCCATGCAAATGCTATCCTCTTTCTGTCTACATGCATAAGGATAGGTATTTTCATCAAATACTTGATATCCTGTCTAATACAATTAAAAGTATTAAAAGCTACGTCTCTGTATGTCGCATCAATCTTTTCTGCCATATGAAATGGTTTGTTTACACAGCATATGAACAATATGTATATACACACACAGAATTCTATCTGTGTGTAGGGAGAGAGGGATATTTAATGCGAGCAGAAACTGTATTCTCAGCCTTCCAATTTCTCACAAATTAAAATGCTTTCATGATGATGGCATAGCGGGGCAAGGTATAGGTTTCCATGGCAGAGAATTACAGTGTCAGAATGAATTAATGCTGTTGGGATTCTCAAGAAACAAGATTCCTCTATGGTAGCCCTAATTTGAACACTGTCCTTTGCTTGACTCTCTCATAACCTCTCATCTTTCCTGAACTAGCTGGCCATAGAGTTCCTTGCCATTAAAGAGAAATGTGCACAGTGGATGTTCATAATACATCTGTGAATACAAAGCTTGCATTTCCACATAGCCATTAAATCCATTATTGTATTGTTGATTATGCTAGTAGGTATTTTTTTTACATAATTTCAAATAATTAAAATCCTACTCTCAACGATTACTGTAGTCATATTCAAAAATATCAATTATTTTTGCCTTTCTGCTTCCAGCAATGTCATACCATGTTATTGTCTGGTTTAAAAACAATATATAAAATTCATTTTTTTCATTAGGACAAGAGAACATAAGTTTATTGACAAGATCAGTTTATTCAGTTCATGTAGACTCATCTTTTTGACAACAATCTAGAGTGAATCTGTACATCCAGGCCTTTTCTTGAAATTTCTTTAAGTGTCTCTGCCTCAAGTTTGAGTCCTAGTAACATACTCTGTGCACCTCTGTGCAAAAAAAAACTTCCAATTATCAGTGTGATAATTTCCTTGAATTAATTTCCAACTATGCCTTCCTGTTCTGCTGACATGACTTGGGTTTAAATATTTTGTATGGTCCTCTTTGTTAATCCTTTCCAAAAATTAAAAAAACAAATCCACCCTGAGCCAAGACTATAGAGATTTCAACTTGGAACCAATCAAAACCACCAAGCCATTCTGAGGAAGAAAGCAATTCAATCATTGAAAGCCAAGAAAAAAAAAAACAATAAAAAGATACAGTCAGCCACTTTCAGTGGAATCAGCCTTATCATAATAATCAACCTTATATTCATAAGGGTCAAAAACTGTAATTGGACAGAGATGTGGTCTGAAACTTTGGCTGCCAAGGGTGGAGGTGAGAGCTGAAGCAAGTGACAGGCTCTGTCGAAAAATTCTTGAATCTCCCTGAATTCTGTTAGCAACAACAAGTTAAACCATTTTTGCTAAAAAAAAAATCCAATTAGCCCATGTCCACATTTTTTATGTGCTGACATGTAGAAATAGAGGGGACAATAAATTCACTTTATTAATGTCATTCCTTCCTGATAGACCATTTTGATGTCATCAGCACAGTGTTAGGGTTGCTGTCTGATTCCGCTGGCCTATAACATACTCCTACATAGAGGTCCTGCTCCTTTTCTCACAGTTATTTTAATACAAATCTCCTTGTAATTGTATTGTAATTCACCCCATTCCCCTATATTTTGTGAAGTCTGTAATGCCAGGTATGTCATAGCCACCACTTATCACCGGCATTTCAAACTGCAAACTTGCATTTTTAATACTTTTACTATCCAAACAAAGGCACTGCAAAGCATTATCTGTACTACATTTCACCCCTCCCCCCGCCCCTGCCTTCTCCACCCCTGATTGTACAGTCACCCCTATTAAAATTATGCATCAGCCATTTTTTAATTGAGACCATATATTACTGCTGTCATTAGGAGTATTCCTTGATACCTTCCTCCTGAGCAGTCTGTACTTCCCTACCTTTAACCCTAATTAAGCTCCCTTCCCACAACCCTCCACCAAGTCCCTGGTTACTTCTAAGGTTCTTTTTAAGCTTATTTTGCCCCATTGCATCCGTGCAGCTCCAGTTCAAGTCTAACTAGTCCCATTTGTAAAGTTCTCCAGTGCCCCATAAACCTAAACCTCTCTTTCCTATACCAGCGTTGTAGCCACACATTAAATCTCCATATAAAATATTGTTTCCTTGGGCGAACATGTGGTACCAGCAGAATAGTGGAGAAAACATACATAAAAATGCTGCTGTTAATCTTAGTAACTAAGTCAATAATTTTATCTTGCAGAACCTCAGGCAAACCCTAGCATCTATTCGCTCCAATATGAGCCAAGACCACTGAATCCACAGCCACTTTGGCCCTGAACTGGTCCACACATTCCAGGAAGTCTCCTACCTTCACACCATGCTGGCAACACACTGTTCAAGACTCCTTTTCACTGTTTTCATATCACTGTGCTGCATTAATATCTCAGCTTTGATGGATTGTAAAACAGTGCTACAGTCATTCCTTCTGCAAGAAAGGTCAATTTAAACATCACTTTTTTATTTTGCATTTGGACATTAAATGTCCTGTTCTTCATCAAGATCTTTCTTTTTTGTTATTACTTGTTTGCTTGTAAAAATGCAAAGTTCTGTACTGTTCTTTGTCTTTGTCTTTTGTCTTATGATTATTCTGCTTTGGTGTGCACTCAACTTGTACCACTGTTTTTCAGGAAGACATATTACATTTGGTTCACACTCACTGACCCACTTCAGGGGTGTTGCTAGTGCTCTGTTAGTTGGTGCTATTAATAAATTATCAAGTTAGTTATAATTTTGGAAACTGAAATGAAAGTTTGATTATTACTCTCCCAATAAGACTGTATGGCAGGACATGCAAACTCATGATTCTTTCACTTCACAAAGATGCTGTCAACGTATCTCCAGATGTCATCCAATTAGATTACATTCAAATGATTCTTTCTGAGCCATCTACAGAGTCATTTTCTCAAACAAAATAAGAAGAAAAATCCACCATGTTTGTTTTAAGCTCATTGTTCCCTTTTGGTAACTAGGTAGAGAAGCTAATTAAGCAATTGATTAGATTAGTAAAACAGATTGAGGCTACTGATATAACTAATAATCTCCATTTTAATTGGTGTAACACCATATGTACCCTCAACCACACCTTAACTAATACCCTTTACCATAACTTACCTATCCTCTTTACGTGTACAATAACATGTAGTCTATTAACCCTTATCACAAATGCCTACTGCATCATACACTACATACCCAATCTAGACTTGTCCCTGTATAACATGACATGGGTCATGTGCTTTAACATACAATAAAATTTTAAAAATTAAATATTTTTCAAATGCAGTTCCATAGACTGAAAAGTGTTTTTACATGAAAACAGTTTGTTCTTTCACTATACAGTTCAAAACTGGTCTCTTCAAAAGCATATCTGGCGATCCATTTGAGTTAGACACACCTACTAGTCTACTTTCTGTGGATCAGGCCTGTAAGATTAAAAATTTGCCAAATTGGATGTTTATTTAAAAACATTACACATTCACGAGAAACACTTGGTTGACGATCACAAAATAAATAATGATAGTGTTTGCCCAAAATGACTACAGCCCTTGAAAACGCATCGGCTGGATTTTGACACACGCAAATACGGCTAAATTAAGGCTCATATGGCCCTCCAGGCCCTGAGTGATGTGATCGCACAGGATGTCCATCTGCGAGAAGGAACAACAATGACCACCTCTAACATCACCCCACCCGGTTCAGCACGTAATGTGGCAGAATGTCTGCTAAAACTGCAGCGATGGGTGGAAAATAAACACAGAAATGTGCAGCCACATGGGTGTTAACCCAATTACATCTCGTTAAAGTGAAGGCAAAAACACATCTCTATAATTACAGCGAAATGAAATTTGTGAGACCTCCCAGTCCTGTGATTTCAAGATGAATTACAAATAAGAAATTTACCACCCCTTCCCTCTCGACTTAAATGCTGTGCACACACTTCACATTAATTGCTCTCCGCTTCAATGCAATGCCATTATGTATAAATTTGCAATAGCATTCAAAAATGTTGAGGTCAGAGGCTTTGTATGGCCTTGGCTATCGGGATAAATGACGAGATTAATATCGGAAATGATATCAGTACTAATGAACTAGTGTGGAGCCTTCTGTCAGTGGGTCCTCTCCGCCATTTAAGTGTTACAAAACATTTTTCCGCTCAGATGAACTTGAGATGTGTACAGGCTTGCTTGTCAATGGTTGATTGCATGGAAACGGGGCCAGTGGTTGTGAAATCACGGGGTCAAATTAGGGAAACAAAAGCGAGAAGCCGAGAGGCGGGATGGCTAATCTGGTTGCAGGGCTGGGGGGTGGGGGCTCCTCTCACGCCTCCCCTCTCACGCCTCCCACCCTGGACTCCACAACAACAGTGTCCGTGCCAACAGCGAGGGCCGGGAATCAAGCAACTGCTGAGTTCCGGGGTTGGTGGGGGTGGGGAATCAGGCAGCAGTGCAAACCTGCCAAAGGTAATTAAAGTCCAAAAATACACAGTTATGAAGCATTCGGCTTAGGTTTATGCCAGGACTGAATACTAAGAGGGCATGGCCACCTGGGGTAAAGACACTTTATTAATCATCTGATAAACTTTAATTACTCAGAACTAATAATACATTAATTACACCAATTGCGTACCTTAACTGGGAATAGTTTTACCCCCCTGTGGGTAATTATCAGTGATTCGTTTACGCAGAATTGATGTCTGTATCGTTTACCTCCAGATTCTTGATTGTTTCACCCCTCCCAGAACACCAACATGCAAACCATTCTGCTCAAATCAACTCCACCTTGCTGAAATATGATGGTCTGGGTAAGTCTGGCTTTTTAATCACAAACAATATGAAAGAAAAATAGGTCAGATTCCTGTGAAATGCAGATCCCATGAACTCTAATGACTTTGACTTCTTGCCAGCCACTCGGACACACACATACACACACATTTACACAGACACAAACACACACACACACACGAACACACAGACATGCGCTCACACTCATGAACACACACACACACACACACACACACACGAACACTCACACATGATACTGAAGAAATAGCAAGTTGGACCACCTTCTCGGATAAACTCAAGGATTTATTACCTTAAGGATTTAAAGCAGCTCCACAATCCCTTAAAGCACCTCCACAATCCCTGCCATTGCTTTGTGTGGTACATAATGGCAATAAGGTATATGAACATTTCCCTGAATCTGTATGTATCTCTAGTATTCATATAAATATTTAACATTATGGCATGCAGGAATATAAACATTCAGTTATGTTCTATTCTTCTTACTATTGTTATTGCTATATGAACACTGCTGCTTACATTCCAACTGCTGTCACTTCCTTCTCAAAGACAGGTGCAGCTTTGTAAGGTACTGTATTTTGTACTGACAATGTTTCCTCACACACACACACACACACACACACACAGAGTAATGTCCTCAGGAGCTCACAGCTGTCACTGCTTCCTAAGATTAAGGCAGGGCTTAAGACATTCCAGTTTAACTAAGCACTTCCACAAACCATAGCTTTGCTTTGCTTAGTAAACAATGGAAAAAAGGTGTCGCACGAGGCATTGTGTGCATCCCTGCTTACCAGGTGTGGCCCTAATGGCTCATTCTTTATTCACCTGCAGTCCCAAGGCCTCAGCAGACATGAAGCTGTCTAAAGAGCAATGTGTCTTTCCATTACATTATCATGAGGTGCAGCTATCCCTGGAAGCTCCCTGCCCATCTGGCCACAAAATTTCTGTCTTTCCCCATGACATCACTGTCACTGTCACTCAGGATGTATCTGTCCATGTTTGCTTGGATGTAGCGTGACAAATACCACATGGCAATCTAATTGCAGGAGATCGCTCGATTTATATTGTGTCATTCCAGGCTACTTTGTGATATGATACATTTACATGCAGACCTTCCCTCACCATATGAAATGTAACTGTACCCTTGCCACATTGTACAGTAGGCAGCCTAATGTACCTGGAGCTACCTGCTTTCAGCTGCCTGTCATATACAGTGATACGTGGAAATTAACTTTGTTCATGACCATGTATAATCCACCTGAGCACAAATTATCAGAAACTAGCCATACATTCAATGTACTTGTGTATCTCCCAGGTGGCAACTCATATGTACCAAATATAATTTGTTTCTTATATGTATCTTGTTACTAGTAGTGGTAGAAGTAGGACATCTATATTACACACACATACACACACATATAAACATATACACAGATAGACACTTGACACACCAGTTGATCTAGACAGCATATAGGAGGAAGCCTACTACTTGGAGGAAACATACATGTAGACAAGAAGAATATGCAAACTCCTAAGCAATGACAAAGTCTACCCCAGGACCAACAGCACCATCCTGTCATCCTATTCAGTATTACCATCATCATTAGCATTAGCATAGAATAAGAGTTAAAGCAGCCGTATTAGTGGTTATCTACCTGTATTATTCCCTTATCTGAAAAGGTCAGGCTCAGCACCAGGAGAAAATACAGAGGGGTGCAATTGCAATCCACGCGGGGGCCACAAAACGTCATATCTTAAAAAAACGTAATAAATGCTATGCAGATATCGGGATATAAGGAGACAACTGGGGGTGCACTGAGGTCCATCTGGGGGTGCGCTGAGGTCCGTCTGGGGTGCGCTGAGGTCTGTCTGGGGGTGCGCTGAGGTCCGTCTGGGGGGTGCAATGCGCCCAAAAGCACCCCTGTAGCAGCACCAGCCCTGCGAGAGGCGCTTCTGCGGCGTTGTGTCTGTGGTGCAGAGCGCCGTGCTCTTCCCGCTGAAACCTGGATGAGATGTGGCAGCCCGCTCCGGCGGCCTGGCCTCCGTTGGAGCTGCAGCTACCAAACACACATCACTCCCAATTAACGTCAGAGTCCCTGAGCTCTCGGAGGAAAACCCTGCTCCCGCTCTAAAGTTTCACGTCCAGAGCCCCCACCACCCCCACTTCCAACAGCTTTTTGGCTTCCGAGGGAAAACACTTTCACTTTTAAAAATTTGGCTGTGTCTGTCATTCCATCTCTTCACGAAATGGGTGGGGATTTTAATATCTGTGACCCTTGGTTTAGGTATGTAAAGGTGGAGAGATAGGGAACATACGTGAACCACCCCCCACCCCACATCATACATAGTAGTTGGTTCAGGTTTAACAATTTAGGTTGCATCATTTTATAGTTTCTAGTTTCTAGTTGCATCAGTTTCTTAGGGAAACTCTTTATTTCTGCTTATGATGCATATTTGCCACTTGGGGCTTGCCTCATATTCTCCTTTTTGTCCCAGACTGCTTTGGGGTTTGTTTTGCTTGGACATTCTCGACAGTGTCTGGTCGATGCATATTCAGTTGAGGTACTCCTGCTGCCATGAATTCATTCACACTTAATCCATTCCTAAGCAACAGGCAGAAATGTTGACCGAATCACTTTTTGCTCCCAAACCAATATGCGAGCATATACCAGCGCACACAGGCGGTGGTAACCGCTCAAACCCGAGGCCTGGCCTCCCCACTCCCCCCCTGTCTGCACAGCTGTTTCAGATGTTGAGTCCTCCCAGTTCATGCTGTTCGCAGGTCCTCAATGTGTCATCAGGACCAAGGGGGACTGCTTAATCCAGGTATTAAGACTGAATGCCGCTAAGCCCTCTAGCCCAGTTATTCTTCCCATCATCCCTTGCAGCTCCTACTTTGTCACACCCAACCAGAGTACAGAATCACAGCTTCCTTCAGCCTGTCTTTTGTTGTTAAGTCAATTCACAAACCTAGCAATCCCCTTCACTTTTCGTTTGGTTTTGCATCAGTATAGACTGAACCTCAACAGTTATATGCTTCTCTGGTCCTTTGCCTGCATAGCCGCTAAATCAGCCTCAGAGCCGTACTAAAACTGAGAGGGCCCCCACTTCTCAGTTCCCCAGCCCCCTTGATCCCCATTTTTTATTCCCCGCTGCGTCTGTGCTGCGCATTCACCGGTTAACAGCCCACTTGCTATTCAAAAACAAACAACTGCAACGTCCCCGGGAATGGCAGTCAAAGCAAAGCACGGCCCAGCGAGTCCGCAGCGCCCCGCAAAATCAGCTCCAGATGTTTTTCGGGACCGCTTCGCATCCCTTCCCTTCCCCGCACTGCTCCCCTCCTCCTCCCCTTCCCTCCCCTCCTCTCTCCCCTCTCTTTCCTGTCTGAAATTCCACATGCCAACAGCGCCGGGCTTTGGTGATCAGGAGCTTGCGGCCCTGCCCCCCTTTGCTGGCCATCACACGTCTGCTCACCCACAATGTTGAGGTGACACTGTGTCTGACATTAATAAGATCACCTACCTTCGTACTCTTCGGTAAGCTTGGAAAGTGTATCTATTCACATTTGTCTGCCATGAGTAACTGCCCTTGCTCATGCATCTGATAGATGGGAAAAAATCATACAGTATTTCTGTGTCTGGCACAGAATGGGGCGCAGCCATCTTTTCGGCGGCCGTAGGTTGTGCAGACCTGTGGTTGTCAGCACACTCCCATTCGGTTTACAGCTTGAGCCTCAGGGAACGCCAAGGACTTCAGCATTTACCTTTCCACTCCGCCGCTATATAAACACCAGCGCAAGAGTAACTAAACAATGTGGGCAATCACTGTGTGATAACTGTCCTTCAGGGAGACCCCTGCTCTCACCCAGCTATCTTCCAAGTGCCTTTTAATCTGAAAGTAAATAGCTCCCAGTGTTGTCTTTAGAGCTCATGCACAACTCGGAGCTGTTCAATGGCTCCTGAGAGGGTAGGAAGAAAAAGCGTGAGTCAGGCTGTTTCAAGGCTAATAAATTAGTGCTCTTCTTCATCTGCCAGCATATTTTAGTGTTCATTTATTTATTTATTTATTTTGCTGTTTTAGCAAATCCCCCCATTTCACTTTACTTAAACAGTAAAAATCCTGTTTAATTCTATGATTAGGCACATCTGATGTTCCTGTTATTTTTCCTGTTTTCATATGAGAAGTTTTCATTATCTGCACAAACTCTAGCTTGCTGATGAAAATATTATAAAAGTATGTGACTTATTTGTGCAGTTCTGTTTATATTCTATTATATTGTTATTATACTGTATATTTCTGTTAAATTATTTAATTCAATTTCCTTAATGAAAGAAATGATGATTTGTGTTGCAAATTAGTGTTGAGCAATAGGACTAAAAAAGAACTGAAAAAAGCTGTTAACTGCTCCTCCCCAAACCCCTATCCAAAAGCTGATAAAGCTCTGACTGATTAAGCAGTTTCACAAAATAGACATGCTTTCTTTCATAATGGTTTTGATGAAACAAGCCTGTGAAACAGCATTTTTTTGTGAACTATTCTGAAGAGAAACATTATTCTGTTGCTTTTTTTTGGTGATGTGCCCTTTATTTACTATTCTCTTTACCAGCCACAAAACAGAGTTAAAATTTACAAAGCAGCTAGCGGTGTGGCCGCAGTCTGCGGCCAGAGGGGAGGGGCCGGAGGCTGTGAAGGGGACACTTGTGGGAAGGAAAGGGTCTCATTGCGAGAGATCAGCTTGTGTAAACATTCAGGTTAATGAAGCTCAGTCCGCCTAATCCTCCCCTCGTCCACCATAATCCCTCTGGAGAACTCCGTCCTGTCAATCAGCCTGCCCTGGGGAGAGAGGCAGAGGCGGGGAGGGGGGGCAGGGGGTATCAAGGTGGAATTTTGGGGGTTTAGGCTCCGAGTCACTCCGAGGAAGAGGTAGTAACTCTGGGGTTTTCAGCGCACTTGAAGCTAATGAACACCACATGAACGCGGAGACAGGGTATCCCAGAGCGCCGCGCAATTCTCAGCCATTCGAGCGCTCTGACATCACGGTCTTCTGTTTGAACTGTCAAAAGTAACACTTGAGGCTCGAAGCGCCATTACGGTGCAATAGATGCAGACATGTGCCGGAGTGTTGCTGGCTAGCCGAGGCAGCACGTTGAGAGATTGGCGAATATGACAGAGCGGGTTTGTGAGCGGTGCCGAAATGGGGGTTAAATACGCAGCAGGGGAGGGGTCATGATGAGTGCCTGTGACATGAAGTTATTAAAGTGGGCTGTCGGGGTCCCGCTGATGTGCAAAGAGAAACATCAGCACAGCGCAAGCCAGGACTGAGGCTGAACGAAGCCCAGACAGACCACAACCACATACGTTCCACGGCTGAACAAAATATCGATACCATGCCATTGAAAACTATCCCTACTACAAAGCAATTCGAAGAGCATATTGCATCCATTTTCTGTTGCTCCTCTACATTTTCACGTTTGACAAGATTTCGCACACTGCAGCCTGACAATGCAAAATACCTTGTGTCTGTGGGGTGAACGCTTGCATACCTATGGAGTTTGTTTCCCCCCAGTTAGCATGTGACTCACTAATGCTGCAATTTATTTAAGACTAACTTAATTAAGTTATTCCAAGAAAACAACAAAAGAATGTAGCGTATACCGTACATATGTTTGCTATAACTTGGGAAATCATAGCAATCAATTTACTGAAAATAATGTTTTTTCTTTCCCTCCATATGTTCACAAGCAGTCTTTAGGATAAGGGAGGGGCCAGCCTGCAACCATCTCGGTTTACAAAACCAGTTCCAGTGTATGACACTTGCGTTTGGAAATATGTCTTGAGGTAAGTTTCGAGTCTATGAAACAAAGATGCAAACAAAAGAAAGACACTGGGAGATATCAATTTCTTCTCTGGCAAACATGAAATAGGGGAGTGTAGGTTGCGTGATGCCCTTTGGGACCTTTTGTTGGAGTGGATAAATAGGTTATTTCCCTAAATAGTCAGGTAGCCTGGGGTCGAGATGGAAAAGTTAACCATTCATTCCTCCATTTCCATCTGAAGTGTTTACAAACCCATTGTCTACTCGAACCGAGAAAATCCCTCAAAACATGGCCTAACTCAGGGATGGACACAACGCCCATGAGATTCAGGTCTTGATATTTCCACTGTTACAAAGGATCCACTTAGGGATAACTTGAAAGGATCTCAGACACTGTAGTGTTAATTCCACCGCATTCCAAAGTATGAAGAAGCCTCTTGCGTTCAAAGGATCACTCATCTCGTACATTCACTGGTGTAGCTGATATGTCCTCTAATTGAATAAGAGGGGTGGGGGAAGGGCATTCATTGTCACAGCTATTTGCTGTGTATGAATCATGATCCTAAAGTCACAGCAGGATTCAGTCCAAGCATTATGCCTGTTGTGCTGCTGTGGCCATCACACGTCAAGTTGGGCCATTTGCACTACACAACATGAATGGCACCAATCCCTTGTTTACGGTATGCTCTCCCTCACTGATTGTTACATTGTAGCCAGTTGCATTTAGCCCGTCTCTGTTGGAATGTCTGTGTGCCCAGGTGGTAACGTGTTTTAACCTAACCTGGTCGTGTGTGCAGTAGGCTCTGATGGTTTCATTCTGGATCTGCAATCCTCCTGCAGGAGTTTAAACCATAATGATGTCCAGCGTGTCTGTGTGGTACCTTAGTAAGCAATAACATTTTCAGCCCATCATAATATATATATTCTCATATATTAGCTGCAGCCATTTATTCCATTGGCAAGCTGGTTACACGTGATTGCCCTGGCGGTTGTTGGCTAGCAATTGTACTATATGGAATGTGTTTGGCTTGTGTTAATGTGAGCCTGAATCAAGACCAAAGCCTCAAGTGTAACACAGTAAAAATACAGTGATGTGCCTGCATCCAGCTTGACCCCTCTGTGTCATCACTTGGCAAACAGTGATGTCGGACATCTCCTTTAGTACCGACGCATGACCAATGGCACAATCACTTTTTTTTTATCTTGGCCATGTTGGTCCACCCTCAGCTCTCATACGTCTCCGCTTTCTACTAGTTTTCAGGAGCAAATTTGGGACGATGCCTCATTGCGGGGCTGTCGTTGAGCTCATGCTGATTTATGGTCCGGCGATCTCCTTCCCTTTTTTATCCCTGCTCCCTCCCGTTCTCGTAAATCACTGAAACACAGTAAGCCTGGCACCGTTCCCCCCTGTACCACATCCTCACCTCAGGGACTGGAGTGGCACAAAGTTAGGAGAATGAGCGCACTGCAGCTTGTTAATTCCCCTACTTACTGCAGTTCACTCTGTTTCAGAATGTGCTGTAGTTGTTCTCTGTCATGATGTAGCACTGCCACCCCACCCTCTACCCCCTGCCCCAAGTAATGGTTTCAAAAACTGTCGCTTCTGGTCAGAAATAATTTCAACCATATTTTATTTTTCAAAAGCAAACAAAAGAAAATCTGCTGCTATTTAGCGGGCCCTCGTTTCTTGGCAAGTGGATATCAATAAGACAGATGTACGATGTGGCTTTTTTTCGCAAAGAAAATGCTTGTTATTAACACCACGGAGAGCTAATATGACTGAGTTGTCTGAACACGTGGACCAGATGTCTGTTTGCTTGGTCCAGATGGCAGCTGAGGTGAGGGGGCTATCCAGGCCCAGCTAGATGGTACTCGACCACACTGAAGATGCATGCATGCTCTTTGCCCGTTCAAACCCTTGGCAGCGGTGCGGTGCCAAAGTCAACACAGCAGAATGTACTTCAATGTGTGGCACCGCTGGGGCAGAGCGGTATCGCAGCCTTGGTGGCTGTATGGAGACAGGGGCGTCTGGGCGTTGGAAGTGCTTCACTCACTGGATTATCTCACCGGGGGCCTTTTATTATGGGCTCTGACGGTTATTATTTTTATTAACAGCCTTTAATTTTGTCCCGAATGCCAGCGCTCATTGCTCACAGCTGTTTCTTCTCAGCTCGGGTGTTTTCTTAACTTAAGAAGTGCTTTACAAAATACCATTCATATTTGTTTTGCTTTTTTTATTATTCCTTTTAATCTGCGTTCCCTCCTCCCTGTCTATCTCTACTTTGTGTTCCTTTTTTTCCTCTGTCAGATCAGGCCAAGTTTGAATTGCAGGTCCCACAGCTGGGCCAGCCTTCTATGACCATGTCAGTGTTGCAAACCATACTTAAATCTTGATCCCATTAGACTGGCTCATGCTACGCCCATACGTGGCCATCTCAAGAACACCCATCATCTCAGGTATGATTTTAAAAAAGTATATCTGCTCAACACAGGTGCTGACCTTGAATTCGAAGTGGCCAAAACACGCTGAGCAGAAGTTCCTCTGAACTGATACAGTTGCTGATTGTTAACCAATCCATTTACATAGTTGTTTTACTCAGTAGGTTTAATCTACTTGTTTTTAGTTATCTGGCAAATTGACAAAATACTGATTCTTTTTGCCTCATTGTCTCCTTTTACAGCTATTGTCGAATGAAACTTAGAATGAAGCTGGCTACATTTGAGTGTCTGATTCTAATGGTTGCCAGTATGCCCATTTGATATCAAATGTTGCACTTTAGGTCTGTTAGCTTTTATGCCAACACAAATAAAAACAGCCAACATTTATGGTGATGACATAAAACAGACTTATCTGCTTCTTTTCTTTTGTTGAAATGTCAAAATAAAATATGTTACTAGTTACAGATATGTTACACAGGACATGGCGCAAAGACATTAGCTACTCAAAATCTTCATTTGCATCCAAGGACCAAGAAAAAAATGTACAAGTGGGAAGATACACTGCATGAGAAAAAATGAAGCCTTTTATCCAATTCAATTCAAGAAGTTAATATTATTATATACAACATGCAAAAACTATTTCCATTTCATGCATGGATTGAATATTGTTATTTTTAACAGTAAGGGAATCTACAGGGTCAGATGAGGAATGGTTTTTCCACAGGTGTGTGGACACTTCCAGGGCCAACTACAGCTTTATAAAAGACAACAAAACACAAACCAGAAATTTGAAGGACACAAAGCTGGCCTGGCAGGGCTCACCTTAACCTGAGCATGCCCAATGGAAACTTATATGACAGCAGTCACAACTCTGAGAACAAAATCATGACTCCTCAAAAGATGGCACAAGAAATTCGCCATTATAGAGCTATGCTTTATTATTTTTGGTACCCTAGATCATCCAAGATTTTTCCCTTTCAAAAATGTCATGTATCATTTCATAACTGGCATAAAACAAGCTTTTGAGAGGCATGTGTTCCACTAGTTTTGACACACGGCTTTTCGTACCCAAGTGTTTTAAGCCCATTATGTAGAGAAATGGAACACATCACAGTCCACTTATAAGAACCAAATCCATCCAGGATGATCTGATTCATGTACAGTAAGCAGTTGATTCTTAAATGTGGAATTACAGATAAATGGATAATATGGATGTCTTGGCTTTGACCAACACTTTTCTCTTGTTCCATACACAAATGCCATTAGCTAAATCGTAAAAACATGCACCAATATATCTTTTTATGTAGAGTATTTCATTTCAGCCATTTAATAAATCAATTATTTTTGAGTGTCTCCATGATATTTGCTGCTGTGTGGGCCACAATGCTGTGGTGCAGTCTCTGCCTGATGACAGACTTCTCCAGCGAGGCAAACGATACCTCAATCATGCCTTGAGAGTCTGCATTTCTTTTCTGTCTCCTTCACTCTTCATGATTCCCTTCCCATCCAGAATCCAAAGCAACGCAGACTGTTGAATGGCCACTTCTCAGCCGCTTCTCCTTGGTTGGTCACCAGCTGTTTTTCTTTGGCTTAAAGTGTTGTTTTTCATGCCATGTCTATTGGAATCCAAGCACATTTTTTCTCTAAATATTTTATGTGCTCAATGTTTTCAGCAACTTTTTTTTTTTTCTCAAAATGTTTTATGTAATATGGTAATTAATTGTAATGGTAGGTACACAGCTCAATGTATTCAAATTCAAGATTCACTGCACTGAAATTCTAAAGTACTTTTTAAGCATATTATATATATTTGCACACATTATTCTATTACATGTGTGAAAGAGCTTTAAATTATTCTGATAGGCAGGTTATTTGAGAGACTTTTTAAACAGTGTGAGTATAGAATTATTTTCCAGAGTTTTTGATCACCACATGTGATTAATTACTATTTCAAATGTTCTATTTTACAGTATGCATTCTTCTTGTGAAAATATTAACCTCATTGAAAATGTAAAATCTCACAGAATAGTGGGGTAGGTAAGCACATGTGGAATGTTCCGGCACACATATTTGCCATTTTACAGCAGGGTACAGTCACAGCTCCTTGGTGTACCACCCATCTACACAGCTTCTCTCTTGGGTGAGACAACAGAGGAGGGGAGGAGATAATGACACTGAAGTGAAAGTACAATCAATAGTCCAGGTCGAGTTTCCTAGCCTGAGATCATTTTAGTACCATGTTTAGGAAGATGGGGGGGCAGGGGAGAAGGTGGGGGGTGGTCTGTGATCAGGTTCTGAGGAGGAAGTTGTACAGAGGGAAGGATAATTCTGGGCTTCTCTTTGTCTCCTCTGTTCCGAATGACAAAACATCAGATGTTTCTGTGTGTCCTGCTAACGCTACCTCCCAGAGGGAGGAAGGTGAGGGATATGGCTATCAGAGAACCAGCATCTTTCCACTGAATCGGCCCAGCCAGGAGGAACGTGTCCCAACTGTGTAACTCGGCCTCGGCTCAAAGAATGTCAAGCGCACAATTCCCGTTTTGACACATTCAGACAAGAGGTTTGACACATCCAGCAAAGCCAGCTAGTTTTACACCTCCCTGCATTGACAGTCTGGGAGCCTGCATGGGCATATACTGTCTGTTGCTCTGTCATTCAGCCCAACCATAAGATAAAGTCTAGCATTTCTAGACTTCCGAATGCGTTCCAGTATGTCAAATCCACTTTGCGGTAATATCTATAAACTGAAAGGATTTTTTGGCTTGCATCAAAAAGGGCATTTGCTATATGTGGTGAATTGGGGGAAAATCTACGGAAATCCTAAAATGGAGAGGGATAGATGGCAAATAATATATTCCACTGGTGATGGTCTTGACAGGCAAGGGGGGGGCACAGCTAAAAATGGACAAAAGTATTGTGGGTGAGCAGAAGGAAAGAGACAAGAAGGCATAATAAATAGTTGAGAGCCTCTTAATTATTTTGTAGGTTCTTCTGCTCTCCTTGAATGGAAATGTACTTATAGATACACATGATTACAAGTAGAAAGGGTTCTGATGGGAGAAATTCAAAGGCACAGGAAAGTCAGTAATAAAATTAAAAATGTCTTTTTCTTTGCATTTGAAAAGTCAATGTCATTATATTCTTGTTTTTTTTTCTCGATAGCTACTTAGCATTTCCAGTTGAGATTGAAGACAGTTTAAAAAACAAAAATATGTAACAATGCTACCTTAAATTCAAATCCTCAGTTTAAGAAGACTCTACACTGTGATTAGTTCTGTTGCATATTGAATCTTACACGCCTGTCACTGGCTGAATATTCTGTGCTTCCTAACTTTGTATAACTTTGCATTATACAAGATTATTTCCAACTAGCACCTCAGAACGCCACTGGGAACTGATCCTCCTAATGAAACAATGATACTTTATCACTCCATCAATCGAATGCACCGTAAAACTCCAAGTGAGAAAAGACAGGAGATGGAGACATGGACATTCACACTATTTTAAAAAAGGCCACTTAGTTCCCATTAATAAATCATAGCCCCCAATTTCCATCTTTTAGGTTTATCAATAAAGTGATGAGGCTAATAGAAAGGTCCGGGTCTTTAAAATCCTTTTTACTTGTCATGTAATTAAATTAGCCAATAAAAATATGCCCCTAATGAGGGAGAGCTGAATTATTGATGGGACACTGGATCCAGGGGAGCTGGAGGGGCTGATTAATAATGGATGCTGTCCAGTCGGGGATGGAACACTGACATCCCCCCCCTTCCCCTTCCCCCACCCCCTAACATTCTGGGGTCAGAGTTCCACAGTGGCCTGCACTTAGCACTGTGTTCATCTGGTGTGTTTCAAATAAAGATTCTGCCACCTAATTTCATCCAATAACCTCACTTCAGAGTCCACCAGCTTCATTCTTCATTTTGGTGCACTTCACATGACATTTTCAGACAGTCTGTTTGCACTGAAAGTTGTTTAATTGCATGTTTTACGAAGTGTGTGTATTTGTATATATATAATTTATTTCATAATGCATTTTAAATCAGTGAGATGGTTTTAGATTGAACAGGTTCCATAATGTCTAGTTTTAATACAGAGACTTTTTTTGGAAATTCAAAATTGCTTTAGGGTCATAACTGGGTAATCCAGTAAGTCCTGCAATCTTGTTCTAATTACTCGTGGTTTTCCAGAGTGTTCTACAGACATTGTCATAAACACGTTCAGTGTCTGCAGGCTGCGGGGACAAGATGAAAACGATTCAGATGCTGCTCCTGCTTTTTGCCCAGCTAGTGTGTGGATGCCAAAAAGCAGTACAAAAGAACCTCAGGAAAAAAAGGAAGACACACAAGGGATCCAAGCACTAAAACCTACTTTATTTCTCATAAAATGACCAAAGAGAGGAATTTTACAAAGACATTTGTTAAAAACAACTATTAACTTTACAGCGTCGCTAGATTCAACATCATTTCTATAACATACTTTGCGGTGGCTCATAAGCTCTCTCCCTTTTCTCTCACTGTGCACTCGCAAAGCTGTGTTAGGGAGGAGTTTTCACACACCTAGGAATGACAAGACAATAGCCGAAAGGTTATGGAGTGAAGATACAGAGCCTGGAGCCAGTTGGCAGATATGAAAGGAAATGAGCACATTGCTTGACTTTCTCTCACCTTTCTCTGGTCTCCTGCCACCCCAGGCACAAAGGCAGTACAGCAAAGGTCACCCCCGCACACCCACCCATCTTTTTTTTTTTCGACAAAAAAAGTAATGAGTGCCTCTCTCTCCAAATCCTTCAGGGCACACAACTCACTCAAACAGGTGTCTCATTTTTACCTGCCCTCCTTGTCTTTTAAACCTCTAACATCTTAATTTTTCTCACCTTTTCAGAACGGAATCATCTCGTTCATAAATGTTAATATGTGTAAAAATCGCACCGATGTATTGGCCTGAGGAGTGACAGTCCGATGGGACAGCGAGGGTCTCTTCACTTGGTAAAGACTTTATGTGCTCTTCGTTAACATGACAGCAATTCATTTTTAATGCCCCGTGGATTTGAGGCAGAGCTGGAGAAAAGAGGGAGTTAACGCTTGCAGCAGAGGGAGAGGTGAGGGGCGAGGAGGGCCCCCTGTTTTATTTGGAGAGCTCTGATCGATATTAATGCAGTGGAAGCTGAGTGGTAAATAGGTGACCCCAAAGCCTGAGTGTCATTTAAGTGTCTGCCCAGCTCTAGGTCTCCAGTCCATAAAGGCATGTGTATGTCATGCTGAATATTGACCTTAATCACTTATGCATTGTAACATTGATCTCCGAAGCCTTATGGATGTCAATATGACATTAACTACTTCTATTGACTAGGAGGACTTGGCAATATGGCGTCATAATTTTGGATAGTGATATCGTCAAAGGCCATGTTACATTAATCTGTGATAATCCGCTTTATTTTAATGTGTTGCAAGGTATTTTCTCTCTTTCTTGTGGGGTCATTGGCTAGCTTGTTTTGTTTTGTGTTCCTGCTTTTACTTTATTTTAATTGATACTGTTGTGACATTTCTGGAAGGTTTTTTTTTTAAATAACTAAACATATGTTCACTAATAGTCACAATCATATTCATATCTTTTACAGCAGGGTGGCTGTGGATAAATAGAGGTGGGCCAGTTTTGCCTATTGTTGAGGTACATCATTGAGTGGGTAAACACTGCAGAAGAAAGAGTGAGCAGTTCACGCTGAGGTCCTAAAACTGGGTGGGAGAGGGTAGGAGGCAGGCCCTGGGATGGTGTCCGGACGATGGGGGCCCCGCTCTGTCTGTGTCTCACAGCGGCTGACCTCATTATGGGTGTGTTCCCTCCTTCTAGCCCCACATAACAGGGGCCTTTTTTAATTTCTGCAATAAAGAAACTGTTATTTTCATATTTCTGGACCGACATAACAACACGCTGTAATATTTCTGTATGAATTTAATCAAGAGGGGCATAAAAAGAAAGGGTGTTTTATTATCCACAACCTATATGGACGTGGATGCAAGGGAACCGCTTCTCACCCACAGTCGAGAAATAAATGAGCAAGGGGGGGAAAAACAATTTAACAGTTTGCAACGCTGTTCAAAGCCGCCGCGGTTTCCATGATGCCGTTTGACAGGAGAGAAACAATTAATCTCTTCACGTTGACTCTTGTGCAACAGCAGGGACGAGACCGAGACAAGTCAACAGCCGAGTATTATTCTAAGGCCAGAGAAAGGGCCGTGCTCAGGGTTACCCAGAGTTTGGACGTGTTTATTGTCATTTTTGAGCGTGGCCTCAGATTCTTTTCGCAGATATTGTGTTCATCCGTGGCCCTCCCGGGGCGACCCCCTTCCCTTCGGAACAGTGGGAGGACGTACCAAGTGAGTGACGCGCTGGCCTCTTGTTCACTCACTCCAACCGAGATGCAAATCTGTTTCGAATTGCCAGTCTGCGGGGCTACCGAAGCACAGGAAGCCCGAGCAGAAGTACCAGACATTGTTCCCTTTCACAGAGACAAGATTTCTGCTTTTCGGGCGGAAAGATTTAAAGTGTAATCATATCAGGGCCTCGGGAGTGGTAAAGACAGGCCAGGTTCCCAGGGGCTGCCAAGCGCATCTCTGAGACATGTCTCCGGTGGAGAGTCAGGCCCCCTGACAAGCTGCCCTGGGCGGCTGAAACTGGAGAGCGGAGAGCTACAGTAAATCAGCACATCCTCTCTCTCCCTCTCTCTCCCTCTTTCTCTCTCTGCTCCCTTTCTCGCTCCTTCTCTCTTCCTCTACCCTTCACTCTGACTTTGTCTCCTCTCCCACCTTGACACTCGCCAGGTGCATCAGCAGCTCAATGGTACTGCAGGATATCTGTGGATCTGTGTGTGTAAACAGGGATCGGCTCTGTCCGTGTAGGGGGTGAATACTGAGCGTGCAAATATTTATTTTTGCTATGTACTTTCATGGCATGGGAGGTCAGAAAAATAATATTCATGGTAATGAAAAACAGTCATTTTCCACAATGGAGTTTCCATGTACGTTTTGTAATGGCTTGAGCCAATGACCTGTTACCCCAGGCAAGAACGACCCATCCTTGTGATATTTCTACCAGCTAAATCTCACTGGAGCACAAATGTATTCTCCACAGTATTGTATGCATATAATTCGGAAGGATACATATGAATGAATATCCATAGAACACTCACAGATAAACAACTGTGGTCAGCTCACACTAAATTTGACCCTTAGTTTCATAGGGCTATCTGGGCTGAAAGGGGATTCTGACCTTGCATTTCTTGTCAAAAAAGTAATGAATAATTAATGCATTGACTATCAATCAGTACAAAACCCTCTTCTCAAAACTCCACTATAAAAATTTATTTTTACATTTCCAAACCACAAGCCAGAGTCTTATTGTTCTTAGTGGACAAAGCAAGTTTTTCTGTATGGAAAGTGATATTTTGACCGACTGGCACAAAACTCGGTGTGCTTGCCAGACATATTCTGAAAGTGCACATATTAAATATGTCCACTGTTTTCCAACTTTAGAAGAATAACCACAGTAACAACCCCTTTTTTAAAACTTTTAAGTGCCCTGTAGATGTCTGTCTCTCATCTCCCTCTGTATGGTTTTGTAGAAATGTTCTGCAAAACCTCTTGTCTTACTACATGATGCTCTAAAGTGGTGAAGCACGATAGCGGTTAAAATTGTGTTGTATTTTAGATTGTCTTGCTTGTTTTTCTGAGTAATATTATCAGCACCCCTGGCACTTCCAATACCTTTTTTCTCAGACATTCCATCATCAACAGCCTCACCAGGAAAGTCACAAAAAAAAAAAAACCTCACAGCTGCTTTACAGAGCTTCAATATCTCAGGCATTCCGTTTTCCTTTGCCTCTGGCCAGGACTTTTCTCTCCTCCATCACACAAATTATTTTCTCACAGGTAATCTTCAGGTGCATCACTGCGCAGAAATGTCAAATATATGTCACCGCATGTTTTTCCCACAGTGCATTGTCAACATACAGAACGTTGAGCCAGGCTGTGTGAAACTGTTTCATTCAGAGACTTGCAGAAATGTGTGCCTGACATGCCTTGTCCACCATGCTTGCGTATGCCCCGCAGCCCTGATGCATATTCTACTGCCGTGGGAACCACGAAAAGCTATGTGTGAACTTATCTGTTGCACCAGGGGACTGTGCGCAGGAAATGGGAGAGAAGGGGAAAAATGCACTGAAAAACAAGCCAGGTTGGAGTTCTCACAGGATTAGATTCATCATAAAGAGCATTGACAAAACGTGACGTGGTTTTCTAAGCATTCATTGCAGGGTTGTAAATATCATGGGAGAAAGCACAGCGTCACTCACTGCTGACTGATTGATAAATGGGAGCCTCCCAGGTAGGAGCGCACCCAATTGCTGGTGTGTTGTGGGATAAAGTTCCCTTCCCTTTTAGCTGTTTTATACTTTTATACTTTCTTTCATACGTTCAGCATCTTTGCTCTTTGATTTTAAAAAATTATATCATTGTTTTTATGAAAACAATGATGAAAAAGTGAATTACTTTACATGTGGTATTTAGGGTGGAAAAAACTACTACATACTCACTGCTACCCTAAACTCCTGGGAATTCTGCAGTGCCTGCTTATACTATATTTTCAAATCATTCAATGTTACAATTTTAATTGCATCTTTCAGTGTCAACCTCCATATATAAGATGAAATTGTGTTTTTCAGACTACAAGCCAGCCTCATTGGTGAACTGAGTATATGCTTTGATCATGAATCAAAAAATCATATTGTAAATACATTGTACCAGAGAAAAGTTTGCTTAAAGATTTAATCAGGATTAGTATTACTCATTACTAGTAATATTAGCAGTAGTAGTCATGGCATTTGTATATTATTTACCACTACTTCTGTTTGCATATACATGTACTAAGGTCAGAAGGAAAAGTCAGTAAAAGTCATGTGAAATTTGAAATTGAGCCGAGGCAGGTATTGGGGTGGTCATGGTGGTTAAAGTTTCTCCCTGAGAAATGTGTTATATCTGAGGTTTATGGTCTGAAACATCTGTTGTAATTTCTGTCAAATTGAACTTTTATTACCTGATCATTAAAGGCACTGTGATGGGGAAAACAGATGCCTGCGCCACTCTTACAACTGCAGCTTTTTTTATGGTGTTGGTGAAAATTGAACCAAAGGGAGCCCTCCGCATTATAAAATTAAGGAAATCATTTCCACATTCCTCCAGACAAGGGGGGGACGGTATCGGGTGTGCGGCCCGAGACACAGAGACATACAGTGCAGGGGTTAGAGGCTAGGGCCTGCTGGGTACCGTGGCAACGCCGTGAGGGTTTATGGAGGCAGGGTGGGTCTACCGACAGTCCTGATCTGTTTAGAGGGAGCGAGCGCAAGAGAGGCACTGATAGAGATTTTACACTGAGGGAAGACATACACAGGGACAACACAGGGTCTCTGGTGGTTAGTGTACAACTGCTTCCTCACAGGGTAGAGGCCTTGGGATCACTGTTTCACACATCTGTTTGTGTTTGCCTGAGTTCCTGAGTTTTTTCTGTGTGTGCTTGTACTCAAATCTCTCACAGGCATAGGTTGACGTTCTCTATGATTCTTCCATTTTTTTCACCCTGTGGGAGGTGCTCCAGAGATTGACTCGTTCAAACACTCTCACCCCAAATTTAATTTGCCAGGACAGGTTTTGGCCTTTTACCATGAATCTCGTATGACACCATTTTAAGATACAAAACAGAAGGAGACTGTACATTCAACAATGTCTGCCCTTCTTGACAGGGTAGACATTAATGAGGCAAAAAAACAAAAAACAACAACAAATTAAACAACACAAAGTGAAAAAAAAATCTCAGTTCCTCAGAGTTGCTGCACAGATTGTGAACTTGGTTCGACACAACAGGAGCCAGACAATAGCTGCTTTTATTACTCCGGTGGCACATTTCTGGGTAACAATGGAACCTGCCCACCCTGCCTGCAAATGAATCAGAGGCAGCCAGATCGGGAGGATCACATTACTTTACCGAGTCGCAGATAAAATTACGGGACTTTTCCACGGCCGTTCTTTTTATTTCGCCTTATTTTGTTTTGGGTGCTTCGGTTATATCTGAAGGCATAAATATACTTCATAATTAAAACAAGGCACCGAAGTCCAAAGAGTTGGATGAAACTTCCAGGCGCCCTGTTGTTTATTACTGTTTTGGAATTATGACCTTCTATTGTGATAACCTCATAAAAAAAATTTATAATTAGACATCTTTAATGAGAGACCACATGGGTCATCCTGAGAAAGAACAGTGTTAGCTGTCCTTCATGTACCAATATGTACTTTGAAATGACCTCATTTTAACCTTCACTGGCTCATCTGTTTATGAGACAAACTCCGCACTGTGCAGAAACATTTTTCCTGTTCCGGATTTCACAGGTTCAGGTACAGATACTAAATCTCATATTACAGTTTAACTCCCATAGAGCAAAGTGAGAAAGAACTGGAATGCGCAGGCCACTAGGAACCATCTTCCCATTTTGCTTTGTGCTAGCTCACAATTTAAAGTACTTGCTGTTGTATTTGTCACTATTGAGTTTGGTGTTTTCTAAGGACACATGTTACCTAACCACACTACCTTTTAACAAACAAACCAACCCCAAAAATATTTTAAAATTAACAAAGAACTAGTGAATGGCAGACCACAAAAAGCACCCAGCTATCATTCCTTTCAATATAATGGTATATTTCAATGGAAATGATTAATCAATAATAAAACTATTTTTATTAATTTTCAGTAACCAGTTTGCAATTTTTATTAATCTGCAGTAACCAGTTTGCAGTTTGACTTGCATGCCTAAATATCATGTTTATTCTTTATGTTGTCGTTTTTTATCTCATTATAAATATTGATGAGTGATTCTTTGACATCTTTTTCTTTGAGGAAGCCAACAGTACTAATGGAAATGAATCATGTCATGGCGCTGTTCCAGTCCAAAGTCAGAGAAGAAACCCTTCTTTGTTCCTCAATAAATACATAATAAATACATAATAAAATAACAACCAAGAAGACAACTGGGTGACTGCCTGATAGTTATACAATCAACAACCCTAATTACATGTGCATAATGTTTTAAAAGAATGTGATATTTAAAAGAAGAAACTTATGGGTTCAAATATGAAAGAACAACCTGCTTACCTTAAGTGTCTTAATTGTTGAACATAATCTTCCCCTGTTGTAGTCACAGGCTGTTTTTGCTTTAAATTAAATCATAATGTCTCCACAATGTTGAAACAAAGATGCATCAACAAAAACCCTTGGGTAACTTTCACACATTTGTTTATGGGTGATGATGTTCAGTTAGAATAAGCAGCTCCATGTATGACGTAGAAGAGTGGCAATGATCATGTTGCATTTCTCAAGATAATTTGTGTTGCAGAAAATGTACAGTTCATATATCGAGGAAAGTGAGAGCACATTATTATCATTTGATTCTTCTGAGTCTGGGTTACAGACACAGGATGTTTCAACACTGCGCATGACACTGAGTCCAGAATGTTGTATATTCCCTGAAAAACAACAACACGGCTCAACCAAATTTTATGCAGCCACTATATTGCATTGGCCTACTACGAAATTAATAGGGATTATTAACTACTTTTTAGATGAATTTTGATTTGTTGATAAAAAAAAAAAAAACTTTAAGAGCTATTTTAAGTAACAAATGTATATTTTAACAAAAACATTTAACTTCAATATCTTGGCCATCCTAAATATACTATCAGAATAATTTCTCATATTTTTTCGTAGTTTGCAAAGTCAACGTTGCCGTTTTGTTATTGTTTTTGTTCTTAATGCCTCCATTTACCTGTTATCTTACTATCTGATACTTACAAAGATGCCACATTTCTGTAAGAATGTGCAGTTGAGATATAGGCCTACAGATGTTCGACGTTTACTATAAAAAAAAAATACTAAAATACAGTAGGTTGCAATAATAGTTGATAGAGCCTTTTAAATACTGCCATCTGGACACATGTAAAATAAGTAGAAGTTCAATCCATAAACAAAATGTAAAACAACAATATATATTAATTTGTTACTGCGCCTCCCTCCGTTACTGCATACGTAACACCCACCATCCGCATATTCCCTTCGGCGTGAACAGGAAACTAGCCCACCTTCGTCGTGTGATGTGGTGTATTCAGTCCGGTTAGAGCACAATGGACACCGCGAATAGGTGACATAGGCTAACAGATGGAGGGAGAGTTAAAATAACATTAAACAGAAAACAGCTGCCGTTGTATCGTTAAATTAACGGGAGAAGTGCAAAGTATGCACTGTGGATGGAACCTTGAGATACACTCAACAGCCCTGGATAATTACCTGAATGCCTGTCTGAAATGCTAAAGAGTTTGTCAACAGCATCTTTTGACTCTGTTTTGAATCTTTGTTGACTCTGAGCAAGTACCCTGTGGCGAGTCTACTCACCATATGGTAAACAGTGTTGTAGGAGAAGAGATTTGGTCGATCAGGGGTTGTGGGTATAGAGTAAGCTATTAAAGAGAATTTAGCAAACAGTGAGCTTAAAGTATGTGCTACTGTTCCCTTTGTCTATTTGGGGCGGGGGGGGCATGCTGATGGTGGTGTTGGTGGTGGCGTGTGTGTGTGTGTTGAGCGGGTGGGGAGGGGGATAACATTCGTAGTAATTAATGGCACTACTGAGGCGGTCAACCCCCCCGCCCTTAAAACAGACGCACTCGCTTAGGGGCTTTTAAGAGGGAGGGCACGTGGAAAGCGAAACACTACGAAGGAGGTGGATCCGGACTTGAGGAATTTATTTAGCATCACTTCCCTCCTGGAAGCTTATCATAACGCGTCCTCGAAGGTGTATTCAAGTAGCACCTTCAGCTCGACCTGTGTTTTTGTGGGCACCATAAATATAAGTTTATATTGACGTCAGATCAACAGACCTTGACTTCAGAGCCAGAGCAAACTAAAACCGAAAACCGAATAGAAAGTGACACCCGGGATGCCGCGTAAAGATCATCATTTACTGCAGTAAATATTTTCAAACAGGGACAGTCATCAGGAGGGAACCTGGACCAACTCTTTTCCTGCACGTAGGTCATACGCCGTCAGTCCCTCAACTTTGGACCAGTACAGTCTACGATTTGGAGACGGATTCAGTACGCAATATGGAAAACCCCCTGGGCTGAGGAAGATTGGCAGTTTTCTCTTTCTCTATGCGCAAGTAATGGTAAGTTAGTTAATACGATTAATTTGTGCGGTACAGTTGTGTTGTCTTGAGTATTACTGTTTACGATTTTGAGAGAATTTGGGATAATGTAACCCTAGCATTTAAATTCATAGTTATCTATATAAATTTATGCATACGTTCATTAGCTTGATTTTTTTTTTGACGAAATCCATTTTTTACTATAGTAGTGTTTGGGATTTCAGATGACTTGAAGTATAAAGTATATATGTCCAGACGTGCAAAATGTTTTTGTGGCTTGAGGTATTATATTTGCACGCCCTGAACGTTATTTTGGGGTATATTTAGCCGACTGGGATCAAGCTGCAGTTATTGATTCAGTAGTTACTGTACACCTTCTGTTGAGGATCAGCTCCATGCTTGGGAAAAAGCACACCAAATAATTGTGAAGTGCTTACAAATCCCTTCCTGATCAGAAAGTTGCAGATACAATTACTTCCTAAAACTACCGGGATTCAAATCTTAGGGATATAAAATAATTCGGTTATGGTTATTTTTGGCCAAATATGTGCTTTGTGCGTGATAACGTTTTTTGGAAAATCCGAAACAAAATATTATGGTCTGTTTCATATTGTGTTTATCTTAATTAATTTAGTTTAGGTTCCCAACAGTTTCTTCAGGGGCCCACCCAAAGAATAACGTTATGCCAGATTAAACTGTTTTCATGAAATCATAATTTATCAAATCATGATATTATCCGTTTGTGTTAAACAGTGGCGTGTCCCAGTTATGGTTATTGTTCTCGGTAAAGACGTTAAGAGCAACAACAACAATTCATTTGAATTGTTCCTTGCACCAATTCAAAACTTCCCATTTTTTATAAAAAAGCATAGCAAAAAGCAAAGCAAGGTACATGACAACCTCATTTATTTGCTAAAGCTGCTTATTTAAAAACAGTATATCCAACGTTTCTATATTTACAATCTAACTATCAAATTTATCGATGAGGAAACATTATTTTAACCACATTGTTTATACAATAGATTTTTAGCTTTTTAAATTATTGTGCTGATTTCCGAAAATAAATATCATCTAGGTATGGACTCTTTGGCCCTGATACATTTATGAAGGCAGAAATAAATTTACAAAGGTAGAATAAACAACCTGCAAATGCACAGGGAATCAGTGGCGCACTCCGTGCCTTAACGACAGGAGCACAGATTTACAGGGGTTTTTTTCCTGTTGCGAAAAAGTTTTTTCTAATTAACACATCAACTGTCCGTGTTTGTTTTGAAAGCACTGGTCAAAACCGTCTGCACCAGCACAACCTTTACAATACAATGTGTAGTTGATATGTTACATTTAAATAATGCGGTATGGTTGTCCAATGACATCAAAAAATACACATAAAGTATACCTCTTTCAGTAGTTCAATCAACTGTCAAGTGGCTTAAAAATATATATTTCAATTTGTTGCCACAATTGTTGGAAGTAACAGTATCATTTTAGGATTGTAACAGTGCTGTTAAATGTTGAATTCAGAGAAGTTAAATTAGTTTCAATGATTGCTGCGCATATTTCATTCAGAATATTTGTTTTTGCTTACTGCTAACTGATATGCTGCTCTTTATCTTCATTCCATTATTTTTCTTCACTTCTGTTCATCAAATGAAAGAAATGTCCATTTGCAGAGCTTCCTCTGTGTCTTTGTTCTTGTGTTCCTAAATCTTGACCTTCCCGTGGCATTTCAGTTGGGGAATAATGTTTGTTACTTCATTGTCACAGTATACAGTATCAGTTGTGAGATGATTGTTGAACAGGCACACAAACATGCTCACATGAAATAGGGATGGACATACTGTAGGAACACACACACAAACACACACACATTCACATGTGCAGGGATCCAAATGTAGTGCATAATTGGTCTATGGCCTTATCCCTACATCCCTATTTTACATTGCTATTGGTGCTCTGTGTATACATGTATGTGTGTGTGTGTGTGTGTGTGTGTGTGTGTGTTTGTGTGTGTACATGAACGCATACAGGCAAATGATGCATAAATGTGTGTGTGGGCAGCAGCTGAAGCAGGTGCTAACCCTTGAAGTCCTTTGTTGCTGTTGGCAGTTAAATCCTTTCAGTTTTCTCCTGATTTCCCTTGCTGGTTAAAGAGCGTAAGTGTTTTAGGTTACTCACTACCTCACTGAGGGTTTGTTAGATGCAGACAAACTAATGAAGTAATTGAATGAGGCTACACAAAGAAGACTTTTCATTATTCCTTGTGGAGTATTTGTAGCTTTCCTCTAAAATTACCTCAGGTATTTTTGTGAAGAAATACAGATCACCTTTGAGAAAACAGTTCAATGACTTCAATGATCAAACATTGTGTTAGTTTACAAAAATGTAAACCCCAACAGAGCTGATCCATAGCCATATGAAAAACATACATGGCATTGGTTTAGTGTTTCCTGAAACTTTATATAGCTTGTTTTGAATTATGTACTGTATGTCTCTGTAGAAATATGCATTGTTCTAAATGAGTGAACTTCTCTAATAGTGTCCTCCCCTGACTGATATGGCTCTCATTTGGTGGGTGAAGACTGAACTGAATGAACCTGCCAGCTAGTCCTCAAATGTAAATACATGTGCTGTATGCTTTCCTATGTTCTTGAACTTCTGCAAGTAGTATGTTTCAGCACACTGACTACAGGGGGTGGGTGAACTTTTTTTATTTAGTTCCAGTACATACTGTACCAGTCAAAGAGTGATACTGTTGCAAAGGGATGAAAGAGGCAGCTCTGCTGAGAAGAGGTAGAACGTTTCTGTTGACGTTAAATCCACAATGCTAATGATTTATTCATAAATGCATGTTTTAAAGATCAATATGAGATTGATATCTTAATTTTGATTGATTTTCATTGAGTTCTTCATAGATTTGTGTGGATCAATCGCCCGTTTTGAATAACACTGGAGGGTAAAATGGTAATTTAAGACAGTTTTAAGTGGCTAGTCTGGCAAGTGAAAAGTTGAAGAAAAACAACCCAGCCATCTAGATTTTTCCTCCAGATTATTCCTTCACACATAAAGAAATAAAAATAAGGCGTTGGGGTGCAGTGGGAGGGGTATGGTTGAATATTCGGTCTTGTGCCCCATTCTCGGCGCTAGGCTCCATTCCTGGACTATTTTTCTTTTCAGTACCTTCTCCTTTCATGCTTTCTATTACTGGGCCTAATAAATTGTGAATAAGCAGCACAAGTTCCTGGGCAGGGGATCGGCAAGCGAGGTGAATTCCCCATCCTGTAGAGAGGCGCCCCCTCCTAAGAAAACATGAATTAATTCCTGAGTCCTCTGTAGCCCAAGGTTTCTGGAATGATAAATATTTTCATAGGAAGCACTGTTCATCCTGACTTTATCTCAAGGAAATACATTATTCCACCACCTACCCTAACCCCTCTCTTTCAGTGTAAAGATTGAATCTGATTCAAGGTGATTCACAAGGCAATGCAGGCATGGCTCTCCACTGAAATCCACTAGCCTTTTTGAAATGTTGGCCAAATTCATTATTCCAACAGGTACAGTTGCGCCTGTCTTTTAGTGTCTTTGAAGTCTGGTAAGTGTAGTCCACTACACGTTTGAGAGATAGTATGGTGGCATCGTTATCGAGGAAATAAATGGTCTGATATGGTCTTCCATAGCTCTCCCTTGTGATTGCCCATAATCTCCTCCCATTTTTAACCACATGTAACAGCTTAAAGCATCCTTTAAAGGATGTAATATATGAGGTTAAGGGATCTTAAATAACATGATATTGTGTGCCTTCTCCTGTCTTAAAAAGTAAGGGAGTCTTCTTGTACTATCCAGCCCATTATTTTAACATATTACTATTGTCAGTAAGCCCTTTTTGAAGAAAGTGTATTCTTAGCAACACATTCATATAATTATTAACGGCTCTTGTTTTGAGTAGAAACCTTGCCCGCTGATACCTGTGTCGTCCAATAAGGCACAGTTTTTCACACACTAGAGGTAACCAAATAATATCTATAGGTCACAGGAATAACAAAAATGAATAATAACAGTAATGAGTGGAACGAGAACTAAAATTGGGATCTGACTGTTGCGCAGACTTCCCTCTGTATAGCTGTACTTGTGTTTGCTTCCTCCTGTTCCACATAATAAATAAGATGCATGCCATTAAGACCATACTGTCCTCCAAACGCTGGGAGCTGATTTCATCTCCTTAGTTCCACTTCATGCATCCAAGCCATATTTTCTCAGACAAGGAGCATCTGAACCAGTCAAGAGTTTGAATGTGTGGAGGTCTTCATGAACAAAACAGGTGGGCACTTTATTCCAGGAGATGCTATGGATTATACTCTTTCAGTTAGGAAGCTGGCTGTAATATGGCTTTATCAGTCACAGAGCACTTAGTAACAATGCTGTGTGGCCTGGACCCCATATGGACCCTACCATTAAAGGTCTGTGGGTGTAAGGAAATAGCTCTGAAACATGCCAACGTGCATGGTGCAGTTAAGGGCAAGGGATGACTGCTATCTATAACGTCCTGTCTGACAAGGGTAAGGGAACAGTTGGGAACGCTAACAAAGAAAATGAAAACGGAATTGCAGTCATGAGATAGAGTTAAAAACATTTCCTTTAAAGGTTGGCTGTGACCTTTAGTGTTCTGGTGTGCCGTTGAGAAGGAAAGTTTGCCCAGCAGCACGTTTGTCGCGCTTCACTGCACTGCTGGTTGTGGTTTCATACTACTTTTTTCCCCCATTATTCGATAACAAAGTGTAATTGAGGAAGTGCGGCCACATGCAGCAGGGGTTAAACTAGATATACTGTTTTTATTAGGTACTTGCAAATCAGAGACTTGAAGTTCAGACACCCTCCCTCTCAAACCGACGTCTTAATTGGCTGCTTTTCCCTAAAGTAGGGATATGTTTTACATATGTTTTGCATATTACTGGGAAGGGAAACAGTTTGTATATGTAGCTGCGAAACATATTTCAGTTATCTAATACAAGTCCTTCAAAGCACAAAATGCCCACAGTGCAATGAGTACGCACAGTATTTGAAAACCTGCTGCCACCATTTTGTTTGTAGGTTTGTGAGGTAAAATTGCCAAGCTCAGTGTCAGTAGTGTCAGCAAAATAGCCTGACACAAAAGGTCAATGAAAATAATGATGATGATGATGATGATGATGATGATGACGATGATGACAATGACAAGAACAATGTAATGACAGTTAATAAGAAGACAAGGATGATGTAATGATAGTCAATAAACAAAAGGTATCATCCATGAATGGTATTAAAGAATTGGATTTTTTATTTTTGAAATTAATTAATGAACAGAGCTGGCAAGCGTAACTTTTCTGAAGATATTCTTTTTACTTCTTTTCGTTTGCACCAATATTGAAAACCAAATTTCTGCTTCTTGACCATAACTTTATTGTCCAAATGTAGTTGTGTCAGAAATGCTTGACATTTTTTTGCCTCTTGAAAAGGATTTTTAAGAACAGAAATTGAGGAGTCACTGCACTCCTGCTTCATGCATAAAGTAAATACTGTACATATTTTCATATATTTTATGTGAAAATAGCGGAAAGCTACCATTCTGAATTTAAAGTAATCAGTTAGCTTTTCTCACTAAAAATCAACGATTGCAGTGATGTATTGTTGGACAATGGAATATCATTGTGTGCACGGCACAACATTCAAAGTTTAAAGAATAAATGCTATTGCTATGCCAATTGGCAGTAGTCTGACAGAAAATTTAGTATGACTTTTGTAGTGTCCAGTTTAAAGAAATCATGAGACAGCCTTTGAAATTGTCTTTGCTGTTGTTTTGTGCATATGGTTGGTACATGTCTAATTTACAGTGTTCAATGAGAACATTATAGTCAAATGGTCATGGTCATGGTTTAGAGAATGGGGACTTGGTGGGGACAATGAATTCAAATTATGTGGTTTAAATGATTGGTCTTTATTACCATCACATGTGGTGGTTTGTTGTGGGACTGCAGTGCATTGTAATACAATTGGTTTATTCTCTTTTTTTGGTACAAAGCTTTCTGTGTACAGAGGCATGAGCCATGCCTAGGAGCTATGCATTAGGTAGTAAACTCCCTGTAATCTCAGAGTAAACAATGCATGCTGTCAGTGCTGTAGCTGTGCAGGTCTAATCACAATTATCTTTTTTCTTGTATTTGCTCTGCTTTTATTTCCTCAGATGGCACTAGATTGTGCTAGATTATTTATTAGTTTGTGTTTTATGGTGAACATTCATTGAATTGAAATGAAGCTGTGGATACATAAAAATGCACTGAATTTCAAAACGAACAGTTATAAGTTTAACATTCTGGAACTGCGGCACAATTTCAGAGCATTTCTCCATTAGACAAGCTGGCATGTGAAGAGTTAATCTACCACCAGAGCTGAGCTAATCTACAGATGCTAGCGGGTGAGCCTTCCAGTTCTGCTGCATTGATCATTAAGCACACTGTACTTAAAAAATAAAAGGAAAATGAAAGCAGGTACAATGCAATCCACTAATGCCAAGAACAATAGGGCAGTTGTGTGGGAGTTCGGAGCTATAAACCCGGAGTGGGGAAGGTGAAGTCCTGATGAGGGTACTGAGAGATGGCAGGACCATATTTCGGAAAGAGTGGTAACCAGCAGGCCTTTTGACCCGGATCTACCTTGGGGACACCCCCAGAAATAACTGCTTGTTCTCCCAGCTCCCATGGGAGCGTCTTGGGAGGCCTGGGGCGATCCAAAACGCCCCAACAAACTCCCCACCACCAACCCAGAAACCCCCCAACAATATCCCCCCCTCAGCTCGATCCAGGATCTGTCAGCTCTTAACAGCAGATGGCAGCTGCAGCTCTGGCTGTAACCCCTCTCTCTATCTCATGTTTAAAGCCATACACACACACACATACACACACACACACACACGCACAGACATATAGGTGCAGACTGACACTGTCTCTTGTGTCCCAGTGTATATCAGATATCAGAAAGGGGATTTTACTGTTTTCCAACAAAGTTCTTGTCCTCTTGCACTTTGCATGCAGCCCTTTCTTAAGTAATCACAACCGAGGAAATGTTGGTGGCATGCAACTATTTACCCTGTTGCCTTTCATTTTTAGTATTGCAATGAAACTTGACTTTTCCAAACAGGAGAAGTATAAGCAGGGTAAGATACTTGGCAAAAAGCAAAAGGTCTTGTATAATTTAGAAATATCAGTTACCTGAGGTATGTTAGTTTGCATATTCTCTTCCCTCGGCTAGTTCTTGCATGCAAATGGCTGAAAGGCACCAACAGCAGGCAGTTTAGACTTAGAGGAAAACATAATGCATTCAAATGACTACCCATGTACAGTAGCCACATTTTTTCCTTAACAGAGTCCTGTATATGCGCAGTTTCCTGTAAATGTTGGTGAGCATTTGTTTTCGGCTCACTCCCTGGAAGGGCTTGTCCCCCCATAGGCGGAGACTGGAATGCAGTAAAACCCCCTGTCAGTGGGGTGGGGGGAAACCCCTTTTGTTTAATGAACAATAAAGGCACAGGTCCGAGTGTCTGATCTCCTGGGGCCGACCAGATGTTCTTCCTGGGAGCGGACCACCATCTGACTGGGGGTCCCCGCCCGCCACTCTACCCCACACTACGCTCACGGTGGCGGCTTGGGGGAGGCCTGCCAGCTGTCCCTCGCCTTGACCCCTCGTCCCGGGGCACTGATTTTCGGGAAAGGTGGCCGATCGGTGGGGGGTAGACTGGACAGGAGGGCCGTGCATTACGGGCAGATAAAGGAGCTGTAGTGGCAGAATCAGCTGAAGGGGGCAGCGGTAAGGGCTCTGCTGCAGCTGGAATGAGAGTAGCCTTGTTGTTCTGAACCCGTGGAGTGGAAAAGAAATCCTTGCTTGCGACTCAGCTAAAGTTTCATGAGGCGGGGGTAGGGTACCGGCCAGCTAAAGGGGGGAAAGAATTGAGTGACAAATTACTGTCCTTTGTCTTTAGATTTTGACGTAGCATTGACTCAAACTTTAAAGCCAGAGGTGTAGGCTAGTTTTATACCAGAGTTACAAAAGCATCAGAAATCTTGCAATTATTAAGTTAATTCAGTACCACTGAGGCCTTCATCTGATTAAATCAAGAGCAGGCTGCACTGTTCATCTGTCCTTAGTCTCTGCGCCAGGTTCACCAGAGGGTTCTCTGCCTGCAAATATCTTCACACCATGCGTGACCTACCTACTGCCCCCAGACTTTTAAATAGGTCTGGAGATAAGTTGCAGAGACAAACACAGCTCAGCACTGCCCACCGGCCCGGCGTTTAGCGAACGGGGGAGCAGCCCCTCGTTAATGAAATCCCCGGGCAGTGATGTAATCGCGGGATATAAATCATCTCACGAGCCCATTAAAGGGCCGTAATCACTTCCAACATCTGCTGCCATTCTACTGTTAAGAGGAAAAGTGTGCGGCGGCCCTGTCTTATTTATGATACGCTTGGTTCAAAGGCTGCAGACGGGCTGAGGCCAGAGGCTCTCTGTGGTAGGACACTGTCCCAGGGGCAGGCTGTAAGACTGCACGCTTCTAGGCCGTACTGTACGGTACAGTGAAGGCCTGTGTTCTTTTTAGGCGCAGATCAGATTTAACAAGGACTGTAAAAACCACCTTCGCCCGACAGGAAGCGGTTACCTAGGCCAGCATTTTCGCACCAACACTCGCACCAACACTCTTGAGCTGTAGCAATTGAGTAATTATGGACTGAAAGTGGGAACAACTGTGAAAGTCCCCCACACATCTTCCCTGCGTCATATTCGAAATATTGGCCAGGATCAATCACACCCTCCAGAAAATCCAGGCCAAGCACACATCAGAGTGTTGTACACTCTGTCTTAGCACTGCACCTGCAAAAACTTGTTGTATCATGCTCTTAATTTCTGTAAATGTCTTACCTATGAAATACACATTCAGACCTGTAGTCACATGGGCAAAACAGAGATCCACCATGCCCGTCTTCACCTTGTTCAAGCGTGACATGATTTATTTCCTTCTGCCTTCACAGTCTGATGAAATATTCCTGTTTGTTTTTGATCATTTGAATGTCGCTCATCGTCAGCAACGTCCACAGACAATAAAAAATCACTTCCCTTGTAAGTTTTCCTTTCATTTCTTTAAATGAAAAGCCCCCAATTTCCTGGCTGCTTTGCCGTTAGCTTTGTTTTGGGGGGGATAGTTTTTGGACAGAAGGCCGCAGAGTGCATCTGCCCACAGACGGTGCTGGCCTGTCTGTATGGGGCTAGAGCAGAGAGGGAGCAAACCCAGCACACAGAGGCTTTGTTGAGGAGCAGCGGAGAAATAGAGGGGACATGTGCTGGAATATATTTCCCTCCAGGCAGTGTGGCAGACACAAACAGACCAGCTCAGAGTGCCAGGTGGGAGAGAGTCCATATGGCTCTGTCGTGCCTCCTCTGGGACCTCCTTTCACCTTGCTTCCACCCCAGCTGCCATCTCCACCTCGCCATAATGTACCAGTGAGGGGAGCACACTGAAGGGTAATTGCCATGGCGACATCTCCATCCCATTCGTCCCCCACTTTTGTATCGATCCAGACTGTAAGATGGTCAGATTCGGCTTGGCTCCTGCTGCGTGAAAAAGTACTTGCATTTGTGCTTTTTTTGTGTTGTGTTTTTTTTTTTTTGTACCAATGATATAAGATAATGCATTTGAAGTTATCTGTAGTTCATAGATAATCTTGTAATCAGTTTTTTGCTGGATTCAGCTGATTGATGTCAGTACATTGTGTGTCAGGACCATGATACCCTTTTATGTGGGAGAAAAAAGCATGTTCTTGCAGAAAAAAAAATGGAAACTCAGGTGAACCATGCTTGACTCGCCTCGCCTCCTAACTGGGGTTTGTTTTATCTTGATTTCAGCGGGAATCGAGCATATCTCTGTGCTTTCCCATGCTCTTTTGCTCTCTGACTGTGTCTCACCAGGAAGCAGAGAGCGCATCACAACGATGTAAAGGAAGCCGGGACCTGCCAGGCCTGTTCCAACGCAGTTTCCCATGTTTACCCTCTCTCTTTCTTCCATTGCTCTCCACTGAACTTTATTATTAACTGTCCATGGCTTTGACCCACCAAACCAGCGTTGTTTTTTTTTTCCTTCTGAGAAAGAGGTCAGTCTAATTCTGCCTATGACTGGGTATTGCGTAAAAAAGCAACAAGGGTGGTTCTGTGAGAAAATAAAACCCGGGGAAAGCATTTGGTTGCACGTACCGAGCAGTTAACCCGTTCCTTCAATACATGATAAGTGCACCCAACAAAGTTGTCTCTGGAGGTTTGCTTTCAAACACTTTCAAATTGATGTTTTCCAGAGCTGTTCAAATGAATTTAAAGTTACATGTGGATATAAATAAAATCATAATTCGGTTGGGTAACTCCTGATGACTTACAGGGGAGCCCTGTGAGGTCACCCATTCACACCATGACCTTGTTCATGGTGTGGCCTATCTTGTTGTGAGACCCATGCTGTTAGCATATGCCACGGGTATGACGGGCTGTCACAGGGCAGGTTTCCCTCACTAATGATCTCGATGAGCTCCCAGTCCTGAGGCCCGCTCTCTGGCTGAGCTCTCCGTCCCTCTGGCTGGCTTCAGAGGTCTACCCCTTACACCACTTATCCAGAACAATCCGTCTGCGGCTCTAAGCTGCCATTCATACAGGCCCGGGGAGAAATGATTTACACCCCTCTGCCTGTCACATTTAATGGCAGCCTTCTCTGTGTTTTGTTTATGTTCATTAACGTTGGCGCGTAAGTGTTTTTAGAGAGTTATTTCTCCCCCTCCACGGTAGTAATGCTATTATTTACAATGAAAACAAACCGTGCTGCAGTGACTCATAGGTCTGTGCTTCTGATGCCTGCTCAGAACTCTCCAGAAACTGGGAGGGCAGCAACATCAACCCAACAGACCCGAGGTGCCATAACAAGTGATTCATCACGCGCTCGCACTGTTTCTGTCAAAAGCATCTTTATTAATTAATAAAAGCTGGTTTTGACTGCTTCAGAAAGCACACCCCTTTTTTCGTACTCTGAACATCACAAGGCTGTATGTGTGTGCGTGTGTGTGCGTCTGGGAGAAGAGAGCCAGAGAAATGATTGAGTCTTCCATTAGAAGCATCTGTCTTCTCTCTCTTTTCCAGCTTTTTGCGCACACATGTGTCTGTCCCAAACGTCCTCTCACTCTCTATTGTTGCCCACTTATTTTTCTCCAGCCCCTATCTTTCATGTTTTCCCTCTGTCACTGTCAGTCTTCTGTCAGCTCGGGGGCCACAGTTCAAGCAGCAGTGTTTGGCCTGGCCAGACTGAACTACCCTGAGGGGAGAGGGGCCAAAGTGAAGTCCTCTGATCCTTTAACACTCTGTGCCCCTGAGGTGGAGGCGGGGGGGTGGGGGGGGTGAGTGGGGCGGGGTGTGAGAGGGGTGTTGAGGCCTGGAAAGATCTGCTTTCTTTCGACTTCAGTAAAGCGTTGCTTCTGTGGCTTCCAGTCAAACAATTTGTGAAAGTAATGACATGTATATATCCTCATTCACAAGTTTTTCTTGTGAAAAATATGAATACATATGCATCTAATGAAAGCGTAATAGTCTGCATCTGGAACCAATTATCCTGGCTGTTGTAGTAATATTAATTGTCTCCCTAGTGTGACAAAGTAGAAGAATGTTGAAAGACAATACAGAGATCACTTTTGAAATGTACCCTTTGCCTTTCTGTACTTCCCCTTGGTACCAGTATTTTCCCTTTTTGAAGGTCCAGGCTGAGGGTTTTAAGACCTCCACTGATCCATAACTTATGTTCCTGTAACTATTGCTTTAATTATGTAGTTATTTATATTTAATTTGAAATCATATCATTAGGAGCCATTGTCTACCTCTCTGCTCTTATCTTAAATCAGGGGAAGGTGTCCTGGGTGTGGCAATAGGGATAGTGGATTTGAGCTGAGACCAGCATTCAGAATTCAGATGTTCACTGATTAAGCATGTGACTGTGTGGCCCAAGTGCAGGGCAGTGACACATTTTGAGTCCAAACCAAGAGCAGCTTCCTCTGCAGTGATGACGACTATTGGCATTGACTCTTTGACCCCAGCTTCCTTCCTCACTCCGTCCCCTCATTCTCCGTTTTTTTTTTTTCTCCTCCTCATTCTCTCGCACTCTCTCTTTCTTTCCAGGTTTAGGGAGATGCTAGATCTGGTGACCGCATACAACAGAACTGCAGAAGCCCTGAGCCCCGTCCACTGGAAACAGAGTTTACCGACAACCAGCGCATTTCCCTCGGCCCTCCATGGCTCAGGTAACCTTACCTCCCCTGTCTCCTCTTTGTGTTGAACATCTCCAGTGCCTGTGTTTCACAGCCAAAATTGGGACAGCCCAATGTATTGTAAATGAGAAATTCATTTGTGTATGCGTGTGTGTGTGTGTGTGTGTGTGTATGTGTGGGGGGGGGGTTAATGTGGGACTCTGATTAGGTTATTGTCTGTTTTGAAGCCTTGTTTTGTTATTTTTACTTGGTTTCTTATTCAATAATTTAAGCAGTTAAGGAACAGTCACTGTTTAAATGGACATTTGAGTGAAAACACACGCAGTTGTGTTGTCATTCAGCTGAGGTAAAATGTTGTTTAGGAGCTCAGACTAATCAGTGTCCACTTGTGGTGTGCTTGAAGACGCTTTAATGTAACTGGTCTCTTGAAAAGTATGTTACTCTGCGTGTTTGTCTTGGGTCATGTATGCTAATGCTTTCTCCATGGCTGTCAAGACATTTACACCCATTCCTAATGCCTTCACTCTGTGTGGTGTTAACACATTACACAGATACTGTTTGTTTGAAAAGTGAAAAGTGAGAATCAGCGGAATAGAGATGTGTCTCATTAGGAATCTCAATACAGCTGGAAGTAACCATTATCAGAATGGTTGCTAGTGTGCAATAGCTGTACAGTTTTTATTTTTGTTAGACGTCTTTTCCATTGTGTCACTGTAGGATGTTTGTTTTTCTGCGATCCTCACAGATGAGGTTTCATGTGGCGTATGAGACATTTATTCTGCTGAAAGAGTGAAGTAGGACACTATTTTAGCCTCTCAGAAAATTACCAGGAAAGCATGTCGTCAGGCAAGTCTTGACAAACAGCAAAACTGACTGTTTGTCTCTCAGTATTGGCCCTTTCGATACACTCTAATATAAATCTCCGTCTCTTGCTCAGTGAGGCATGCTGTCAATTAAGAATTTGTATGTCCTCACCTTGGCCCAATCACTGCCAGCCTTTTCAAACACCATAATTACTCCCCCGCCCCCGCACCCTTCCACCCCGCCCCCTCACCCCCCACCCCCGGCCCCGCCCTTAGTATTGTTCCAAACGACAGCCTGAGGTCAGCTGCCGTGACAGTGTCATTCATCAACATATTTATGGTGATTACTCCCTCGTACATCATTTTTACAGGTAAGCTGAAGGCGAGTAACGTGAGTGACAGAGTCGCGACAGGAACCAACTGCGCTTCAGAGTCAGGTAGGATTCAATGCATTTTTCAGTATTTGCATGTTACCCTACTACCCTCATTATGTCTCTAAAAAAAAAAACTGAGGTGCACGTACCGAACATGCATTTGGAACCAAATGCTTTATTTTGCAAGCCCTCAGATTTCAGCGTGGCTAAAGTCAACAATAGCGAGCAGGAAGGATGACTTATGAAGTATGAAACATGCTGTTTTTTTAAACCCTGCTGTGTGTTTTCAGGTGATATTTGGGTCTCCACATTAGACTCCACCTTCCACCCCACCCATATTTCCAAGTAAGTCCTGATGTCCTGATTGTGGTTTAGTGAGTGAGCCTCCAGAGACTTTCAGTATGCACAACAATGCTGTTCTCCCTCTCACAGCAAACCTTTCCACCGATTTCAACTGCAGCTCTGTCTCTAAAGGAAATAAGATGCATAGCTTCTAATATTGCTGACTCCTTATATTGCTTTTTGCTTGTGGTGTATTCCGCCTCGCTTGTTAGTCAGTTTGGATAAAGGCATCTGCCAAATGAATAAATGTAAATGTAAGATTGTTGGCATTTGTGACATTTCAATGATTGATTTCATTTGCAGGAAAATTTTCATTTTTCAGGGAAAGGAATGGAGGAAAGAATTCTTGTTGATCATAATTTGATTTTTCTTGGTTCTCAGGGCAGCTGGTGTAAGCTTAGCCATGGCAGCGTATGGTCAGACGCAGTACAGCCCGGCTATCCAGCCCGCAGGCCCCTACACACCCTACCCCCACCACACGCAGGGCTACAGCATGCCCTACAGTGAGTAACCGAGCGTTATACCTGGAGTGCATTCATGCATTCATGATGCATGCATTCTTATGCTTCTCATTTGAGCTAACCTGTCACACAGCGCTTCCATAGCCTAACGAGGTACCATAATCTGACACCCGGAAGCCGACTGGATTCTAATTCTCTGTCGTGTTCCTTTCACGCGTCAGACATCAAGACGGAGGACGGCCTGGGCCACTCTCCGGGACAGAACGGCCTGCTGGGATACCCGTCGAACTTCAGCAGCACGCCGCCGAGCCAGGCCCTGTACAGCTACTCCTCGCACGGTCAGTCCCGGCCCTCGCCCCCCTCCTTCAGCTTCAGTTTTCTCCCTCCGCTCCCTCGCAGTGAGAACGCTGGACAGCAGGAGCGGGCGGCGATGTGTGTGCTCTCTCTGTCCCTCTCTCCGAGGGAGCCGGCCCCTGGTGTTTACAGGTGGCTGTGCGGGCCCGTGCCGCCCTCTCCCCCCACACCTGCTCCCTATTAGCTGCGGTCTGGGTCCCTGGCGTCAGACGGCCCTCTCTTCTCTCCGGGGGTCAGGGCCTGTCCTCTGCTCGCTACGACAACACAGCAGTCGAGCGGAGCAGCGTGCGTGTCTGTGACAACACAGCAGTGTGTGTGTTTGAGCAGTGCGTGCTTGTGTGTGTGCGTGTGTGTGCGTGTGTGTGTATATATGTGTGTGTGTGTGTGTGTTGTGTGGGTGAGTGTGCGTGCATGCACGTGTATGTGTATGTGTATGTGTGTGTGCGTGCATGCGTGTGTCTGTGTGTGTGTGTGTGTGTGTGTGGGAGGGGGAAGGCATCGACCCGCTTCCCTGCACATTCCCCGGTCCAGCGGCGCCCAGAACACATCGCGCCCCCGCGGCTCTTTATGGCTTTCAAAGCACCGTGAAATTGGCCCTTCTCTGCTAGGGCTGGGGGTTAAGGGGCATGTCGTGCTGAGTTGTCCGCGGTGGGTCAGGGAGGCAGAGGGGAGGCTGGAGACTGCGCTGCATCCTGGTGCATTCTGGGTAAAGGTGATGCAGGGGCTACACCGAGGGAGAAGCCTAGCCCAGGATTTCCACTGGGGAGGCTCTACTGCATTTTAAGGAGCTGAGAAGACTTAGGAGGATTATGCCATGGCACTATATCATTGCAAGTCTGTGTGCAGGACAGCATATCTCAGCAGATTACAGCTGAGCATGCATGCATGCTAACAGAAAAAGGTAGTAAGTTACCAGCAATGCTGACAGTTATATAGGCTTTGCTGCAAGATCATAGGAAGGGAAAGGAAGCAGCATATGGAAGATAGGGATGACTCAGTTCCTGAATGTCTTGGTGTTAACAGAGGTCATGAAACAGTGATTGTATTGAGTTATTGTGTTACTTCTGCGAAGTGACCCCACATAGATACATGTTTACATGTATATGTATGTCAGTTAACACTGGAGCTTTACTGGGGTCCACAAATGTAATAGTTTTTGTATATGTTTGAAATGATTTCTATCTCACTGAAAAAAAAACTTACAGATATATTTTAATAAAGCTACAGAGTCTTTATTAAATAATAGCTTAGAATAAACATGCTTGGTGTGTTCTGCAATATCACAGGTATCTTCTCATTAAAACAAAACAGTTCCATTTATACACCTTAAGGCTTCTTCTTATGTTGTAGATAGATATTTTGATTAATGATTTATGTTACTTAATAGCAATGACGGGTTCAATCCTTTTAGTATTTTAAGTAGAAAAGCCATACTTAGACACACTGTGACGTTTTCAGCAGTTTAAATTTTCACTGCATTTGTTGTCTAGTGGTGAGGATGAAGGAGTAATGAGTAGATCCAGGATAGTTAGCATACACATATGATAGTGCAGTTGTATTGCAAACTACTTGCGATCAGTTGAACAAACCCACACACAGTTGATAGAAATAATACTGTTGCCTGACTGTTGGATGCAGCAGCAAGTAGGTACAGTCACTGTGATCTCACATAGAGCAGAACTGACAATTGATAAATGCCAGAAATCAACCACACAGTCTGGTGTGATAAGCCAGGAGAAGGACTGTAGAAGAATAAGGCAGCTGCCATCTTTAACAGCATCAACAGGTAGAGGGTCAATGGGCATGTGTTTTATCATCTGCTATGAGCGTACTAAAAAATGCCTATTGCGCAGTTCCCAAATTCCACTGTGCCCAGAATATTCGGTCATACCCTAAGTATTCTGACCACAGCCAATCACCTTTCTACACTTTTACAAAGTGCTTCCACCATTGTAACAAAAACTATAATCTTGTCAATGCTGGCATTTTTGCTTACTCTATAGACATCAAATGACCTAAAAAAAACTGCGGTGATTGCATACGCTGACTGGTCCACATTTTTACAACAATAACATCAGGGGCTGAAAGGCACAGTCAGGAGACAACAGCACGGAAAAACAAGAACGGAATATTAAAAAGGAGAAGTTTTATGGGCGTTTGCCTGGGGGCAGCTCCTCTTTTTCTTTTCTTTTTTTTTACTGTCAGTTCATCTTTGAAGGATCCTTTGTTGTTCTGTGAGACTCAGGGCCAGCATTAATCTGCAGTGCCTCTCAAAAGCAGGGGAGCTGTAACAAATGAGCAGGTTGAAGGAAGAGGCCCCGGAGGAAGGCATTCCTGCAGCGTGTTTGATAACAGTGATGGATTCCCTCTGTGTACCGCAGCAGGGCTTCCCACCTGCATTGTTTTTGCCATTAATCAGTTCCACCGTTCCCCAGGTACCCGAGCGGGCAGGCACCGGAGCGGGCCCGGATGAGTGGAATGTATCCTAGTCCATTCTTCAAGCGCTGAAGCATTGCTTCTCACTGCAAAGTCCGTGTTGTCTGATGGTTACGGTATGCGTGAGTACGTGTGTTAAATGTACCAGTCTTGTCTTCCAGGCAGCGGCATTTCATCTGGCATTTTCCAGGGAGCCAATGGGATCGCTAGTTCTACACCTTTCAGCCCCTCCCAGCAGGTGAGTCCGTAATATAAGGAATGCTCTTACCTAATACTTTTACGTTCAGTTGATATTATCGCTGTATTTATAAATAACCAGTCATTTTTACGGATCAATATGACAGCTTTTCACTGCAGGTATACCGAGTGTATTCATGGATCTTGTCTGCCCCTCTTTCAGGATTTCTCAGCTTACTCTGCCTACAGCCAAAGTCAGTACCCTCCTTACTACAGCTCACACTACAACAGCCCGTACCTCACAGCCAGCAACGTCAGCCCCACTGCCATAACTACTGCAATACCCTATCAGCATCCAGACCACGCCCCCGTGGTCACCAACCACAGTCCAGAGTCGCTGGCAGGTAAGATCTGAAGCCCCGCCCCCATCTGGTGACATCATATCATTCTGCCGCTGACTTATCATTTACACTTTTGTCAGATGGGTTTGAGTTTATGTGTGGTCACAGGCATGTTTATCAGGGTGTTTGTGTGTGTGCGGGTGTGTGTGTGTGTGTGTGCGTGTGTGTGTTTGTGTTTCAGGAGAGTACCACCCACCTCCCAGCCCCCCCACGCCAGGCAAAGAGCAGGAAGGCGTCCCCGCCCGCCGAGGCTCCGACGGCAAACTGAGGGGAAGGAAGAGAACGAGTGACCCAGCACCTCCCCTGGACTCCGACATTGAGGTGAAACTGCGACGCCCCCTTCCCCCCATACCCCAGGAACACCTGACTGCCCTGTCCCGGCTGCCTTTTCCAATGACTAATTGCTCAGTTCTCTGTAGTTGACCCTGTAATTATGCAGTCATTTAACATGTACGTCTTATACTTCTGCAACAAATAAATAACTATTTGGAAGTGAACTTCAGGAAAAAAAACTTGTTTACTTGGATGCACTCGGCAGTCACCCAAGCAGTGGTGCTTATAAGACTTCCAACTAACTTAGATTTCTTGTAAATCTGTCTGTTGGCACAGGGTTTGGGGTAAACTCACATTTATAACCCGGTGCAGTCTGTTTTAATCATGATCATTCATGAATTAAAAAATATATATTTACTTCATGACAGCGTCGGTGTTTGGCAGCAGACACCTCCAGGACTTTGCCAGAGGGGACAGTTAGATGAATGGGAGGCGTGCTCGCATTGGGTTCTTGGATCCCTGTGAAAATACAGGGACTGTAGAAGTGGAGGTTTTGCAGGGGATGAGAAAGGGAGAGGAGTGCTTTGCACCAGGCTGATGGTGTGTCCCTTTGTCTCCTTCTCTGCAGCGTGTGTTCGTGTGGGACCTGGACGAAACCATCATCATTTTCCACTCCTTGCTCACTGGCACATTCTCCACGCGTTTCGGCAAGGTACTGTCCTCATTCACCAACCCTGTTCCTCCACGTAGATATCCTCTTTACGCACAGCCCCTGTTTCACCATCGCACATGTCCCCCGTATTTATGAAAGTGCCTCCATTATTTGCTTTACAACACAAAATCTGAGTTTAGAAAGAGAGAGAGAGAGACCAGGGAGGGAGAGCAAGAAAAAGAGCCAGCAAAAGTGGTCAAGTGAAGAGGCAGCAAATGCTCTTTTGTCCATCAGGGGTTTTCCTGATGTTATTTTCTTTTCACACAGTGAACTCGTAATAGGGAGCTGAAGATTTAATCATTTTATCCTTTGACTGCGTATGCTAGTTTCCCACCCATTCTAATAAACACTTATCTGAAGACAGTTATATGAGCCTTTCCATGCCCTGATTCTATGCTTTGATGTATTTTGGTGCTAATGTACATTATTAAAGAGAATGTTAACAATTGCTTTGTGAATTTTTACTTGATGGACGGATCCCACATACAAAGACCCTGTTTTCAGAGATCCTCTGGCACCCCCCACCCCAAACCCGTGAGCATTAACAGCAAGTTGTTTGTCCTCCCCATCACTTACTGTTTGATTGACAGCCGATGGACCCTTATATGAGGCTCACGGCAGCTGATGAGAGAACAATAGCCCCATTTCTTTTTCTTGGCTTGCGGAATGTTTTGAATTCCCACGATCCCTTGCTGGTTTGACACGATGCGAATGGATGTTTGAGAAATAGTGCGTGGCCATATATGTGCCGTGCTGTTTCTCTTTCTTTTTGTCATTGGGGAAAAAAAGGGGGTGGGGGGGTTCGGAGGGATGACATTGGCTGATGTGCCAAATTCCTCCTTCCTCCCACAAGGTTCCCCCGCTGAACCAGTGAACTTCAATCCGACATGCTCTGACATCAAACCTCAGACATGCAAAAACCATTTGCGTAGAAAAACACTAGATAGTCATGAAAACTATGAAGAAAACAGTGCGCTCTCAGATTATTTATGGAGAGAGACTTGGGGCTCAGTTGGGCAGAAGCTCACTTGATTTACCTTATGACAATGCTGTCGACCACCAGACAAGGAGCTTTGTTTAGTTTAGTTCAGATTTCTGTCCTTAAAGAAACAGAATCCTTTTTTTCTTCCAATTGCATGTTGAGTCAAGAAGTCTCCCGCTTCTCCCATTTTTTTTTCTGAGTAATACAATCAAAAGCCTTTCAGCATCACTGTCATTTACATTTACAAATGAATAAATGAATAAATGTAAATGTAAATGACAGTACAAAGGAGACTCAGCATGGCAAACAAATGTTTGGCCTCTGTGAAGTGAGCATGGGCACGTGGAGGAGACAAAATAGTGATGCTGAAAGGCTTTTGATTGTATTACTCAGAAAAAAAAACCTGAGCTGATCTGCTGAGCAAACCACCAAAGTGTATTACACCTCACTAAAAGATAACAATCTGATTAGTGGCTCCAGAGTGGCTCAGATAGTTAATGCACTTGCACCAGATGGTGGCTGAGCACTATGCCCTGGGTTCTAACCTAGCTGTGCCGTCCGCTGACACGGACCAGGAGCCCATAACTGTGGAACAAATTGGCTTTGTTCTGCTGGGACAGGGATGGGTATGTCAGCCAGAGGCCCGTCATCACACCACTCTTGGCACCCTGCAGCTCATTCAGTTGCTCAGGTTGCAGAGACATGCCTCTCTGCTTTTTTTGCGTCTGCTTCCTGGTACACTGTGGGACTTGTAGTGTGAAAAATGCATTTATATTGCAGTTCATTGTATTAGCCATGCCTGATGGAGATGTGGTAATTGCAGAGAGGTTTACTGAAAAAGAGAGAAAAATATAAAAATACATAAGTTTAGAACGATAGTAAGACTTATTATTCTTCCAGTAATAGTACTTCTCTTGTAGTGCAGTGGCTTTATCAGCAAGACTACTTCAGACAAGAAAATACACTGTTAAAGTAGAACATAAAATGAAAGTCAAAAACACCAGCTCCCAGCTGTGCAGACCACTTTCTTGTGGTTCTCTTAGCTGTAATTACGAACCTAAGCTTCTTACATTGAACATGCTGACCCCAGCAATAAGGGTGTCTTTCCTTGGCAGGAGATTCTGGGTAATTATCCCAATTAAAGCCAACCCACCCATCCATGCCCCCCCCCCACACACACCCACTCCCACTTCACAATGACTCCGTGTTCTCTGCGGATCAATAGGAGGGGATGCAGGTTGTCAGCCCGGCAGCACTAATCTGACACTCACCTCTGGCTGACACCTTTGCCTTGACACAGTGCCAAAAATGCAGCCGTTCCAGCTACCCACCCTGGCACACAACTGAAGGAACAAGGCTGTTTACTGTAATTGTTAACTGTAGAGACTCCCAGTGCAGCGCTCTGAAGATTTACATTATCTTCCCTTGTACACGTCCTCACCTTTTCCCTTTGTCTTCCCTTTTGACTGAGGCCTGAGGGCAATATGACATCTGTCCTGTAAACCTCAGGTTTTAATCAGAATGAAGTCAGCCCTGCGTGGGTGAATGATTGACATAAACATAATCAGACTACCTACCCGGCAGATTAACCTGTTTTGTCAGTTAAATCTTTGCATATACCTAGTGGCCGACTGGGAGAGGTGACTAGTTATACTTTAGAAAAATTAAAAGAAAAAAAAAACAAGACACTAATGCTGATCGGAGTTATATTGGATTAGTGTCATGGCATCTTTGTCAAGCCCACTCTATTCTGTGCACTTTTTAAAGGCCCCGGAACCTGTCTCCTGCATTAATCCAATTCCCTCGTGTTCACATTGCATGTGTACCTCTTACCATTCCTTACTGTCGTATCCAGTGTTTAACCTGCTCACCATATGCACTGGTCTTTCTACAGTCTAATTACAGTTGAGTGGAATGTACATTCCCTCCCAGTGTATCTTCAGCAATCGTTTAATCTTAGGGCCTGGAAATACACAGAGACAATATATAGATACAGATATGTGGAGAAGTCTGAGTTCAGTGTGGAATCCAGCGTGTCATCCAGGAAAAATAAATCTTCACTCCAAATTCCTAAATACAGTTTTAACCCTTGCTATCAAGTGACTTTTGTTATGCAGAGCGGTGTATTAGTTTGGTTGTTCTGGATAATGTGAATTCATTGTGCAGGGCAGTTTGGGTGGGTAGACTGATTGTGCCGTGTGTGTGTATTTCCCCCCAAAGGACTCTGCGAAGGCCGTGTCTCTGGGCCTGTGGATGGAAGAGATGATCTTCAATTTAGCTGACTCACGGCTCTTCTTCAATGATCTGGAGGTAAGGTATTTTCCATGCACTCATACATACAGTGAGGCAAAAGTCACCATACACTCTCACACTTTTACTAATACAAAGATCCATTTTGAGGACAAAAGTTCTGGAGGATGGGGTGTAAAATCAGCAATATGTTTTAGTTACTCATGTAGGCCTAACTCTCATACACTAACACACATAAGCCTCAATTCAATTTAATCTCAATGCACTTTGCCCTTAACTTTGAATAACAAACTTAAGCAAAGTGCTTTTTGTATTTATTTCTTACTTTGACCGTCACTTTAAATAACAAAAATGATATGTGAGAAACAGGAGAAAGGCAGCACTTGCTTAAATTCATTATTCAGAGGTAAAAATGGAATAGACTGTGGTTAGATTGAATAGAGACTGTAGTCTGAAATGGTGGGAGGGTGGGCATTGGATTGTTCTAGAAACCCCTTTTCTTCAACATTCCATGGCCTTGTACTTACAAAGAGGAGGATTAGAGTCACCCAGATCCCAGAATGGGAAAACAGCCTCCAAGTTGCTAATCACAGGTGTGTGTCTGTCTCTGAAAAGAAAATTAGTCTTGGGGAGGAACGGTTAAAGGAAAGGAAGCCAGCTGAATAATTTTCAAGGCAGTTTGTAATGATGTTTTTTGTCTTTGTAATTACGTGTGCCCACAGTCACCGCCTTCTCTCGCTGCACATGCACTGAAGATGATGTTAAATTTATGTGATTTCCATTCAAACCTGTCAGCCGAGCTGGGGGTTGCTATGGGCAAAATAACTGTGGAGAGGTTAAGAGCTGGGAAAGTTCAAAGTTTCAAACAGTTCAACCAAGTTGTCTGAGCTTTTCTTAGTCAGAAGAAACACTGGTCCAATGGTGTGTTGGATTAACACTGTTATTCAACTAGCACATGAAATAGAAAATAACATAATGGAATATAAAATTTAAGTTTCTTTTCCCAAATTTTTAAAAATAAAATTACATATATTGTAAAATATATGTTACAGTATAATAAATTACAAGTATGAAAGTGGCAATGTTTACTCCTTTATTATTGTGACCAAATTCCAACAATCCTCAGGTTCAGTCCAATACTTTTTGTTATCACCTGTAGAGATATATCATGAGTATTCTGGTCTTCATATTTTGTAATTTACTGACAAATACTACTTTTTTCATGAGGAATGTAGTAATTTAAGTGTTACGCTGGCTTTCTCAGAACAGTGTCGGGGCATCGTTAAACCGTAGCTCATTGCCATGTGTTATTTGTGGACGCGTATCAAGTCAGGGAATAGAAGTGTGAGCATGGCGGTCAGCTCCGCCGGGCGTGTGAATGAGGCCCCGGGGCCCCGGCTCTGAGAGCTGGAGCTGGAACAGCCTGGGATCCAGGGATGTGACAGCAGGATGAGGTAGCGTCTTGGTCTGTCTCGGGCAGCCTGAAACGCGATAGCTGGAACTGTCATGCTCCTGCAGCAGTGTGAAAGAGATGTGGGACTGAGGGGGAGTTTAGAAGCGGGGGGGAAGAGAAGGAAAAAAAAAGTTAGGAATGAGAAAAACAGATATGGAGACAACATTGTTGTGGTGTTTCAAAGGACTGCTGTGGCCGGACGGGAAAAGCAGGCGACGGCGCGGGGTAAAGAGGGGTGTTGCGGGAATTGTGAGGTAGTGTTCTGTGGATTTTTCGGGACTGAGTGCGACACTGTCAACTGACCAATGATAATAAACCGCTAAGTCTTCACTTTTCCACTAATACAGGTTGACATCTGATATTGTTAACTATTTGACCTCAAAGCGTGCTTCCAGTAGCTGATCCTGGTCCAGTATATTCTGAAAAAGTCTTTCGTATACATGGGGAAAAAAGTAACAAAAAAATGTCTGCACAGGGATAAAGTAATGAAAATGCCCCTATTATCCACTTTCATAACAGATATCCTTAGCCATGACAGGGTCCTACATAACCTTGTCAAACCATATGAAAAAAAGCTGATTTTTTTTACTGAACCAATAAACATCAAGAATCATCCTGGAGGGTACAGGAGAAACATGCCCCGGGGATTCAAACACGTATTCCTAAGTTCCATTCCGCTTCACCCCTTGCTGCCCTGTACACAGTTTCCTATCTTTTCTTTTTAATTGAGCATATCCTCGAGTTGTGCTTCATTGTTCTCTGCGATGATTCATGAAGATAGTGGCAGGTGGCCTAGTGTAAAGGTGATTTGCAGTGTATTTGAGTTTTCATTAGCGTGCGGTGGCGTCAGGTAGAGGTGGTATGTTGCCACCTTCTCCCAGTTTCAGGGTAATTAAGGCGCCTGAATGTCTTGCCTGCTTCTCCCCCCACCCCCCCTTCTGTCTCTTGCTTTCCTCTGTCTCCCTCTCTCTTTCTCTTTCTCTCTCTCTCTCTCTCTTTCACCCTCCCTCCCTGAGGCTCATCAGAGTGCAAACCTGTTCATGCACAACTGAAACGGATCTGTGTCTCTAACACATCCTGGTTCCCTTCTCAGGAATGTGACCAAGTTCATATTGACGACGTGGCGTCGGATGACAATGGGCAGGATTTGAGGTACGCCATTCCCCCTAATAATCTCAGTCTGTACGGCAGTGGAATTTGCAGTAAGAAGGGGGCTCCAGTTAACAATGGTGGTTTCCCCCAAAAATGTTTTTATTTGTTTTTCCAGTAAATTGCTCTAGTAATTGTAAATTCTATTTTATTCCTATAATCTTTTGTCATAAGAGAAGACAATTCTGTATTCTATATTCTAGGATGTTATGTACTGGTCATTACAATGACATTTTGAATATGGACATATTTGACAACTGAAGAGCTACAACAATGCCTCAGCATTTTTCTCACAGTTAGTTTTGTGCAATAGATTTGACAGCCATTTTCCTCTTCATGTTCACATCGACATAAGCTATTAGACACAGAAGTACATTTTATCCTTTAGAAAGACACACATAATCCTCCTGAAAGACAGATTTGCCAAGGAATTTGTATTTTGTCTACTCTGAAATTCGTGAAATATGAGTTCCATTCTGTGTGTGGAAGTGCATTAACAGTGTGCTGTGACTCCGTACTTGTGGCTGTGTAAGGCGAGATTCCACTCAGTCTGTGATGTAGTGTTGAGCTTTTTTCCAATCTACGCTGTAAGACCAGACATTATGAGTGATATCACTTCTGTTGACATTACGTTCAGTGTAATTCAATCTTATTAAAAATGTAAATTATCATTTGAGTGTAACTTAAGTGGCCTGTATAGTGAATGTGTAACATATAGATTTTATAAGTATATATATACTTATGTGGGGCGGCAGTGTAGCATATGGTAAGGAGCAGAGCTTGTAACCAAAAAAGTTTGCCAATCAATGTTCAATTGTTCATTGTTCAATTCCCCACTGGGGCACTGCTGCTGTACCTTTGGGCAAGAAACTTAACCCACAATTGCCTCAGTAAATATCCCCCTGTATAAATGGATAACATGTAAAAATTGTAACATATGCAAGTCACTCTGGATAATGACAATAAAGTAATGTAATGTAATGTCATTTTTGCAGCACCTACAACTTTGGTGCAGATGGCTTCCAGAGCCCAGCAGGGGGCGCTACATTATGCCTGGGATCGGGGGTTCACGGAGGGGTGGACTGGATGAGGAAACTGGCATTCCGGTATCGCCGGGTCAAGGAGATATATAACACCTACAAGAATAACGTCGGAGGTGAGCATAAACGGCAACCAGGAAGTGCAGGAAAAAAAAACAATACACAAAGCGTGGGCTTTGTATGCATTGACAGAAAAGACTAGTTTGCTTCCAAAGCGCAAGGACAAAGGGATAATATCTGTGTGGAATTGTGCTGACGAGTGCTCCACGTGTCAAGGGCTGCTTGCTGACGGTGAGGTGCTTCCCCTCTTGTGATTGGCAGGCTTGCTGGGCAGTCCGAAAAGGGAGGAGTGGCTTCAGCTGCGCCGAGAGATGGAGGTTTTGACAGACCTGTGGCTCACTCAGGCAGTCAAGGCCTTGGCCCTCATAAACTCCAGGTGAGGGAGGGTGTTTGCCACGGAATGGCGGCCAATGTTTGAGGTCACTAGCCTCTGTGACAGGCACTCAAAAAGGCAGGTTAAGCCACTTTTTCTTGGTGTCGTGAGTGCAAAATCAAACTCACCCACACTTGAAATTTAGATAAGTTTAGGTATTTTACTCCTCTCAATGGCAGGAATAAATTGAGCAAAACAGAAGTAGTGTAATCCTTTCTTGTAAAACACAAACAAATGAAGAGCTCTCTCTGTGTCAGGAGAATATGGGCCAGCATCCTCTGCATATGATAAAGGGGTTTAAGCTGTTAATGTTTTTTTGGTTGAGTCACAGCAAAAAGCAGTGAGAGCCACGGAATAAGAAAAATAAAATGCACAAGCGGCTAGCACCAAGCCAAACATATACACAGAGGATGGGATATTTATTAAAGATTGGCAAGAGCAAGAGGGTTAATTTAATCTGTGGTCAAAGAGCTATCACCACAGACAAAGGAAGCACAATGAGTGCAAAGAAATAGTGAGGCAGCTCAACAGATACAACTGTTGACTTTGTGTCATGTAAAATCCTGGGGTGGTGACACACAGTACAACTCACTAGTATTACAATTCATGTGGTGTGTCAGCCGTGACCTCCCCGTTTATGCAGTAGACTGGTTATACATGTGCCAGTTACACTCACTATCAAAAGTGTTGAAAATATTCTTATCTCTAATCCATGCCTGACATTAAATTGACATGGTTGTAGGTGTAAAAGTGCCAGTGGCATCTGTGTGTATTCCATATAATAAAGTTACTTACCCCCCTGGTGTGTTGTTCTCCTTTAAACCTGTACCTGTAAGCTATGGCTTACCAAAATCCTCTAAAAGGATAGTGCAGTCACTCAAAAACATGTCTCCTGAACTACTCACCAGCTGTTTTACTGTTTGCCTGATGTAGGGCAACAGTGTGATGTAGTGGTAAGAAGGAGGGTTTGTAATCCCTGGCTTGATTCCCTGCTGGGGCATTGATGTTGTTACCCTTGGGCAAGGCACTTAACCCACAATTGCCTCAGTAAACATCCATCTGTATAAATGGAAAATAAAACTGTAAGTTGCCCTGGATAAGAGCGTCTGCTAAATGACCATGTAATGTATTTAAATGAGCGTAAATCTAGATTTTGTTCATTGCTACAGTCTAATCATCGTGTTCATTTTAAGTCACCCTGAATAAAGGCACAAGATAAATAATAATAGTGTGATAATAATCATTAATCAATAAATGGACAAGACATGTAACCTCTCTTTGTTCACATTTTGTCTTTCAGGCCAAATTGTGTGAATGTGCTGGTCACCACGACCCAGCTCATTCCAGCCTTGTCCAAAGTCCTCCTGTACGGTCTGGGCACGGCATTCCCCATTGAGAACATCTATAGCGCCACTAAGACAGGTCAGTTTGCAGTGGCAAACAGAAGTTAAGCAATAATTCCAGTTAAATGACAGTGAATTGTTTGTGTGTTGACTGTCACATACAGATTTGCACTGGACAAGGAAGTCTGCTGTACAAATAAACGATGTAATGTAACCTGTCAAAAAAAATATGCCATGACAGCCAAAGGTGGATTCACATTTTTTGGTTGCCTGGAATAGATAAAGATGCCAACTCTTAATTCCTTTGAAATATTAAGACAAATCATCTGTTGCGTTATTTATGTTTTTATTGTCGTTTCTCCTGTGTGGCAGGAAAGGAGAGCTGCTTCGAGCGGGTGACCCAGCGGTTTGGTCGCCGGGCTGTGTACGTGGTGGTGGGTGATGGCGTGGAGGAGGAGACCGTTGCCAAGAAGGTAAAACATTTCCTTTGAAAGCCATTTAATTCAACATTTCTTATTCAATGCTCAGGCAGGAATGGGCAGATTCAGCTTCTAGCATCTAGCATTTACCATCTAGCATTTCAGCATTTACATGTATCTCTCTCTCTTTTGCAGAAGAATATGCCTTTCTGGAGGGTGTCGTGCAGAGCTGACTTGGAGGCCCTTAGCCATGCACTGGAGCTCGACTACCTCTAGGGGGCAGCAGCTGCCCCACCTCCACTTCCTTTTCCTGTCCCTGTCCTTGTAGCCTAGCAGTCAACCGGTGGGGCTCACCGTAAGCCACAACACTAAGTCAAGAGAAAGGGACCAATCTTTGTATCAGCAGGGAATTACGATTTTACTGGAAATTCCACTGGGGCATCAATGCAACAAGTGAGATGATTCAAGGCAAAAAAAGACTTCCTCTGAAGGAAACATGTCTTGCATTGAACTTGAGAACATTGTACTGAAAAGGGACCTTAGATGGGAATGATCGCTTTTTTGTTTTTCTTTTTTTTGCGTGAAATGAATCCTCAATGATAAGGTTAACACAGGAAGCAGTTTTTTTTTCTTATAGAAGACAACGGGACTTCAGAAGGTTGGTCAATCAAGGGTTGGTTCTTTACTGAGGCCAATATAAAAGGACACTGATCCAGGTCGCAAGATTGGCGTTCATCTTGTTCAGCCCTGATAACAACTGTTTTGCAAGATTGACGACTTTGGGAAATGTGATGTGGGCAACATATAACTGTACTAAAAACTCACAGATACTGTTAAATTACTTTGATAATAGAGGGGTCTGGGGTTTGCTATAGTTTAGGGAGATGTAGGCATAACCTATGGATTTTTTTTCCATTAGATGTGATTCATTTTTAAACCTGTAAGACAGACATGTCAGATGAAGTGAAGGGAAGTGTTTTGTGTTGACATTCCTATCACTGCAGGACATCAAGCCAGGACATAGGGAACTCATAAATGGGCTCTATAGAGACGATCAAATACATGGAAAAGGGTGTAAAAATCTGAAATGTTTTGACACTGACATGGTTTATATTATGTAAAGAAATTTATAAGAATATTATTAAATTAATGATCACTACAACATTATCTCATAACAGTCAGTTTCCATCTTGAATACATTTCACGAAAAAAGTAGACTGTCAGTGATCCTTAGTTGGGTTATGGTAAAAGAAACAGATGGTGCCAAAACACTACTGGGTGTTAGGCTGTAATTTCTTACTTTTTCCTTTGTCTTCGTTCATTCTCTGTGGAATCCTTCTAGATGACAAGCAGACATCCCTTGAAAATGCAAAGTAGTACAGATTAAGCCCATTGGACCGCATTTGCAGTACATGTTGAATGACAGAACAGTTGTTTAATTGTGCTTTTCAGTATGTTCATCTCAGGGCCAAAGCCCAAACTGTGTCTGACAGGATGAAGTGGGGAAAGTTTCAAGTCAAGAGGGTCAGTCTCTGCAGCAAGTCATTCCAATGCTCAGTCAAAATCTACAACTAATAGTCTAATTATTTCTGCATCAACCCTCGACTGTGGGTACACCCTTAGCTGCTCACTGGGACAATCACTTAATTTATGAAATATTCTTTTCTCCCTGGGAGGCCTCCTCAGCACTAGGAAATGTGTTGAAAGACAACTGTAAAGTATGGACATTTGGATCTTCTGTAAACGCTGGGCATCAGTGTCAAAAGTTGCTGGGTGTATATTTGTTGTGATTATGTTTCTTTCCCTTTACTTTACTGAATGTTCATATGTAACCTGTATGTAATAAAGTGGTATGGGTTGTTTTTGGCATGTGTCTATTACAGTTTTCCTTTTGCTATGATTTGTATATAAGGTTTTTTAAACAGTCAATTATAATAGAATAATAAAAAGGGTAATCAAAGATTTTGGAGGAACTGCTTGAAATATGTTTTTGTTTTCACATTTACTCTAAAACTGACTTTGGAAAAGTCTTCATCAGCAAAGATTAGGATTAGTTTGTAGCTGAAGCACACATACACGCTGTAAGACCAAAGAATGTGAGGGAAATGTGCATTCATTAGGGTCTGGGACAGAAATGTATCAACTGACAGGAACAAAGTATTTTCACTGAGGATTCGATGCAAGGGGGAGTTGTTTAAGCTCTCCCTCCTACTGTATGTGGCGTTCATTCTATACCTCTGCTGCCTCCCTTAGCATCTGCTGTCTCCTGGCATTCCTGTTTGGGCCAGACCTTCCACCCTCATCAGCCCCAATATTGCAAGTTCCCTCTTCTCCCCAAACAGACCACCCCTGGTCCAGCGCTCAAACACACCACCCCCTTGTCTCCACACCCTCATGACTGCTTCTCAACAGATGGGCAGAGAGTGCTTTTAGCGCGACCCGCCAGAAAAAACATGAAACACAAGAATTAGACCAAATTGAAACCATGGTAGCAGATCAAGACGGAATTCCTCAGTGATTTCGCAGGCATCCGTGGATCGGCACAAAGCTGCTGCTGCTGGGGGCGGGGGGGTAGGCGGAAAGCAGAGGCTGGGATTTTGGGGGGACCAAGGGGACAACAGGCCATTGAGTCCAGCTGAGGGGTAGTTCAGCGGGACGTGTGGGAGGAGGAGGCGTTTGCCCCGGCAGCACCGTGCTCATCACTCGCACATCTTCCACAGACCAGTTTTCTCTTTTCACTCTTAGGAAAAGACGGTCGGTTCCAAGCTTCTGTACAAAAACACATGTTTTTGGTAGTAAAACTGCCAGCCACGCTTTCCCTCTAATGGAGCCCATAAACAAAAGACAAAGGATTAGAAGAAACCTTAGGATTTCTTTCTTAAGAGGTTTTGAGCCCAGGGCTACACTAAAGAGTTGTTTAAGCCAAACACAACAAGCCAAGGACTTCAAACACTGCGGGCTTTAAAAAGACCAAGTCAGTCAAGTCTCCTTGGGGAAATGCCTGCAGGATAAGATAGCAGAGAGGCTACAGCTATAGTCTTCTCCTGCAGAAGTGTAGCCAGTGATTGATTGTGACAGACACGCTGCCTATCCAAAATGAGCCACACGACAGGATAAAGCTTCAAGATATTAAAGGCTGCTATAGACTGATTATAAACCATACATGTCGTTATGTAAGGTAGGTGGAAGTAGTATGGAGTTACCATGCAGTCCGCTTGAAAATGATGGGCAGCAAGGGGGCCCAGGCGCCTCTCCTGTCCATTAGTGCAGAGATCAATCTGTCTGAGGACCATCTGAAGTCCGGCCTGCGGCAACCCAGTGTTTTATCAGCTGCTGTGACCAGCCCAGAGGCGGCCCTGGAGCCAGGAGGGGCCTGACTGGAGCAGTGAGGACTGAGACGAGAAAGCTTCCATTTTCAAATAAATGACAGACGCTGCTTGTTATACTGCAACCATAAGAACAAAGTCTGCCAAGGATATCATTACAAATTATATTTTCATATGAGGAATCACAACATTACGCATACATATCTCTGTTAAATCCTGTCCTTTAAACACGAACCACTTTGAAAGAAACTAATTATTAACTTTATCAATACTTCATCATAATTATTCAGCATTCTGTGATCTTTTGACAGCTTCTTGACATTTAAGTTGCTAAGTCTCCCCGAGGGGACATCTTAGCTCATTGCTCTACGGAGCTGTCAAATCATTCATCAGCATCGCAGGAAGTCATAATAAATTGATTCTAGGGACATACTGTCACACACAGCACAATGCAGATGTATGTACTCTAATAACCTCTCATTCACTAGATCAGCTGAAAACAGAAGTCCTCAATAGTCCTCAATATATTTTCTTTCTTTGATCATGATAATAAGGGACAAAAATCTTTTAACAACACATTACATTCTCTCAGTCCTTGAGAACCACAAAAAGATCTGGAGTCTCTTTATCGAAACAACATCAACATAACTTATAATAGCATTATTATTACTGATATTGTCGAGAGGGCATTTAAGCACCATCATCATCATTAAAATAGCGGATAAAAGTAATATGGGGGCATTTTAATCTTATGTAAAGTATAACAGTTGATATGCTAGGAAATAGGTCCCCCTGCTGCACAGACTGGGTATTACAAATTCCTATTGTTTCTTCAATTATTCAACAGCAATCTAGCACTTGAATCACAGAATTTTCATTCAATGTATGTTTTAAAAAGATATAAACATGGAAACAGAGGAACACAATCTATCACTGTAAGTCATTTAAAGTCTCAACCACTCAAAGGTATTTAAGTAATTCCAGAAAAATGAATGCCAGTGTTTTTATCATCTTAGCAGAGGGATGGCTATAATGGAATGTATTTGTTTCTTGTAAAAAGGGAACATAAAACATGATCAGATGACAGTGTATTTAACACTATAACACACTACACAATATACAGAGATGAAAAAGATATTTGCTGAAGGACTTATAAATACACAGCTCTGTGATGAACAAGTAAAATGAATATTCCTCAATCATTAAAGAGTGGACCATTTGATGACAAGCACTTAATACTTGATCTTTTCTTAGCAGCTGAGTATGTGTTTTTCCTGGCATCTGCACATTTCTTCAATTACTGTCATGGTATTTATTTGAGATTGCCAAAGTAAGTCTCTATAGTAGATTGTATGTGTCTATTATGTTTCTATGACATTGGCGTATTTCACTGGACTCTCGGCCAACGGATAAATTTAACCAATGAGAGACTGTTGTGCTGGCTCAGCTGACACATCTTTGGTTGTAACAAACATGCCCTTTTACTATCGCACTGCTGTACAAACATATTAAACCCGGGGAACACGTTCTCTTTTAAAGATTGAGGTTTTCCAGTCTTGGCCTACAAAGCGCTGTTGGCCCCAAGATGCCATATTGCTGTTGTGGTAGCTGGGAAATAGGGTTCAAACATCTGCAGCCAATCCAGACTTATGCTGCATTCACATGCTCCTCAGATGGTCCCACTTCCTGAGTTGTGAAGTCGTTCTTCCTACCTCAGTGTGTTCATGTGCTTTTAAGTCGGAATGTGGAAACAGCATGGACGCTACGAAGAAGACGTGTTCTATTTTATTGCACAGCGCGTTTAAACAACACATTGATAGCCGTTTCCAGTATTTGCGTGACAACAAAGAGCAAAGGAGACGGATCAGGTGAGCCATGACATAATAATAATTTAAAACATACGCACGTTAATCATAAAAACGTCTGTATTTGCTCAAAAGTATGGTGTTAGGCACGTGTGAGAGATGGACATGCAGCTTGCAAGTGATAAAAACTGTAACATTTGCCAAGTTCACATTACAAGCTAATATTTAGAGCAGACTTTTTAATTATGTTATTTGGTTTATAAGTGATATATGTTGAATAGGGACATTAATGCTGGTATCATGGGGCTGTCTTATCAAGACAAAGGGACTGTGTGGACTTCTTGTACATCTCTAATATTCAGTGTCCCGACCCTTTGCACTCATCTTGGTTTCCAAAGGGATATGTGATCACATTTTTTTTTTAAGGAATGCAGTTGCCCTCTATCTCAATATCCCACCTCAAGTACTGAAGAGCGGCACTGAATGGCAATTAATGATGGAGATGGATGAAAAAACATTCCAACGACACCTGTGTGTAACCAAAGCCAAATTTGATTTGTTCGCCCAGAAACTAGAAGAGACAGGCATGGGTGATGTGCATCCCCATGGAGGACCTGAGAATATACCTATGGTGAAGAAAATAGTCACGTTTCTCTGGTAACTGGCTAACCAAAAGTCATTCAGGGAGCTATCTGACAAATTTGACATCTCCCAAGGTGCTGCCCACAAGGTCACCATGGAGGTTCTAGATCTAACCTGTCTCCTTGCTTCCTCATTCATCACTTAGCCAACTGATTGTGAGAAGCGGATCAATGCAGCGGTCTTTAGAAGAGTATGTGGCATTGATGGCATTGATGGACCCATTGATGGCTGCCACATTATGATCCAGAGGCCACCTGTCAGGGGAGGGGACTATCTCAACAGAAAGTCCTTATATTCAATACTACTGCAAGGCATAGTTGATGACCAGGGGAAGTTCATCGACATTTTCACTGGGCCTCCAGGGAGGGTACATGATTCTAGAATGTTGAGGGCTTTGCCATTCTTCGAGAACTGGAAGCAGTCCGCGGGTCAGTACAAGCTCCTGGGAGACACTGCCTACATATCCCACAACTACCCCTTCATCGTCACCCCTAAGCGAGACAATGGTGCTCTGACAATGGACGACCTGCAGCTGAATGCTCAGATCGGCCGTGGCAGAGTGGTGGTGGAGCAGGCATGTGGACGCCTGAAGTGTAAGTGGAGGCGGCTGAGGGATCTTCAGAGCACCCATGCGGACATTATGGTGAAGATCATTGTGGCATCATGTGTTCTGCACAATATGTGCATTGGACTGGCAGAGGGGGCATGCAATGAGCACCTACACGGATGTCCCAGGCAGGAGGATGACAATCATTAGGCGACTGTATATGGAGAGGAACTCAATGAAAAGACATCGTGTAGCTGGCTGTGAGGACGCTGCAAAAATTAGACATGTTCTCTGAATTCTGAGACACCCACAGCCTGTTCAGAGCCAGTTCTGCCCGTCACGACAGGATTTGCTTTGCGAATGGACACAAACACAACAAAATGTCATTGTAAACATTATTGTAACATTTCCTTTATGAAAACACTTATATTTACCACTTAAGTACAAACATGTTTGTGATATTCAACTTAAATCAACTTAAAATATATAACATAAATTCTGTTCTGTAAAACTATTCACTGTACAACGGAATTACAGTTTACATTTCTTTTGTATCACTGCTTGTCAATGAATGCCTGCATCATACGTTCAAATGAGACCTGAGAGGCCTTCATTTGTTGGAGGAGTTCATCATGTCTTCTTTGGGTTGCTGCTTCAGCTTCTTTGAGGAAATCCAGTAGTTCTTCCTCTCGCCCCTTCCTCTTTCTCATAGGGGCGGCAGTGGTGGCGGATGAGGTGGAGGAGGCAGTGCTGTCATCATCAGTCGCATCAGTACTCTGCCGTGGACTGTTCTGCCCAGGTGCTGGCCCTCTCACCAAGGCCTCAGGTCTTAAAATCACAACACCTTTAGCAGTTCCTATTACAGGGAAATCTACATCGTGATGCCCTCTAATTAGCTCACTAATTTCACGATAAAACTGAAATTTCATCGTGCCTCTCCCTGTTGAATTGTTATCTCTGACTTTTTTAAAACCTTCTAATAATGTACCCCACTTTCTGCATACCTTTACATGGTCAAATCTTTCATGGAACTGGTCGGTCATCCTCTGGGCTATATCTTGCCAGAAAACCTTTCTTTGGCCTCTGGTTTGTTTAACCTTCTCACCCAGCTCAGCAAGACTTTTAGGAAGGTTTGCATTGCCCTTTGTGAGGTACTCACGCATGAGATCAATGAGAAAGAGAGTTTGCTCTGTAGTGAAAGTCTGATGTTGTGTTAAGGTGGTGGGGGTGTCTGAGCTGCTACTCTGACCTACAACAAAACAAAAATAAGATCAGCAAACAGGTGCATGCTTCCCTTACCTCATAGTTATGCCCAGTTAACCTACACTACATGTCCAAAACTTTACGCTGCAAAATCGAGATCAACGCTATCTCAAAGATTAGCAGTTGGAATCATTAATGATGCCATTTCATTGTCATTGTATTCAATTAATTCAATTCAATTCAGATGGGCTGGAAATAAAAAAAACACACACACAAAAACAAAATGTACATAAACAGAAGAACTTTGATTTTGCTGTAAGAAATATTATATATATGTAAAAAATAACATAAAATAGAAAAATACAAATACAATACAAATACAAACCTGTAATCTGAGATTACAGAGCTGAACTGTTGAACTTGTTTGTTCCATTTAAATTCAACTTACCTGCTGCTGACTGGACAGAGGCACTCTGGACAGGGGCACGGGCACTCTCAGATGGGATTGCAAAGGCTGTACTTGCAAGCGGGGCAGAAGAATAGAGCATAATAGAGCAGGGGCACACCCAATCAATATTGGGTTTAATTTAATTGTTAGAGCTTCATCTACATAAAGCATGGGATCCCCTTCTCTTTGGGTGATGGGTTGGCTGTGATTAGTGTCCCAGCAAAGACTCATGTTGTCATCCAAGTATGCTGAAACAGTTTGAAGCTTTATATTACAAAGTGATTTTGTCCCAGAGTTGCTGCTGCACCAGTACATTCCCTGAAACCACTAAAATATTGCTTTACTTGACTTATTATTAGGGTTACCGCTAATAAATAATTTTTCTAACTAATCTAGGTCACTCTACGTGAACAGCAACTAACCGTTACAACCTAATACCATATTACACATTAAATGTTAGCAAAAAATCGATATGCAGTACGTGAATTTGCACCATTAATCAAAAGTTTCTTACCATCAACCAAACATTTACCCTCGTCTGCCATGTTTCTGCGTGTATGACGTCACCAACTCGGCAAGTCGTGTACCAAAATTTTCGCCGACTTTCCGAGTTGTTGTTCCGACTTGAGGGGGCGTTCACTAATTTTTCCGATTATTCCGACACAACATGAATGCACCATTAACCTTTAACCATTATAAGATAAACACCTAAACCTATCCCAGATCAGCGATTACAGTCTGTCGATGCTGTACACATACGCATACGCGAAAGAAAAACGCTTCCTGTAACACAAAGGTGAAAGGCCATCCAATCGCAAAGCGGGACTTGTTCCGCATTATCCAATAGTAATTCAGAGTTTGGCCCGTGCTAGACGCAATGCTCTATTTTATTTTGCCCAAACTTTGCAGTGTCTGGTGTCGTCCGTTTTTGTTGATCAGGAAAAAAACTTATTTATTATTACCTAGGTTGTATTGTCGTCTTTAGCTTACGTAGCTATACTACTCGTTTTCCTGCCTGTTGTTGGATTTAGCTGAGTAGAGTAACTTCTGATAGCACAGGTCCCCCAGCGCAGTGTTTTACAGGAAATTGCCAACGGGAAAGGTAAGTCGAGTACACAGGGCCGCAGTTATGTAGTCAACGTTAGATCGGGTAATCTAACTAGCTACTTACGTAATTGTCGAGTTTGTTCGAGTTGTATGTTCTTTTGCTAACGTTGGCGAATGTTTTCAAGGACTGTTACCTGCATCTGAGGTTAATAGTTAGTCAGCTATCGTTAGCTAGCGAGATAGCTAGCTAACTGTCTAATTACAGTAACTTACATCTGCTATTTAGCTGGTAACCTAATACAATTTTAGATAGAAAACAAGCTAGCGAGATATGGCTTACTAACAAGACACCACCAGCTGTTGAAAGACGGAGGCTCTGGCCTTTCATTGCCACCTAGTCAAGCTACGTATGCCAATGTTTACATTGTTAGCTTGCTAGTTTCGTGCTGGCAATGACCAAATCTAGCTCAACCATTTATTTAGAGTAGTTAGCTGAACCTTCACGCTCATTGTTGCTGTATTTTTCTTCATTTTGAACTTGCCAATAAAGGCTATGTCTAGCGTCTCACTGCCCTCACTCTAACCAACGTGTGAATTACGTGTCACATGCTAACTTCCAGGGGCACGTAATTTGTGCGTATTTTAAAAACCAAGTTGTTATTCGTGTTACTTCAAATTTTAAGCACCTTGCACTTTCATGCAAAGCTTCTTGCAAAATAAAGGTACGTTTGAACGTGTTAAGTACGTCACACAGATCTACAGTATCCCGTGCCATACTGGAAACACATGCTGAGTGCTTCCATAATTTAAACAACATCTATTATAATGCAGAAATGCTCCTTAAGTGCTGTGTAAAAGGGTTAGACTTGAGTGGTTCTTTAACAACTAGTCCACAGTCTCTTCAGACCCCGGTTTGCCAAAAGTTACCCCTGCTGGGATGAGATGGGTGAGAGGTGCACTTTTAATCTCTCTCTTATCAGTTTGGCCAAGGGTCGCCTACTTTTTACATGCCTGATACATCTAACAAGATATTCCCAGTGGGCTTATGTTTATGAGGAAACTCAGTGTTTTTTATGGGGATACTGTGTTGGGTCCTATTCCAGGCCAGGAGTAAGGTGGAAGTGGAGTGGGACTGTGTGTCATTAAGGTGTGTTTCTTTTGCAGGGACCGGGTAAGAGGAGGGTTGGGGTTGGTATCAGGCAGCCAAAAGCACCCTTTCCTGTCAGCTGTCTGGGGCTCCCGGCTCTCCTTCCCCCACGGCTTAGGAATGGCGAGTCATTTCCGCAGTTACATCTGGGATCCGGTTCTCATCATATCCCAGATCATACTGATGCAGTGTATCTACTACAGTTTCCTGGGGCTGTGGCTGGCTGGAGTAGACAGCCTCGTGCATAACAACCGGTCGCTGGACCAGATCTTCAGCTATGAGGTGAGTCTTCCAGTTTGTTCATTTGTTCAGGGAAAATTGCAGTGTAGGTACTAGGGGCAGCAGTGTAGCGTAGCGGTAAGGGGCACGGCTTGTAACTGCAAAGTTATTGATTCGATATCCTCTCTGGGGCACTGCTTCTGTACCCTTGGGCAAGGTACTTAACCCAGAATTACCTCACCAAATATCCAGCAGTATAAATGGGTGACATGTAAAAGTTCTACCCTGTGTAAGTTACTCTGGATGTATCTCTGTACTTAAGCAAGTGTTTACAGTGTTAGCATACCAACTTACACCTGTGGTGACATAATGTACCTATGCTTGCAGCTTCTGGGGTTCTCTACGCTCCAAGGACGACTCTCAATGATGGCGTTCATCCTGAACTCACTCACATGGTAGGAAAATGTGCTCACTTACACATTGCCACCCCTCCCCAGCACCACTATCCTTCAGCATGATGTCAGTTATTATTAGCTGTTCATTAAGCGCATGGCCTTCTCTTTCCTGTCTCGACAGCGCCCTCGGCCTGTGGTTTTTCATCCGGCGCGGGAAGCAGTGCCTGGACTTCACCGTCACTGTCCACTTCTTCCACATGATTGGCTGCTGGATCTACAACACCCACCTCCCCGCTGCCCTCTCCTGGTGGCTGGTGAACGTGGCGTGCATGGCGCTCATGGCGGTGATCGGGGAGTACCTCTGCATGCGGACTGAGCTGCGTGCCATCCCTGTCAACAGCGGACCTAAGTCCAACCTCTGATCCCGGCCCGTCCCCGCTCCACGGCGGCCGGGCCTCCCACGGATCCCAGAAGAGACAATAAGTGCTGTTGTTTAGAGTGGCCCACCGGCGTGTGGGGAAAGTCACAGGGTGGAATCACTGAGGTGGTGGGACGTGCACTGCAACAGCAGCAGCTGCGAGTGCGTGTGGACACGGATTTGGAGAACATCAGTACACTTTGCAGGGGATTAAAGTGAGCTGTGGGACTCAGCACTCACCCCCAGTGGTGATTGTTTGTTTTACATATCTGGTTGTATTTATGTGTAAAGCTGTACATTCTGTTAAATTGCAGGCTCATGGTTTCCACATCTACCTGAAATTCCACTTCCACTGTGTGCTAAAATGAGGAAGAGGATTGGTTTTTCAAAAAAAATTGGTCAATTTAAAACGATTGAGTTAGTGGTGGGTGCACTCTGACCTGAGTATTTTTTTTTTTTATTGCGTCATAAAGTTAATCTCGACATGTTGAGGGTCAGTGTCCATGTCCATTTAGTTGTATGCTCAGTGTTTACTCTAATCATGTTACACAAGAGTTCATAGCCCTCTTTGTAAGGTCACTCTACCCTGATCCCCTCTGTCCAGCGTAGTTCCTGTGCTCTGGAGCATCCAACACCCATGTTCTAGATGTAGCACTGCTATATCTGATTCTGAAACATGTAATCCACCATTGGGTACAAAGTCCTAATGATTTTAGCCTTGTGTGTCACAGGCGTAATGCCTGTTCATTTTTCTGCACTTTCATTCTATGCCTGAGCCACAGTTTAGTCTTGCCTCACACATAGCTGAGCTGCAGTCTGTTTGCTTTAGCAGCTGTGTTCTTAGGCATTCTGCTGCGGTACAGCAAGAAATGGTTAAGATTCAGTTATTTTATGAATCTCTGTATTCCCCTGAACTATTAGTGTGCAGTTCCCTGCTCAAATACAGTTTGATAAATGCGTATGCATTCTGATTTAAATTTGTTGTTTATAATAGTAGACAGAACCGTATTTCATTTTTTGTCTGTTGAAATGTATTAAGAAAATACTGTCTTTTAGGTTCTTTAGGCTGGGATTTGTGTTGTGTTTTGTTTAGCTCCTCTGTCACAATGCAGGGTCTGGGCACTGAGTGCAGTTCTGGTGTGTGCTTTGCTTTCTCAAGTCAGTCTGTATCATTAAGATAATGTGGACACTCTGACGCTGCCAGTGTGCTAGATTCATTCATTATTTTTCTTCTATTTGATGAAACTGTCCCAACCCAGCTGACTTTAAAAAGTTTTAACTAATAAAAAGACTGTGTTGGTGTTAGGAAAAGTTGCTCTCTGAAAACAGTTATAAGGGAGTCACTAGCTCAACTATTTCTTATGGAGAGAAACACAAATGGACAATTCAGCACTGGTAATATATTACTGAGTGAGTGTGTTTGAGTATACTACAGAGAGTGTTGACAATCCTAAAGGAAAAGCCCTTAAATGAAAACTGGAACAGTTTTGGTCTTTGCTCATGGCACTGTTTTCACAGATCATTCTCAGTGTATCTGATATAACCAAAATAACCCTAAAGGGGGCGCCCTTGGTCATGTTAGTCAGCCTGTCACAATGTTTCGCAAAAAGACGGTTTATATCACTTTGGACATTACAGAAATGCAGCATGCCATGTTGGCATCAGGTACACTGTGCTTTCTGTTTTGCTTATGATTATATGAGAGAAACCACATTTGTGGCTGTGCTGGTGAAAACACAACAGCAGAATGACGGGACCAACTGGTTTGTGAGATTTGTGTGCGGTTTAAAGCTGTCAGTAATCGTCATGTATGCTTTCATGTTCGTCTATGAGAGGCTACATTCAGTACTTAAATATTTGTGTTTACACAAGTGGGAAATTTACATTAATCTTGTCACTATTTTGAGGAGCACAACTTTGCATTTCTTACCAGAGATGATTTTTAAATTGAATATTCAATTCTTTTTTCTACACAGATATTTTTAAAAGTCAGACCCTTAAGTTTGTGTACTTTAGGATTAACTGTTGAAAATCAGTGTAACTCTTTCCCTGTAATACTTATCAGTTTCTTCAGATGGAAATTAACAAATTGTTTCTGTGTAAAATGTATTAATTTATTCCAAACCAGTGTTTGTTATTACATTTGTTTATGAGCTAAACCTTTTTTTGCAACCATTGAAATGAGGTCATATGTATTTTTGTGAAAGTTGACAGCAAATCAAAATATGTTGAGAAAGGCAGGGTTTTAAATTTAAGCTCTGAAGACTGACTCTAAGTGGCATACATGCATGAGGACTGCATTTCTAAATTTCTGGTGAGGTTAAAGTTCTGTTGTAGTGGGTGTTTAAAGTAGCATATTATTGAAAGTGTCAGCTGAGCTTGCATAATGGAAATGAAATTAAACTTGAGTTGGAACTAAGAGAAGTACATATTTGGATTTTGTGCTGAATATAAAGCTAACTGCTGTGGACCTCCAGTGCAGATGCCTCCATCCTTGACTTCAGTGGCATTACAGAACAAGCACAATAGGCGTGTGCTCATGTGTTATGATTAATGGACTCTGATGGAGTAAATAAGTAAGATGGAAAGCGCAGGCTGTATGTACTGTGTTCTTTCAATGCGGCTGCTTCAGAGCCATTTTCTCTCATGTCACTGCAAAATGTATTTTTTAAGAGCAGAGTCTAGTGAATATTTTATAATGCAGATTCTAAGTTTTTTTTTCCAATGTGTTTTCAACCATTGTCCAGAGTAAGAATTTGCTGGTGGCGGTTTTGACCTTGTGGAAAGGAATGTTGTATTTCAAGGGGTGTGTTGCATGAGCTAATCCTGTTATTTCTAATGTACATTGCTGCTAAAGACACCTATCTAACTGGGAATGGCATTCTATTACCAAATAAGTGAACCCAAATAGGTACAATCTGGTCAAGAATCCTTAGACAATTAAAAGTAAACACTGCAAGTATTGAATACAGATTTTTCTCCTACTTATGAATTTAACCCATTTATCTTTTGCTTTAAATAAGTGTTTGAGATCTTTTGTGTTGTAAAGCAAATATATATAACACGTCTTCAACAGCCTCAGCAGTTTGTATTGATTTCACTTCATTTTAAAGCAATTTCCATGTCCATAGATGTGCATATTGAATGGTGTTTTGTACTCTAACCAGATCTTGACATTTCACAAACTGAAGTCATGTGCTGGTAATGTGAAAACCGCTGCTGTATTTGTTTTTTCTGAGATTCTCTGCAGATTTTGGGTTGTGAGATAGATTTCTTGTAGGGGGTGTCTGATGTGGGTTGTGGGTTTTTGAGGGGTTGATGGTGATAGCTGCATTTTAGAATACTGATGGACCAAAGGTAAACTGGCCAATGCATTTACATGTAGTTATTGGAAATTTTGAGAAAAAAGCATAGAATAACGCAATTAATAAAACATACAGTTACTTCCTATAAAGCAATTTAAAAGGAATATAAAACATTATACACATACTGGATTTACACACATGTACATAGTTAAGTCATGGTGTGTATATCACCATCACATTAAGCTGAATATTTTGGTAGTATAGTGTACAGCACTTATGTACTGTATAGCAGAGGAGAACAGGCAGTGAAAGCTTCTCTGCACGTGGCTGTCATGCCTCTTTCATACAGTAGGTGGCAATGTAGAATCTGCTAATCTATAGCTAAAGCCATTTTAGTTCCAGGAATACACAAAAGACAGACCCTGATAGCTTCTGCATCGGTGGGGTGTTACACATAATTTGCACATTTATGAGCTGTTGTCCTTCAGCCTTGATTGCAACACAGTGTGTTGTCCTTTTTCTAGATGGAATCAATCAATGTGAATATGACTTTGCCCATTGTTTTGGCCTGAGGGATATGAGCAAAAAGAGTTGTGATTGACATCAGTCGATAGCCTTTTGTTTTTGGCTTTATTTTCCTATCCAATGTTACTGTATGCACAGGGGAGAGAGTAACAGCCTGCAGCTTGTGGCCTGTACCCACTTTAATAAAGCGCCGGTGTCTTTCACTCTTCCAGACAATATACGTGTGCATCCCTGAAAGTCGGCTTTCATTTTTGGATCAATGGCTTTAGACCCAAGACAGAACATCTATTGAAGCTTTTTCGTTTTTTTGTTTGTGTTGGTCTGCCAGGCCCATGGTCTGAATACAAAACTGTTGGAGCTTTTGATATTCTGTTACACAAAGTAAATGTGGTTCATTTATCATTACAGTTCAAGTCATAATACAAATTATGATAAATCTCTTAGGCTGAAACTGAATCTCATGCTGGTAAAGAATATATGAACTATAATGAGAAATGGGAATGGGAAACGTCCCTCTCTGCTGCTTGTGTATATTTTGCTTAGATTCTAGAGAAAAGGGGGACGTGCAGTGATGGTGTAAGGCAGAAAATAGTAGCAAGCAGCATATTTGTGGTGTCTGTGTGAGCATCGATGTAGTACATTACATTTACAGTTATTCATTTGGCAGATGCTTTTGTCCAAAGTGAGGCAGAGTACAACACATTTACCCTGCATTTTACGTTTATTCATTTGGCAAACGCTTTTATCCAAAGCGATTTACAAGTGAGGTACAATACAACACAAGCGAAAGCAATAAACAGAGAAGTGCTACATGACCAAGTTTCAATAGTTGGCCAGACATGGTTCAAGCTAGCTGGTAGAGACAATAATAACAATAAATAATATATCTCAATGCTGCTCACACCAGGCAATAACATAAAGGTATTGTATGAGCACGTGTGCAGTCTCAGTCCCCTAGGGGCCAGCCCCACTAGCCCAGTGCCTTTTACACCTCGGCTTATCCTAGTGGGGGGGCAGGTGGAGGGTAACAGATGGGACCGGACTAATTAGAAGTTGATTAGGTGCACCGCCGGCAGCTGTTACGTGAGCTCTTATTATTAACAGCATCTGGGCCCACTTTACTGTGGTACATCGCCATGGGGAGGACAAAGGGACGCCCAGGCATCTAGTCAGCGGAGGCCGAGCGCTCAGACCTCAGAGCGTCTGCTGGAACGAGCTCTCAGCTCGAACAATTACTGTGAGCATTTCCGAGTGTTTGCGCCGCAACCCAAAACTCTATGGGAACGTGCAGATGAGGTCCAATCAAGAGCCTTAAAAATGCGACCCGGAAAGCTGGGGAACGTCCGCACATTTCGGCTGCTGCTCGGAAATGCAACCCTCAGCACGTGCCGTGCCACCCTCTAACCGCCTAACCCCTGCGCCGATTCAATCTTCAATTCCGCTAACTTTTTTAGTGAAACTGCAAAAGCAATTTAGTGAGATATTGCATTGTACAGCATTGGACTTTCATCACCCTGGGACCAGCACCACAGGCTTATTGAGTCACTCATTTAGCCAGGGAAGACTTCAGCTTCTGTGGTTGGCTGATGCCAGAAATACCCCCAGTTATTGACGAGAAACAAAAACAGTGCTTTCCAGCCATTACAAACAGCAAGCGAGGGACTCCCAGCCTAGCTGCAAATGACCTCCGAGCAGCTCTCCCTCTTACAGCCAAAGCCGGAAGGACTTACAACCGTCTGACCCGGGCAGATTTATTGTCCCTAGAGCGGTCCCAAATCTGCAGAATAACAAGTACGGGCGCAAAGGTGCTATGAAGACTCTGAATATGTCCTTTTCCAGCTTCCATAAAAACACGCTTTATATTTAATGGTGTGGTGTAATAGCGTAGTTCCTAATACTCCGGAGGGCAGTAATGCACGTTTTAATAATGCATACACTGTGCAGACAGCACAGAGCATTCGGATGGGTCATATGTAAGCTTATGCAGACGCACACGCCCCTGCATCATGGAAGCCATAGATTCATGTTAATCCTTGTTATAAAAGGACTTGATTTTGTATGTGTGCAACAGAACATCATTTGCACTTGATGCCGCAAAGTCAATGTCAGGAATAATGCAGCAGAGAATATTTGAATCATAAAGCAGGTGTTTTTCTGTGGTTACTTTTGTTACAAAATGAAGCGATTGAAAGCTATCATATGTCTTTACTGAGGAAGTGTGGGCAGACTGCTAAATGTGTAAATGAGAATCTTCACAAACCTGCATCACGGCAACTCAGGGATTTAGATGGGAAACATGTTACCATGGTAGCGCACGAGGTCAGGCCAGTGCCTAGGAGCAGGTCATCTGTACCCTGCTACATAACGGGCTGCAGGGCACTTTTTATGGCATGACTTAATTGACTGACACCCGGTTAAAAACCATGTCGGAGGGCGTTGGGTGACTGAAAGAAATACAAGAAGCAATTTATTTTTTTATTTCTGAGAAAAAGGTTTTGACTTTTTACCAGAGGCTGATAGTATTTCAATGACTACTTTAAGATTCTGAATGTACACCTAAAGCATGTTCGGTTATCCTGAACTGAAGCTAAAGCACATTCTTCACACTGGCTGACCAGCCATATGTGCATGTTAGCATGTCAGTATGCTGATGTAGCAGACTGTCTCCAGGATGGAAACCATCTTATCTCACATTTAATAAACATAATTTTTTTGTTGTCTTGATCAAATAGTACAGTTAGGAGCTGCAGTGCCCATAAAAAATGTTTTCAACAGTACAGCTCCAAGCTCTTCTCATAAATCTCTCCGTGGTAATCAGATTTCCCGGAGCCTGCTGGGAACTATGAGAGCTCCCAATTCATCTTCCTGTCACTTTGCTCCTAATAAAATATAAACTGTTCCTATTTCTTCATTAAAACCTTAAATGTGAGCACGCTATTTTCAGTCTCAGGAACAAATGTACACCAGCCTTTGAGGCACATTAACTCTGATCAACAATTATGACTGATTTCCTCCAGTGTAGGCCATAGGTGAAATGCAATTAAACTTGAAGAGAAAATATATGATATTTATGCTAATGTCAGGGAAACAAAGTCTTAAACGTGTCAAACTGAGGATGTAATAGCAAAAGCATTCACTGCAGAGAGATGAAGGAACACCACTGTCATCATCAAGGATATATTTTCATGTAAAAATGCTATGAACTATGATATGTTTTCATAGTAGGTGTTGAAGTGTTCATATTTTACATGCTTATCAGTGGCAGAAATAAGGTAATGAACTTCAATGTTTTATTTGTTTCCATATGCAATCAAATTAACATGGGAAAAAGGATAGGGAAAAAACGTAGCAGATTGTATGTTGAAAGGCAAAAGCAAATTACAGATGAACAAATAATGTGCCAACAGACTAAATGCAATTATAATCATTTTTTCAAAGAATTAAAAAATCTCAGATAAATGGTTGATGTCATAAGTGTCAATTGCAAAAATTTCAGCTTTATGTGTAGTGACTCTGGGCCCTTTGCTGTGCTGGGCTGTGCATGTTCGTTATTAAGGTATAAAATTGCACAAGAAAAATCTGTCATAGCACTGCTATGAGCCCCAGTCAATACCATATTGGGAGTGAAGACAGCTCCCACAGTCCTTTACAAACTTGTTAGATTTGATAAGTTTTTCATAAACCATCTGGATTTTATAGCAAGTGGCAAAAGGGAAAGGAAAAACACATGAGAAATAAAAACAGAGTGTCCTGCACCAAAGGTGCTTGGTCCCCCTAATGGCTAATATACCTGAAAGTTATTAGATTTAACTGTGCAAGGAATGCATCATCCATTACTCTTAGAGGTCAAACCATCAGTTTAACTTACCCTTTGAATGCTGACATGCACTTTAGTGTTAATTGAGTTTATCTATAATATTTATTTTAACCATTTAAATTTGTTTGCTTTTGAACTTAATATCAAACATATATTTTCATAATTATATTCAAATTAAATCATTTTCTCAAACCTTTTTCGAACTCACCACTGATGACACAACAGTTTAACCAAATGTTCTTACAACTATAGGGACAGGTTAAACTGTATGTCACATATACTGTATGTATATCACCTTCATACTTTGATAATCAAAAGCAATATCAGTTTGTACAGTGCAATATTGCAACGTTCCTGAAGATAAGAGGCCCTCTGTCCGCAGTAATTCCCTCGTAAAAACGGAGGTGTCACGCTGACGAATCACCTGCAGCCGGGAGAGGCAATTGCCCGCGTCCAGTAAACAGTCTCGGTTTGTTAAGCGGCTGGCGAGAGCTCATTAAGTTGTTCGTTTTGGTGATGTTCCCCCTGCAGAGGAATTGAGATCTTGTTTTCCGAGTCAGCGAGCTGACAGCATCCGCATGCTCTTGTGAGGCTGCGGATAGACGTGTGGGGTCCGGCTGTCGGGGGATAATTACCGCTGACAGAAATTGGCTGCGGGAGGTTGGCTGTCAACAGACAGCGGGTCTGTGCCATGGTTAAAATGCAAGCCACACGCAATATAAAGGCCCGTGTATTAAATGGTGTCGCATTGTTTTTAAAACCGCACCCAGCAAAAATGCAGTATGTTGTGGGACTACCTGGGAGGAACATTGAGTACAATTCAGTCCCTGCACTGACAGAGTGAATGCATCATTTGCAATTTGTGCTTTTAAAGTTTGTTTTAGTTTTAGTTTTAGTCCAAGTTGCAATGCTAGTTAAGACTGTAAGGCTGAGAGGTATAAGACTTTGAGAGTTTCAGAGTTTTTTTTGATTATTATTATTACTCAGCGAAATCTATCACTATTAGGAGGCCAAGCCCCAAAGCAGTGGGAACCCTATTGTATTTGTTCTGATTTAGTTCAGTGTTTTCAGCCACTTTTTTCTATAAAACCCACGGTTCTATAAAAGCTCTCTGAATTTGGCAGGCAAGTAGAGGCTTATGCCAATAGCTGCATGAGTGCACAGTCAGTTGAAATTCCATTTTCAAAAGTCATTGAAAATCGCTAGAATATCGCCAAGATCTCAAACTTGCTACACAGGAGGTTCAGTCATTTGGATTTTTTTGGTAGAAAACTTAAATGGCATCTCCCCCCATGGTCTATTTGGCATATTGTCATTGCACTTTTACAGATTTTTTTTGGATGCTCCTCCTTACAGTATTCACAGACAATGACTGCTATAAGCCAGTTAATTTGTAGCATTTTAAGCACAATATGCCAGTTAGCTCTATTGGGCTGATAAGTGTGAAATTTGGTACACATGTATTGCACCATACATGTAAATATGAAACATGTCTAATTTCATGGTGATACCATGAAAAATATTACTGCCCCAATTCTTCCAATATTACCCATTTTGGAAATTACTAGTGATTGTTACTCATTACACATAAACAACACGCCCACCTCATGTCCACTGCTAAGTGTTTTGCTCAATAATCGAATCAGATTCACAATCAAAGTACTTGGGTTGAGTTGTGTTCATCAAAAATGAGTTGTAGGTTTTTTTCTGCAGTGCTAATTGCACTGTTACTTTCCCAACCTAAACATTCCAACTTGCGAGAATTTAACTATGTTTTGCTTATAACACACACAATTCCGCGGAATGCATTTGGAAAAATTGTCAGGTATCGTTCGTTTCATGGGGTGCTCCATCATAAGTTCAAGGTAAGTACAGAGAGGAACAGCAACCATAAAGGTCAAGGCGGAATTCCAACTATAATACAAACATCAAAACACCTGCAGGTAATGGGATTGGGTCCTAGTGATATTGTCAAAAACACAGTGGTAGGAGTGAATCACCATCTTAGAGACAGACCAGTGGCTGGTTCCCTATCCACATGCACAAGGTAATCTAAGTAGAACAAGCACATCTTTTAACCTTGAGAGCCTGAATACATTTTTTACACCCAGCTCAGTGTTTTGACAGCTCAAGCATTTTACCCACGGCTCGTTTAAATTAAAATAACCCACTGTTTCCCACCAAAAGAAAACGTTACACTCGGAAATAAAACCTCAAGCTTTTAAGGAAAAGAAGTTACACTTTACAAAGTGTTGCGTTTGCAAGCTGGCAGTTTTGAAACCGCTGTCTTTCAACGCTGTCAGTAGCAGCACTCAACAAATGGCAACTGCTCCAATGAATAATTGACAGGCATCTCCGGAGATAATTTGTGGATGCACTCCCTCTTCCAATGTGCTAAGCTGGATCACTTTGAAGTTTAATTGGCCCACTCTTTCATCATCACGTTTGCCTGTTGAAGCCACCTTTTTTGGATTTGTACATTAGGCTAAGTAGCTATATGCTATTTCTGTGTTTCAGTTGTTCATGAATTTATCATTACATCTCGTTTGGTGGCAAGGATTTATAAAGAGGAAGCTCTCTGAGGGGGTGAAATCCTACATTGTGAATCATGCTGTTTTTTTGCCAGATGGTCTCATCCTATATCACAATACCCTGCAGTGCCGCCAGTGTCACATACTCCCTACATCTGGATCCAGTTAGAAACTGCACCATCAACACATCTGGAGTAAAGCACACTGCTTCATAATCAATCAACAGCAGCTCAAATTGTTTTGGCATGAAAACCGCCCGAAGGTGCACTTCACGTGACTTTCTTACATCGATTCTCTTATGGGCCACTTCATTCCACAGCTAATAACTATAGCCACCTTCAACATCCTGACTATAAACAATTAGTCTTTCATGGAGGTTTGTTCAATACTTCTTAGAAAAACAAAAGGAAAACAGCAATCTCCGCCTTCACTGATTCTGATTTCCAACAATCAATCAGCTACTGACTTTTGGGTTCTTACAGTCCCTGCGTGTCCTTGGTAGGGTGTACCTTCTTCTTTGGGAAATACTGGTCACCTTAACTGCTGATACAAATTTCCAGAGAAGAGCTGCAGATGCCCTTTAAGTCTGAAACCGTACTACCTACATGCACACTATTGGATAATCCTATTCAAAATAACTTCAAATTAATCTGTACCACCAAATCCATTTCATGTAATGCTTAATACTATGATTAGGTCACTATTGTTACAATCTGTATATTTTACTACTAATGTCTTGCTATTTATGTTTAGATTTAGAATGAGCTTCCTCACTCAAGGCTCTTGACAATCAAACTTATTGCAGAAATATTGCAAAAAGGGAGCCTGAGATTCTTCAAGGCAATATGAAGAACTGCATCTCTTAGGACAATACATAATAGTAAAATCAGAAACTGAATGAATTTTGTGTAATTGTAACTCATTAATGATTATAAAAAGAGATGTGGCCATTTCCGTGTGTCACACAATGGAGAAAGTACATTCCAAGCAAAATCCAGATTTTGTCATTCCGTTTACAGCACATATGATGTTCAAATGCATAAAAACATACAACACAAACTATTATAATACCATTTTTTAATAAATAGATTTCTTTTTAGTCGGTGTGTTTTAAAGACTACATACAGCATATCTTATTGTACATTCATTAGCATTTCTTCATAAAGCATTGTTGATGTAGTTTTTTTTCTTCTTCTTCCATAATTTAATTAATACCCAAAAATTGTATTGTATGAAGAATGGCGCCATTTACTGTTTCTAGTGTGGCTCGCCTATCTTCTGCCCCTGGCTGCCAGCTGGAGCAAAACAGTAAGCAAACTTAAGACATGATACTGTGTAAGGCAGTACCTGCTCATGTCTGTTTGTGTGAGCACACTAAATGCCTCCTGGCATGCTGGCAGCGCCAGTGGATGACCCCATGGTGAGTGGAGTCAATGCTGGCAGCCAGGTTCAGAGTGGTCTGACTCTTACTCTGCAGGGAGCACAGAGCAGAAACAGAACATGGCGCCAGCGGAGAGCTCTATGCATCTAATACTCTTCAAGACAAAACCATGCAGAACTCCACAATTAAAGTAATGGATCAAACCCGTCAACAAATCAAACAGAGCACACATGTTTTTTTTTTCCACATATCAGTCCTAATAATAATCACAATATTCAGAAGAAACAAACAAAATGAAAGTTAACACTTCTTGGCATTCCGTGATGGGGGGGGGAGGGGGGGAAGACGAGGCTTCTTGGCATTGTTTTGGCTTTGATGCCAGGGAAACAAACTGCTTCCAAATTGCACAAGCACACAAATACACACTTCCTGCTCACAGCAGGGCTGCAAACATTCACCTGTCAGCTAAGGTCTTCATCAAAGAGGGCCAGGCCTTAAAAACGTGGTTGTAGCTGCCTGGAGTGAGAACTACAGGAACAAACAACACTGACGCTGGGCGTTTCAGGTTCAGTACCCATGCAGTACCATCACAGCAAGTAAGCTCTCCACGTCCACGGAGATGCCTTTTGGCAAACTTCATCTTTTATCCTGGACTTTTCTCATGTTCCCCCTTCCCTCTGCAACTCTACCACTGTTTATATTTCAATCACCTTCACCGCATTTAGACTGCACATGAAATAGTGTCTCCTTATGTGAAATATAGGTTACTTAGGCTATGACTTACTCTAACCATAATTAATGAAATTAAATAAATGTATACAAGCATTCCTTTTTTCTGATACACAACATCAGTAGTTCAGTGCTTGCTGACATTACTTGAGAAATGCTGTGTAATAGTTGAAAAAACATAGTACTTGTTTGAATTTGTTACTGACGATGCACACTTTTAGTGTTAGACTGAATCTGAACCTTAGTATTTTCACTAGCTCACTCTATGTTAAATAGATTAACACCCATGCAAACACACATACTCATATGTTCAAATACATTTACAAAATAATTAAACGTGAAAGTACACCAATTGTGACAAAACATACATGTCTGTCCATGTCCTAGGTCAAAGATCTAGGCCTGATCTTTGAAAATTAAGGGCATTGTAGAGAATGTTCACTTTGTTCAAAGCTACTTATGGAGATATATACTTTGAATTTGTCATTCTGAAAAGAGCCTACAAGCACTTGAGCATATTAATATGTTCAGTGAAGAGTGTCCATTCACTCATAATGTAGCCATGTAGTTTTAGGCAAAACTACTCAAAAACGAAAAATAAAATCTCCTGCCAAACACTTTGTTTTGTTCATTTTTTTAGTCACATTTGCACAAAAAAATAAAAGGGTGTGACGGACCCCAGATGTGAACATGTGAACATCATAATCTTCACTGGGAAACCCCGCCCGGTAACAAACAGGGCAATTGTGCATTCAGCCACGCCTTTGCCTACGCAGAAGAGTGTATTCATGCTTTTAAATGTGTGCTATTTCAGTCAAGCTCCTTAGGGGGAAAGTGGAGAATGTTATATACATTGTTCAATCTTTAACTGTTTTCCACAGGAAAAAGCACTGTTTCGCATGCTCAGTCATGGGTCTTGCTATAAAGGATTCAAAATCTGTTTTGCACGAAGCATATTAGTTCCACACACAAAAACAAATCTGATATATGAATAAAATGCATATTTATCCCGCACTACAGTAATTGTTGTTTTATTGCAATAATTCAGTTATCTCTTATTCTTAATTACCCATATTAAATATAACAGTGAGGTATTAGGAGAGATTATGCAGGACTTTCCTCTATAATAAGATAATGTTGATTTACATTGATTTTTACTAAATTAGATAATATTATGCTTATTGTTTTTAATGAAATTAAAATAATAGTAATAATAAGATAACATTACAGTTGTGGTATCAATCTGATGCAGACATCTGTTTTATTGGACTTAATAATATTTCTCCTTCAGGCATAGGCTCTGATAACTGAATTCCTTTAATTCATTCATCTACGATTGAATTACATGGGATTTTAAGTTGAAGACGCAGTTTAGGCTTAAGTGTTGGTTGCTCTGTAAATGTAACTCTGGAAAACAGACAAATCTCTAGTCTACAAATGATATTTCATTTGATTATTACCAAGGTAGTCTGATCTCTAAGTTGAATATGTTTTCCAAGGTTAATAGAATGCTTCACACTTATTCATTTAAATACCATACTGGCATTATTTCAGTTTACCAAGGATAATGTCTTCTGTTCAGTCATTCCACAATGGCCTGACTTATCTGTACATTTTTAAAAACCCATTAAAAGCTCACAGAGCTATAGTGTCAGATTGTATAACATGGCGGCTCTGGTTTCAGTGACGTACAAAAAAAGAATGTAATTTTAAGCATTCTTAAAGCTTTATGAATTGCATCCAAAGGCTGTCTGTGCTCTGTTTATACACCTCACCACTGTGTTCCTTTGTCTCAGGGTGTTAGTGCATTGATTTCATTGCTTTAAACATGAAAAGAGAGCAAAAGCAAAAGCTTCCATAAAATTTCACAGATCATCACACACCTTGTGTTTTTTTAGTAGATAGGAGTGCCTTTGCTCTGGATGTGCCTTTGAATAAACAAGGATACACATTTCCATTTAACAAACGCAGGCCGACAATATTTGATATAGCACACATAGTATTTGGTCTTCACAATATTGGCTATCTGTTTGTATTGCTTGAGCTGCATGCATCAAGGTGATTTGGTTCAAGAGAAAACTAAAAGTCAGGCCAGCAGGTGGTCAGCTGTCAGACTACACAATGATGTCCAACCTCCAAGCCCTGCATCCTCTGAATGTTAACTATGTCTTGCGGATTTGGTGTTGTTGGTGGAATCCCTGATTGTCACTAAGGCTAAAACAGATCTGAAGATGGATGGAAACAGTGGGTTCAGAAGGGCTATTTTGCGCTTTTGAAAAGATCTTCATCTGTGGTTTCACTCGCAGCTCTTGGATCTGTACTCTACTGAGTGAAGGGAGCAGCACCTCTGCTCTGTGCTGGAATGGACTGAAGGAAAGCACAGTGAGTACGCTAACTGTACACCATGTGACTTCGGCCGGTGTTCAGTCTTACCGCAGTGCACTTTGTCCATAAATTTCAGATAAATTGAGCAGGCATTAGGTTAAATTGTTTTGTTTTTTTGTGCTTTTGCACCCATATAGTGAAATCAGACAAAGGTAGCACATGGGTAAATCATTAGTGAAATTTAAGGAAGAGGTGCATTGCAACCATTGCGGACATTGAACACTGACCTTTGACCCCTACAGCAGCTTTCACACACTGACAATGAATGTTTATTTGTATTCTAAGCATCACATTACTCATGCCCTCACACTAAATTATGTAGAGCTACAGGTCACTGTACCAAAAAATAAACTGTGACAGTATTCCTTACCTTTTGGTAAAGTGACCCTTTCAATTCAGGTGTTAAGGTGCTCAGAACTTGGAATGATATTTAGCATCAGCTATATAGCTATAACTCAAGCAAAACCACTTATCTGCATTTTAACAGAATATCCCCAATCATTTGTGGTGTGTACACTTTTTGGTTTTGTGATAGCAGCTATGCAGCTCCAGCCATGAGGGGCTGGAGGGAGTGGAAAATGGCCACGGTGTTGAGGGGTCTTGATTGTCATGCCATGTAGCTGCTCTTACTGGAAAGGAACTGAACACACATCTGAATATTAACAGAACACTTAAAACACTGAACACTCGACCTGTTTCTTTCAACCAATTCTCTTCATCCAATTCCTTGAAACCCAACACCTCTCCACCCCGTCCCTTGTGCCCATGTCCCTCCCCCTTGATTTGATGGTTCAGCCCACAAACTTGAGTTCTGAATGTCCTCAGGAAGAGACCACACGGGGAGTTGCTGGGGTGTGCGGTGATGGTGAGGAGTCTACAGGGAGAGCCAGGCGGGAGAGCCCAGGGCCAGCAGGAGCAGCAGCAGGGGCAGGGAATAGGAGGATGAGCCCAGGCAGGGGGCTGCGCTGGGGCTGCAGAGGTCGAACAGGCTCCCCTGGAATCGGATCTTCTTGGAGTCCTCCTTCAGCCTCTCCCAGATGCGGCCCACCTCCTCCTGACACTCCGCCAGCGCCGTGGTGGCGCAGGAGTGGAACGCCTCCCAGTGGCTGTGGAGACAGCGACACGATCACTGGGTCGCCCAAAGCGTGTTACCTGAATCTAATCCTGCATGTCACTTAGCATACCAAGCAGATGGAATCAGAGAATTTGTTTTGGTGAGAAACCTTTGTTTGTTTGCCGGGTGCTTGCTAGGTGGCTCCATTGTTTGTGTTCATTTGTAATTGTTTTATAATTCATCCTTTCTGCAGTCTCTGTGCTCCAAAAAAAAACCTGAATAGCATTAGCGATGCTGCACTTGAGTAATATTACTGTAAGCAGCTTGAGTCATTATGATTGCACTCCCAGTCTGTTACCCTGCATCAGGTCTCCCCGGCACATTTCTCATCGCATTCAAGCTGAAAGAGGCACTCTGGGGAAATATACCAGCACCAGAATATATATAATAATGGAAAAAAAAAATACAAACACTCAAGACGCCCTCTGAATTTCATTTAGTGCTGCAGCACGCTCATCAATTATTCAGTTCCTCAATGGCCTGGCGCTGTTCTGCTTCGGCTAACCCCCTCTAAGATTACAGCTGCTGCTGCTCTGGCTCCCCCCTCTCTGTCCTTCGCTCTAACACCCTGCTTGGTATTCTGCCCCATAGTTTTTAATTACCTTTTAAATGCTCACGCAGTCACTCTGTGCATTGCCTTGGGCGAGGGGAATGACGTTCTCCCCACACACTTTCCCTGTACTCTCTCTACCCCGAGCCTCTCTTCCAGGCACGTCTCTTTTTAAACGGCCTGTCACAATTCGGTGCCTGAAACTGCATTTCAATATATCTCATTTTGAGAGGCAGAATCCTCTCTCATTGAGGGCATGGGCCAAATTTAATGAACAGGATAGATGGGGCGTTTCAGTCAACTGGATGTCATCTTGCGTTTGTCTGTGTGTGCTGTTTTTGTGAGAGAAATTTGGAAGGCACTAACAGCGTAAAGAAGACCAATATTTCAGCACAGTAATAATGGATGATTTGAGAAATATTTATTTGTTTTTACGTAGTAATATTTCTACATGTTCATAATGCAGATAACATTATGTTCATAACTTTGTATCTTCAGGGTGGAGAGTCAGTGAAGACAGTTTGCATTAACTGGTCTTTATGTGCAATAACTCTGGATGAAAATGTTATTACCCAAGGTGCATTGCCAAAATCACTCTTTTGATCCAGCTTTCTGATGAATGATTATGATCGGACAGCAACTTTGCATTTTACCACCCTTACAGGCACACACACACACACACACACAAACAGGTGCATGCACACACACCCTCCACTGCTTTTCTCACCTGCACACAACCTCCACTCCTTTCTCGGTGTTCTCCTCTTCCTGGTAGTTAGCCATACTCTCCCCAAGCTCCAGCACACAGTCCGAGAAGCCCTTGTAAATGCTCCCACATTTCACCTCGGCCGAAACTCCAACCACGACCACAAACACTGTAGAATGACGGTAAAAATCAGTAAAAAAGGACAAACATACCACACGCCCTAATACTACAAGGAAGAATTGAGATGTACCCCCTCCTCCCTTCATTGTAAAGTGCTTGCAGATCCTTGAAAGGAACTATGATAACCCATTGCACACCCTGCTGAAGAGATATATTCATACTCAGGTTGCTATGGTAGTGATATCATCCCATGTAATGGACATTACTATGCAGTGTGACAAAAATCACATACTAAAGACTGATTTGGGAATAACAGCATTGAATATTATTCATTAAAAACCAGCTCTGAAATAATACAAACTGCAATTAGACCATGTTTACTGCATGTGTATTTCTGACTCAGCTGGACATGGCCTATGAATATATGGTTAAAAGAATGACAGACTCTTTAAACCCCTCTCAGTTAATGATGGCTTAACGTCCTCCGTTGTTTGAAAAATGTAGTTACAGTTTAATAAGCGTCCATTGTACCTATATGATTACTAGGAATAAGTAAGTACCATGTAACTGCTATGTTCCTACACATTACTACATGATTTTTTAACTGCATAAACCTTTAGGCTTGCTTGGGTTTTTTTTGATTAGGCAAGTGGACGGTGGGTTCGGGGTAGATTTAAAGTCATCATGGTAGCACTGAGGCTATTCACAATTGAGGACACAGATACTTTGAATTTACACAGTAGTTACAATGTAATTGCAATGACAAATGGCCTTGAAATGAAGTAAATTTTTCTCAGTGAAAGGAGAGCAAACACAATATATATAGATTAGCAACAGTATGAATATTATGTCTCACAGAAGGTACCTTTACTCCTTATCAGAATCCTCTCAGTTAATTGTGCTAAAGACCCTGAGATGCTCGTTAGATGCTCTGCAGGTCACCTCTAACAGTCAGCCAATGCGGTAACTGTACTCAGCCAATGCAGCAGCTACCAGTGCACCACTGAGTGGCAGTAATAAAAAAAAAAGTCTGTGGTTTCCTCTGGAGAAAGCCCCACCCCTATCCAGTCCTGGAGAAAACAAGAGAGACATTTTGTAAACTGAACACGCAACAAACACACTTTGTCGAAACACGGAATGGAATTTTTTTTTTCTGAAGAAAAAATATGGCTGAAGATGTTCAAAGAGAAGCTTCTGGAAGGAGAGGGTCCTCACACCTCCTCCTTGGCGGATGTGAAGGAGTACCTTTCTGTGAATGATGCAGTGACGTGAGATGGCGTGTCGATGGTATGTGATGAAGTGTGCATGAAGCACAGGAGCGTCAGAACATATTCAGAGCAGGCGTGTGTCCGCGCCGTGCATGCAGCCGGGCTTTAAGGTGGAGTTCTCACTTAATTCACACGAAATATGCGGGGAGCGGATTCTCCATCTATCAGACTATTTCCCTATTTGCAGCACTGCTGACACAGAATCACAAACAGACCGGGCTCTCAGACGGATGAGGCGTTGTAAAAAGTAGGTCAGCTCCTCCTTGTTCCCTGAATGAGGAGTGAGAAAAGAAATCTGAACGAACAAAGGATTTTTTTTCCTCACGGTAAAAAGAGAAAAGAAACCGTTCTCATTTTACCTTGAAGCGTATCACCTTTGATAAAGCTGAACTGCTAAACAGCCGAACTCACGGACACAAACTGGGTGCTTATTGCAATCCAGTGCACTTTTTCAGCATCAGTTCAACATTGGACTGTTCTGTTTCCCTATCAAAGACACTAAGGACACAGTGATCTGAAATGTCAGTGATGGCCACCGTCTGCTCCGTTCCCTGAGGAACGCTCTGTACTGTAGCAGTGGCCTCTGTTTTCTTTGTACCCCTTTGCAGAGCCAGTACACCATAAAATATTTTTCTTGTCCACTCCCTACTGCAACGGCAAGATGAGCATATACTGTTCTTGTGACTCTTTTGAGATCAGAACAGATTTAACAAACTATTACAAAGTGCATCATTCTGTGCTTCCCACAAAGGAGAACAACATGGGCTGGGTAGTCTGTTTCTGTCTGACTGTCGAACGTCTTTCAGTTTCTGTTGTACCACGGACATACTGTGACAATACCTACAGCATTCAAGCCTATGGGTAAAATGTGACTAAATACAGCTTTAGTATCAGAAGATAGCACACACTTTGTCGAATTCTTCAGAAAAGGAGTGATATCAGTGGTGACATGGATATGCTTAAAGATGTACCACACACCCTACTATCAACCCCTTCCTTCATTATAGCAAGCAACATTCATTTTGCATTTAAACTCTAAAGGCCACCATACAATGAGCACAAGGTTACTTGCATGGCATCCTTTATGGTTTTCCCTTTGTCTGTAATTTTAACTGACCTTATTTAATCTATTCCAGCATGAAACAACACCTTGACAATTTTAACCAAGTTCAAGTTCAAAAAAGCCCCCATCCCTTTGAAAGGTGCAGTTGTATTATTCCATCATTCAGACAAATCCTAACTAAAACAGATGAGGTAATTTGCCCATTGCATTAAGTGTAATCACATATCCTGTTAAAAAAAAATATTAAGGGAAAAAAACAAGATATTTTCTGGATCTCCTCTCTAACTCCACAACACAACAGCAGCCAGCCTTGTACTGCATTTACCTCCAAAAGAACACTGCGACAGAGAGGACAACACCCTCAAGTGATTTATTACAAAACAACACGTAAGCTATACCTTCCGGTTTGAAGCAAATAATCCAGACACACGTTCCTGAATGAAACAAACTCAGAAAGATGGGCCAAATGCCTATGCACAGACAAATAGGCATGGGTGTGTAAAGTGAGTTGTGCAGCTAGTTTCCACTGACCCACCTGGGTCGTTTGTATGCCTGCAAAGCTGGGAGGGATACGGAGTACAGAGGGAAGCTCCCGCCTTTCTGTGGCTGCTGCTGATCTGGTCTGCTGTTTCCCTGTGAGCCCCTCCCACACCTGCAGCGCTGCTGACCACAGAAAATCTTTACCAGTATTGCCCAATCTCGCCTATATTACATTTGTCTGTACACAAAAAGTGAGATTGCGGGGTTGTTCATTAGCTCAAAAAAGAAAAGGAAGAAACACCAATGCATGTGTTTTGGTTATTCCTGTACCTGAAAAACACACAACCAAAAGACTGTGATGAATGATTCTGACGGGATTCTGATCCGGGGTGTGGGTCAGGATTTAAAATATAAGCAGGAACTACCGAAGATACAGTTTGTTAAAAAGTTCATATGAACTACATATATGGAAGTTAGCGCTGAAGAAGACTCTCTGGCTATGGTATTTTGCACAGGATAAACATGCTAAATTCTGCGTGACACACCTGGGCTTTGGGCCATCATATTACCATATATATGCTTGGCCAACCTATTGATGGCTTAGGTCAATTTGCCGTAGAAATCCCACTTGCTGACCTTTGGTATTGCTGACCTACAGCAAGGGCAGGCCTGTGGAAATAAGGCTATGTACACAATAACAGGAATACTCACTTTACATTTACCTGGGAAACAACTTCAAAAAAAAAAATCAAACATGATGTTATATGTCAGTTTCTGTAAAAACAGTGGGGTTTGGATTTCTCCTGTCATAGAACCATGTGCTAATGACACTCTGAGGAAGCTCATACAAGAGAAGTGTAGGAGAAAATATGTAACTCCCACACACTGCAGCTTGCATGTATAGATTTGCATAGCTGACGCCCTTATAGAGAGCAACCTACACAGCTTACATATCAGTTTATACAATTAATCATCAATATGCTTTACTAGCTTTATTTGATGCCTTATATACTGCAAACCTACTCTATTTGTAAAAAAAAAAATGAAAATGAAGATGACAGAAGACTATATATTCTCATTGCACATTTACATGTTTTATTTATTTTTTATTGTTATTGTTAAGTTACACTCTTTTCTTAAAGTGTTTCAATGGCTGTCTGCGAAATGGAAGACATCCTTTTCAGACAGAAGCTTTTACAAGCTTTTAAGAGCCTTTGGACATAATGATACTCTACCACACCCAACGTAGTCATAAACCACTTCCAGCTATATACCGAAGGAAGGAAGAGCACAGCAATAAAAAGCATTTAGCTCCAAGGACTATGATGAGATGCTGCCCCAATTAAAGCATTGATTAATGGTCACATGTTCAGTTGCGCAAAGCCAGAAAATTGAATTCCATCCTTAATTGCTCTCCGTACACCAGACAACGAAAGAACTGATTGTGTTAACGTGTGGTTGCTTAGTAACACTCCCATGTCACTCCCAATTTTTCAGTGGCTGCCGCAGGTATTTTAGGACTGTGGCAGTTAAGTTCATTGATATAACTGATGGGAAAAATTTCCATCAGTTACATCAATGATAGTTTGGTAGTTTCTTTCCACAGTGGCAAAATATTACTCATTTTACTGTAATGATTCCCAGCTTTTTTGCTGATAGGGCAAAAGGCTGTTACCTGACTTGTTGGTGGTATTGGGGATAGAGGCCTTATGTCTGGGTGTGAATAAATCACTGACTGCTCGTGGCTCAGCTGTCAGGCCGGAGCACCCTGCGGTTTAATGAAGCCTGTTCTACACCAGCTGGTACCGGAGCTTCGGTGACCTCGCCTCTCCCGGGGGGGGCAGAGCACCAGCACTCTGCTATGTGCCACCTCCCCCCCTGGCACACACCTCAGAGTGCCACCCTGTTTCAGCTGCTGTCATCTGCCAGTTTAGTCACTGTCTTTCCAAAATGCCCTGCTGACCGATTTCACCGGTAATTCCACTCATACCTCAGCAAATAGTCAATTATTCTGGTTGGTGGCGTTGTGTTGGGGCGGGGGTGGTTCATTCGAAACTCAGGGCAGTTCGCCCACTGGGACTGCCAATCACTCCCTTAGTTACATAATAATTCTTTCTCGTGAAACATTACTGTTAAGAATTAGTAGCAACAAGCTATAATTAAAAACAAATCAACATTCCATACTGTAGGAAAAAACTATCCTGCATTCAAGTCCTTGTTTTTTGGTCAAATCCTGATAAAACACATAAATATATAAATGGAGTGAGTTCTACTAAATCATTAAGTAATCTCTCTTTATTTTCTCACTGTTCCAAAAGAAAAAAAAACAGTAGTCAACAGAACATTTTGGTTACTTAGAAAACATATATAATTACAATAATAAAAGCAATAGTAATGTGACATATTATTTGTTTAATAGAACAAATTTGGAGTAATAAATCTGCAATTCCCTTCAACAGATTGAGCTATACAGGTAAAGGATCAGCGAGCCTTATGGTCTAAATCTATTGCTGGGCTACGATTTGTTCACAATGTCATTACAATTGTTATTAAAGACAAGGGGGGAGGTGCTTGACATGTGTATGTTCGTAAGTGCTGCAACGATAATTGAGTAAGTGGAGGGAACCATATTGCGCGGAAAACACGGATGGTAGGCGCTAAATTAAGGATGACCAGCTGCGGACAAGCTAATGTTGTCAGTAATTTGACACGGAAAGTCCCGTGGGAACGGAAGGCAGGGACCACGGGCCCAGGCAACGAACAAAACCCAGAAAATCCCTCCCGTGCCATATGTCCTCCCTTTTTACTAAAGAGGCACCTCTTACCGGGGCCGCCTTAATTGAGACCTCGCCCGGCTGCTTCAACTATGTTCCAAGCCACAGGGTATCACGGCACTGACTGACGCGAGAAATGCACGTCTCTTTCAGGAGAAAAATGCAAATACGTTTTTGTTCATGTATCACACACACTTTGTGTCATTAGAACATGGGGGTTTGCATTTGCAAGTATAAGAGAGTCGTGGGTAAAAAATAAATAAAAATGAAAATATTACCAAAAGTATCAATTGTTAATTACAATGTAGGACGGCTGCTGTTGCACTTATGCTTGAATATTTTATGCTGTTTTAAAATGTATATTTTCACTGATTACACGCTAAAGAACTAGAGGTGACTTTAATGTTTTACACCAGAACAGGAAGCCTATGTGAATAATGAAAAAATGAATTAGGCTTGTATAAAATATGAAGAGGACACAAGATGCTTGGGGGACTAGTTCTGAGAGAAACAGTCGTTTTAACACATTAATCCGATCCGAAATGCACGTATGCTGCAAAGGACCAAGTCTGGTGAGTGCATAATATTTTATCTTGCAACGTAAGAGAAAGTGCCACTGGTTTCGTGTAAATTAATTTCAGATGTAAGATATTTAAGGACAAAGGGATTCTTTTTCTTTTTAAAATGAAATAATTTCACCTAATTTCTTCTTTAAATATGGACACCAACATTTTCGTTACGAGTACTATTAATAATATCATCACAATCGTATTATTATTATTTTTTCTAGTAGTAGTACTAAATACATAGTGACATATATATTTTTCATACAGACACTCATACAAACAGAAAAACAGTTTAGTATAAAAATAAGATTTAGCCAAAAACTAAAAAAGGAAAAAAAAATCTCCGGACGTTTGCCTAATTAAATATTTAACATCTTACCGTCGCCGTTTTCATTGACATCTGTGGGACTAATGAATACAAATGCGTGGCAGGCCCTGTTGAAGACTACACAAATTGATCCCTCCATTATATGTCTTCGTGACCGAGTGTCGTCTGGTTTGAGGTGTGCGTTTTCATAATATGTCTTGTGTATTTATTATTACTATTATTATTGTTTTTTATTATCATTCAAAACAAAAATTAAAATACACAGATGCACCTCCATCCAAACGAATACATGTGCCAGAGGTTCTGTAAAACTACACGGCCCTTAGTCCTTTCATAGATTTTCTATGCCCTTAAAAACAGTATGCAATTATGATAAATCAATTTATAATAATTTCCCAGACACGTATTTTAAATACACGTAAAATTTTATCATTTCGTTACACCATTCGTTAAATTTGCGGTCTTTGTTTCAGAATAGCTCGTTCTAATTACCGCTTAATAGACCACCTAGTATTGTATTTTCTTGCTTGTTCTTCTCCTTAAATAAAAAATACATTTCTTTTTATCCTTTTATTGAATCACACATCCAATCATATTATTATCATTTTTACAATGATTATATTAAATTATTTTTCTGTAAAATACACGAACATGGTCTACATACATAAATGCATACATAAATAGACAAAGGCAAGCATGTATCTTTAGCCAGCCAGAGAATTGAACAAGGCATCATGTATTTCTGGATTTCAATTATTCCGATTGTGTTGTCGTGCACGTGGTGTCATGCCCACGTTGTCAGTACAGTGTCCAAGGGGCGAGTCCTCAAAAGACCTTTACTGGTCGAATATGCACCCAAAGGCGAATTTGATCATTTAGGTGCATTAAGGTACATATGCGTGGCAACAGAAATGGTCTCGATACGATCCCCTGCTTGAAGCAATTTAATAGCATAATTCATTAACACTCTTCCACAAATAGAGATGATTTATGTATATTCGTTTCTCCCGATAAAGTAACAGCCTATTTTAAGAACACGGCCTATTTCCAATATCTCTCTGCTATTTACAGCTCAACAACATTTCAAACGGTAATTTGTAGCCTAAGTTTTCGTTAATTGCGAAATGTGTAGTTAATGCAAGTAAAACGTTTCCTCTTACCTAATATAATGATTGCACTTGATGTTGGAGTCCCCGTCGTCGTCAGTCCCATATCCTTTCTGTTTAAACCCAAGGGAGGGTGCAGGGTTCCATCTCACGGAATTTAGTAGAACCGATCATCATTCGAAATCAAAGCTGAATTAAATTAGGAATCAGCAATAAGAATGTAACGTAATGTTCACAGGTGCGAAGTGCTGTCAGCTGAAGCTACATTACACGATACCGACAAAGGAATTCTGTGCGAAATTCTTCCTTCCATTCTCTACCCTTCCTTGCCCATGTGATCCTTCTTTTGGCGCACTTTGACGCGACAGTTTGTGCGCATTCGATTACTTTACACACCTTACTGTGGTGCCACGCTAGCAACACGTTTGTGTCATCCCTCATTTGTTGACAATAATGCAGATGTACGGATGTGATGTAGCGCACACTTGAAGCGTTTGGTTCTGTTTGGTGTATAGGCTAATTTTCGACATCTGATGCAATACTAGTATCCTAATAAATTACCGTTAAATGCCTTTGACCTTTTAATGCAACCTATTCGTAAATATTTGATGTTAAACATTACAATCCCCCGTCTATCTTAAATCGCGTTCTTCTTTTCCCGCTTTTCTCACACAAGGTTTATAGTGAGCGGTGCCAGGTTTATCTTCAGCTCACATTTTAGTGTTTCCCAGTGCTACAATTTGCAGCAATATCATGCTCTCTCTCTCTCTCTCTCTCTCTCTCTCCATCCCTCCACTCCCCTTTCTCTCTCCCTCCTTCCCCGTTGGCAAGAATTACATCATCTCTGTATATATTGCCAACGCTTATCGAGCTGAAGTCAAGGACTGCATAGACATTGAAAACCTTTATGCTGTAGCCACTGTGCTGGATGATGGTAGCCCCCCCAAGAACAAAATATTTTTTAGACAGATTATGAAGATGGCTTTCTTCAATCTGCACCTACTGGTTGTTTTCCCCATTATTTCAATTTTCTATTCAGGGACATTTGTGAACATTGCAGTTATTTATTTATTTATTTATTAATTTCTTCTGTGAGAGTAGTCTCTTTTCACAAAATGTCTCTATATCTAGTTCCTTTCCCTTTTTCTAGGGGGCGGGGGGGGGATCAAAAGACAGAGCGACTTTTTTTCTTCGGTCCTGTGCTTCCCTGTGGCAGTCTGAGATTGATCCCTTGGAGATTTTAATAATTTATCTCATCATCATGCCAGAACAAACACTGCAGAGATGGGATGTCTCCTCTTTCGTTCGCCCACCATTTTGGCTCACAAGTGTGGCACAAAGAAGAGCTTAGCAGCCACACACAGTATCATAGGAGCGAAGTCTGCCCACATTTTCTCCCTCTGTCAGTCATCTTTCACCACCTTTACCTTGTCAGTATGGGGCCATTGTGTGTAACCCCACATTCCTTTTTTGTATTTTATTTTAGAAAGCTCTATAAAAGAATAGATGTTCCAGTCTGCTATTCAAAAAATGGAATTTCAAACAAAAAAGGGATCACTTTTTGATCATTTCTATTCTCAAAAATAATATTTTACACTTATGTCTATCAATCAGTGCAAACAATACTACAGCAGAAAATTTTAATTTGATGTTAAAATAATTTAGCTGTTTAATGTTGAAGACCTGGCCATACTTCAACATGTAAGTTTACAGTTATCTTTATGTTATTCTTGTTCATTTATATATGATCACAATTGATGTATGTTGTTTCTTATACTGAAATTGGCACAATATTCACCATACTTCATGATTTAAACCCACCAAGGCTTCAAACGTCTGTTTTCAATTTGAGTGCTAAAAGTTTAATTAATTTGTAATAATTAGGCCATCTGTTAATTACTTTTAATGTATTAATGAACAGCCTATGTTACTGACTAAACTCAAATTTAATTAGTAATTTCTCAAAGGGAAATTTTTACATTTCTCTTATTCAGATTCTTTTTTTTACCAAAATAAATATACAAAATACATTTATGTTTAATTTATACACATGTATTATTTGCTTATTTTTACCCTGTCTCAGCTGATGGGTAATTTAAGCTGCAGAAACACATCTCAACATCTATAAATCGACGCTGTGCATAAGAGAGCCTCAATGGGCAGGATACAGGGATTCTATGTCTCCACCCAGTGGACACACCATAGAAAAGCAGCTGTCGACCTACACGGAAGCCCGGCATTCTTGAGCTATTGCAAGACAGGCGTTAGAAATGCAACATTTCGTGTAAGAGTCCCAGAACAATTCATTAAAATATTAGTGAACCGTTACTGTTTTGTTCGATTTGTGATGGAGAACTCAGACAAAAACCTTTGTTTTATAGTCAACCTGGTCTCTGTAGATCTAACAGCCCTTTGGTTGTCAATGCTTGCTATAATACGCAACATGCATGGACTGTGAGTAGGCCATTTTTGTAGTATTTTTCTTTTTCAAATGAGAAGATTTAAACACTTTCAAAAAACATACTGCCAAACTACATATGAATTCTAACACCGATATCCCTCCTGTCTCACTGTACCAAAAGCTTGTGTGAGTGAGGGGCAGCTGACCTGACAGGTCTGAATTGTTCTGCAGTCAGGCACACCTACATTGAAAATTGATTCATTGAAAATTGAGGGTGATGACCTCCTACACTTGAATGTGGTCAGTGAGTAAATGGCACCAGAAGAATGTGACCTGAAGAAATCATACATTCAGAATACACCATTCTGCCCCCCAGCTTAATCGTAGTTAAGGCTGTCACCACTAAAAGCAATCATTTAAACTTCTTGTATACCAACAAATGACCCATGTCTACCCTGTACCATTAAAAGGCCTTTTTAAACACCCATTTATAGAAATACACAACAGCACAGGTTTTAGCCCAGACTGTAATTGTTTAATGTTTCTGGTAACATCACTGCAATGTTGAAAGGGGCTTTTGGGGAAAAAAAAAAATCACTGGCACCAAATCAGGTCACTCCAGTCACAACTGAAGGTATGCCAGCCACCGACATCCAAGAGTTAGTGTTACAATTATGCATTCATTCTTTGGCCCATACCAGAATGCCTCAGAATAAAGAAAGCACATGGCAAAACACTGCCCTCTTTGCAAATCAGTGCCCTCTGATAGCCAAGTGTCCCTGTGCTACACGCTGCCATCAGTTGCTGATTCTGGAAGGTTCCATTCTAAAGGGCACAAGTACAAAATGAATGGAGCTGGTAACCTCCTAAATTAAATACATGTGATGATGCATGTAAGTGAAATAGTCTGTGTGTGTGTGTGTGTGTGTGTGTGTGTGTGTGTGTGTGTGTGTGTGTGTGTGTGTGTGTGAGTGAGAGAGTGAGTGAGTGAGAGAGAGAGAGCTGCCTTTGGAGTAAGTGTCTTTGATATGTCCCTGGCTCTGTTCCAGATCAAAAAGCATGCATTTCAGCCTTACCTCTGAATGGTCAGTCAAAACAGCATATGTATCAACAGGTCTTTTAGGTCAAAATTCTCTTCATCCCTGCTATTCTTACCATGTGAAGCACCATTATAAATTACCTGCATGTCAATCAAAATTATACAAATAAGAAAATTTTACAAAGAAGCTAAAAGAGACCCCCCTGCTTTGGTAAGGTTACTAGTACTTTACTTACTAGTATCAAACATTACAAAAACCCTCTGCCAATATTTTAAAAATCAAATAACTGCAATTTTCCCCAATTGGCAGCATAACAGTCTCTGACCAGACAGTAAACAAAAACTTGAAACTTGAATAAAACATGGCTCTGTTTGACTTGGACATACTGTTCCAATTAAATGATCAATCAAACATACCTAACTTATCAAGCCTGCGCTTCCTGAAGATATAAGTTCAAAATAAAAACAATCATGAATTCCTGCTGAAAAATTATCATTGTTCATGGCTAGCAGTGTCCACCATTAGTGGCGTTTCACCGCCCTAGGAGGCATGAGCGAATGTCACAGACACCACAGCTTCCTTCTGTTCTGGAACCTTCCATGGTGAACTGTTAGGCTTTCAGAGCTGGGGCATATTTCAGAGTTCTTGAGCAGGTAGCAGTGGGCGGTGGTGTCGAGGTGAGATGGGCCCTGAGCACTGCTCTGACCTCACGGTTGGGGATGGTCACATTGGGAGGTTTACTGGTCAGTGCCGGCCGCTCTCTTGGTGCGCTTCCTGGGCGAAGCTTTCGGGGAGGCTTTGTCTGTAAAGAAAGGGGGAAGGCAAGATTACAAGACTATTGAGAGGAGTAAATCGTTTACAGCATACAGACTATGCTCAACCATTTTGCTGAAATTAAATGGACACAAAAATTTTTTGTTTATATGCAATAGTACTGATTAAAGGTGTTAGAAATAGTAGCAATCACATGTGTACGTAAAACACTGTGCTCCTGTTTGGACTGATACGTGTGTGTATAAAAAGCTGTGCTCCTGTATGGATTGATACATGTGTGTTTAAAAAGCTGTGCTCCTGTATGGATTGATACATGTGTGTTTAAAAAGCTGTGCTCCTGTATGGATTGATACATGTGGTTTAAAAAGCTGTGCTTCTGTATGGATTGATACATTCAAATGTAACAGGCTGTGCTCCTGTGTGGATTGATACATGTGTGTATGAAAAGCTGTGCTCCTGTATGGATTGATACATGTGTGTTTAAAAAGCTGTGCTTCTGTATGGATTGATACATGCAAATGTAAAAGGCCATGCTCCTGTTTGGATTGACACATGAATGTAAGAGGCTGCTGAAGGAGGTGCACTCACTCATGGCATTCAGGGTCTCCTGGGGGATCCAGCTGATGTCCACGTCATTCAGACCACCGGTTCCTGTCTCCACCTTCACTGGCACTCTCTTCCTCTGAACCACAAAGCAACAAGGGCCATTATGTTATATATTCATTCCTCCAGGCCATCTTACATATTATGCACATGAATTTTCTAGTTTAAAAAAACCACTACAAAAACACTGCTATCCAACAAGTCCTTTTCTCCAGTATATCATTGATCTGAAAAGTGAGCTCTTGGGTCTTGCCTTTAAATATCTGTCAGTCAAAAACCCCTCAGACTTCAACAGGCCTACGGCTCTCCCTACTACCCAAACCTCAGAAAGGTGATCAATTTTCAGATCCATACCGTTCGAGATTCCAGGACCTGGTAGATGCCAAACAACAGCAGAGAGACCAGTCCAGCAAGGAACACATACATAAACATCCTATGGGAGAGCATGAGAAGATTGTTATTCAGCACATTAACACTCTGTTAACATCTACCAACAATTCTAACCACTGCAAATATAAGAAAAACACTGTTACTTTTACAAATTAATGACAAAAGTCGAACACCCAAAAGTTAACGTGGCTGAGGTTACAGAAAACAAAAACAGGAAATGGGTAAGCACAGGCCAATGAACAGAGCGCAGAGTTTACAACGGGAATGTGTCTTACGTTTCACCATCAAGTCCCTCATCCAGCTCGCTGATGGTGACGGTCTGGTTGTATATGGCGTTCTGGAAAACATTACCCTGCAACGCAGAAAACACACAGGACCAGTGACTGGATGCACAGTTGTAACAGGAGCCTTTAAGAGATTCTGCACACAAATATGTGGAAACTTACATTACATTCCATTCATTTAGCAGATGCTCTTATCCAGAGCGGCTTTGAGCAAAATAGAACATAAGCGCATCCATTCAAGTTGAGCAACAGTGTCAGACCAAGTTAACAACACTCCCAGAGCAGTGAGTGTGAGCTTAACACTAAGCCCTACCACAAGCTAACTTGTGCAATCTGACTAGCCAATGGAAGCCAAGTATACTACCGTACATCAGTCAGTAGCACACCACTAGAATCAAAAATACATTGCAATACTACACGTAAAATAAACAGCAAGTACTGGGGGTAGCAGGTGTTAGGGGGCAGGGACTGAGGTGAAACCGAGATGCAGTCTGAAGAGGTGGGTCTTTCCAGAACTTGCCAGAGGAAGGCATCTGTGTGAGACACAATTCAGTGTGACATCACAGCACTGACCTCACTGTCCTGGTAATTGAGCAGGATGACCAGTCCAAAAGGGCGGCCAGCCATTGGCTGCGCTGGGATGAAGGAGTACTCAAAGGAGGCCTGCCTCTGGGGCTGCACCACAGTGCTCAGGGGCAGAGCTGTGAACTAGAGGACACACCAATTGCACACAAAGAGGCAAATCAGAACATCTGAATCCAGAGGACAGATACTAAAGACAGAAATGTAACTCTATCTGAAGGGAATCCGTGCAAAAATCATTTGCTTTGGAGCAATAGCCACTGTAAAGGCAAGGTCTATTTGCTGGACCACAAAGCACTCTTCTTTTTTTCCAAAGTCACAAAGTTACAGATATCTTAAGGAACATGTATTTGTGCCTTTTTACCATGGTATTGTCTTTGTGCCTGAGCAAAAAATACAGCACAAGGACAATCATTCAGTAATGCATGAGTGTGTATATGACAAATATTAACAATAACAAAATTATATTTTATAGTATGTTAGACACAAAGGTATTTTAAAAGTAGCATAATACAGCTGAAACTCAAGCTCAGAGTTTGGAGTTACTGGACAACTGAGACAATAAAAAAATGGATGCATCAAATCAGCCATTGTGAGGATCAACAGGCAAGGACAGTGATCAGTAAACTATAGTAAGAGACACTTTCAATAGTGATCAAACCAGTAGAAGTGCAATGTATTTTAGCCTTGCATGATGAAAGTAATTTTTGACATAGGTCCAAAAAATGGAAAAGAAAGGCCCCTGATGTTTTGGAGAAATTTGTGTCAAGTTGCAGCTGCTTCATGAATGAACAAAATACAGCATTTGAATAATACAGACACAAAAACAAAAGTTTTTACTTGAAAAACACGGAGAGGGTAAAGAGGTGACAAAAACATACTAAAATACACTAAATATGTGCAGTCTGCAAAAGACTAGGTCTACATTTATTCCATCATCAAAAATAGTTCTAAATGGCCTAATAACACACAACTTTCATACTTCAAAAATAAAATGCTTATATTCCTCTAAATCTACGTTTGATTTGAAATCCAGTTTTGGCTGACGATGATAATGAAGTTAGACCCCGAGCCACGCTCAGAACATACATTACCCAACACAGATAACACATCTGCCAAACCGAAGTCCATCAGTAACAATTCATTTATGTAAGCACTGTCCTATTGTGCTTCCACACCACGACTGAGCAACTCACATATCAGCTCAGCTACAAGTGAATTGCATTCAATTATTTATTAAATAATTTTCTTCAATTTGCAAATTCATTTACGGTGATGCCAGCTTGACAAAACAGCTTACCCTTTCTGCCGCAGCCAAAAATAGTAATGCACTAAACTCCATCAACTGAACCATAGTACATTTATTCTGCTGAAACATAACACGCTCATTGTGGCTCAGCAAATATGTTCAACAAAACACAGCATGAATTTCATTTTGCTGCCAAACTTCTCAGACACCCAAGAGAAGACTGTTCTCTCCTCTCTGTATTTATATAAACTGTTTAAAGCCATTAAGTTTACATGTAAGCAGCATCAGTGTGACTTACGTTCTGAATGTAAAACTGGTAGTCCTGAGGGTAACGGAAGGAGGCCTCCAGTGACCGGACAATGAAGTCCTGACTTCCTTTATTGGTGAAACCCACCAGGAACTTCACAATTTCATTGGCTGGGAACTCTGGCAAATGAATAAGAATACAGTTATTACACGTACCCTCTTTTGAATCCAACAGATCTGTTAATTATTCATGGAAAGACCCCTGGTCATCAAGGACAGCTGTCATTTTTCCTGACATGTGGAAGTACAGAACATTTTGAGGCATCAGATTTGTGGCTGGGTTTCAGAAAAATGCCAGAAAAAAAGAGTCCTACCTTCTCCAGTGACAAAAATGATGGTGGTGTCTGCATCAGGGTGAGAGGTCACATCTGTTCCTGCTGAATCCTCATCGGCATCATCATCTGCGTCCTGCACAGAGAAACACTGGGTCACACTCGCCCTCACCACAGTGCAACAGGCACAATGCAATCCAGCCAATGACAGACTAACCGACTGACTGACTGACACATGGCTGTTTTTACCAATATATTCAAAGCTGCATATTGCTGACTGTGACTTTAGTTCTATAATGTAGCATCATGGGTCACTGTTCCTTTGGTCTTTTACCAAGTTAATTGCACCTACTGAGTCTGAGACTTGGGCATCATCAGCAAGCACCTCCTCTTCGTCCTCCTCTTCGTCCTCAACGGACGAATCTGGGATGTGGTCCTCCAAGGGGTCACTCTGGGCCGACACCCTCCCTACAGCAGAACAGAGAGTCAGACATTCATAGTCCTTCATAATGGAAACATACTGCTGAAAGAATTTGGAACTTGTGCATTCAGTAGGCATAAACTAATGAAGAAAAACAGCAAAACCTTACAAAATAAGTTTGAACATTTCATGATTAAAGGTTGTTAATTGAAATTTGAGTAAAAAGACCTGTTGAAATTTTTAAAATCTTCTTAAAAATATATTCTTCAGTGGTGATGAGCAAGCAGTCACCTACCAATGGGAATTTCAGGCCATCAACAAAATGCACAGCCACTCATACTTGTGTGTAATCCACGTGTAATCAATCATTAACACCGTATCTGGATTATATTTGCGCTGTTGTTCAGTTGAGTTTATTCCTTTACACTATCCGGTATTAAAAAATAAATGCGATAAACGTAAGCAGTAAAAGTGTGAAGAGAAACTTGTCAATATCACCGACTGTGATATACGCCTATATCTATTAATATGCTGTTCTGCAAGCGAAATCCCGCGTAGGTGGTGTGCAAAACAGTACAAACGCAATCCCACGTTCTACAGCTGAGCTATGCGTCTCAGTATGAGAGCCCTTCGCTAAACCTTAGGACACGTCACCAAAGCTCGATGTATGGAAGCTACGAGCACGCACTGCGAGACGAACTCCTGGCGTAAAATGTTCAACGTTCAATGAAGTTGCATTAAAACATTTTAGAGGGTTACATCCGAGGACCCATTCTTTATCAAAATATTATTCTTTTTCATGTTTTACACTCTTTTAGGGCGGTTCATATAAGGCAATCTGTGAACATCTGTGTGGAGGTAAACGCAAAGCTATGAAAGATACTCGATTCAAGAGTAAAAAAGAGTGTCAAACTTGTTAACGACATAGAACATAAATTCAAAGATCAATCTGCAAACACTGGCTTACATCACAGACACTACATGTTTTTTGGCTTCGTTAAAGAAAACGATTTATCAAGGGTATAAAGCAACTAACTTTCCAAACATACCCTGTGTTTTTCGCCAAGTAACCAGGAACTATTAATCGTCATTTCAAACTTTATCGTACGATCAGATGCAGAGAATTCAGCGTGGAACGCAATTTACCCTAAACGCAAAGAAATCCAAGTACTTTTTTAAGGACAATTGAACCAGATGTGCCACGTCGGTATAGTACCAAGTTAACAGCCTTGCAGCTGCTGATAAAGTTGTACTATCTGGGCGTAATCGAAAATAAACGAAAGAAAAACAATGTTTCTTACCGACTGAAATCAGCGTACATGGAAAAGCAATCAGAAAAAGCAAAAAGAGTTTTGGTCCAACATTAAACATTTTACAGCCGTCTAATTTCAGCCTTGCTCCAAGTCAACAGTCAGCGTAGAAAAGACCTAGGACCTGAGGGGTGGGAGAAAGAAACTTAAAACACGCCCCGTCGCGTCATGTTGTGCAATGGACCAAACTCTTCAAACTTGAAGAAACTCAGAATCTGACGCGATGCCGGGGTCGCTTTGAGGAAGAATTGTATTGTCATCAAATTAAGGAGAGCACAGAGCCCGAGATTGACCACATAAGTCAGTCGCTGTTGGCTTCTTATACAGCTGACAGATATGGGCAGGGGTCCTACCAAAACACTAATATCAAACTCAACGTTGCAACGTTTTGATTAGTCTATTTTTTCATTCAATTAAATTAACAATACAAACTAGAAACTTTAAATGAAACTATTTAAGCAACTGTATACATCACTAAAATGTGACCCATTCCTACGTTTAACAAAGGAGGCCAATAAAGTATTGAACTAGCTTCATAGCTGATGAGGCCTGTACACCATAAATTCTGTCATCTTACATTTAATCAAAGTTTTATTTATCTTTAGTCAAAGTACCTACTACAATTGACATACTTGTAAACTGTTTACTGTAAAAGGGTAGAATGGAATGCAGTTGGTATCATACTACTAACTGCCAGCATAAGTCAGTAGTGCAAAAGGTAAACAGCAGTAGCCTCTGGAAAAGGTAAGTCCATCAGGTTAGGGTAGGTAATTTGCCTGCACATTTTGTGGCATTTGATGTGAATTGGGTTTTTGACCAAAAGTTAAAACACTTTGCCTTTAACTGTCACAAAATGAACCAAATATGTTGCAGTGGGCTAATACAGGAAAGCCACAGAAGTCATCTTGGCATGTACTGCTTTAATGATTAGCTGGTGCAGGCTAATGTTAGCAAACTACATTCTGTTTATCATGGACATGTCAAAATGTTGCCATACCGACAGCTGACACAGGTACGCTTGCCTGTAGAGCAGGGGTGGGCAATTCTGGTCCTGGAGGGCCAGTGTCCTGCTGGTTTTTGTTTTCATCTTTTAGTTACCTGTTGATTTTCACCTTGAAAACAGGTGTGCTTGCTCTTCAGCCAATCAGAGATTGTATTTAGTTGGTCAACAAGAAAAACAGCAGGGCCATGGCCCTCCAGGACTGGAGTTGCCCACCCCTGCTGTAGAGGCTGTCTGTCTGTTTTGTTGTATTGGTCCAGGACACTATCCCATCGTGCTCCACTGGCTCCCTGTAGCTGCCTGCATCAAGTGAAAGGCCTTAATGCTTGCATTCACAGCACCCAACAAAACTGCACCTACTTACCTGAACTCAATACTACAAGTGTATGTTCCCTCCCAACCACTATGATCTGCTACCAGATGGTGTCTGGTGGTCCCATCACATCGCGGCACAAAATCACTCTCCAGAACCTTCTCTGCTGTTGTGCCCGATGGTGGAACGAACTTCCACACTTCATTCACTCTGTTGAGTCCCTCACTATCTTCAAGAAAAATCTGGAGACACAGCTCTTCCGAGCTCCCCTGAACACCTGGCACGCTACCACCTAAAGCAATTTCCTATATTGTGAACTTTGTTTTCCATAAAAAAAATTTACTCTATGGTTTCATGCACTTTTATCTCTACCAGCTAGCGTGTACCTTCTCTGGCCAACTATTGAAACTTGGTCATGCTGCACTTCTAATACTGTTGACTCCTTATGTGGCGCTTTGTTTGTGTTGTACTTTGCCCCACTTGTAAGTCCCTTTGGATAAAAGCATCTGCCAAACAAGTAAATGTAAATGTAAATGTAAACTGCATGGCAATGTCCAGCGGGTGGCAGCAGAATGTTTACAAGTCCAATTCAAGTGGCTTTTCTGATATCCCACTGACTACTTCCCTTTTGTTAACCAATATTGGCAGACAATGCCTGGTCATCCAGTTTGCATGCCAACATTGGGCTGGGGGAGAAATAACCATGTGGCTAATTTGCCAGTGTCTTTCTGGTAGGACTTTGATGGGACTCTGTGCACTGTAAACATTCACAATTTTATGGGCCAACACTGGCAGACTTGTCATCATACAGACATGCTGGCTAACCTATATCGAGCCAATGCCAAAATGAATTCCAACAAATTTGTCAGTGTTGGCCAGATAGGAATTTGCTTGCTTGATTTATGTACATCAAAAATGAAATGAGAGAAAATGTAAATGAGACAGAAGACTGATTTTAAATGTCATTCTTTTCCACAATTACAAATTGTTTTATTGTTATTCCTAATGGAAATCAACAGGTTTTGTGCACTTCACTTCCACCGTAACATACTCTTGAGGCATAAGCTTGAAAAGTAGGAAGAAGCAGGAGTGCATACTGTTCATTTGTAGGGGTTACTATGAGTTTAATCTACATTTTGAAGTGCCACATATGTTGTTTTAGGAATGTCAAAAGGATGCTCCAAACCTGTAGCATAAACATTAGCATATTACTTATGTAATATTATCCTCTTGAAGTGGCTCAGAATACATCAGTACTAAAATCCTGATTGGCTCTGGTAAGTCCAGTTCAAGTTTCAGGTGTTAAAGTTATTAGCTTCCCACATAATTATTTGTGGCAACGGTAGATTTGTTTCAACAAAATTAGAATAAATGTAAGTAATTCTATTAGCATTACTTTCATCAGGCAAATTTTATTTGTAATTCAAAGTAATGAATATCAATATTTACAGACCGGCTTTATGCCTGTCTACAGTCCAAATCTATGGCTTTTTCAGTTTTTCAAAAGGCCACCAATTTTTTGGTTTTTGGTTTCTCATTTATAATCTGCAATCAGGTTTTCCCTGCACATGAAACTTTGTGTTACACCTTGTTTTGAAAATTCAGTTTTCATCCTGCACCACCCATGCTCTGTTTCTGTTTAATTCTGTTTCTCTTCATAGGAAGGGCTGTGGTTTGGTGCAGCATGCCTCACACTTCTTGCACTTGAAAAGATGCAGAACGCGCATCCTGCAGCAAAAACCTCCAAGAAGAACCCCAGCACCTGCTGGAGCCACCCACTCTTTCTGGGTCACGACTTTTCGCCATCGAGAGAGAGGTGAAACTGCTCCCTGCTTGTCTTTAAGATTTAAAAGGACCCAAAAAAGAGCTGTTTTCTGTCTACTGCCTAAAGGGAAGAAAATGTATGACTGAGTCCGCTGGCTATTCTCTTAGTGGAGCGGATTGATTTGCAGACATTGGACGACGCTCCAATATGTCCGAAGATTGCAGTTCTTCACAAAAAGGTACGCTTGTTCATGTATCTATCTTGTCAAAGTTTAAATGAGCCTGACGCATACTCTATTGATCCAGATAATGGATTTCTTTAATTATAGTGATTCCATTATCAAGAAGTTAGGTTTCGGCAAAGAGTGGGCCTTCAGCTGGAGTGTATCGATCTTCGCCAAACACTAGTCTTAACAGAGTGTCATCCATATTTGTATGTCCGAGGGCTTAACGGCACACGAATCTAGACAATCTCAGCCCCAGTAGCCATCCAGACTTATACACACCTAAGCAGTTATTCATGTTCTTTGTTACCTGCAGAGAGAAATTAAGAATTTAACTTATTTATTGCACTGACTGAGATAAGTAATGAAACCATGTTTTTACCATACAGCTGCTTTGTTTTACCAATGACTGATTTTTAATGTAGACATCACCTCAGGAATTGTAAAGAGGCACTTTAAACAGCCTTTAAATGTACTTGTCATGGTTTCAAACAATGGATCCTGAGAGACATTGCCAAGGAATACAGACTGATGTGTCTTTATAGTATTTTTTTCCATGTACTTTGGGGCCAGCAGGACTAAAACAATAAACTATCTTTTTAAAAAGTGTGCTCTGCTTACATTTTCTGAATCAAATCATGTGTAAAACTGTATTTAATAAAATGTAATAATGGTTCAAAGATGGTGGCATGCAAGGTGACTGTAAACCATCTGGCATTTTTCAGTGGCTGCCAGTTCAGTTTTCAAATGAAAACAAAAGTGTATTTCCGGAGGTCTGTACCAAATAAAACAGCGAGTTGCTGAATTGCTAGATGACAGGTTGGGGTAGCAGCTTTTTAATGTGAGTCAGTTTGCTTGATTGTATCTGTGATACAAAACAGATAAATTGTATGTGCTCTGCAAAAAGTTGCAGGATGCATTATGTGCCAGAGCAGAACATACTGTGAAGCTGTTTTATGTGTCAAATCATTTCAAGCCATTTCATGGCTTGGTATCTTCATACTCAAGGAGACTGACAATTACATTAACATGCACACACACACACACACACACACACACACACACACACACAGTGGCTGATAAAGTTTACAGAGTTAATGGTGTATTTGCTGTTGTCTTCAAAAAAAAAAAAAATTTTCCATTGATCACAAACAAGAAAGTCAGAGCCAATTATTTTCTATTCCAGTGAGACTATCATGCACACAGCATTTAAGGAAAGAGCCGTAAGTCAATACTTTGTCATTACCTGTGCCTCTCTCTGCTTGGTCCTACAGTTATTGGCCCCTTCTGCGGGTCATATCAGCTGTGGGTGCTTCTGGCAGTTGTCAGCGTGGCGTTGGTCTTGTCTCTGTGCTGGAATATTCTTTGCTGTATTGGTAATTATTGCACAGGTGAGAGAAAAGCATACTGTCATCATTTGTTATGGCACAACATCACAGCGCACTTACCTATAAAATGACTTTATTTACTTTACAACATTGCTCTTGTTGTCACAGACAGTGGGAAGAAATTTCTGCCTCGCTTCAGGAGGAGGTGTGTATCTGTGTACTGTTTTATGTTTTATGTACATTTCTTGTTTGAGGTCATTGATTCATCTCTTTTCCAAGAGCTAACAGATCTTTCCTTTTTCCCTGTGACTGGTGGTATTTACAGTCTTAGTCTGAAGCTGAAAGACATGGAGGACAACCCCATTTATGGAAACATCAGCTACACCCAGACTAGTGAGTTTTTGTTGTGGTGTGTGTGGTGGTGGTGGTGTGTGTGTGTGTGTGTGTGTGTATGTATGTGTGAGACAGAGAGACACCATCTATTTTCTGTCCCGTTTTTTTTTTTTTTTTATTTCTTTGTTTAAGACAGTCCCCAAGTCGTGCCCCAAGCACAGAGATTATTATGATTCTCTGTATATGCCCACACTCCCTCTGAGCCATCAAGGTGCATAATCCACATGTTCAAAAAGCAACAATTGTGCATGCATCAAACGTCAAGAAATGACCACTGCTGTGGTGAGCGGGGACATCTGTGGGGTGCAAAGAGAGATCCCCTGCTTTAGCTGGGGACTGAGCCGTCACGCCTCACTGCACAGCACCGTGACATTACCACAGTGCTAAAAGGCCAGGGGCCTCATGTATCTACCTGTCTCACACACAAGGTTTTACATTTGCTCACTGTCATGGAGATTCATGAATAAAACAACTGCGTAGCAATATGCTGATTCTCATCTCTGCTGTTGACTGTGCGTACAAACCATTTCCTTGTGACTGAGTGACAGCACTGCAAGGAAGATATCTGTCGGAAGATATCGCCATGCTCCATCTTACACCTACTATGGCACAGGACAGAAGGCTGTGTGTTATGTAATGACTCCTGCTATCAGTTGCAATGATTTAGTATCTTCTCTGCTCTTAGCACAACCTTTTTGAATGCATATTTGTAGGTTGCTCTAGAAAAAAGTGTCTGCTAAATGACTAAATGTAAATTCAAGACAGACACTCCTCTTAAGATGGAGTAAATTTTTTTGTACAAATGTAAACCGAACAACCTATTTGCTATACGTGTTAGGTACTTCGGTAATTAATGCAAAATACAAAATTCACTCATGAATTCAAATTCTGAACTGAATTTTTTTTCCACTTATCTTCACTGCACTCAACTGAGTATCATATTTTGAGAATCCTCAAAATGATTCTTTAAGTCAGATTGCTTGGTTCTAGCAAGCAGGAAATTAAAACAAGGAAAAATAAAAATATAGGGGATAGTAAAACAAATGATAAGGAATTGTTCTCTCCCAGCGTTTATGATCTCTGTATGCAACCGGAATGTGTCTGATGTGAGATTGACAATATTTGCAGCATTTTCTCTGAACGTTTTATGGACTGTTTCTTGTTTGTTGACAGGAGTGGACCTTCCCCTGAATGCCTCCGCTGGTGCAGACCATCAGGTGCCCAAAAGCTCTTCACAGGTTAGATCCAGTATCTTCTGATCAGGTCCCTTTGCTTCCGCTAGCAAGAGAAAATCCCCTACAGCTCAACACCGGACACGCCGTCAACGGCAAATCCGAGCTTGACTTCAGTCTGTTACAGACGTGCATACTTGCTACTCTGTGGGTTAATGAGGTGGTGTACTCCGCAGGGTTTTCCCAGCGGAAACATAAGGAAAGTACAAAGCAAGCAGCTGAGGACATATGACGACTGCAGCATTGACATTTTTCTGCTGGCACATGTTTATGCTAAAATGCGAAGTTTTTTTTTCTGACTGCAGTGCTTTTGCAAAACTTTGCACTCTTTTTGCGGTTTCCTTAATAGCTACTCAAGCGATCTGACTTCTCTCTCTCTCACTGAGATCCCAAACCTGTAGCTCCACCCCGTCTGTCTCTCTGTCACCTCTCTCTTTCTCTCTCTGTCTCCCCCTGATCTGTCTCTCCCTCTCTCTGTATTGTCTTGGAAACTTTGTAGCCATGATTACGTTACTATGCTGTGGTAATAGGTATTAGGAGATCACATTGTGTGGGTCCTGTCTTGAGTAGCAGTGTCTTGGAATGCCTTTGCCCTAAGTCATTGAGGTGATCGATAGTTTGGGTTCAGAATAAAGGAACTCTGCACAGTAATTTGGTCCCTGAAGCCTCTCCCTGATCTTTGGTTCTGTCCTCTGTCATCTCCTTCATTATGATCTACTGCAGTACTGCTGTATTTTTCAGTGCTTTCTTGTTGTTTCCCCCCACAATTTCAAAGGGAGAACTACATGAGCAGATAGTGATTTTATGGTGTTGTTTTTTAAATGTTGGTGGTTTTATATATTTTCTAGTGTGTCTGTCTGTAAAAACATTTTATGACAGCTGCCACCAACTCTACGGCATGATACCAATGTTCATGTGAATGCAGACCACAAGTAGATCAACGCTTTACACAGTCTGTTGTGGCATCTATTTTGCACATTTCATTTACTAAACACTTTGTTTCCCTCTGCCACTTAATTTAGCCTCTGTATGTTTTTTTTGTGCATTTCCTGCCTCTGCCTCCGTTCACCATAAAGCACTTTATCCGTCAGTCAGGCTAAACCACAGAGCAATGTATGCTGCCAGCTTCACTCCATGTAAACTCCTCTCACCTGCTTTGAACACGCTGACAAATAAAAAGGGGAGTTTGTTAAATTATTCATGGGCTGTCTCTCTCTCCGGATGCTGTTTAAACTTAATTGGCATGTGTCCTTGTGTCTGTAAGGTGCAGTCTAGGCGGCAGGACTGCTATGCCAACCTGAAGCTGAAGGTCCCAAAGCCGGCGTCGGGCCGCAGCTCCCCGCAGATCCAGTACTCGGACGTGGTGACCCTGCCACGGGCGCAGGAAGCGGCAGAGCCCGCCCCCGACGCAGACACCGCCTCCCTGCACTCCGACCTCTACGCCTCGGTTGAGTCCGGGCGTAACAAAGCCGTGGGCGACAACAAGGACTACGCCAACCACGTTTAGCCGGGGGCCAGGCACCGGAGGCCGCTGTGATGGGGAATAATAAACAAGGGAAGAACTCCATTAATAACGTCCTGCGCTGTGTCATTCCCAGGTGTTTTTTACAGTTAGCTTCACTTCCACTGAGGACCTCAGGTCAGGTCAGGCCACGGCCATTATCCATGTATATCTGAAGATTTGTTGTTAACGTCTACAAATTATAAATGGTGATCCAAGATCTAGTTTTGGTCTGAGACAAACAGCCTGCATAGACGATGGATTTCAGGGTTGATCCAGGTTACCAAATGAATAAATGTAAATAAATAAATGTACCAGCATCAATGTTACATTGCATTACATTACATTATTGTCGTTTAGCAGATCCAGAGTGACTTATATGGGTTACAGTCTTTACATGTTATTAATTTATACAGCTGGATATTTACTGAGAAAGTTGCTGGTTAAGTATCTTGCCCAAGGGCACAGCAGCAGTGCCCCAGTGGGGAATCCGACCACCAGCTTTTTTTGGTTACCAGCCCGGCTCCTTACCACTATGCTACCCTGTTGTCCCAATATACTATATACTAAGGATGGTTTCTTTACATGCTTGATTAACCACATCCCTTTCAAGAGAGAAATCACAGTCTTTTGCCCTGTCTCTTCCATGAAATTGAATGTAATTAAATTTTAGCACAGAGAAACAAGGGACCTGTATACCTCAACTTCATATAAATGGAACTGAGCCAATATACATTGCTTTCAAGGGTGTTATTTGACATGTAGTTGCTGATGGGCTTTTATGTTGTAAGTAAATGTGCTCAAGTATATTTCATCCCAGCAACGCATTTCATTTAATAATATTCTGTTTGTTTTGAAGGTGTATCATCATCACATTTCAGCCCATTTCTGTATTACATTACATTATCGGCAGTTAGCAGACGTTCTTATCCAGAGTGACTTACATAGGCTACAGTTTTTTTACATGTTATCCATTTATACAGCTGGATATTTTACTGAGGCAATTGTGGGTTAAGTCCCTTGCCTAAGAGTACAGCAGCAGTGCCCCAGTGGAGAATCAAACCAGCAACCTTTTTGGTTACAAGCCCTGCTCCTTACCACTATGCTACACTGCTGCCCCCACGTATACATGAGGGGAAATTAATGCACAGACACACTGTATTATATGAATGAACAACTATTTTACAGCAGATATCATGAGAACCTCTGCTATCGAATACCAGCATATTACTGAATCCACCAGTGGAGGTCACTACAGTACCAACGAAGAAATTTAGACAGGAGAATCACCAAAGGAGATATAAGCTATAAAGAATCGTTAACATTGGTTTACCAGTTTTAGCAGGACTGTAGTAACTGTAGTAAGATTTAAAAACCTGCCTTTAAGCATATAATTGTTTAGAATCATTTTTAATTGTTTTAGCCAGTTAGTAAACATTGTCCATCAGCACTGATTGTTTTTTGTATCTCATTCTGTAATGCACACATTATTAAATGTGACTGTTTTTTGGTCAAAATGTGCAGTTTTGTTCTTTAAAAGTCGTACCAGCTGCTTATCAAAGCTAACTGACCCAGGTAGCGGTCAGTAACTATTCCTCCTGGCTGCTAAGCTGCTTGCCAGAGACACACAGGTTGAAACGAGCAAAAGAACCGTCATGGATCAGGCACATAGCAGGTAGTCAAACAGCATAAAGGTCATACACAGCATAAAGGCCATACACTGCACTACACACATTACATTCATACAAGTCACTTAGGGATACAGAGATATTTACCCTGCAGCATGCTTCTCCTGACTCTCCACACCCTATACAGGTGCCTGATGTGTGCCAGATTACTTGGTTGCTGTTCTTACTGGGAAGGGGTACAGTCAAGGGGTGTATGCATTTTATTAAGTAAATCAATCCATGCTTTTCTTTATGATCAAAGACATTGTGGTAAGAAGAAAACATTAAGAAAGCAATGGCATGAAAAGATTTTAAGTTAGTGAAAATATGACTTTATTATTCATACCCAAATGTGTAAACGGGTCTCAAGAAGGCTAATGTATTATTTAAAAGATGTTTAGGTTTTAGATGGAAATTAGTCTTAAATCTTGTTTTAATCAGAATCATTTAATCTCAGCCAATCTCCTTTTTATAATTAAAATGATTTAATGTGAAGTGCAAAAAGGTGATGATATTTTATTTAATACAACAATGGAAAAGGGAATCAGCAGGTCATTGGTGGCCCTTACCAAACCCAGCTTAGTTTTCCCAAAAATGCCAGTACCACTATACAACCGCAGGGTGTCACTGTCACTTAACCAGAACCACATTCTCATCGTCCGACTTTCTGACTGGAAACCCATTTTGTCTTACCGGTTTGTGGCCCTATGAAGACCTTCCGACAATGTTTGAAGGCATTTTCGGTCATCCTAACGCCAAGTCACTTTATGAGGTGATCGCGTAGAAATATAAACTTGTTATTCATAGTGAGATCACAGAGGCAATCTCACGAGATACAAAAATGGACAGTTTTACACAGTACTGAAATCATGATACTTCCCATTTTAAAAATGCCAACCAGACCATTTCACATTTTCAAATAATGTCTGGCATCTTGCAAGATCTAATCCAACAAAATCTGTTTTGGCATTCTGTTCCTGTCCACTGATTGACAGTTGAAGCCCTCCTGACACAGTATTTAAGTATCCAGACAGCAAAAATACAGCCCCACATAAAATTTGTTCACTAATACCCAAGAAAGTACACTCAACAAGAGAGATCTTACATCTAAAACAATAACATTTTTTGCAGCATTTACTGTGGATACCTCTGCAATGGTTTCATTTCAACATTCTCTCCAAAGACATGCTGGCACTTACATCAAGTGACTAATCAATAAATGTGAGTAAGTTGGTACAGCTGTCATTTATTTTTGTGGGCTGATTTGTTTGCTCTCAGTCTCTGTTTTGGGGGTGATTCAGTGTCATTGCCTTGTTGCGTTTAAAGATGTCAATCATTAAACCTTGGCAGGACTCTATTACTCATTGTTACAGAGGAGAGCAAGGGTTTGGATCCCGGGCTGACCCATTTTGATCCAAACTACCTTGTGACTTTTAGAAGGAGATATAAAAAGTTTAACATGCATCATATTTTGTTTTATTTTTATTTATTTAGGATCAAAGAGAGGGATATTACAGATGATTGTGTGTGTGTGTGTGTGTGTGTGTGTGTGTGTGTGTGTGTGTGTGTGTGTGTGTGTGTGTGTGTGTGTGTGTGTGTGTGTGTGTGTGCATGTTCATGCATTGTACACGCTGTTCAGTCCCTTCAGATGAAGTACTGTTTCCTGGGAAAGTGCAGCTGTTGGATTTTTGGGGACTGTGAACAGCGTGCTCCTTTTAAGTCTTTATTTTAACACTATTTTAACACATTTCTGCAATGCTTTATCCATTTTGGAAAATCACCACTCTTGAGGTTAGTCATTAATAAAATTCCAGCAATATCCAACATGTGTAGTTTATCATGTCTGTGCCATTTAGATAATAATTATACATGAATCTTTGCTATTTGTATGTTACTAATGTTGACACACAAAGGTTTACCTAGGAAAACCTAGAGAGGTTTGATGGTTAGTCTAGTCATAATAACATAATTGCTTTTCATCTGCTTGTGGACGTGCAGGAGACCATGCTTCTGAGCAGCTTTAACAGATCTAAATATAAACGCAGCATTATGAAGCCCCACTGCAGATGAGAGTTGAGTTGTCAGTGGCAGGGGTAATGGTTTGGGCTAGATGTTCTCTCTTTTAAATGGTACACACATCTCACATTTACAGAATACATTTCACTACAGCCTAGCTAGAACTGAGATAAGAAAGGACAGATGGTGCCATCCAAATTTGCAGTGATCATACAGGTCAAAGTTTTGCTTTTAATCTGGGTGATTATTTTAACAATTATCTTATTATTGCCGTGAGAATATCAAGGCCTATCTCAGGATCTAACGAGAGCATATAAATAAAATAATAAATAGATAAAAGAACAAGAAAATTCCGGACAAGTCATTAAAAAAGAAACAGCTGATGTTATCAGAGCACGAAGGTGCACTGGAGATGACAGTCTTAGGCTTGCGCCCTTCACTTAGAGGTCAAAACTTTATGTAACGCCTAGTACACTTTATGATTTCCCCCTTAATTTAGATCCTTTATTTGTTCTGAGTTTGCCAGGAACACCTGTGAATTTTGGCATACCTGCTGGCACATGTGGGTGCATGTGGGCGATGTACCCTGGCTTTGTTCCTCATGCTGTCTGGTGTGTCAGGTCCTATTACCAATGGTGGATGCTCTTGTGAGTGCCTTATGTGTTTGACAGGATATCAAGAAGTCAGAATTTTCCACAGACTCATGTTCAGTGTTGGCTTTCACAAGAAGTGAAAAGACTACCAACAGTCAATGTAAAACAAACAATTATATAATGCAGTGTGCCCATAAATAAGAGCTTATCCTGCAAGCAGTTGGGGTTTCCCATAGAACCACAATAAAATATTGTGAGAGCACTGTGAAGGAAGAATGCTAACATGAAAATCCCATGAATGCTAAAAATACACACTGGACACAAATGGAAAAATGTTAAACAGTAGGAGGTATTATGTCATTTGTCCACTGACAGCTACCACCACCAACAGCAGAAGCATGGGAGAGAAATGGCTGACTAGAGCCAGTTTTGAGTGTCCCATTACAGCAAGTGCTTTAAAACCTTATAGAGTATCAGTGACCAGTGCACAGCACCATGTGGATCCAAAATTGTGCACCGTAGCTGATTCACAATGTTTCCCCAACTTCTACATTGGTGTGGTGTGCCAACACTGGCAATGCCAGCTCTGCAATAGCCCCTCTGTTCATTTAATTTGCAGCATATTCACTTGCAAATTTTCAAAAATTGTTATATGCGCACTTGGCACAACTGCACATGCTGTACACAGGTACAGATTCACATACTCTGAATGTATAGCCCATCAACTCCTGACAGCAAGTATCAGTCCTTCAATGCTCTATTTAGGCACCGAATGATTGCAGTCAGCCATGTGGCTATGTCTTTGTGGCTCGCTCTGACAGCATCAAAAAACACAGTGACCCTACGATAGCATCATGCCCACATCTTGTGCCTCAGTACCAGCAGAAACTGGCCATCAGTTTATTGAGTTGCACATCCTGAGTTGATTAGCGCGCACTTTACAGCATACCTTCAGCAACTAACCTTGGTAGAAATTTTTTGTCTATACCATCTTTTCCATGAGGGTACTTTGAGCACTCTTTTGCAGTGTTATCTATGAGTACCAATCAGAGCCAACATCAATCCCTGAACAACAGTATCATAAAAGGCCAAAAATCTCAAGATACTGCATCAGAAAACCAGTTGTTTCCAGCTGAACCAGAGTACGGTTACCTGGGGACACATTAGTGGATTATATAAAATAGACTGGTTATTGAGGTGCTGATAAGATAATAAACTGAAATGTATGATGATAGTGTTTGATAAGACAAGCTATTATTTGTTAAATCAGCACTCAGCATTAATGGACTGAGAGCACTAGCATTCTCTCCCTCTTGTGCCAAAAGAGTTATTGCATGTGCGCTCAGTGTTATCTGTACATATTTAACACCATAATACTTTCACAGGGACATATCTGGATAAATGAAAGCATTATGAACTAGTTTCACACGTTCTGATATCAGATAGTAGATATGCCATGGCTGCTAGTGAACTTCTCCTCAGCTGGTTTGTGTGTTAGCATTTTGGTTATTTGATTTGCCTTCCCATACACTGCCAGGCCCAGATGGGTCATATGGTTTTTGAGGAGCAGGGGAAAAAAACCTACAATAGCACTTAATGATTGTGTCGACCTCTGCTTACGGACAGAATTGCTAAATTATTGGCATGCCCTGAGGTATGTTTTTAAAGGGAATGCTTTGGCATGTTCTCACAAGCCACATTCAGGTGTAGCTGGTCGTGGATTTCATTAGTCACTAACAGGGCGGTTTGGGACAGTTCATTTGCATTTGGAGTGGATTTCCACAGATGAATCTTACCTTGCAAGATCTTGTATCCCTACCAGCACTGTTGGCTGTCTCACACACACTCCTACAGTAAAGCACATTTATGAAATTATGTGTGTCTGTGAATTAAATGCTGTGCCAGACCAAAGTGATCCAGCATTATAGCTGACTGAACCTGGTAAGGAAGTCAAGCAGAAACCCCATTGCACTCTGGAGGCCTGCCAGCAAGCCACTTGTGATGAGGTTCAGACGATGCTATGGCCGGGAATCATTGAGGAGACCCAAAGAAACATCAAGAAACAAGAAATATCTGAAGACACAGCTCTTCCACGCTCTTCTGCATGTTTTCCATGTTCACCTGAACACCTGAAATACTACCGCCTAAAGCAATTTCTTACATCTTAGTCTTTGTTTTACTTAAAAAAAAAAAAAAAACAAACTCTACACTAGCCTAGCACTTAACTTTGTATCTTACTGACCTCCTGTAATACCTCCTGATAACTACTCTTAATGAGCTTAATGATGCACTTATTTGTAAGTCGGTCTGGGTAAGAGCGTCTGCTAAATGAAATGAAGTAATGTAATGACTCCTTATATGGCTTTTTGTTTGTGTTGTACTCTGCCTCACTTATAAGTCACTTTGGATAAAAGCATCTGCCAAATGAATAAATGTAAATGTCCCAAAGTGAATGGTCAGGCCCCATTGTTCTGGTTTCAAAACCTGATGGGATGGTAGGATTCTGTAATGACTGCAGAAAATAGAATGAAATTTCCAAATGTGATGCCTACCCCATGCCCCAAGGTGATGAGCTCAACTACAAGGGGAAAAAAAATAATAGATTGTCACAAAAATGAAACACTGAAAAAATGAATGGGTATGGGACACTGCAGAGGTCATTTTTTTGAGCTGTCATGAGGATCTGACAGGAAGATTTTAAAAGATTTTAGCCTGTTAGCCTTGCTGCCATTCAAAACTTGACTGGGGAGCAGGAAAGACCTTGGAGAGCTTAAATATCTGGGAAATTATTAGCTGTGATAGAGATTCCTTCACAATTAAGGCCTTTACAGTTGTGAGCTTTCAAAGAAGGGTTCTACACCACACATTTGTGCATGTGTAGTTTTCAAAGCGTGTGGTGCCATTGTAATGGGTGATAACATTATGAACTTATTTTTGAAATTAAAAATGACTTAGACAACTTACAACAGCCCAGATCCGTGTCTTCAACAGGATCAAGCCCTTAAATGGAATTCTGTTTTTTTCCCCTTGGTATCTTAAGTTCATTTATAAAGGATAGGTGGCATCATGCTCAGGATACCTTTAAAAAGGTACGCAAGTGTGAATTGCTTCAGTAAAAGAGCTGAAAAATGTATAGTGATAATACACTTCTAAAAATAATCCAAGAATTGACTCAACTTCATGATACAGTTAGTCTTTCAATGAAAAAACTTTACTTGCAAAGTGTACAGAATCTACAGTACTTGAACATATTGTTCACATAATAGATATAATTCAATATAACTATCTCTTTTCATGACAGACATATTATAGCCCTTTCTGATGCCAAATTTAAAAAAGAAAAATAACCATCACCTTCTCAACAGGAACTGCATGACAAGGAGCAAGGAGAATCCAAACACGGAAATGACTCAGGACATGAGAGATTTGGGTCAAAGAAAAAGTTATTTATACTGGAGACTCAGGAAAAACAAAAACAGGCTTGGTCCAAGGGTTCACACACACAAAGCATAGCAACTCAAGACTGAGCAGAGAAATGAACAAAGGGCAGGACTTAAATAACAAAAAAACACATGCGTAAACAATTACTAATTAACACTTGCGAAAGACATTAACTAAATGAGACATGGATCACAAGAAGTTATGTGGTCATCTGGTGGCCATCCTGAGAAGCAGCAGCCATATCCCTGGATAGATTTTGTGAAGTGAAACACAGTGTTTTATTTAGATTAATGTCATGGAGCTGCTAAATGCTGTCAGTTAATGACACCGCACACTTGCTTGTGGGTGTGGGACTTCATAAACAAAATGTTGGTTTAAATGGGCCTTCAGCTTATCAGGTACCAAGGTCCAGAATGTTCATTTTCAGATAGCACAAACTCATCTATTCACATTTCCAGCACAGATAAAATACCAAGCTTTTTGCAACAAATTATATAGATTTGTATAACCAGTTGCAAGTGTATTAAATGTGATCTGTTCAAAAATTAAAACCTTTATCAAATACTTGCATGTATAATTTAGCAGCCCAGTTCCTGGAACTTCACCCGTCTTCTCATTCAATAACATAAGTAAAACTTATTGCCAGTCTGAGTGTTTGATTGGACTAATCGGATACATACCAAACTCTCACAAAAGGTGCTTTTAAAGCAGATAGCCATCTTACTAACAAACTATGAATTATGTGTAAAATGTACATGTATTAACATGTGGTTTCTGCATGGTGATGGTTTCATTTTGAAATTGCATTTGAATTTGAAAAGATAGAAAACTGAAATTAAACTCCATAACATACTCACAGACCCTTGCAGTCGAGAATAGTTTGCTGAAAGAGCAAGCCTTATGTTTCACTTGATGGAGCTCATTATTCCTTCCTGAAGTCTTTGAATGATACCTTAAGTGGCAGTTTTTTCATCTATTTATCATTGGTGTCAGGGACATGGCTGCTGTTGCCTGGGATGGCCACCAGATGACCACATAACTTCTTGTAATCTATCTCTCATTTCGTTAATGTCTTTCGCATGTGTTAATTAGTTATTGGTTTCACCTGTGTTTTCTGTTATTTAATTCCTGGCCTTTGTTCACATATTTGTTCATCCTTGAGTTGTCATGCTTGGTGTGTATGAACTCTTGCTCCAAGCCTGTTTTGTTTCACCTGAGTTTCCAGCAATGATAACTTTATATTCTTTGAACCAATCTTCTTGCGTCCTGACTTGTCTCTATGTTTGGATTTTCCCTGCTCCTTGTCACAATTTATCATGGATGATTTTTGATGAAACCTGATATAAATTATGTCGTCACTGTCCTCCAGAACCCTATCGATTTATCAGGTGAAATGACAAGGAGGAAATAAATTTGAGAACTGCTGTAGACCTATTGCAAAGGGCCCTAGAAAAGCTGTTTTTGGCACTATTCAGTGTATTGTACCATTCAAATAGTACTATACATATTATAGCTACAACCACAAAACATTATGCTTGAATTGTGATGTGTGCACACACTTGCTTGAAGGTTATCATTTTTTCCTTTTATACTTTTTTGTGCTTTCTTCCAGTGTTTAGCAGTTTTAGCCCTCTATCTCCATAACAGAAGAACAGGAACACCACAAAACATCATTGAATGAAAGGACATTTATTTGTGCATTTAATACCTTTCTAAGACACTGCACAACAAGAATAAATGTTTCATCACTAGTCACATCTCTATAATTCATTTGACTTATTTACATTTATCTATTTTCCTTTAACTGCTATCTGTTTTTATCATATATTAGTGCATTTGCCTAGAATGGCTCCTTTGCTTAGAAAATACACAATCATTTTTTTAATCATTACAGTGATTTTATAGTAGAATATTGTGAGAATACAAACATGTGACTAACAGTTCAAGTTGTTTTCAGTGCACTAATGGTTCTGATGTTACAGTGCAAACAAAAATACAGAAACAGCATCTTTCACAAATATTATAAAATACGAAAATGAGCTTGATAGGTCATAATGGCCACTAAGGTGCTTCTTCAAAATTTCCATTTTCGTGACCCCAGGAACCACACAAGCTAATTAGGGGCTTCAACACAGATGCCCTAGATGCCACTGATAAACACAATAGACAGATTTACCATCCAAACTATAAACAATACCACAATCCCAAACATAAAAAAACACCAAACTGCTAGTACAGTTAACTGTGTGCATGTCTGTGATATAACATATGTTTTCATGAGGTATTGGGCCATGCAGGTTTGATACGGTTTTGAGGGAATACTTACAAATACATCAGTCACACACTTCGCACAACTAAATATTAGCAAGAAGACGCACATATTCCACTCTGGACTTTTAAACTTTTTTTTTAACTTTTAAAACTATTTACGCCCCACACATTTGATCTCAGATTTCTATCTTTTTAGTTAAAAAAAGATACACGTTGCCTTCAGTGCTGTAGTAGAATAACTGATGATGGTTAACACCATCACAGTTCCATAGCAATGCCTTGAATTATTTTTGGCATGACTTCAAGATATTCTTGCCTCTTGTACTTGGCAAGAAATTACTAGACATAATGAAACATTTAATGCAGTTATACATCACATGTGAAACATGATCCCATAGATAAATAAATAAGCAATTAACAAATTAAAATATTTAGGTAGGGGTTAACTTAACTATTATTATTGTTCTCTTGCATATGTTCTGCGCACTATACACACAAGAACTAACCGCTCTCAGTGGAACACAGCATCTCATGAAGAGAGGATGGCAGTCTCATCTGAGGCATTTTGCCGCCATCATCCTTCCAATGAGCAACACTGTGACAAATTTCATAAAAGATGGATATGAAAACAGCTCAAACTTTAGTGTCCGCTGGACAAATAGGGGCCTTAGGAACCCCTGTGCTGTCAAAGTCAGAGGGAACATCAAAGAACAGATCATCGTCGAAGCAGTACTCGTCTGGCGGAGATGCCAGGTTGGGCAGCTTCAGGACAAAGCCGGTGAATAAACCGCCCAGTATGGCGAGTCCGATGGTGAAAAATATGGCCGCTACCTGGTAGAGCGCCTGCTCCTGGGCAGTGCGGCCCAGGCCGGGCTTGAGGCCCGGTATCAGCTGCTGCAGCTCCAGCAGCTTTGGGTCCCCCTCGACGGGCGCGCGGTGGGCGAAGATCTGGTACATGCTGGGGCCGTACGTCTCCTCGCTGGCCAGCAGGATGGCACAGATCCCCGCCAGGCTGGAGATGAAGCCCGTGAGGCCGTGCAGGTTGTGGATGCCGCACTGGTCCTGGATCCTGAGGCGGCGGGCCAGGAAGGGGGTGAGGTACCTGTAGCCCAGCATGCAGGCGGTGCAGCCCATCACGCCCAGAGCGTACGCGGCCGCCGGGGAGATCATCATGTCCACGGACGCCCCCACGGTCACGCCGCCCGCCAGGGTCACGTTCTGCACGTCAGCCATGGTGAGCTTGCCCCTCTTGTTGAGCGCGGCGGAGAGGGCGAAGGCGGTCAGGGTGGAGGAGCTGAGCCCGATGAAGGTGTGCAGGACGGCCCGGTGCTGGTCGTCGCCTTTGAAGGTCAGCGCCGAGTTGAAGGAGGGCCAGAACACCCAGAGGAAGAGGGTGCCCATCACCGAGAGGATGTCGGACTGGTAGCTGGTGATCTCCTTGGCATGGCCGTCGTTGAGGCTCGGCCGGTACAGGACGAAGGTGACGGCCAGCCCGAAGTAGGCTGCGAAGAGGTGAATGAGGATGGAGCCGCCGGCGTCATTAATCTTGATGTACTTGAGCACGACCCACTCTGTGATGGAAAACACTGGCACCTCCAGCAGGGCCATGACCAGCAGCTGCACAGGGCTGGTCTTGCCCAGGACGGCGCCGAAGGAGATGAGCACCACGGCACAGGCAAACTCAGCATTGATGAGGTTGATCACCCCTAGGTGGATCTTACCATCAGAGTAGAACTGGAAGTAGCCTTGCACCAGAATAGCCCACTGGATGGCAAAAGTGGCCGTCAGGAAGTTGAACACCATGCCACTGAACCCATAGAGCCGCAGGAAAGCAAGCAGGCAGCCGAAGCCGATGAAAATCATTACCTGCACGTCAGCAAAGAAGGGATAATCCCGGTAGAGGGAATTGTCCATAGGGTTGGTCTCATTGTTCTGCAGCTTGGCATTGGCATTATCATCGTAAGTAACAAAGCCAGCATAGAGAGCCAGGATAACCACCTCTAGCACCAGCACTAGAGTGGGCAGTCGAACCCTCAGACTGGTGGATTGCTTCATCACACTAAAGCTCTCACGGAACTGAAAGGGAATTAAGTGCTGAAACGCTCTCCCCCCTCCCTTTATATCCCCGCACGCCAGATAAGTACAACCTCGGGCATTTGCTGAGAAGGTCTGTACTTTGGCCTTTATAATTTGTCCACTCTGGTTTTTTGACAAGCCAGCATACCTTTCAGCTTCACAGCATAACCTTAGCCCTAATAAAGTCATACAAGAAAGCAAATCTTAACCCAAGGGGATAGAATTTGTGTAATACATGACAGTTTTTTTTTTGTTTGATCAGGCAGATTAACTATACTGTTTTTTTATTTTGGTCCTTACTGAGCTCCTGCTATGAGTTTCCATGGAGGGAGGCATAATGCCCTCAAAGCAAATACAGAGGCGCCAGCAATGAGCTTATGCGTTGAGGACATAATACCTCGTATTCCTTTACTGCTTCCAACTCAATAAAGAAATATGCTATTTTGAATATCTAAATGTACTTCATTATGTCTTTTAACAAAAAAGCATAGAGAGTATAAGGTGCTTAAAAAGACAGCTAAGCAGCTTTTTTTATTTTAAGTGACGAGTAAACACATTCCTTTGTTGCAGTTTTCTTTTTAATTAAACGAAATGCGGACCAAAAGTCATACAGAGTGTGTTCTGAGGCAGAAACAATGACATTGATGCCTGAGAAGGACCGTGTGTTGCTTCAACGATTTGTTATTATGTGTTGCGGTAATTTACTTTTTTTAAATAAAAGCAGATGCCTCATCTCTTTTATGTTCTTGAAAAATCATTAACGCAATTAAAAGAATACAAAAACTGAAAAGATATTTTCGTCATCGTTTGTCATCGTTAATTACATTTAGAATATTTTCCAGTTTATTGGTATTTAAATAGACAAATAAACGCTACATCATACTAGAATACATCGCTTAAAATGACTGACACCGCGTTCATTAAGCATGTCACTGCAGAATGTTTCGAGGATCAAGGGGTGCGAACGCTAAAATACACTGCACTTTCTTTGCGATGTGTTGCCATCTTGTGGCTAAAAAAAGAAACAGCCATTTGGGCCTCATATTTTAAATTCCTATATAATTTATAAAATTGCACTGGACTACAGCTATCCTGATATAGCTCTCAGAATTCATCAACTTGTTTTTTTTTGGTGTTTTAACCCTCATTCTGCTTCGCTCCCCACATTAGCCCCTCTGAAGTGGGCTTCAAAGCGTCCCGCCCCCATTCTACTCCCCCGACGCACGGCTTCGGTCCAGCTGCAATCACGTGGTAAGATGACGACAGAATTTGGTGGCATTGACCCATGATGCATTGCGCTTGCCACTGTGCAACGTAGACAGTCTACAGTCTGCATAGCATAAAAATGGCTACTGAGTCATAGCAATTGCATATCTATGGGTGCTTTTTAAAACTGACATTGAACAAACTCACCAACGTATCTAGTCATCTGTAGATAAACACTGTTCCCCGTTAGGTATATCAAAACACTCCGCGTTCCCAAATAACCAGGTAAGACCTGTCCATTTACCATGATGGGCTGCCCGGCTTATTAGCTTAGTTGGCTAACTAGCTATTTTGGTACGTTCAGCTACCAAGCCGGGTAGATCTAGCCAGGTGACAAGCTATATGTTTAACTTGAAGAATTGCGTTATTCTGCTAGCCAACCAAATAGCTGTCTGAACGGGTTGTTAGCTGTCTTGATGTCGGCGGTGGTTAGTTAGCTTGACTGTGAGGTTAGCTGGCTAGCTGACCGGCTAACATTGTGAATATGCACAGTATTGCATGGATAGGTAGCACTGTAGCTAACCACCTAGCAAACAGCACGTTTATCTAGACTAGCTAAATTAATTAAGCATTTTAAAATAGCGGTCTCAGTAAGTCACTAGTTGAACACGTGAACATATATAGCTTTCTAGATAATTGTCTAATTATTTTGTCATGATCGCTGCCGTACAGACACCGGCGTAACCCAGGAGATGGCCCGTAATATAACGTTAGGGCTAGGTTGCCGTTATGGTTCTAACTAGTGGTAACAAGTGGCTAACTAGCCTGTTGGTTAGGGTATGAAGTGAAGAAAGAGGTGGCCGTCTGTCCGTTTCTCGTCTCTTTGCTGATTTGTTAGTTAACAATAGATGATTGTCACCTTTGTAGCTAACTGCCAAGTTAACTCGTTAGCTATGCTGAGGTTCATTATTGACAGCTACGTGTCCAAATCGCATAGGTAACCTTAGCTAGTCAGTGCACAATCAGTAGCTTCAAATGGTTGTTTTCACTTGTGATTAGAGAGCTTGTTCATGGTAAACGTCAGCAACACATTGCTTCAAGCATTATTGGTCTTCGATGTCTCTGTTAGTGGTGACTGTGATGCCAGTATTGGTTGTTTAGGTAGTTATTTTGTAGATAGTGCTTTCATTGACATTTCACTAGTCAGATTACTAATAAGTAAATTCCATGTAGCTTGCGTATTGTGTTAGTCATTCATTCTTTCATTCTAGGTACAATGGCAAGTCCACGCACTAGAAGAGTTTTGAAGGAGGTCAGAACACAGGACGAAAACAACGTGAGTTTTCTCTGAATTCTGTAAACTTAGAGGAGACACTGTATATAAGTAACCCACTAACCTCTTTTGCTATTTTGAAATTGTTCCAGCTCCCAAGTAATGGTTATTTTAACGTTACTGGGAAATTGTGTGAAGTCAACTAAAATAGGTTTTATTACTTCTTTTTTATTTAGAGAATTTTGCTGTTCTACCATGAAGTAGTGCGTCTTTGTTTAGGTCTTTTGAGCATTCCTCCTGATAGACCAGGTTGTTTGGCCACCGGCTTTGTTTAAAAGTCCCTCTTCACTTGCCTTCCCCAGACTTGCTTTGAGTGTGGAGCATTCAATCCCCAGTGGGTGAGTGTGACGTATGGCATCTGGATCTGCTTGGAGTGTTCTGGCAAGCACAGGGGCTTGGGAGTCCACCTGAGGTGAGTGTCACAGTACCACACTATCACAGTGATGCACCTGCATCACTTGAGCCAGAGTAAAAATTTAATAATTAAAAGGCACCTGAGTTGGTCCTAACATTCCTGGATATTTTTCAGAAAATTAAAAATAGATTTCAGGCTGAAATTAGATGTATTTGTTGAATGAAATGAATGCTGTAACAGTCAGATAATTTTCCAGATAATAATTTTAGGTGTTTTTTTTTCAGTTTTATCAAATTTTAGCAAATTCAGTAGCTGTTCTGACACCATAACATTTTCATAGGGTGGCACAATACAGTGTCTGACCTACTGATTTTGTCTCTGTAGCTTTGTGCGTTCTGTCACCATGGACAAGTGGAAAGACATTGAGCTGGAGAAGATGAAGGCTGGAGGGAATGGCAAATTTCGCCTGTTCTTGGAGCTGCAGGAAGACTACGACCCCTGCTGGACATTGCAGGAGAAATACAACAGCAGAGCAGCTGCACTCTTCAGAGACAAGGTGAATATTCCCTGCTGCCTGCAGTCATGATATGTTGTTTTGGTGTTTGCTGGAAAATAAGTGCTGCAATATTACTTGTGCTAAAACACTCTTCTAGTAATAATGTGAATACTGTAGGTTGCAACTCTAGCTGAGGGGAAGGAGTGGTCCATTGAGACATCTCCTGCCAAAGACTGGACTCCCCCTCAACCCAAGACTGGCCTTTCATCTGCTCACCGGTAAGACTTGGCAACAGTTTTCTTTAATGCTTGTAAATGTCATTAATTGAAGGGGTAAACCTAAATTTGTTGGTTATTTCTGGGTGGAAGGCTTGCAATATTTGGATGTGATGATGTGCTTTCATGGGAAAGAATGGCCCCCAGAAATGTGTATATACACACAGACATACACACACACACACACACACACACTCACTCTCCCCAAGGCTTCATCCTTGGACATAGCAGGCATAGTTTAACACTTGGTGTTAATGCACTTGGAAAATGGATATTTTACCATGTCTACCCTGGCACTGCTAATGAGTTTTTATAAGCAGCCTGTTCACACCATTGTGGCAGGAGAACTTTCACATGCTCTGGAACATACATCTGGGGTGATTTAGCAAATGGGATTTAACTAATTTAATGTTTATGTTTATGCCCCCCCCAACAGAAGTTCTGCAGGTCCAGGGCAGAGCTCAGGAAACTCTTCAGACAAGGCATTTGAAGACTGGTTGAGTGATGATGTCAACTCATACCAAAGGTGGGAATTATTCCCCATGATGGCTACTATGCTAAGGCCAGGCTCAGTTGGAAGGTTGGAGAGTGTTTCAGTTCTACACTTTGCATGGAACAGATCTGAGCCAGGTTATTATGGACACTGTCTGCATAGATAATGATTATTTTATGGTCAGCCACAAAAAAAGACAGCAAGTCTTTCCCCTTTTCCAATGACCTAAGAATTTTTGTGTGAATGAAATGTTGACCAACTTGCATGTTTTGCAGTGGTGGTGGTTACAGCGGTCAAGAGAATCGCTATGTTGGCTTTGGTAACACTGTGACTCCTCAGAAGAAGGAAGATGACTTCTTGAACAGTGCCATGTCCTCTATTTACTCAGTAAGGGTCTCTGAATTTGTAAAACTCAGTCGGTGGGGCTGCTTGGGCTTTTTAATTGCTAAGTCCTGTGAGTCAATCCTGCAGATATTGATTTCTTTTGAGACTTCAGGTAGAACAGTTTGTGCCTACTTAGAGTGTGGTTCTGCTTGTGTTCTTGGACTGTTTTGGAAATGAAAGCTGAGCTGAAGTATATGCTGTACTCTGCACTGGAGCACAATAGCTGACATTTTGATGTGTAAAAGGTGTTGTTCGTTCTCCTACATGTATGTTTTCCACGCTAAACATTGAGCTGAAACCATGTAGGAAGTGACTGTTCTGGTCAGCGAATGTCCTGTGTCTTCAACAAATTCAACAAAATGCATTTATTCTGCAGGGCTGGAACAGTTTCACAGTTGGAGCCAGCAAATTTGCATCAGTGGCTAAAGACAATGTAAGTATTTAGAATATTTGAACTACAGTATTCAAGAATACTGTTAGCTACGAAATACCAGCTATAATGCAAGACTCCAATTCCAGCCTTGTGTCTTAGCAATGGTGAATTTTGAAGTTCAGTACAGTGTATGTGAACAAAAGTCTTTTACCAGTTTTCAATTTTATGGATTTTGTATATTCATGGATCTATAATGGCTTGTTTCTTCCCTTTTTATACAGACTGCAAAATTTGCAACCCAGGCAACTCAAAAGGTATGACTTTATTTTTTATATAATTTATTCTATTCTTTGAAAGATTCTGATCTTGTATGTTTCCCATTTACTGTAACTTAATGATTTGCCCCAGTTAACAATGCCTTTAGCCAAAATTAAATTGCTTGTGTCACTCTTTTCACGTAGATCCATTTTCTGAGTACTGTCAGAAAAGATTGATGTGTACGATTTGGTCTATATTACGGGTATACAGAGATTGGACTTATTATACATCTTTATGTTTTCACAGAAGCAGTTTCATTATTTCTATCTTTATAGCTGTCCTGCTCATATTAAAGTCCTGCATATGAATGTAATTACATAGGTCCTAGAAGAACTTTTAAAGTGCAAAAGGACCCATTGATACATGGTATTTTTTGAGGACAGATCTCACAAATGATCAGTTGTGCAGAAAAATTTTTTTAACTGAAATAACATTTGCAGTTTGTTTTGTTTCACAGTCTTTGTCATTTCAATAGCACATGCATGTGTTTGACGCTTTCATGTTGACTTCAGTGCTTTCAGTGAACCGGACTAAATGCCGTGTTAGACCATGGTAGATCCCTGGGTACGGATAGTGTGTAGGCAGTAGTCTGAACTGTGTGTTGCTTCCTTTGCCTCTCGCTGCTCTCTGCGGATGTAGTTCAGGGGCTATAGGCCACCACCAGAGCCGGTAAAGCAGTCCCACCTGCCTGTGCATGCTTTCCTCCCTACTGTGTCGTCTTTGATGTTTGGTCTTGTCCACAGTGTCTGTTTCTTTTCATGGATAACCATTTTAAGATTAAAAGGCAAAGCCAGCTAACCATAAAGCATTCTGATGACTCAGAGACAGAGACAGCCAGAGACAGTGTAGTATTAGCATGCTTAATCAAATTCTTTGCAGTCCATGTGAATCCCCCAGTTAAGCGAATGAACGTTTCACAAATTGTCTTCGGCCATGCTCAGGGTAATTGTGTTGTGCCTTAAGTTCATTTTGATGTAAGCTGAATTGTACTGTGTCTCACTTAACCTAAGCATGAGATTTTGTCACAGCCCGCAAGTGCACCTGAGCTATCCACACAAGCCCAGCTTTCTCCATTGCAGTAGATGGTCACTGATGCACTCCTTTATTTTGTTGGTGTGTCTCCTTTATTTTAAGTCTGTGTAAATGTTTACCTGTGTTTGTTCTGTTGCAGCTGTGCGCAGGCAACGCTGTTAGCTTCTGCTTTTGAAGCTGATGGAAAATCCTCCTTTGAGAGTTTATAGAAACAAGTTGGGCATTTCATTCATGCTGTATTTCCAGCACAATCAATCTATAATCTCTCTCTCTTCATATTTTCTATTCTGTTCCATTTCTATTCTTGTTATTCCTGTCAGGCCCAGTAAACAAGCACTTGAGGTTTGGCGGCATAAAAAGGCCGCTTCCTTAACAAAATCCATCAGGTGCTTTGAGACTAACGCCTGGGCACGGTGTGCATCTCATGCAGTGCTCACGGAGCACCTGGTAATTATATGCAACATGTCGACGGGATTATTGAGAGGAATCTCCCTGTCGAAGCGAGGCTTTGAATTTTCAAAGCCGCAAATCCTCGCGGAAGTTGGGTGCAGGATTGTCCATCAGCAGGTGGCTGTGTCGAGCCGCTCGGTGGCGCGGGGGCGGCGCGACGCTTTTTTGTCAGCTCTGTTTGGCTGTGCTGCCTGCGCACTGTGACCAATGGGAATGACTGTTTTTTTTTTGTTCATTCGCTTTAACAGAGACCCATTGTGCGGTGGCTCTCCATGAATGATGATTATTCACGTACATTTTTCCCTTTTCACCCCAACTAGGCTGCAGAGTTAGGCCAGACATTAAATGAGAATGTAATCAAACCTACTCAAGAAAAGGTAACATTGGACTTAAAAAAAATTGCTGCTAGTTTGGTGGTGGGTTCCAATCACGAGGGGAGCAAAACTTTTAGTTTAGTTGTTAGCAGTTGTTGCCAGTACCTTCACCTTTTTCTGCAGTATAACCTTAATTTACCTGTGGTTAATTGTAACAGTGATTGTGGGATGGTGATTGGATGTCCTTCGGGGTAATGTGATAATATGATACATTGCTGAGCGGAATACACTGGGTGTCTAGACAGTATTGCATAATTTCCTCTTGGGAAGTGTAACAAGCCCTCCTTGACAGGGAAAATTAAGTCTTCATGAGAACTTAAACAGGTTTTCTGTACTACTGCTGGGCTTGATTGAAGTTAATTAACCACTACCCTGAAAAGAATTTACTGCAATTATTCTTTCATGTTGAAAGTTTTAATATGTCCTCTGAAGCTGATTGCCTTTTTTAAATGGATGATGAGCAATCATAATGAATCTAAGACATAATGAAGTCATCGTGTCTTTGTTTGGAATTAGAGAACGTGTGATTGCTTGAGGATAATGAGCCTTCATACAGACTCACCTCTAACACGTTACATGATTGCTAGTGTATTTTCCTCCAGTGATTAACGGTGGTTTGGCTTGTCCAGGTAAAAGATGGCAAATTGCTAGATGAAATGACATCCGGCATCACTGGGTTTGCAAACAAGGTAGGAGGCAGGTTATTGCCGCTGTGCGCATACCCATAGCCAGTCTCCTAATCAAGGGGAATGGGTCATAATTAGTCTAGCAATAAGTGCCTCCTGAATGTAGCTAAAATTTGTACTGACTGCACAGGCAGAGCTCTGTAACAAGGAGGAGACTGGCTTGGGTATATTACTGTCTATGAAAGAATACTAATGTGAATTTCTCTTAATTCCTTTTTGCTGGCATTGTAACTTTGGCTGTAAGTACAGTACAGTTTTCCTAACATTTTTACTCTAGTAGTGTGCTGAATTTTACATTTTTAATGTTATTTGATAGTCATTTGTTTAGTAAGTTTGTGTCTTACTGGAGAGTTGCACTTCGATTGCACTGCTGTGTTTTTTGCTTGACTAATGCCCCATAAGCCTGTAGTGTAAACCATGTGCTGTCTGATTTCAAGGTCCAGGGAGCCAGTGCAAAAGGCTGGAAGGATATGAGTTCTCTCTTCACTGGAAAATCAGAAGAACCAGCGGACCGGTAATGCATTCAGGGTTTATTCAGCACTCTTTTTTAATTCAGCATTTAGCCATGAGCTGAAATTGCTTGTAAGTTGCAAGTTTGAGAAATATTTCAAATTTCCATATTTGAAAAAAATTATGGGTAGTTATTCAGGCATTCATGCAAGGAAAAAACAGGTTATTTGCTGTTTATAACTAGAAAAACATGGGAACTTTTTGGACTTTTTGAGTAAAGTGTCTGGCTGCTACCTTTAGTTTACATCAGACCCCTAAACATTATTACATCATTTGGGTTAGTTATAGCTGGCAGTAACACTCTAAAGTATTAAAAAGATAAACTACATCTGCATCTCTGACCCACAGACTGGTGCATTGCTGTTCTGTGCACCTGACCATAAACAAACCATCAAGATATTTGTCTTTATACTACCTCAAAGCTCTCTGAAAAACAGTATGGATATTTCCTGCACTGCCTCCTGAGGTGCTTTTGGAAATGGATGTTAACATTGAATTTCACCTTTTGAGCTTCTTCTAATTGAGTCATCCCTCAGCCACAATGGAAATGTGCATTGCAGTGCTGGTGTAAACAGAGGCTGTTTGATTCCTCTACCACAGCACCCCGACGGGAGAAAGTTACCAGAACATGGGTTCCTCCGAGGGCTACCAGAACAGCGGCAGGCCTGACAAGGACTTCTGGGAAAATTTCGGGACCAGCTCGAGCAAGCCCAAGAAGTCCCCCAGCACCGACAGCTGGACCATCGCCGATAACTCTGCCGAGAAGAAGAGCTCAGACAGCTGGGACAACTGGGGATCTGAGGGGGCCTCCAACAACAAGCACAGCACAGGAGACAGCTGGGAGGCCTGGGACAACAACTGGGAGAACGCCAGCGAGGCCAAGGCCAAAAAGAGCCCCCCGAAGCAGGAAGAGGAGGCGTGGGACAATGCAGACTGGTAGAGGCCGCATTCTCGCACGCGTCCCGGTTTATCTAGCAGAAAAAAACACATAGAATTCCAAAAAAAAACGCTCTCTTTGAAGGTGGGGTGCAGTCACATGTTTTCATTTCTTCCCCAGTTATATGTAATTGGAATTCAGCTAGGGTTTCTGTTATTTTATATTGAATGGATCATGTTTTAAAAAGCATATGGATTTATTTTTGATGCTTTTTATCCAAACGCCTGATTTCTATTGAATCTGTGCTATTTGTTTCATCAAACGAGAAAATTTAATAAAAAAGAGTAGAAAATGAAATCCCATTTTTTCTTAATTGCAAGAACTAGTGTGAAAATTCCAAATAGACTTTTTTTTTGACTGCACCTAACTTTTGAATCAAAGCTCTTGTATATGTTACGTCAACAACAGTGTGGTTAAGTTTAGCGAGTAGTTAGATTGCAAGCTGTAGAATTATGTTTGTGGAACATTTGTATGTATAGCTCTTGTTTCACTAAAACCTTGAAAAATGAATTTTGCTCAGCCAGAGCAGCCAGTTCATGTTTCTTTGACCATCTTTAAAAAGCTGGCTCTTTTGATGGAGATTTTTATTCTCACTGGGTGCCCTGGTTAAAAACAATATAAATGTAAGATCTGAATTAAGTGGAGTCAGCAAAGTTTCCCCCAGGATCGAAGCTGTGGTCTGAGAGTAGGTGGCATACTCACTGCTACCCCCTCTACTGCCACTTGTTTGCAACGGTTGTCATATATTACAATCTTAGTACATTAATCATCTCCCAAAACTGAACTCTGGCGGAGGCAGGTATTTATAGTGTGTGTGTGCGTGCGCATGCGTGTGTGTGTGTGTGTGTGTGTGTGTGTGTGTGTGTGTGTGTGTGTGTGTGGGTGTGCATGCTTGATTGAGTGAGGGACAGAATCCTCATGTTTGAAAGATGTTTACCTCGAGAGATATAGCTCAAGATGTGGATCTTAACCTCGACAGACCATCCTTTGCAAATACACAGTACTACCAAAAACTGTGACATTATGGGACCTCACAACCCAGACACACAAGACTCACTCCCCGTGGAATCTAGTCATATTACCCCCTTTTCACTAAATGCCAGCGTACTTGCAGCATTAGGTGTCTCGGCAGTAAAGTCTGGATTCCCAGTGATATTGCAGGTGAATTTTTAACTAACCAGCTAACCAGGAGTGATGACAGCAGGAGATACTGAGAGAGATGCATGGCTCTCATGAGCGATATGCGGGGTTGCATTAACAGATCCCTCTCCTTCCTGTAAGGACATTTGCAAAATAGAAATGGTCAACAAAGCTAAATTTCTCTCATTCTTCTGAAGTTTTTTCTCTTGAGTATGAATCTTTTGTAAAACTAGAATAATGCAGATAAGTAAGGAAAGTAGTTTTGGAATGTGGCTTATAAGCCTGTAAATATAGCATTTACGAAGTCAGTGGCTACTTTCTCATATGGCCTATATTGAGGTGTGTCTTCTGTCTATAGAAAGGCAAACCACTGTTGCACTCCAGTCAGTATAATTTTGGAACAGCAGACCCCACATTCCTGCGGATTCTAAACTATGTCATTATAGTTTTTGGTATTGCTTCAAGGCAGGTCCGGTGACATAGCTGCTGTAAATCCTTGGTGATAATGTGTGAGTTTGTATATATGTGTGTGTGACTGTTTTTACACGTAAGATAAAGTCACTTGTCATCTCAGAGGTAGTAAGGAGGTTATTTTGCAGTGCACTCTTTTTGCTCTTTTGAATTTCATTGAATTCAGGTATGAATACAGCAGGTTTATATATGGCATGGCATACAATGTCTGATATAGGGGATGCTGCAGAGCAACAAAGAGAAATCTTAAAAGGCGGTTGCATGCTTTATACAAAACCTGAATTTCATAATGGTCTGAAATGAAGTAGACTTAAGCAAATTCCTGTGACAACTCTGCAAGGCTTGTGTAGTGCATCCAACCCACAGAACATGCGCTTTTCTGTTTAAATTGATTGATAATGTATGTTATGTTATCAGCCTTACATAGCAAACACCATGCCTCTTTATGAACTGGTCTTTGACAGTTTTGTTGTTGACAGTTTGGTGCCCTGTGTGTGAGTGTGTGTTGATTTTTATCTCTGGTTAACTGCATGGTAAATTAGGCAAACAAGAACATGATGGTCAAATGCACAATGCTGGATTTCCCCTCTAATATCAAATTGCTGTCATACTTATTTACGTGTATACTCTTTGAAATTAGTGAATTAATTTAATTGTATCTTCATACATATCTTTAATTGTATTAATTTAGATTTCATTCAACATTAATTCTGCACAATATTTTGATAAAGTGATTGCCACTTTCAGATAAATTACAGAATTAATTCATTTGAGCCTGAACATCTTCAAGATACAATCAAGTTGTGTGCTATGCCCATATTCTTTGTGAAAATGTTTAATGGCTGATTGGAAAGAATATTATCTGTGCATGTGGTTAAACACAGAGAGCTCTCATCACTGGTGAAAACTTTCACACGGTTAATGCATGACTTTGCTGCAAAATTTCACCGAATTTATGAGAACAATGTACCAGCAGGGAAGAACTGTCTCGAGATTTCAAGGTATATAAGTGGATTATAATTATACCAGTTATTTGCCAATGTCTTGATTTTTGTACGTTTTCAACTCTAATGTCAGAAAAGTATCCATTAATAAAATGTACTAATGTAGCATATTTGTTTTATTGCAACCCTCAATATTCCCTGCCCATAGTAAAAAATGACATGCCCCCAAAGTGATTAATAGTGTTTGAATTCTGTGTAGGGCTAAGGTGGGTCTGTAGAGTGCTACTCTACAAACTGTACCTTTACATGATAAAATAAAATGAGTGATCTTTTATAGAACAAAAGATTTATATTTCAATGCTTTATCATGTAATACTGTTTTTGATTGTATGACATCCAGTGCAAAATTTGCTTGTTTAAAAAAGACTCCGTAATGATTGTGTGATGGCTAGTTCACTCAGTTTCACAATTGTTCCCCTCACTCATGGGTGTGTGACAAATTTCAAGCATGTCATAAAATTTCCAGGAATTCAATTGTTGCGTGAATGGCACCCCACTGGACATCAGTGCTCTGGCGTTCCGCATGTGTAGAGTGAACTGGCCACTTAAAAAAGATTCTCCTTCAGAATGTAAGAGCTCTCACACTTCTTTAACTGGTTTCTGTTAAGATTTGAAATTGTTCGTGTAATGTGTTTTACGTATTGAATTGGGGTTCTCCTCTATTTAGTTTGAATTTCCTTCCACCACTATGACTGTACAAGCATTCCACAGGTGGAAAGAAATTCAGTGCTGGGTTTCTGTGCAATATTCCTCAAGTCCCCTAAGTGAACCTTTCTCCCTCAGTTCTCAAACAAAGCAAGGCAACCCAGACCGAGTACAAACCATGTACCAGATATTGGGTAGGTATGTCCTGCGGTGTATTGTCTGTCTGGGAAAATAATCTAAATAAAGATGTAAAAATTTCTGTTGTGGCTCATAATTATTAAACTACAATTACTCCAGGATTTCTCTGGAATCATGGAGGAAACCATACTACTGCATGGGACACGGTGGTCACAAATATGTTAACTTGATTTTCATCTATGCCTTTCAGAGGTGGGGTCAGTTCCATTTTGATTTAGTTCAGGGAATGAACTGAATTTCAATTCATGAATTGAAAATCTGCCATCATGTTCTATGAGCAGTTTTCAATGAACGGATTTCAGCTCAATGAATTGAAATGCAGCTAACCCCATCTCGTGTCTTTGTGTTTATGTGAGGGAAGAGTGTAGTTTTATCTTCACTCCGGCTACCACCAGTATAAATACTTCTTCCCACAGTAATTTCTGAAGTCATTGTTGTTTCTGATTTCTGATTCCCACAGTGATTTCTGAAGTCATTGTTAACATATTACGAAAAATTCCGCATCTAATACGTACCACGGATGGTTTTAGAGAGTATCCAACAGGGACAACTGCCACCACGGTCTCTTGGCTCCACATGTAAGTTCAAGCAAAGTGAAAGTATGAAGTTATCTGAATGGTAGCTAATCATCGTTATGCCCACTATCAGTTCAGGGGGTATGCTGAAAGATGGTCAATCCCCTCCATCAAAAAATTCAATCCCTGCTAATTATTACAGTGATTCGTGACGCAGAAATCCAATCGCTAGAGTTACGTTTGTGGGCGTGGTTACTGGTAACCAATAGTGAGCGCGGCATTTCTCGAAATCCCGCCTTAGGGGCGTGTCAATTCGGTCTGATCTCGCCGCAAGTTATCCAAAGCATAGAGGGCACAACGAAATTGCCAATGTAATGATCACAGCAAATGGGGGTAAGTGTGTGCTAAAAACATTTCTGTGATTCAGTCCGTGTTTCAGATGATTTTTCTTGGTTATACCTAGCCTGGTCGCTGAGACGAAAATGTTAGGTTGCTAGCAAAATGGCCCAATCCCGTTAGCTGGTAACAATACAAAACGCGTTTACCAGCTCAGCTATTAACATTAGCGGCGTGTAACTGTCGCCTCCAATAGCAATTGCCAGTGTTAGCTTGCTAGCAGGCTCCTGAGTTCAATTTTTATATATGGGTATGTTAACATTTGCTAGCTAGCTAGTCTTTCTGACTAGTATGATTTGGCCAGTCCTGTAGCTTCGAGTATTTTCTGACAAGCTAACCTTAACTAGCTAGATAAAAATATTGTCCACCAGCCACCTAAATATCCTAACATTAGATAGCCGGCTGCCGCGATGGGAATGCTCGTAACGTTAGCTAGCTGCCGATCAAAGCACGCTGAGAATCTTGGTAGTTAGCTAGTTTAGCTAACTAGCTGATGACGCTTATTTGGCTGGTGTAAGATCATTTTCGAAAATTACTGAAATCGCTGGTGGCAGCTCACTGTAACGTTACTATAGATTATATATCTGCAATCTGTTGAATGCGTTCTGATTTTCCATTTTCCCTCCGGTACCTAGCTAGACATATCCATGGTTGGAAGGAATTTTTGCCAGATCTTTTTGCTGGTTAGTTTAGTTTGCTGTCTTTCTAGGCTACTAACCCAGTATTTTCTCACGAGCTGCTCTTAACCGTATTGTTATCTAGTAATCTTACCCACCCGCTACACCGATACTTGGGAAGCTGTATGTAATTAGCTAACGTACGATTAGCTACTCACCTTAGTCTTTTTTGCTGGCCTTTTGATTTTCTAGCTAGAAGTCGTATTATCAAAGAGTTGTCCACATTATGAAACATTATGACTGCTTTATGTTACCAATGCAGTCCCCTTGAGGAAAAACTCGCTAGCTACTGCTAATTGACGGCAGTGATGCTTGGCTAGCCATACGGTTTTCCTACAAACTATATCTCCTAATATTGTAGCTGCCTAGCAAACCAGTGCTGTAGGAATCTGTCTCCGTATTTTGTCAGGATATCAGCAAGCTGGCCGGCTAGCAGTGATTTCTGTTTCCCTTTTGCTGCACGGGGATTTTTGCATAGTGAATGAATGGATGTTTAAAATATTTTGATGTCAGCTGCTGGGGTAGTTTTAACTGAGCAAACAGAAAGCCTGCTGGCTGCAAGTTCATCTTCGATGTAAAACACCCCACCATCTGATCAAAATCAAACAAGTGAAACGTCTTTCGTCTTTTACATGCAACTGCAGTGGTGGTGTGGTGTAGACATTTTGTGACAACGATGGATCTGTGTGATTGGATACTGGTCGTTCTATTGAAAAGGACACCGACAGGTTAAGAAACCTAAAGGTTGTACTAGCTAACTAGAACCGGTCAGATTAGTTTCCTGAGTATGTAGGTGGCATGTGTAGTTTCTGATGGTCATGATGCGCCAGGCCTTCAGTGACTCCTTGACGACGTACATCAGCTAAATGTGTACCCTAGGTAGTAGGCTATACTACATAGCTGTGAAATTGTCGCATTTGTATTATACTCCTATGCGAAGGTAGGTCATATTTGCATCCAATTTCTGCATACAGATTTAAATAAATCATAAATTAGTAACTTGTTTGAAAAATACCAATAGCTGGGTTTTTCTGATCTTTGGTAAGCGCAATGTTTAATACAGGCTATAAAATAAAAACACGCTCACGATATACAGTGTGCATTGATTCCGAAAATTAAACGACACAAATGACAGCAACGCAGTGGCTGTGCTTTTCAGAGGGGACCTGTTGATGATCATTGAAAATATGCTTTGAAGAAACTATATTAGGCACATGCAGTAGAAAAGCTTTTAGCACATCCGTGTCCCTTGTTAATAGCACATAGCTACGCATTAGCCCTAATAAAGGACACGGAGACCCAGACATGTTTTAACTCTCCGTCTTACCTAACTGTTAGAACACATTTGCCACCTATTTGAGTGGAGTGTATCAAGCTTAGCTCTTTCTGCGGCGGTAGTGTAGCGTGCAGCAATCTGTTTACAGTCTAGGTAGGTCATTGGTTGCCAGAGTAACTGGGCTCCACAGCAACATCTTTGATCTGGGAGCCCACACGCTGGTGCTTGGTGAGGCTGCCGGTGATGATGCAGATGTGTTGGGTGTACCTCCAATCTTTCAGGGGTGTCGGGACTGAATTTAAATAAGTTAAACCCATATTTATTTAGTGCAGCGCCATCCAGATAACACTTCAAAGATGAAATGTGACACTGCTCTATATGAATCTGTATTGTTTTCAACATTTTAAGTTCTGCAGTGGGTTGTCCTCCACTTTTTAGCTACAATTTATTCAGCAAAGATTTTCAATAATTTGGTTATATAATGGTTTTCAAGAATTTAAAGCAACATAACCTATAGGAAGTGCTAGGTCTTGTCTTCAGAGAAAGGCAAATTCCAGCTCCAGGCACCAGGTTTGCGGTTTTACTATTGGTTATTTTTTAAATAAATATTGTAATTTTGAATGCTCATCGCTTGGTTGATGGTGTGTTATGACGTGTGTGTCTTTACAGGTTTGCTGATGGTATGGTGTGAGTTTTGAGCCACAGAGAGACACGGGTGAGGTGCCCATTCAACACTCCACTGTCAGGTGAGACAGCAGACTCTTCAGAAAGCTGGCAAAGCATATACTAGTATACCCAAAACAACCAAGGCTCCATTAGACTAGAGGCGATAGAAGCCGTCTTATCCTCTGTTAGTTTGACATTTTCCAATAGCTTGACCTCTTTTGGTCTGCCAGTAAAGCACATACAGCGTAAATATTCCTTTTAAGACGAGGCAGCAGTGTAGAACAGTGGTAAGAAGCAAGACTCATAACTGAAAGGTTGCTGGTTCAGTTCCCCACTAGGGCAATGCCGCTGTACCCATGGGCAAGGTACTTAACCCAGAATTGCCTCAGTAAATATGCAGCTGCATAAGTGGATGCCATGTAAAAATGACCTATGCGAGTCTCTCTGGGGAAGAGCGTCTGCTAAATGCCAATAATGTAATGTAATGAGATGGTCAGGGGCAGGAGCTGAGCTCTGTGCTCCGACACAATGAGTATGCAGGCTGCACCTTCTTTGTTATGGAAGAAGGGAGGCCTGCTGAAGTAAGCATGATTCTCTCCCGGGCCTAGGAGGCATCTGTTTCCAATCCCCGCTTTTACTGCTCATCGCTCAGTCACACAAGCCTCGATTCTGTATTTCCGGCCCCTCTTTTCCCGCGTGCTCACCGCTGGCCCTGGCTGCTCGGCGGCTCTCTGCAGCTTTTCCCACCGGGTCGGTCACAAATAACACGGGGAGTCAGTCAGCTGCTGGATCTCAGGGCTGAGGTTGAGGCTTCACATAGTTTTTTTTTTTTCCCTGGATTTAACTATATTCTTTGCGTATATGGGTCACCGTTTTCACTTCTTCTGCATTTCACACTCTCTTTCTTTAATTGTGGCTGTTAGTTTGGGTTTTCCCCCAGCAAGTCGTTGGATTTTAGGTGAGTTATTGAACCCAGGAGGGCCCTTCAGACCAAAGAGAGAGGAAGTGTCTTGTTGTGTTAACTCCATCCATCTGTTTTACATTCTTTTCGCTTCCAACCATTAATAACAAGCCTCATGATTTTTCCCACATGCCTCGCCAGTCATGTGACATTAGCACTATGAGTGATTGCAAATGTGATTAGTTTTGTACTTTCTTTTGTATTTGTCATAATGCAAGAGATTTGCGGGCAGAATTCAAATGCTGTTGCTTGTAGAGGATGTGGCATTCCCGCATACTTTGGGGAAAAGCAAAGCAAACACATGCTGTTCTTTTTCATTCAGTGGGCTTTATTGTGCCTGCTGCCAGTTTCCAGGAACCCTCCGTTGACATGGGTTTTGTGTGCTTAACGTTACAGATCTCTCTGCTTTTAGCTGTGAAGTGAAAGCTTGTTTCATTGCAGCTCCAGTGAATGTAATTCCACCGAATTGCAAGGAACGCCAGGTTACATGCTGATACTGTTGACCAGGCTCATCTCAGTGAAGCACAGTTTTTCCTCCCACTTGCTCTGTGGAGGAGCAGATCGTGTCAAGTCCCGTTAAAAGGATCCCACCGTCCAAATGAATCGAATCGCCCCAATTATTGCTATCGTGAGACCTAACTCATAAAGCTCAGGCTGCTGTTTGTGTAGCAAAGGAAGAATTTAATTAGATGTCTAAACGCAAGTGATTTAAGCCGCTGTGCGAACTGTCATCTTGAGGTCTCCTTTTCAAAGGGCTTAGGCTGTTGTGGTGCATATAAAAGTCCCCTCAGTTCCACCCAAACAATGGCAGCATTGTCACACGGTCCATCTGTCATGGCCGAACTTCCTTCTCTTAATTAACCACCCATGTCTCTCACATTGGCCTGCTGTGTTCCAGTATATATTGCCATTGTTCTCTCGTCATGAGCACTTTGGCACTTGCAAACTGTCAAGTGATTTCTGGGTGGGGAAAGTGGGACAAAAGGGATTGTTTTTAATTAAAGTTTCATGTAGCACTCACAATTGTATTTGAGGTGCCCTCATAAAAGATGTTAAGGTAATTTTGTTGTAGTGCTGTTGTAGACCGCTTTGTTTGGCTCATTTTTGTTCAGGGGTCTCTGTGTCATTGACTTTTAGCTGGTGAGGAAGGTCCTGAAATGATTTCTGACGGCCCGTGTCATATGTCTGGCAATGTGGAGAACAGCTGTGCTTCCTGTGTCTGTCCTCCTCTCTCTGGCGTACTGTATTCATATAACTATCAACACTACACAAGCATGTGCTCTTAGTTTTATTTTACTGATTTTTTCCCCCCTCTTTCCTCAAAGCAAAGTCAGTCTCTTTGTATTACGTCTTGGATTCAGTACTGGTATTTGCTTTGTCCCAGTACAAGTGGGCTTTGGAATCTTTCAGACCGGAAATTGTTGACTCATATGAATGTTGTTACAAGGCTGCAGTGCAGACACAGTACTCACTGTTGAACCAGTGGGATTGTCATGAGAAGCATTCCTAAGAAACTTTGAAAGCATTACAAGTGAAAACCGGTAATTGCCAGTTGTTTATATTCAATTAAAAATTGTTGCAGTGTAAAGTTAGGGAGGGGTTTGACTTGCCATCACCACACTGAAATGAGCAAACCATTCAATAAACTCAAGGTGTGTAATAATGTCGGAACTTCGCAGTCTTATGTTTTGCTTGACCTTTCTACTCGGAGAGTTTGTCCAGTGCGGAGGCTGCTTTTCCAAAAGAGAAACAACAACAAAAAAACGCTGCTGAACAAAGCCAGGAGATCCAGAGCCCGGCCTTGTCCACAGCCAGACTGGAGGCCCAGCCAAACTGGAGCCCCCGGAGACAGAGGGAATTCTGGGAGCAGGGCTGTTCTCGTTTTGTCTTTTGGGCCACTTCCAGACATTGTTCATTTGGCAGAAGTGAGGGTACAGACGTTTCCCAAAACAAACCTGCTTTTGGGATATCGCACACCCCACCCCACCCCCCACCCCCACCGCACATTAGGCTAACACCTTGGGGGTTGGAGCGCGGCTAACTGCGCCTTATTGTGGAACCTGTATCCTGCCTCGCCAAGACGTCCAGCGCTGTGGTGATGCCAAAGATTTGTCTGCTTTTGTGAATTTAGAAAGCCACAAAAGGTTGCAAACGGGCCCTGTATTAACATAATGCAATGGGAAATGCAGGGCCAGAGATTCTGTCTCACTGCCGAGGGTCTGAGTGCTGTAGCAGCAGCTCAGTCCTACGTACAGGTGCAAGGGCTCTCGTGTGGGTGTTGTGTTCCGCGCGCCTGTAAGAGAAATCGGCACTCTAGCCTGCGATGGGGGCTGTTTCAGCCTGGCCTGGAAGTGGTGGCTGTGTGCGTGTGTGCGTATTCATGTGCGTCTGTGCGTGGAGTCTCGGAGGAGTGTATACAAAAGATTTCAATTACACTGACTTCAGTTTGTAGGAATTGCTGATATAAGAGCCAACCACACAGCCACCCGGTGACCAAAACAGAAGTATAGAATCATTTCCATACTAATTTAATACCATGCCATTTAATACCCTGCTTCTAAACGTTAAACAGCCTCTTTATAAGAGTCATAGGCGCACTCGCAATATGTAGTTTGATACTTTTCTGAGACCAATGGCTCATAAGCAATAAACCCCATTTAGAATTTGAATACATTGAGTCTTCTGTGTGCTGTTAATTCTGTGAACGTAGCATGTTAAATAGTTTGAGAAAAACATTATGCAGTTTGGCTGAGCCCCCAAATGCCAGTTGACATGGCAGGAAAAAAAGAGCTGCTTTCTGCCAGTGAAGAAACGCCAGCTTTGGGTCTTACAATAATCTCCTTGTGACCAACAAAAGAGATGTGGCTGAGAAATTGGGCATTCCAATGTCTACTCCGTCAAGATTTTGCAAGGCAGAGAGAGCATCGTGAAGAATGAAAGACAGAGAACAGCCATGAACTCGCAGGACATCTGTCCGGGCAGCACTTGCAGACTGGGAAAGTTTATGATCATATGGTGGCTACACTACAGCATTGTAACCCCCACAGTGGCCGATATCGTGCACACATTAAAAATAATTAACAAATTAAATGACTTTTTTTTGTATGTACAGATTGAGAGGACATTGACTGTATTGTAGCTTCCATGGCCACCACAATTCACACATTGACAATCCAAACTAATTCAAATGAATCAAATTATTTCATTATGTATTGTACAACTGTATTCTGAATATTTTGTGTCATATTTTGTGTCATGTTTGAAGAATTTTTCCCTCTTTCTTTCTTGAGAAGTGTCACAGAAGGCGTATAATACACCCACAGCAAATGGTCTACATGTAATTTCCATTTTTAGAATTTGTGTATACATTACAGCCATTGGAAGACGCTCTTACAAGACTCTTACAGTTTTACATATTATCCATTTACGCAGTTGGATATTTTACTGAGGCAATATTTGGGTTAATACTTTGCCCAAGGGTACAACCGCAGTGCCCCAGCAGGGAACTGAACAGGCAAACTTTCGATTACAAGTCCTGCTCATTACCACCATGCCACACTGTTGCCCCAATGTATATTTAGGCTCCTATGTATATTTATCCCCTATGTATATTTAGGTTGTTTTGCATTTAAGACGTTTACATCATGTACGTAACCGCCGTTAGCAGGCTGTTAGCATGGCTCTTTAAAAGGCCCCTGTAGCGAGCTGAGGCATAAACTGGCTAAAGGGAAGGGCGGGAGCAAATGGCCGTGTAATGATGGCGAAAGAACGTGGGCACTGGTTTCTTCCCAGAGGAGGAAATGGAGCTCCGCCTTCCACCGCAAGCTCTCCGCAGCAATGGAAGGCATGTCAATAGGCCAGCCTGTTCCGCAGGTGTCTCCATGGCTTTTAAATTCCTCCCTCTTGGGCTGTTGCCAATAGCTACAATAATAAAAAAAAGTCTGCAGTGTGGTTTTAATGTAAGAGAATAGCCTGTGCTCTCATTGCTGTGTGACCCATTTTAGGACTTAATGGTGATTCTGTGCAAATTTACTTCTAAAGGGAAGAATGTTCTTCGCCGTGGGTTAATGTCGTTGTTCGATAAGCTGGAGGTCCTTTAAGTCAGAAATGGACTGTTGGGCAGAAGTATGTTTGCCAGTTCCTTGGCTGTGTCGAAGGTGTTACGACCCTGTTCCCTCACTGGTAGAACCTTGTCTCAATATAGCCTATGGAAGCTGACACCGGTGAGATGACTGTAGAAGGAAAAGGCCTACACTATGTGTTGGGTGTGTGTGTGTGTGTGTGTGGTGCAAATGCCAAAAAAAGCCGAAACGAAAAGAAAAATGGGACATACTCGAACAGGTGACTCACCAGTCTGACGGATGGCACTGCTCTCGGGAACTGGGCCAGCGCGGTCTTCTCGGCTCACAGCCTTGGTAGGCTGCACAGGCTGTGTAGTCATCTTCAGGTTTTCCTTTCAATTTTTAAATGGATTTAAAAAAAAAAGGAAATGGCGGTGGGGTGGGGAGCGGAGGGGAATGACAGCATTTTGGCAAACTCCCCAAGAGTGTTCGTATGTGGAAAGGTAGGAGTGGTACAGTTGGGCTGCCGTTTCCTACTATGAGACCACAGTAACTTCACAAGTACCGAAATGACGTGTATCTGTGTTCAAGCCCCTCTCTGAGTCGTCATTCTACCCTGAATGGACTTGTTCTGAAAGTGCTGTAATACTTACATTTACATTTATTCATTTGGCAGATGCTTTTACCCAAAGCAACTTACAAGTGAGGCAGAGCTCACATACTCAAAACGGATTGTATCCCAACATGCAATAGCCAAAAGTCTGGTCGTTTCTTCTAGCATACATATACATCTTTGACAGTACATCTTTCTCCCTCCTTGTTTTAGTGGAAGGGCCCACTTTATTCACCTGGGGGGGTGTCTGCCTCGCAGTACGGTGACGTCAGCAGCGCGTGCCAACTCAGAGAAACAAAAGATACGCCTACGCTTTTGATTTGGTTTTGTCAGAGGTGTGGGAGTAGCCCTAATCCTGACAGCGGCTATGCTGCGTGTGGGTTTGGGATGAAGGTTCCCCCTACACAGACTGATGCACAGGCTGCTTCACACAGTGTTTTGTGGCTGAAACGCATCAGGGCAGGAGTGGCAGGTGTGTACCTGTGTTGTTCTACCTGTTCAGGAGATTTCAGGAACACCTCGTACCCCAGTGTTTCATCTTTAAGCTCCTCCACTGTGCAGGTGCCTTAACGAGTCTGACGTCCCCTGTGCAGTGGATGCAAACTCTGACATGGCGTCAGACCTACATGTTCTGGAAAGTGTTTGTCTACTACAATTGACGTTATATATTACATTACATTACTTATCCAGAGCAACTTACCTAGGTTAAAAAATGTACATTTTAGCCTTTTTTACAGCTGGATATTTACCGAGGCAAACGTGGGTTTAGTACCTTGCCCAAGAGTACAGCAGCAGTGCCCCAGCGGGGAATCGAACCAGCAACCTTTCAGTTACAAGCCCTGAGCCTTACCACTATGATACATTAACGGAATCATTTATCTGCATTTCTGTAACGTGACTATATGGAATCCCTCTGTTCGTTGCTCAGGAGGGGGTTTCGGACGTGTCCTGATCTCTCCCGCAGTGTGGCCAGAGAAGAGCGGCCATGCCTCCACCCTCTGACATCGTCAAAGTGGCCATCGAGTGGCCCGGCGCCAATGCCCAGCTGATCGAGATCGACCAGGTCAGTGCCCGCGCTCTGAGGCCCTCTCTCTCCCAGGGTTCATGTTCTTAGAGTGAGGGGACATGTACAAAAGTGCACTTTTCCCCCTCACTCTGTGTCCCAAATGCCCAAGAAAATTGATGAAGAAAAAAAGCAAGAACTTGCATGCAAGCTTGTAAGTGAATGCAGCACCAAGCAAAAGGCTGAACCTCAGCTCGTCTTTTCTGCTTTTCTCGTTCACAGAAGAAGCCCCTGTCCTCGATCATCAGGGAGGTGTGCGACGGGTAAGCAACCTTCTGTCCTTTGCAGATGGACGTTTTCGGCCCGGTCCAGGCCTGGCGTTGGTGGCGGGGACCAGTCAACGTATGGCTGGGTAGTTTTGTTAGCCGCCATTGGCTGAGTTGTACGTGATGTGATATTTTTTTTTTTTTTTTTTTTTTTTTTTAGATTTGTGTTGGCTTACATAAGAGGCTCATCCAGACGGTGGGGGGGGTTTGCTGGCAGAGGCTGTGTGGCAGGCCTGCAGTAATGAGCTGGGAGCTACAGAGACGGCTAGGGCCCCCCCTTTATATTCAGAACACACTGTCAATATTTGGGTCTGCAATTACTCGGCTCTGTTTGTGTTTTTTTTATTAGTAATCACAAGCAATTGTATCTGGTGGGTTTGTCTTGGCCACTTTTCTTGGTAACAGTGGGAAATTGAGGAAAACTTTGCGTGCTGTACCAGTTCAGTCGTTCCCAGTAAGAGCGTAGCTGAAGGCTCTTTTCGCCGCATGATTTGTGCACAGTGAGGAGCGGTGCGCTTTAACAGGGCCCCTTCTTCCTCACTCCCCCTGCCTTTCTTCTAAACTAATGCACTAATAAAGGAGGGTTAATAGCTCACAGATGGGAGCCAGGCCCCTCTCTGGAAGGGATTGCTGGTTATGTAATCATCCCAATTACACAGCACTCCCTGTCTTTACCCCACCACCCCCCAACTCCACTCCCTCCATCCACCATCCTTCACTAAACATTGTGTTCCTTCTCTCCCTCCCTCCCTCTCTCCCTCTCCTCCTCCCTCCCGCTAACGCTATCTGTATCGTTTATTTCTCCCTGGCGATGCCCAGACTTTCTCAGGCTGCTTTCCCATCTCCCTCTCTTCTCCGCTTCGCTTCCGCCCACTCCTCTCCTCACACCCGACTGCGCTCTCGCACGCTGACACCTCCTTCGTTTTCCTCCAGCTTTGTATTTCCCTCCCCGTCTGTGTCCTGGAGAGTAATGTTACGGGCTAGCGTTCGGTCTAGCTCTAATGTTACTGGGTGTGGAGAGCACTGTGAATGGGGAGGTGAAGTGTAGGTGTGCGCTGACAGTGGAGGCCTCTCCACCTAGGTCTGAAGGGGTGGCGTCAGTGCAGGGCTTGCTGAACACGGCCAACGTTGCCCCTTCTCTCTGTGTTGAGTGGATGCCGTGCCTGCAGAAGCTGAGGGACAAGGTGCAATGTGGTTTGGACGTGTTTTGGATACTGTGATGCATGGTAGTATACTTGGCTTCCTGTGTCTAGCCAGGTTGCACACGTTAACCTTGTGGTAGGGCTTGAGTAGCGTTATTCTCACACTCACTGGTTGGCCTGGTCTGGCACTGTTGCTCATTGAACTTGGAATGGAAGCACTTCTGCTCTTTTGTGCTGGAAATCGCTCTGGATAAGACCGTCTGCTAAATGAATGTAATGCAATGCAGTGAAATGTACACTCTTCACAGAGGTGTTAGCACCTTCATTTTAAAAGGTTGCGGGTGTTTCTGTCCCCTGGTTTTAAGAGTGTCCCCTCCCCCCCGTCTCCGCAGCTGGTCGCTGTCTGGCTCGGAGCAGTTCGCCCTGCGCTACGCCGACGGTCCCCAGCTCTACATCACAGAGCAGGTGAGTGACGGCCCTCTGGGTGGCCCCGGCCCCCAGATCAGCTGCAGGTGGAGAGGGGAAGTTCTCCTATATGCTTCAGCCTTTTGGGGAGGGTCAGTGGGAGTCCCGTCTAAGCGTGTGGTCATTGTGTTTCCTGGCACGGTCATTGTGTGCGTATTGGTGGATTCTGTGACCTCGTAACTGATGTATGGTAGTGTATGCACTTGGCTTCCCTTGTTTTCTAGGCTGTTTAGTCAGGTTGCACAAGCTATCAGGCAAGTTAACAAGCAGCAACACAGATCAGAGTTCAGCTGATCTGACTTCTATGTTGGAATTCTACATGAGCAATTCATGTCAGAAGATGCACTGTTTCCATGTATGTATTCCATGCACTGCTTCTCTTGTCTAGTCAGATTGCACAAGTTAACTCGTGGTAGGGCTTGAATAGTATTATGGTCACTTCCCTAGAGTGTTGTTAGCCTGATCTGACACTGTTACTCATTCAACTTGAATGGATACACTTCTGTTCATTTGTGCTGGAAGTCGCTCTGGATAAGAGTGTCTTGCTCTTATCTGCTGAATGAATGTAATGTTATGTAATGTGTTGCTTTCTCTGTGCTTGTGTTTCAGACGCGTGGTGAAATCAAGAATGGGACCATTCTCCGCCTGGCCATTTCTCCAGTAAGCCACTGCCATTCAGTACTCTATTCTGAGGGGACATGTTCATTACTGCCATATGAATGGTGATACAGTGCCTTTGGGAAGCACTTAAGTTATTCTTTCACTATTATAAGAATTTAGAAAATGGCCATCGAGAACAGGAACAGGTAGAACAGGTGAGACTCATGTATGTGGGTATAGGTATAGGGCAGATAGCAACATGAGTGTCTTCTCAGTGAGCTCTACATGCAGTTCAGTGTGGGGGTGGCAGTGTAGTGTAGCAGTAAGGAGTAGGGCTTGTAACCGAAAGGTTGCTGGTTCGATTCCCTGCTGCCACCACTGCTGCTGTACCGTTGGGCAAGGTACTTAACCCAGAACTGCCTATATATAAATGTATAACATGTAAAAACTGTAACCTGTATAAGTCGCTCTGGATAAGAGCATCTGCTGGATGGCAGTAATGTAATGTAACGAGCGTGACCCTTTGACTTTTTGACCCTGTGACCCTGTGCTGCTCCCCGCAGACCCGCGCCGCCCGGCAGCTCCTGGAGAGGATCCAGTCCCACGGGATCGACGCCCGGCTGGAGGCCCTGAAGGAGCTGGCCAAGCTGTCAGCCGACCCCACCTTCGCCACCGAGTTCATTAACATGGAGGGCATCGGGACCCTGGCGCGGCTGGTGGAGAGCGGCACGCAGTGAGTCCCCCACAGTACTGAGGCACTGTTCTCACACAGTTCTCACTGTTCTTGCCCTAGGGTAAGGGCAAGGTACTTTCCAAAAGGTAAACCTTTCGGTTCTGAGCCCTGCTCCTTACCACTGTGCTACGCTGCTGACCCACTGTGACACACTACTAGAGATACACACCCCCTCAACCATCTGTACACTGTTCATGCACACACCCCCCCACACATCTGCACACTGTTCACACACACACTCACACCCTCACACTTCTGTACACTGTTCATACACACTGTCAGAGATACACACCCCCTCACACATCTGCACACTGTTCACACACACCCCCTCACACATCTGTACACTGTTCACACACACCCCCTCACACATCTGCACACTGTTCACACACACACCCCCTCACACATCTGTACACTGTTCACACACACCCCCTCACACATCTGCAAACTGTTCATGCACACACCCCCTCACACGTCTATACACTGTTCATACACAATGTCAGAGATACACACCCCCTCATACATCTGCACACTGTTCACACACACCCTCTCACACATCTGCACACTGTTCACACACACCCTCTCACACATCTGCACACTGTTCATGCACACACCCCCTCACACGTCTCCACATGGATACTCACATGTTCTCTCATAAATCAGTCAGCCCTGTCACTCTCCCGGGTCCCCAGCAGAGGCACACTCATAGCAGAAAGGCATAGAAAGCATGTGCACACCCTCGCACTGTTCCACCCAGCGAGGATGCGCCTCATCACGGCTCTGTTTGGACCCGCAGCTTCGGGGAGATGCTGGCGTTCACTCTCACCGCTTTCCTGGAGCTCATGGACCACGGCATCGTGTCCTGGGACCTCATCTCGCTCTCCTTCATCAAGCAGGTGAGAGACCTCCATAAAGAGCCCATTTTTCTCCCTCACATCCAATCACCCCGAGCTCGACGTGTCAGTCCAGAGCTCCAGGGAGTAATTACAGTTGTCCAGCGTTGTTTGAGGCTGGTCATTATTGACTCTTGGTCTTGAAGCCATCGTACCTGAAATCCATTTCTTCTCCAGTGCAAAGAATAAATGAATATCGGAACATGTCTGGAGCAATAGACATGTTCATTATTGTTCCAGTCAGAAATGGATTGCCTTACCGCAGACAAATGTCAAATGAAAAACCACCTAGCATTTTTTATGGTTCTGTTGTGTGTGTGGATAGGACTGCATTCACTCTGTAGATACACTGTAAGAAAAAAATGGTACCAGATGAAAAGGGGGCTGTAACAACATCACAGTACAGAGTTTTGCATAGTGGTGCATGTGTTTGACACATTTCACACATACTGCCTGAGGAGAGAGAAGTGCCGCCTAATAACAGCCCTTTTACATATCACACTTCTTGCCTTCGGTTTGCATGAAAATGGGTGGAATGGGCTCTGCATAGTAGAAAGGTACACATATTGCATTACACTATATTCATTTAGCAGACGCACTTATCCAGAGCAACTTCCAGCACAAAAGAACCGAGTATCAATTCAAGGTGTACAAGCAACATTGTCAGACCAGGCTAACAACACTCCCAGACCAGTGAGTGTGAGCACAACACTATTCAAGCCCTACCACAAGTTAACTTGTGCAACCTGACTCGGCAAGGGAAGCAGTATGTGGAATACATAGATGGAAATGGTCATGACATGAATTGCTCGTGTAGAATTCCTACACAGGAATCGGATCGGCTGAACCCTGATCTGTGTGGCCGCCTGTTAGCTGCAGTTTTGTGGGAAAGCTGCACTCCCGGTGTCAGGGGATTGCCGAGCCAGTCGCTGTGTGAATCAGCCCATGGTGGACGTGTGCATCCAGCAATGTTCTCTGGCCGTCCTAATGACACAAGCCTCTATCTCAAGTCATTAGAATTCCTCCATGGGAGCAGCGCTCAGAGCTGAACTCTGGTCTCTGTGGCTGCTTGTCCCCCCCCTAGTTTTGTGGGAAAGCTACGCTCCCTCCCACTGACAGGGGATTACCAAGCCAGCCACTGCACGGCCTCTGACCTCCCGTCGCCTTGGCGGAACTGTCACAGAGCGCAAGCTGCCGTTGCATAGCAACCCCGGCGCTGGCCTCAGGCCCTTGGATTCTGGCTCCCGCCGGCGCTTTCTGCTCTCGCCTGCGCGCCATGGGCCCAACTCGAGTATCGGAGGAAAACCTGACGGTGCCACATTCCACTCTGACAGTCACTGTGACTCCTCCCCCCCCCCGCCGCCACCAGCCTTTGAGTATGTGGCATAAAAGCGGACCATTAATCTTCCATTAGGGTATTACGCAGAGGAACCTTTTGCATTTTACATTCCATAAATGATCAGTCGGGATCAATAAGATTATTACACATTCATTCTGTTTTTGTGCATTTCATAGTGGTAGACTGTGCAGATTAAAGCACCTTTGCTGTATAAATGATCAGTCCCTGTTCTTCATTTTTGAAGTAATACATTGTTTAAAATGTTAACAGATTTTTCTCAGCTTTACACAGTTTAAGGATACAACAGATTTGATACAGTTGATACAGTACAAGATCTGCCTTGATTTAGGGTAGGTGAAAAGGCATTGATGGCTGTGGTAGTGAGCTTGTATTGGGTATGAGTGAATGACGGCCCTGCTGTTATGGGAGCAGTGTGGCTGTCTTTGCACCTCTGTGTGTGGATTTCTGAAATGGGAGTGTCCCCCCCAACCCCACCTCTGAAAGTGTCTTTCTGCAACAGAGCAGCTGATGTTTACATTACATTACATTATTGTCATTTAGCAGACGCTCTTTTCCTGAGCAACTTACAAACTTATGTTGCAGTTTTTACATGCCATCCATTTATACAGCTGGATATTTACTGAGGCAATTCTGGATTGAGTACGTTGCCCAAGTGGGGACAAGCAGCAGTTCCCCAGTGGGGAATTGAACCAGTGATGTTTAGGTTAGGAGGCCTGCTCCTTACCACTGTGCTACTCTGCCGCCCTAAGCAGCAGCAGCAGCTCCTCTCAGGTCCTGGGTTCTGTGGTGGAGATGCATGTTCAGCTGACAGTTTGTTGACACTAGATGAGAACCTGCCATAGTACGCCCACATGCAGAATAGCAATGACTAAACAGAACCCTCCCCTCAAGCATTCTTCCTACACAGGTGGAGTGACGGAGCACATTTGAAATGGAGTTTTTATTTTTTTTACTCTCTTAATTTGCAGTGTGGATGTGCGGGGATGGATTACAGGATCTTTTTTTTTTTTTACCTCACCCTACAATACATGCCCACAATACAATATTGTGTCCCTACAATAGAATCTATGAGTATCCTGTGTTGTGCTCACACTCGCTGGGCTGTGAGTATCCTTAGCCTGGTCTGACACTATTGCTCATTCAACTTGAATGGATGCACTTCTGTTCTCTTCTGCTCAAAGTCGCTATGGATGAGAGCTTCTGCTAAATGAATGTGATGTTACGTTGTTCCATTGCATTATTGTCATTTAGCAGATCCTCTTGTCCGGAGCCACTTACTTAGGTCACAGTTTTTACGTTATCCATTTATGCAGCTGGATACTGAGGCAATTGTGGGTTAAGTACCATGCCCAAGGGTACAGCAGCAGTGCCCCAGCGGGGAATCGAGCCAGAAACCTTTTGGTTACAAGCACTGCTCTTAACCACTATGCTACACTTCCACCATTACATTACCGCTATATAATGTATTCTCAAACTTAAATTTTGTGCTTGTGGGGAAAAAAACAAGAGTGTCTTTGAAGCGCGTGGCTGATGTGTGACCCGGCCCCCCCCGTCTCCCTCAGATCGCGGGCTACGTCAACCAGCCCATGGTGGACGTGTCCATCCTGCAGCGCTCGCTGGCCATCCTGGAGAGCATGGTGCTCAACAGCCACAGCCTCTACCACCGGGTGGCGCAGGAGATCACCGTGGGACAGCTCATCGCACACCTGCAAGTGTGAGCACACACCCACGCACCAGCACGCCCGCGCCCGCCCGCCCGCTCGCACGCTCGCACCAGCGTGTCAGCCAGCGGCACAGCTAGTCCCGCTTCGGGCAGCGTAGATGTGTGCGCCGCAGTTCGCTTAGGCGTAGAAGTGAAGGCGTACGTGCGATAGCTTTATGGGGTGACTGGGTGTGGGGCGGAAGTGCCACTCGCGTTGGATGAGTTTCCCTGGGTTCCCCGGATTATTTCGTGGCTGTTTTACCCACCCTGGTTAGTGTTGTGCTGAGAATTTCCCAGTCAGGACATCACCCTGGAGAAGTTCTGTGGCTGTTTTTTTTCCTGGGTTTTTTTATTGCATCTTGGGAAATCTGCTAGGGTTTTTGGGTTGGTTTCCTGTAATTTGTGATGGTTCACTGCAAAAGCCTCTGTTGTGAAGCTGTTTACTTGGAAAACATCAACGGTTGTAAGGAGTTGTGAATAAGCTAAGATCCCTTCTGATAAACAGACATACGATACAACTGCACACTACACCTCACTGCTACCTGGGTTACAGGTGTGTGTGCCTCTGAAGGCATGCAGACGTGTTGTTCTAAAAAGCCCAAAACAAGAGGGCGTAGTTAACTTGCTTCTCAAAATATGCTCGCTTAAAACTCTGGGGTTTCTCTCATCATGAAAGGAGTAGTTTGAAACTCGATCTCTTGGCCAAACGAAAGCTTGTATGGGTAAACGTTCATCCAGATGTGTGAGGTCCGCCAGGGTTGACTGAAATACTCTGGGGGGGCCTGTAGTGAACTCATCCTTAGTGAATGGCACTGAAGCAAAGCTCAGTAAGTAAGCACAGCATTCATCCCTAACACAGGGGTGAGGGGTCAGTGTGTTAGTGTAACAAACAGATCCTTTAGACTTGACCCTAAGTAATGCAAATAAGCTATTACCTGTCATTTCATGACAGAGTATGTATTAAAAGCCAGCTTGGCTTTAATAAATGTAGAATGTACACTTGTTATCCATAGCTAAATTATAAGAGAGAGCTCTCAGAGACAGACTAACAACCAAAATGGCAGGGAAAGAATGAGAATAGCGAGAGCTAGATACTTCTGACAGTTTCTGTTGTCCTGTTGTGCCATTCAGATCCAATCAGGAGATCCAGACTTACGCCATCGCCCTCATCAATGCCCTGTTCCTCAAAGCACCTGAGGATCGGAGGCAGGTTAGTGCCTGTGCCACACCCCCTTCCAGCCCCCCACCCCGACACACACACACACACACACACACACACACACACACACACACACACACACACACGCATGTACACACACCTCGCTGTCTAACCACTCTAGTTCCTGCTGTGATCCTCCCTGTGAATGCGCTGGGTGCTTCAGCATGCCTTTGCCTGACTCGTGAGCAGGGACTCCCTCTGGACAAGACAGTTCTCCTCCTCCTGCAGCGGTTTGGTCAGGTCTCCTCCTCCTCCTCCTCCTCCCTCCTCCTCCTCCCTCTCTCTCCTCTCCGTGTCGGATTCTCCAGGCAGCCAATTACACGAGTGTCCAAACAATATAGAAAGGGAAACATGGAATTAGAGGCCCGGCCGGAGCCCTCCTGGCAGACTGCTCACTAAAGCTGCGGATTGCTGTTTTGTGTGTGCGGTGGCGGCAGTGCCGGCACCTCCCCTGTGCTACTCGCGCTGTATATTTTGCATTTCATTACTCACCCACAGTCGCTGGTTCCTCTCCAATTCACCGTCTATGAAAAGCATAATGGATCCAGCAGGGAAAGGCTACTTCTCGGAACAGCGAACAGTCAGTCGGTGTGGGTCTCGGTTCAGCCGTCTAGCAGTCCGATTCCCCACTGTGGACGCTCCTCCTGTGGATCGTACACCTTAATTGCCTGCTCGCTAACTGCTAGGCGCCGCAGTTTGTTGTTTAATTATTAAACTAATGTGAGCAGGATTCAAATCTAGCAGCGGAATCTCAAGAGGGGTTTTGTTGCCTAATCCATTACAGAGGTACGAATTAATATTGAATAACTGTTAAAAACAAATCAAGATTGAATCAGTTCAGATCAGAAAATACCTTAACATCCAGACATTATTTGACTCCTGACAATTGACTGACAGCAAAATGAACCAGATCAGTATGTTGTCAAATTCCTGTTTCAAGCCGAAATGTCAAACATTTGTCAGGTGAACATGTGTCAGAGGAATTCCCTCATTTGTATCATGGTTACTAGGCATCATTTTATCAGATGGTGATAAACTATTAGTTTTTCTCAAATATGATGACAAAATTTAGAGAACACAGCATTACTACCTGCAGTCTTGATCAGTAGCACGATAAGTATGTGGAGAAGGTACAAAAATTCCTGACTTAGCCTGGACATCATTAACAAGTTTCAAAATGTGTATAACACTAATGCCTACTGATGGCAACTGTAGGCAAACGCACACAGTCACACATCATTAATCAGGTGGGACTGCGGTCAACAGTAATTGCGGCTGTCCGTGTCTCATGACCTCTGCAAGCCACCTCACAGCTGCTGCTTCACCTGGCGCTCGGGGAGCCCTGGGTTTCACACGGGGTCCATCCGCCTCCTGGCTGCTGAGTGCTGTCACTTTGCCCCCGTTCTGTTGCATGTCATCCGGCCGTTGTCATGCCTGTGTGTAAGTGTGCACTCTCTGTTTCCATTGCTGTCACGTGCCCGCATCCCCGCTCCCCAACACACCCCCCCTCAGGAGGAACATACTAACCCTCTGGACCTGCGGCTCACTGTGAGTACACACTGTCAGACCCCCACCCCCACCCCATTCTGCACCGCTCTCTCTCACAGAGTGGCATTGCGACGTCTGTGCTTGTGTAGTCGTCTGCCGTCACTGCCCTCTTGTGGTAGGAGTGGTGCATTGCTGGTCCGGTGCACCGCAGGGCTTGTTGGGGCTGTGGTTTTTTTTTTTTTTTTTTGCTACAGATGAGGTGAGTGAGGCTAAGATTTTTTTTGACCACAGTTCACTAAGTCCTTCGTTTGTGAGTAAGGAATTTGAGTGGTCTTTTTCAGTTCTCACGCTACATTTTGAAGCCTTCAGTTGCTGAAATGAATAAACAAATGTGAAGAAATGAAATTAAAACTTTCTAAAATGTGTCACTGAAAGTTAGGGACAAAGTGAATTGTGGTTGGAATAAATCTGGGCCTTAGTGTCCTGCGAGTAAGATATTGGACCATATTTTACCTTAAATCCAGAACAGGACCCACCACGAGCTCCTTCACTGTTGTGTGGTCTGTATTGGTTTTGGTCTTGGTTTTCCTGACATTCCCTCTACACGGGTCAACCGTGCCTGTATCCTTTTGAAGTTCCCAGCTCTTTTTTTATTTTTACTGTACATGTAGCTGGACTGAATAAGAGCCTTCCCTCGTTTGTCTTTCAGCAGTCTTTGCCATGATCACTGTGTGTGTGTTTGTCTCCTCTTTACAGGAGATGGCGAGCACCCTGGCACAGAAACACCTGAGATCCATTATCCTCAATGTGAGCGCCTGCTGGCCTGTCTGCACCTGGTTTAATCAGCCTGTGGATAAAATATGCAAAGTCCTGAGCACTTCATTATTTTGGACATTGCACCTGTGCGACTTAGCAAGGGGGGACATTACATTACAAATGATGTTAAAGGGGTGTGTGTATTAAGACAGCTAAAGTAACCATCTGCTTTTTATGAAACTCATACTCTCAGTAATAAAAATTTAGATTTATTTTGTGTTCAAATCTTAATGTGATTCATACTGTCATTGTTGCCAAATTTACATTTAACAAATTCTTTTGGGATGAAAGGTTCACATAAACTGCTGGAGGTGTTATATTGCTTATTTGATTTATGTGTGTGCGTGTGCATATTTATGTTTAAATCCAGCTGTACATCAGACATTGCAAAATGGCAATATCCCAAAAAGTACAGCACAAAGCAAAATGTTAACAGTGCTCCTGTGTTACTTTCTAAAGTAGTTTCATGTTAAAATTTAATGGTTTTTGGATGAAGACAATGCATTCTGAATAAGTCAAAATATGAATTTCACAACCTTCGATTTTGACCTGTAGAGTAACAGCAGTAGCTTTGCCCCATTCACGTGAGTTAACATCAAACCTGTCCTTCGGTCCCTCAGCACATTATTCGCGGCAACCGGCCAATCAAAGCTGAGATGGCGCACCAGCTCTACGTGCTCCAGGTGTTGACCTTTAACCTCCTGGAGGAGCGCATGATGACCAAGATGGATCCCAGTGATCAGGTGCGTGCGTTTCCTCTCTGGTAGCCGGGTGGGCGTGTTGGTAGAGCATAGGTGTCATGGCTCCCGTCCTCTGTCTCTCCCAGGCTCAGAGGGACATCATCTTCGAGCTGCGCAGGATCGCCTTCGATGGGGAGAACGACCCGGTCGGCACAGAGAAGCGCAAGGCCATGTACACCAAGGACTACAAGATGCTGGGCTTCACTGTAAGTGAACTGTCACTGCATCAGCACAGTGAAAACTAGGAGCCCATTATCTGTAGGATTGCAACCTCAGGTGCTTTGTGCATCACAGATACACATTGCTCTGTAAACATGGTATTGTAATGAATGTAGTTTGGCAGTGTGGTGTAGTGGTAATGAGTTGTGCTCATAATCAAAAGGTTGCCGGTTCAATTCCCCGCTGGGGCACTGCCGTTGTACCCTTGGGCAAGGCACTTAACCCAAAATCGCTGCAGTAAATGTCCAGCTGTATAAATGGATAATATGTAAAATTGTCACCTAAGTCACTCTGGATAAGAGCATCTGCTAAATAACAGTAATGAATGGAATGGAAGCCTTGAATCCCTAAGAAATAGGCAGTGTAATATCACATTTGACATGTTTGCTTCCTATGTTTGTGTCGCTTTAAGAGGAGATTCCATTGCAGCTCAGCTGAGCCAGCCGGTTGAATGGGAGTGTGATGGTTCTTTTGTCTCTACAGAACCATGTGAACCCTGCCATGGACTTCACACAGACACCCCCCGGCATGCTGGCCCTGGACAACATGCTGTACCTGGCCAAGCTGCACCAGGACACCTACACCAGGGTGAGAGTGGAGATCATGTCCTGTGTCCAGGGAGAAAATGCAGCTTTGCTTCATTAGACGTTGGTTCTGTAGATTAGTTTAGGAAGCCTGGTGGAAACATGGATCGTACTGCAAGTTTACTGCATTTGGATCGGGTGGTGCATTTGAGGAGTTTTAAAGGGATGTGTTCTGTTCTCTTTCAGATCGTCCTTGAGAACAGCAGTCGTGAGGACAAACACGAGTGTCCTTTCGGGCGCTGCGCTATCGAGCTCACCCGCATGCTGTGCGAGATCCTGCAAGTGGGAGAACTGCGTGAGTGCGCCCCCTGCAGCCCAGAGAGGGCAGTACCCCTGGTCCAGCTGTGGCACTGCGTGCTGGATATACACCCTCTGTTTGTGCTCTGGACTATAATGAATGTAACACGATCTTAGCAGCTGCGCTAGCTTTATGAGACGTTGAGTGTTAATGGCTGTGTTCATCCCCCGTCTAGCCAATGAAGGCTGCAATGACTACCACCCCATGTTCTTCACGCACGACCGCGCCTGGGAGGAATTCTTCTGCGTCTGCATTCAGCTGCTCAACAAGACCTGGAAGGAGATGAGGGCCACGGCCGAGGACTTCAACAAGGTCAGCGCGGGTTTCCCCTGCAGCGGGAGGCAAACGTCATGGTCTCATTACATTCGTTGCATTCATTTTACGTCACATACAGTCTCCTCAGCGAATGAGGGCTGGATTGGGGAATAAAAGGGCACGCTCTGTGCCGCCCTGTGTTATGGTCCGTCTGAACGCACGGTGCTCTGTGGCTGTCGGTGTGAGGTGTGTGACCCCCCATCCCGTCTCTCCGCCGGCAGGTGATGCAGGTGGTCGGGGCAGATCACCCGGGCCCTGGCCATGAAGCCGTCCTCGCTGGACCAGCTGAAGAGCAAGCTGCGCGGGCTGAGCTACGCCGAGATCCTGCGGCTGCGCCAGTCAGAGAGGATGAGCCAGGACGACTTCCAGTCCCCGCCCATCATGTGAGTCCCGCGCGGGTCGCCTGTCAGTGAGACACTGGGTATTGGAAGTGTACGGGGAGTGTGGAGGTTTGCTTAAAGTCCTTGTGTGTCTCTTGTTAAGGTACTGGGTATGGAAGCATATGCGTGCTTAATGTCCTCATGTGTCTGTCAGTGAGGTACTAGCTGTAGAAGTATAGGTGTGCTTAATGTCCTTGTTTGTCTGTTAGTGAGATACTGGATATGGAAGTGTATGTATGCTTAACATGCTTATGTGTCAGTTAGATGCTGGGTATGGAAGTATATGTGTGCTTAATGTCCTTGTGGTCTGTCAGTGAGATACTGGGTATGGAAGGATATGTGTGCTTAATGTCCTTGTTGGTCTGTCAGTGAGATACTGGGTATGGAAGTATATGTGTGCTCAATGTCCTTGTGTGTCTGTCAGTGAGATACTGGGTATGGAAGGATATGTTTACTTAAGATCCTCATATGCATGTCAGTTAAATATTGGTAGCATCTCAGTGAGATGCTGAGTATGAAGGTATATTGGAAGTATGGAAGTTCGTTTAACATCCTTTTATGTCTGTCAGTGAGATACTGAGTGTTGGAAGTATATGGATGCTTATTATCCTGGTTTGTCTGTCAGTGAGCTCCGTGAGAGGATCCAGCCTGAGATCCTGGAGCTGATCAAGCAGCAGCGCCTCAACAGGCTGTGCGAGGGAAGCTGCTTCCGCAAGATGGGGAACCGCCGCAGGCAAGGTGAGGCGCCCCGACACGGCGCGATCGCAGGGAGGAAACGCTGCTTTCAGAGCCTGCGCGTGGTACAGGCGTTCACTGAACAATTCGGAGTTTAGCAGTGTAGCATAGCAGTAAGGAGCAGGACTCGAAACCGAAAGGTTGCCAGTTTGATTCCCCGCTGGGGCACTGCCACTGGCCCCTTGGGCAAGGTATTTAGCCCACAACTGCCTCAATGTAAATATCCAGCTGTATAAATAGATAATGTAAAAATTGTAACCTTTGTAAATTGGTCTAGATAAGAGCGTATACTAAATGACATTATTGTAATGAATGTCAAACGTCTTGATTTTACAAAACCTTAATTCTTCTGTGAAAAGGTGTGATTACTTTTCACTGTACGTTTTGCTGATAACCGGGCTCATTAAATTCCCAAACGACATCATAACCTTGTACGTCCACCTCTTTCTGCCTCAGATAAATTCTGGTTCTGCCGCCTGTCACTCAACCACAAGGTGCTGCACTATGGGGACCTGGATGAGCCTCCACAGGGGGAAGTGCCCTTTGAGCTGCTCACCGACAAGAGTGAGTCACCTGACCTTGGAGGGGTGGGGTCACAAGCATGCACTGCAAATAAGCAGGGGTTTGTGTGGCAGAAGTGTTATGGCTTGAAAACAAATTCTGTAGAGGAATCGGTCTTAGTAACCTGTGTCTCCTGTACCTCTGTAGTCCCAGTGTCTGACATCAAGTCTGTGGTGACGGGGAAGGAGTGCCCCCACATGAAGGAAAAAAGCGCACTGAAACAGAACAAGGTAACATCCAGCAAAGTGTTGTCTGTTCAGAGCAGATCTAGGCTGAGACTGACAAAACGACTAGCCTATTTTGCATTCCAAACAATTTCAGTTTTGTAAACTGTTATGTAATGGCTTTTATGAGTGTGTACTTGTGTTGAATGTGTTTCATGTTGATGGTGTGTAATATATGTTCCCTGTTCGCAGGAGGTCCTTGAGCTGGCCTTTTCCATTCTGTACGACCCTGATGAGGCTCTCAACTTTGTTGCCCCTAACAAGTATGAGGTGAGAAACGGCACAGAATGCCAGAGTACCTTATGTAATATTTTAATACTTATCCATAGTGATAGACAGGCATTTCTGCATTGTGTATGGCTGCAGATATTAAGTGTTAGGTAGTTATATTTACATGGGGCGGTAGTATAGCAGGTGGCAAGGAGTTGGGCTCATAAAAAAAAGGGTGCTAGTTTGATTTCCAGTGGGGGCGCTGCTGCTGTACCCTTGGGCAAGGTACTTAACCTCAGTAAATATCCAGCTGTATAACATCTATGGATAACATGTAACAATTATAACCTATATAAGTCACTCTGGATAAGAGCGTCTGCTGAATGACAGTAATGTAATGTAATGTTTACCCATGTTTCCAAGTCAGTAAAGCTGAAAATAGGGCATATCAGTGTGTATTATTTTATTGGAGATTGCTAATTTTTTTCCCCCCGTGTGGTGTGTGTGTGTGTCGGCCAGTACTGTATCTGGACAGATGGGTTGTGTGCACTGCTGGGGAGGGAGATGGGCAGTGACCTCACGCGCAGTGACCTTGACACCCTCATCAGCATGGAGATGAAGCTCCGCCTCCTGGACCTGGAGAACATCACCATACCGGAAGCCCCACCCCCTGTTCCCAAGGAGCCCAGCACATACAACTTCACCTACAACTATGGCTGAAGAGGGTGTCGGGGGTTGTGGTGCGGGTGGGTGGGGGTAGCTGTGAAGGATTGGAGGTTCGAGTGGGGAGGGTGTTGTGTAGCCATGGGCTGGGGGGAGGAGTGAAACAGAAACAAAGGGAACAGGACAGGGGTTGGGGAGACTGACTCAGCCCCTACACAAATCTCCTCTTCCCATAAAAAGTGAGTAGTGAAAATGCCCACTGGTGGTTTGAGGGCAGGGTACGTAAACATAGGAATAACACTAATTAAAGAGTATTGCCAAAATGCAAAACTGTCTTGATAATATGCACATCTCAAAATACATCCTTGTATTTCCTTTTTTTACATGGTTTTAAGATTTGTGTAGGCCATCTCTATAGACCCTTTCAACTGTTGAATCAAAACATGTCTAGTGTTGATTTTAAGTAAGATTATAACAAGGCTCTATCAGAGCTTTCAGTGTTCTAGCAAAGCTGTTGCCTCAATAGCGCCACCTATTTGTGTGGAGCAGTACTGTAGGGGCTGGGTCTTTCCTAGGATGGCTTCAGTCAATCTTTTCCTCTTGCATCTTTCAGTACTAATATTCATTGATGTTTGTTATTCAGAATAGATTCTATTTTTGTAATTGATTATGTGAAATCTATGCGAGCTCTGAGAAAGGATACCAAGCAGACAGATTTCCAGTAACTACCTGATATCTGTCCAAAATGAATTGGTGTGGACTGATGAGAACAGGAACAGGGACACCATCTTTTCCTCTTCTTTTGAGCTCTTGGACTTGGCAGTCAGTCAGTAACATGCTTAATCATTTGTTTTTTAGTCCTGTGTAATCGCTTCAAAGGCAAACAACTGGTTAGCTGTCCTCTTTCAATTTGAGAGGGGTTACCTGCAGTGTAGCCTTTCCTGGTGATGGCATACTGAGACATTATATGAAAGGAACTTGTACTATGTTGACATTTTGCACCTCCACAAAATGTAATCAATCTGAGGCCGTCAACCAAGGGTATACAGTATATCCTGTAGAAGCTTTCCATATTGCAGTTAAGATGCCACAGGCGCCGTGGTAATTAACATCCCAGCATAGGCCCCATTCAGCAGCTGAGCAGGTTTGCCTACTGAGGTATAAATACAAGTGAAAGATGTGGAATGTGGGAGTATGCCCTGATGACATTTTTACTTTGCCCACAAGTGAGAAAATGTACCTCAATGCACCAGCTGTTTTGATAAACAAAAAATTAGATTCATTGCCTTTGTGGAGATGGCTCTCAGCTTTTATTTTTCTTCTAAGACAGAATGCATGGAATAAGTGTCCTTTACAGTATGTATTTGGTACTGTATATGTACAGGAAACATATCCCTCAGCTGTATCTGGTTGTCTGATCTCGTGTTCATTTTCTGGTTTCCATCGTGCTGAGGTGGGGTTGGGGGTCATCCACCAGTAGTATCAAAGCATGTTTGCTTTATTTAAAATAGTGGAAGTGAACTGTGTTTACTGCAACTGTGTTGCAGTGTTTTAAAGAACGGGGGTGTTATAAGTGCCGAAACTCTCATTGTTTTTGTCTCCATATTTATAACCATATTTGTCTTTCAGAGGGGTGCTTTTGAGTTTTGCTCTTAATTTTGCTTGTTTCAGTTGTGTGGTGAAACTTGTCAGCTAATGAATGTTACTTTCATTGTACACAAAAAACATTTCCCTTCCTGCATTGGGGCATTCCTGCACGTCAGCATGTTTGGCATGTGCCAAATAAGTGAAAAGATGCTGAAATGGCATATTATGACCCCTTTCCTTGTTACTTGTAAGGTTATGTTTGCTCATGATGTTTTGGTGGACCCCCCAGTACCCATGATGATACAGAGGGGGGGTATAGATTATGTTGTGAAGCGGAGCAGGTGCCTTGAGCACAGAGAACATGGGCAATTTAACGCACTGTGCTGGGAGGGGCAAGTGCCCCTCCCCTCAGGATGGAGAGGGAATAACTCCTGCTTGTGGACTAGTCGTAGGCATTCGTCTGCTCGTCTGCTTGTATCCTTATGTCCTTTCCCAGACATGGTCCGCATGGTGGCACCCTCATATATAACGATTGTTCATTTGTCACATCCATGAAATCAGGGTGGCAGTTAGGAAACCAGACTTGTACAAAGAAGGTTTTGGCTTTGAAGTTGGGGTGGAACAGTACAATTGTACCTTTGTACTTGGTACTTGCACAGGAATGACCCCATGAACAGTATGACTTTTCAGTACAAATAGGTCTTGTATCACCCCAAGCAATGCAAGTTACATAAGAACAACAACTTGGTGCATAAGTTCTTCTGGTATTGTCTCAGCTGTTCACCTCACTGAAAGTGGACAGATTCCTTTAACCACATTTTTGTCTTGGTATATGATGATGTCATTTGAAGTTTCTCAGTGCATCTAAATAAACCCCTGAAAACAATCTGAGGTTATGTGAGATATTGCTCGGGACAGCTGAATGTCCTGCTAATTTCAGTTAAATTACTGAAATGGATACTGACAGAGATGTTTGATACAGACTGCCAACAGGAAGGGGCACATCTGTAAAGTCTTGGTACCATTTTACATGACTTATTCAGACTTGAGTAACCATAATCTTGTTAACGCTAGTGATAATAGTGAATGACCTGTTGTTAATAAAGAAATAAAACATTTTTAAATATGTATAAATATGCATATATAAATCATATCTGTATATTTTGTGTTGCCTTACTGAATCAATTGTAATGAGTTTGTGTGAATAAATGCAAAGTTTAACTGGTATTGTGTTGTGAGGCACAAGTAGAGCCTGAATGCTGATCTGTTGGAAGGTTGAATTTCTCTGAGGTAAATTCACAAGTTACAACATTTGCCGCAGGCTGTACATTGTTAATGTCAGCTGATACGATACATAAATGCTCTTCAGCAAGCAGAGGCTGGTTTCAAGTTGGTTGCAGTCAAGTTCGGTTCACTTTAAGAATGCATCCACTTGAGTCCTGAATAGTTCAGTGTTCAGGGATTGCAGCTACCTTCGTGACCATTTTGGCAATAAGCAGGGAGTGAGGGAGCCCTCACTTGAAGGAGGGAAACCATTTTTAGAGCTACATACCTCAGCCATATTCAAAATGATCATCTCAAATTATTAAGTCATAACACAAGATTAAACTGCCAGTAGAAAAGCTGCAGTGAAATTTTACTGTTGCACCGAATTAGCGCTTTCCAGAAAGCTGTTTTCAGGGTCATTGAAAGGGAACTGCAAACAAGATGGACCACATTGTACCAAAGCAGACCCTCTCCTGTCAGGCGAAGCTCTTGTTGATGCTTTGATGGAAAAGGAGTTTCAGTGTGCAAGGGTTCACTTTGCATGACAGAACTACAGATTTGGGTCAAATCTACACTCCACCAGAATATCCTCTGTTCATGGTTATACACCAAAGTGTACAGGTAGGTGAGCAACCCTCAGTAATGGTATGGTATTTATGGTATGGTTATTCACAGACCTTGACTTTAGGTGTTGTCATTTTACCATTAAGATTTAGGTTGCTCTAATTAATATGCATGGAATATTATACAAAATTATTTTTATGGTGTTGCTGGTGCTGAAAAATTTAATCATTGTGTAAGAATGTACATCACAGATCAATCTTACATTATGAGGTAGTTGATAAACCAAAGCTCTTCCATTCTCACTATTACGCTTTGTACTTAGCTGGCTACGTGGAGGTAAAAACAGAGCTGAACTACTTGCACTAGAGAACACTAACATTATGAAACATTACGAAATGTTATGAAACATTTTTGTAAGTATTATGACAATTCCGGTATGCAAAACTAAACAGCTGACGTGTATAATTTTTTTGCCATGAAGAACTACAACTCCCAGTCGCCATTTCGGCACACCTTAACAACCCAGATCAGCTGGAACTGCCAAGGAGGAGGCAGGTCTGGCGAAGACATGTCAAACTAAACGTACAGAAATCTAGAACTAATGTGTATAATTAGCTTATCGTACCATCACAAGCGAGTCTGATTTGTTTAGCTATGTAATTACTAGTGAAAGGTACCCGCACGCTTTGGATGACGTAGCTAGCTAGGTTTGTAGTATTTGTCACAGTGGAGACTGTTTCGCCAGCTAGCCAGTGTTGGCTGCTAAGATGTGGCCTGCTTGACGGAGAGAAAGGGAGGGATAAGAAAATCTCCCGCTAATCCAGACAACCGCTGGACTCATCTGTTGTCTTCCTTAGCCGTGCACGAATCCAGAATATTTCAAATGACTGACCGAGCTGAAGGGGGAAGAAGACGACAAGCATCAAACGACCTACAACAATGAACGGAGCGACAAGATGTACCTGAAAAAATCTAAAAGCGTCGGTGCCTCCTCTCCTCTGAATGGGATCGGCAAACAGGGTAGGGGTGGTAGGATCCTCATCGAGGATGCAGCTAGCTAGCTGGCTAGGGACAATATATCACAGCATCTAACGTTAATTAGCTAGCTAAACAACGTGACTCATTTAGCTAGCTAGCAGCTATCGAAGGTGGCCCTTTGGATAGTGACGAGGCAGCAAATGTTAGCTAGCCATAGCTAGCTGCTGGCTAGCTGCCATTGTTTCTGATCATTTTTACTAGTTTTTAAGGCTAGTTATCTAGATAGGTCGCATGGTGTCAAGTTGCTAAGTAGCTCGTTTGTAATCAATGCGTAGAAAGCAAACTAGTTATCCAGCTTGCTAAATAGCTAAAATCAAAGTAGCTGGACTAGCCAGGGACGGATGCTAATTTGTTATTGCAAGACTAGCTACGCCTTCAAACAATTCTTATTGTTCAACCAGTGTCAGACGCACTGATGCTACAGAGTAACTCAATATAGCTGGTGAGCTAGCTACTAGTTTTGTTTGGTGCTGCGTAAATCCGTCGCATCACTTAGCTAGCCAGTTAGCTAACCCATGCTCAGCGATGTTTCTGCTCTTTTTGATGTTGAAACTGCAGGGCACAATATATGCTGATCGACCCAGCTGTGGCGCCTGCGAGCACAATAGTAAATTATACATCCTCACACTACACAGCTTTGTAGAGAAGGCGGCGAAGCCTTATCTCCCCTCATAAGTGAAATCCGTCTCATGCATGAAAATTAAAATTCAGTGAGGTACAAAGCAGACAGTGATATCACGAGGGGATGCTTGTGATTCTGAAAAGGCATGCATCCTGCTCAAAGGCGTATTAAGAAAGCTTCTCAGTACCGTTTTATTTTGGTCAAAGGTGATATTCTGAACGGGCTTGCCTTAGTGTCGTTCAGGTTCATTAGGAAGTTTTTTTGGTGGTAATAATTTTGAAATATTTTCAGAATCGTTTGGGATCATTTTACGTAAAGAAGTTAAAAGGAGATGTATTGTTAGGTCTAGCAATTCAACATACATGTAGTTGATAGTTTCATTCATACCTCTACTGCTCCAGTTTCGTTATGTAGTTTAACAACAGACCCGTTTTTAGTTTGTCAAGACCAGTTGTATGACGACCCTACATCATGTTAAATGCTTCAATGAGACCTCAGCCCTGACCATCTGTGGACTCTCCTCTTGCCCTTCAGGCATTGCCAGAGTCCAGATTGCCAAGTCTCTGAGGTTTGAGTACTGGTGTCCCCTCACGTTTCGAGTTTCTGCCTGTAGGTGGCACAGCACAGTACTGAGAAACAACTTCATGAGTCAGGGTAAAAGGTGAAGGGGTGGATTTCAGATAAGCAGCCGTAACCTTGCCCCCGCTTCCAGCCGGCTCACTGGGTTTAAGACCCGCACCGTTGATCCGGACCTGAGAGACCCGCTGGCGTCTCTCCTGGAGAAATGCGCCGGGGAGCCTCTGGGCACGGGCTGATCTTGTGGTCATGTGGCTAGATTGGGACTCCAGGAGGAAGAGGAAGGTGGCGGAGATCTCGCAGGCCCTGAGTGTGACCCCTGTGGACGTGGCGGCCCTGCGGAGGATGGCCATCAGTGAGGGGGGGCTGCTGACCGACGAGATCCGCCGCAAGGTGTGGCCCAAGCTGCTCAACGTGCACACCGACAACCTGCCCGAAAAACCAGGTGAGGGACTGGAACTGCAGAGTGAGGAGGATGATGCTAGCCTGGCTGTAGACAAAAAGGCCATCAAACTTAAGTCATGCCATTGTTGGCTGCAAACCTTGTAGTGATAACGCAAAGGCTGCCTCTACTTTTGAAGCACCTACGTTGAATATAGCTTTGATGTTGATTTTAAGTCTTTATAAGTTTCAAAATATCTTAAATTGTTCTTCTGCTGGTGGATACTCCAGTTGTTTGCCTATGAATGTAATTAAGAGATGCTTCCAGCTGAGTTTGCTTCTTTTCTGGCTGCATTAGGTGAGGATTTGAGGGAGAACCATAAAGACTACCATCAGGTGCTTCTGGATGTGAGGCGGTCCCTTAGGAGGTTCCCACCTGGTAAGTGTAATTTATCACACAAATGCACTGTCTTTATGAAGCTCGTGCATCTCTCTGAAAATAGAAATAAATACGTGAGTTCTCAGCTCTGTGTTTAGCCATTGTTTTTCCTGCTGAAGTTTAATCCCCCTTATTTAGTATTTCCCCACTTTTGTACTTGAGAATGTTCTGTGGAGTGCAGGTGTCAACAGTTCAGAATGTGTGGCTCAGTTTACTCAAGCATAGTATCTGGGTTACTTTGCTCCAGATGTCTGGTGGTTGGGTTTTTTCCCAAATGGGTATAAAGGCAAACTGGGCCTGCATCGTTCATCTCTGTGAAGCTTTGTTTGGCAGTCTCTTTGTAAACTAAGGGGAAAAAAAACTTCAAATACAAGTGCCTGGAGAAAAAGCACTACTTTTTTGGGATCAAGTTCAGAGATGAGGAGACCAATTCCTTGGAGGTTTCTTGTTCCTTGGAAGCAGATTTGTTTTGGTCAAGTCTAAGGCAACAGTGTGTTGTGTGTGTTTTAAATAGACACATTATTGGGGGTTGAGCAAAAGGAGGCTGAACCCATTAGAACAGCAGTTAACCAGAGCAGGTAATCTGAAAACAGGACTGTCATACTTTAATTACACAAAAAGATTAAAACAAGAACACATATATATATATATATATAATGACATATCCTGATATAGGTCATTTCATATCCCGATAACAATACCATGATATAGCACATTTTCTGTAAATTCAATGAATAAATAGTTTATATAAAATGACCACATGGAAAGGCCTATTTCTTATTACATTTTGAATTATATACTGCACAAATAAAAGGTAATTACTCATATTTGATTTTTTTCTCCTTTTATTTAGAACCTTTGTGCAAATTTTCAGTTAACCCTTTTGCACATACGGTCATGCCTGTGTGATTAGCCATTTAGCATGCATGCTAAAACCGGTGCGATTAAAACACTAGATTGGAAAAATTCTAGCTAATTTTAGCTTTGAGGAAACAGCGATTTAATGTTAAAAAATATAGCAAATGCTAACTGAAAACTATGAGAAGCTTAATAATGCTGATGAAAACATAACGAACCACCTAACGTACATAGCATAAAAATAAGTTACATGCGAAGGGGTTAAGCATGTAACAAAATATAAAATATTAATGTATAAAATATAAAAAGGTAAACAGAAAACAGTTTCAACTATAGTTCTGTGTCACGTTCACTCTCCTCCATGTTTGTTTGTGTTTCCTGCTTGCATCCGTGCCATGTGGAAGAACACAAAGCATTGTCCAAATGAGGAAAAATATTGCCGTAAAGTGTGTGATTTGCAACACAATGAAATAAACGATAGATCATAATATGAAACGATAGACGTTTTTGTATCGTCATACGATATATATATCGTCATATCGCACAGCCCTACATATATATGTTTCTGTACCCAGTAACTGGCAATTCCTTGACATAAGATTTGTTATTATGTACTTTAGTTATGCATTTAATTAATGTGAGCATTTAAGTAAGTCTGTGTAAGGTACTTAACTGGCCTGTCAGTTACTATACTTGTGTCATACAATAGTTTAAAATGTACCCATGAACAGTCCATGTATTGAAAATACTTGCCTGTGGTTTGACAGGCCGACCTGCTGAAAACATTGTTGAATGATGGCTGCCTGCACCAGGCGTCTTTCCTTCTAGGGATGTTTCTGAATATGCGCATAACAGCCCTGAATAAAGCTGGCGCTCAGGCCTGTGTGTAAGTGTGTGTGTGTGTGTGTGTGTGTGTGTGTGTGTGTGTGTGTGTGTGTGTGTGTGTGTGTGTGTGTGTGTGTGTGTGTGTGAGTCAGAGACTTCTTCAGGTGCGTGTGTGTGCATGTGCGTGTTCACGTGTGTCAGAGAGGGAGACCTCTTCAGGTCTGTGTGTGTGTGTGTGTGTGTGTGTGTGTGTGTGCGCATGTCAGAGAGAGACCTCTTCAGGTTCGCTGGCTGAGCTGGACGCTGTGTGCTTCATTCAGGGATGCCGGATGAGCAGCGGGAGGGCTTGCAGGAGGAGCTGATCGACATCATCCTGCACGTGCTGGACCGAAACCCCCAGCTGCACTACTACCAGGGTTACCATGACATCGTGGTGACCTTCCTCCTGGTTGTGGGGGAGCGCCTGGCCACCGCTCTGGTGGAGAAGCTGTCCACACATCATCTCAGGTAGGCCTGCAGTGTGCCTTTTAGCTGCAGGCATTTATGTGGAAAAGGGCTCTAGTGGAACACCATTCCATCCTGTGTACCACCGTTCCATCCTGAGAGTCAAGAGAGATTTTATTGTCAGCAAATCCATATACAACTATACAGTAGGGTTGAAATAACGTTTCCCTGGGACCCATAGTGCTACATTCAGTCAATGAATAAATACACAAGACAGTAAATAGACAAATAACAAGACAATAAATAGACAAAATAACAAGACATTAAATTTTAAAGTGGCAGGCAGAAGCATGCAAGTAAATTTGTAAACACAAAACTAAACTTTCTAAAACCATGAAATAAATTGATTATTGAATGCACTGTGTACAGTGTTACAGTATTCTATATAGGAGTGGTATTACTTATATCTTTTTTGACCAGTCTAGTCAAGATATTTACTGTTCTGACTATTTTGAACTTTTCTGTGTGATAACACATCTTAGGCAGACTTCTGTAATCATAACAGTGAAGATATAATTTCCGTTATCTTTTGATGTGTGTGAGTACTACCATTCTTTTCACATCAGCATTTGCGTCACTGTCTTCTTCCCTCTTCATAGGGATTTTATGGACCCCACCATGGACAACACGAAACACATTTTAAACTATCTGATGCCCATCATCGAAAGAGTCAACCCAGACGTGCATGACTTTATGCAGCAGTAAGTACTTAACATTCTGTATCTCTTATCCAGGTATCACTGATTGGTTAAACAGTGATAATTCAATATAGTAAAGTAAAACCTGGAGGCACTGTGATTTTCAGCGTGGCAATAACATGGAGCTGTGGTCATAAAACTAGACCTGGTGGGTAAGGTTGTCTTAGGAGAGGCATTGCTGTTGTGCCTTTTTCAGGGTAGTCAGCATGAATTGTCTTTGTGATTGTGTAGTTAGAGGAACTGGTCAGTGTGTAAATCGTGAGCTCTCTGAGGTACGCTGATCAGGATATCAGTTAGAAGCTGTGTGCTTCCAGGCCACACAGTTGTGGATTTAAGCCACAGGTGGGACAGTGCTGTAGTACTCTTGAGGCAAGTACCTCTGTACAGTTTGGCAAGTTCAGAGCTGGTGTGTGATAATAAACTCATGTCCCTTCATTCCTCCTGTCTGTAGGGCAGAGGTGGGCACCATCTTCGCCCTGAGCTGGCTTATCACCTGGTTTGGCCACGTGCTGTCAGATTTCCGGCATGTGGTGCGGTTGTATGATTTCTTCCTGGCCTGCCACCCCCTGATGCCCATTTACTTTGCAGCTGTGGTGAGTTTTTTTTTTTCTCGGACTTTGAAGAAATCAGATGTCATTTGCAATTACGTTACATTTTTTTTTGCCCTGTCTAAGCCATCTCTGGATGCTGCAGTTACTCCCACTTACATTTTGAGCTGGCATCTGTCAGGAAGATGAGTCTTGAAAAACACAGTTTAGTTTTGGAAATTAAATTACTTTATATTGCAATGCCCTGCACTGGCTCCTGTACCAAATACAAAAATATGTGTGTAGTATTATATGATGTTTAGTATCATTAAGACAAAGCACCAAGTGTGGTTGGTGCTTTGTCTTAATTTTTGCTTCAGTACTATTCCCGTTTAATGTGTTGTTTACTTTACTGCTCCAGAACAAGCCGACAGTACTTCCTCAGTACCACCTAACCCTACCTTGTTCATCCCACTCTTACTTTGTTCTGTGAAACAACTTCAGCTTTTTGAAGCACAGAACATTTAACACAATTGTGAAATTCCGTTTGAACGTGACCCACCCATCTTGCAATAGAGTGCATTTAAAAAAAAAAAAAAACACACATTATACAAAGTGTAGAATACTGTGATACGTGTCTTGGCTGTGAACACTGTTGAATGGGGGTGTGTGGTGAATGGGCGGAGGCCTGACGGTGTCGCGTGTGCCGTGTTCAGATCGTGCTGCACCGGGAGGAGGAGGTGCTGGAGTGTGAGTGTGACATGGCCTCGGTGCACCACCTCCTGTCCCAGATCCCTCAGGACCTCCCTTACGAGACCCTCATCAGCCGAGCCGGAGACCTCTTCGTCCAGTTCCCGCCCTCGGAGCTCGCCAGAGAGGCGGCCCAGCAGTACAGCCAGCAGTAAGGCTTTTTCGTCCTGTCATTCTCCCTCTCCTACGCTTGGTCTAAGCACACTGCAAATAATACATTTGGAAAACCCCTGGTTTGAAAATTATTGGATTATGAGTATGAGATTATGAGTGTAACAGTTTTCCCATTAAGTGCAAATAATAACACTGCCTAGACACCTGTAACTCAAAATGCAAGTCTACTAGGCCATACTTCACATGGACCTGACAGAACATCATTGGTTTCCCATTAACCTGGAGGGGTGCCTTCTCAGTCACTCTTAAAGAGTGAGAATTCACCTTAACCCATTACTGAGCACCCTGTCCCGTGACAACAGTGTGTTTGTTTCACTTATGTAAAGGGTGCTCCTCAGTTCCTTGCTGAGGAACTTCATGGCACTTGTGAGCTCTGTTAACAAAAGTGTCATGTTTGTGTTGTCATGCTGCCATAGAAACTGCAGAGCAGCATAGCTTTGGATATTTATGACACTGGATCTGTCAATCTGTTTGTGCTCAGTTTAGACCTTAGGTGATTGGGCTGCAGCTAAGCCATGAAACTGTCAACAGCGGTGCCAGTGTACACAGAAAAGAGCGTCCATAATTACATAACATTACATTCATTTAGCAGACTCTATTATCCAGAGCGACTTCCAGTACAAAAGAACAGAAATGTATCTATTCAAGCTGAATGTGTCAGACCAGACTAACACCACTCCCAGACCAGTGAGTGTGAGTGTAACACCATTCAAGCCCTACCACAAGTTAACTTGTGCGACCTGACTAGACAAGGGAAGCCAAGCGTATTACCATACATCACAGTCACTAGATCACAGAATCCAAAACACATTGCGATACTACGCATGAAATAAACAGCAAGTAATACAAGTAGCAGGGGTTGGGGGGTGGGGATTGAGGTGGAACTGAGATGCAGTCTCATTCCACCACGGAGGGACCAGTGTAGACAGGGGTCGTGTCTGAGAGGATCTCTCCCGCTGCTGTTTCCTCGCAGGACGGCGGCCTCCACCTTTAAGGACTTTGAGCTGGCGTCAGCGCAGCAGCGGCCCGACACGGTGCTGCGGCGGCGGAGGAAGGAGCAGGCGGCGCTGGCGGCCCAGTCCCAGTCCCACGCCCAGGCCATGGTGGTGGCCCGGCCCCGCGCCAAGCGCTTCGTCCGGCTGGCCGTCATGGGACTGACCGTGGCCCTGGGGGCGGCGGCGCTGGCCGTGGTCAACACCGCGCTGGAGTGGGCGCCCAAACTCGACCTGCAGCTCTTCCCCTGAGCCCGGAGGAAGGGGGGGGGTGACGGGCCGAACAAACGGACAGCCAGAGGCGACCTCTACAAAGACTTCCAATTCTGTCCATCATTTCAAAGGACGCGAACGAAGCCAGAAGGCTTTTGTGGACTCTCTTGTTATTTATATGTGTAAATAAAGGTAAAATATATTGGAAATAAATGTCATGCTCACAGAGATTAAATCATGTAGCAGGTGGCTTTAACTGAGGGCTGGGAAATTCTTCGCGCCGCGTGTTCTTGGCCGGCGTTGCTTGCTGAGTCGAGGGTTGGAGTGTGTCAGTGCTGGCAGGTGCTGGGCGACTTCAGTTTCCCTCCACATCCATGTTGGCAGAAATTTGGCTCGCAGGGCCAAGTTCTGAGCTTCCCTCTGACACGGTCACAGTCGAGCCACATTACCCCCCCCAACCTAATTTAGGTCGTGGCCTTAAGTTATGTTCTGCTGTGACCTTACAGCCATTACAACAGTCACAATAAAACTACTGTAAGTTTTAAATACTGTATTGAGACCAAAAACAGAAAGGTAAACCCCAGCTTTGTATATTTACCATGTTATTTTTTTTTTCAAACAAATCAAATATGATTATTGTTTATCATGTTTGATTTTTATCGTAACAATGAACGGCATTTTTTACATTGTCATTACGTAGACTTGCACCCTGTGCTACCTGCATTACAGGTTATTACAGTGTTGTTTTTGGTGTTTAAAAAATACAATATACAGGCATACATGTCTCCTTTGGAGTGTATGGGAAAGCCTCCACTCAGAGTGCATCATTTTTACAGCTTCTGGTCTGCTGTGTTCACTGTTTATCACCAGGCTGCAAACCCAGAGTTGCACAACAGGAATGTTTTGAAATCCTGTTTTTTTCAGAATTATTTCTTCATTGTATAAAGCACTCTTCAAATAAACCCTGTAAGGAACCTGGGTCTAAAACAATTTACAGTAAAGCAGAATGCCAATATTCTCAGAAGGCCAGGGTCCCTAGTCAGTGAAAGGGCACTGTGTTTTGTAGGGAAAGTTAAAGCTGTTTGGAGTAAATATCCAGTTAAAATCCAAATGTTGATATGGGAATGAGGAAAAAAATAATGACAGGGGAGATTTATATTACAAATAATAAAATTGGAAAACCCCTGGTTAGAAAACTATTGGATCACGAGTAGTTTAAAAACAGTTTTCCCAATAAGTGCTAACAGTAACACTGCCTAGACACCCATCATTCAAGATGCAAATCTACTAGGTCATACTTCATATAGACTTTGGCTGAACTGTTGAAATCATGTAGTGTTTGCCCGCTGGGTAATTTCAACATACATAAACCCTCATGAAGCTCACACTGTCAGCTCATTTATATAGGCTAGCTCAGAAATGTATATTCCTGGAAGCAATCATTTAATTTTGCCAAATCTAAAACTTGGAATAAACCCGAGGAAGTCTTCGCACCAGGTTCCGCAGAACGGGCACCTCTGTAATTTAGTTTCGCGCTAGGTGGCTAACAGAATGGATCGCTGTAAATCTTATCATTGATCTGGTTATGTTGATTTCAGTTATTTTTTCTGTCATGAAGAACAGTTGGAACCAACTAAAATAAATGGCTACATAATGAGAGTCATCTTTGTTCTATGGTTTTGTGACACAGACAGACAGTCAGTTGTCTGTCAGTAGTGTGGACCTCTGGGTCAGCAGTTGGCCCCACTTGTGTGTAGATAGGGAATCTCGTGGAACTGCATGATGGAAAGAGCAGACTGACTCGCTCAGTCTTTATTGTGCACATTAAACACTTTGTTCATCTGTGCTGTAAGCAGCTGAAAAGCAGATCGGATTAGAGTCAATGGTCAGTGATCAAACGAGTTATGCACCAAGCCAAGCCATGAAAACTAGTTCAGAGTTGTATTATGGGTGAACATAATTTATTTGTGAATTAAAAAAAAAAAAAAATGTTATTCTTCCCACAAAAGTGGATAAAACACTTTACTTTCCCAACATTATAAAGTAAGATTTCAAATTCTACAAGTCCCTTAAAAAAAAAAAAAAAAACAACTTTGTAAACATGGTTTAGCAGAGCTGTCATAGGATTGAGAGATCAGTATGTGTGTAAGAGGCATGTGTTCATTACAGCCAATGCCATACACTCCGCCTTAGTGACGCCATTAACCACAATCAGTAGACATAACACCACATGGAGTGTGTCAAAATGAGAAATATACGTTTCGCTGTACAATTTCTCTATGATGTTAGTACTGCAAATACCAAAGCAGGACTAACCCCTGACTAAACGAAAGCTTTAAAGCACATCCAGTTCAAGTCTGATACTAACTGCTACAATGTTACAGGAATAATGCTACTACAACACAATGCAAGCAATGTTACACTGTATATTTGGGTTAAAGGTGGAGCGGTTTTAGGAAGTGGGCCAAATACATAATCGGCTGATATTTACAAACCGTGTTAGTTTATTTTGTTTCATGGTCCAATTATCTGAGCTCAGTGAGACAACTAGCTTCATGAAAAACTGCACCTTTGGAGGTATCGTATGCAATTTTGGTATATTTAAAAAGTCAGAAGTTAATAACCACAAACAATCAACTATTTTTCTCTCTGTCTTAGCAATATTCATTTGTTTTATGGATTATCAGACTTAACTTGTTCGAGAAAAATAGAAGCAACTCACATACATTTACTAGACTGAACCAAGCTTACATATCAATCAATATTATCTGTTACTGTATACAATATAACTGCATGGAAATATTATTTTTTTAATCATCCTTGTCTGATTATTTTCATATTAATACACTTTTTCATAGCATTTTCATGAAAGAAATGAAATCACTCTCATGTCCAGATGATAAAATGAGGTAATATTTAGAGATGTCATTGGAGTATTGATTATTACAAACAATGTGAATGTGTGTGAATGAATGTGATAATCTGAAATTCTGGTCCACACTTTACTTATTGGATCCCAGGCCGTTCATGAATTCAGATCAGTTTATATAAATCATGTTGGGTCAGTAAATTGTCTGTATAACGTATATCTGCTAGTTTCTCATTTTAACATTAATACATTTGAAAACATTGAGAATGGAACATCCAGTGTTCTTGCTTAAACGTAATCTCAGAAAAAGCAATAATCTGAGGCACCCTGGATAAAACTGTCAACATAACTGTAGTGTAATAAAAGCAACATGACAACAAAAACATAAACCATGCTGGAAATAGCACACAAAACTCATTTCTCACAATAATGTACTGCCAAATACTTCACTCTTTTTCATCTCAACATTAATTTTGTGATCGTTTTTTTTGCTCATTTTGTGATTGTCATTTTCTTCTGCAAAAACTAACTCTTTGAAAAGTTTCCCAAAACTTTTCAGAGAATTGCAACTTTCATACCCCACCTAGTTTGTCTTAGAATGTCTAAGTGTATAAAAAATCACAATAAACAAAGGCAGAGCAGCTTTTGTTCATAATAAACACAGGCCAAGCAAGACAATGCTCAAAGCCTAAATACAAGACTATCGAAATAAACTCAGCAGGGCCCCAATAGAAAATATTCCCTGCTTTTTTCAGAATATCAAGCAATGAGGCCTGGAATCAGATAAATTCAGTATCAGCTTTTTCAAAATCTCTCATGAAATACCAACATGAGCCAGGGAAAGACTCCCTCTGTTCTTTCAAACTGAATCCAGAGCACAAGACAATATTACTAGGCTTACTTTAAAAAGTGGCATACTTTGAATTTGCCTTCATGGGTAGAGGTTGAATTATAAACATTTTCTCTGGCAAAATCCAAAGCGCCCCAGATGAAACACATCGGACTGTCACGCTGAAGAGTGAAGCAGCAATCAGCTGTGCACCTCAACTGTTGAGCTCCTCAGTGTCCCCTGAGTGGGACACTCCTGTCCCCACAGAGACCCCGCCCCGAAACCAATCGGGCCTAAGCTGCCGAGAAGTGCATTCAGTGGCAGTTCTGGCATCTGGGGTGACAGGGTCCATTTACTCTGCACCTGCACCCCCCTGAGGTATCTCCACGCCCCTGTGGAGACACATGAAACAAAAAAAAGTCAAACATGCATCTTGCTTTGAACTCTTGTTCTGTTGTTAATGTTCTATTTTTAAGCCCCTTAAAATTCCCATGTCTTTATTTCGGCTATTTAAATCTAAATCTCCAGCTGAGCGGGGAAGCAGTCAACCGTAGGACATTATGGTACACTGCACAGTGGCTGGTCACCAATGCAGTCATGCATCAAGTATTTAAAAAGCACTAATTTGGGAGCCGTTGTTATGAAATAAGTTAAAAAAAAAACAAATTAAACTAATAATGCCACTGCTTAAGAATTTTAACATGACATTCACTCTAAAATTGCCTGAAACATATTAGTTTTATATGATGCATTTTCTAAGCCCAGAAACCTGCCAAATGTATAAAAACAGTATACATTTTTTAAAAGCATTCCTTTACCACAATTTTTTTCACTGACAAAGCAATGTAGTTTAAGGACACTGCTTTTTGTTACAAAACCTATGTCCGACCAAGGATTTTAGTCAATCTAGTTCCCTGAACCATTCTCTACATTGTGATTTGTGCTGCATGTCCAGAGGCAAACAGAGTCAGCCGTGCTTCTCTTTTAATATGCATTCTACCCTGTTACTGCAGGAATCACGATAAAGGGTACGTGACTCCTTATCTGAGTACAAATGTGAGTGCAGTCAGCTGGCTGTCTTTTTCAGATATACATTCTAAGGCTCACAATAATAAAAGCTGTGTCATTGTGGTGGAGGAAAGGCAGAATGTTGAGTGGTCAGTCTAAACGCTGTGCACTGCTGCTGTTCCTATGACGAAGCAGTTTCTAAGCTAGCTTGTTTGGTAGATAATTAACAGTGTAAATCAGAAATATGTCAGACTTTAGCTTGAATCATCCATTGACCTAGTCCTTAGATAAGGAGATCTGCTAAGAAGATAACTGAAATGAAAATGTAGTGTAATATAATGGTCTGAACAGCTTTTGTTGATATCCAGTATAGCACAGTGTTAAGGAGCACGGCTCATAACCAAAAGGTTGCTGGTTTGATTCCCCATTGGGGCACTGCTGCTGTACTCTTGTGGGTATTTAATCCACAATTGCTTCAGTAAATATTAAGCCATATCAATGAATAACAGGTAAAAAATGATAACTTATCGCAAGTCGCTCTGGATAGGAGCATTTGCTAAATGACAATAATGTAGTGTAATGTAACACAATTGCTTGTGCTTTCTTTGTGCTCCCAATGCCTAGCCACGGGTTTGAGGAAAACGAGTAAAAGGTGTCTTGCCATGGGACCCCAGCGGGCCTGGCGGGTCACCCAGCATATCTCAGTCTTGCACATCACACAGCAGATCCAGTCGCAGCCGTCCTTCTTCTGCACGATGATCTTGCACTTGGGGCAATGCATGGCTTCACCGGTCTCCAGCATGGTCTGCCAGAAAAATGCACACAGGTTGGTGTCAGACCTGGGCCCTTTCTTGTGTTACACAGGAAACCAGGCAAACTGTGGTATAACATATATAAGCTTACAGAAGTTCGATTTTGCTGGTGTTATCAATTACGTTACGTAAAGCCATTACTGTTTGAGAAAACACAAGTCTGAACCAAGTCTCAAGTCTCAAGTCAGGGTTCACAAGGCCCAGGGTTCTAAGCCCTCTTACATTAAGCATGTCTGTGGTCTGCTTAGCAGCAAGGTCATTCTCAGCTCTGATGCGAAGATCATCCTGGTACTCCTTGCAATTCATGCCTTTGTGAATGGCCTACAAGAAAACAGGACTTCATCAACTCCTTGTCCACCAATATTGAAACATCCATCAACCGTTCCACTCAGCCTGAAGGAGTGGTTGCACCACAGCGGTGGAGAGATGCAGACAGAGGGGCGCGCTTTCTGGCCCACCTTGCAGGGAATGCAGTTGGTTTCGTTGCAAAGCTGGCACTCAAACTCGTTCACTTCGTCTTCGAATATGCACCAGCCCGCGCAGTTGGGCGTCTGGCAGTGGTAGCTGTTTTCACTGCGAGTCTCAGCAATGCTCAGCCTCAACTCCAGGAACTTCTGATACTCGTCCGGAGAGAGCAGCTAGGAAACAGACCAGAAATATGAATGAGCTACATCTCTGATGAGAGAGACATTGCATTAAGAGTTTTGTAACACTGTGTTTGTGGCTGTTTTCTCAGCAGAGTTGGACAAAATATACAGCAGGAGTTGCTCAAAAGGGGTACATCATCTAAAGTGTACAATTAGATATGCGGTTTACCATAGAGGATTCATGGAAATATTGTTTAATACACATACAATCAAGCCTCTTAAAAATGATGACATTAATCAAAGAGCAGTCAATGGCTCCCTTCTGAGCTCATGTTTACCATGACTGTAAGGAGTGAGCATTATTGTTTGGATAAATAACAGATCACATTTTGGATTTTCAGTGGAGTGACCGTTTATAGACGGGCCAGTGAGCTTACAGATTTTATTTCTCTGTCTTGCAGCTTGCTGTTGCAGGAATAGTTCTCATCCATGTAAGGACATGTCACCTCTGCATCCAAGCTGTTGGTGATGGTTCCCTTCAGACAATCTCTGTTTTTAAAGCGGATCAACAAGAAAAGATGGATTCCACATTGCTCTAATTATAAACTATTTGGTTTCCTGAAAACCATGTTACTCTAGTTCTGAAGTATATACTACTATTTTTTTGTTGGTGCATTTTAAAATTGGCATCAAAGATTAAATATTTACTAGTTATCAAAATATGAAAATTGGGTAGCTAGCTAACAATTGTACAGACTGTATCATGTAGCTGGCAAGCCAATAAAAACTGGAAAAAATGTTTTTAAAAAAATGATAAGCTTTACAGATGACAGGAGAATTCAATAGTTATGTTACTCTTGAATGTTACTTCCAGTGTCTTCACATTTTAATATTTTTGGTTGTGCCAACGTATATACACACAAATAACATGTGCATCTGAACATAAGTATATTGTGTTTATTTTGATGAGGTAAAAGGGAATCACTTTCTCTGCTTCATACTTGCAGCAAAAGGCATCTTTGCTGGAGCAGACACCTATTTCCTTTGAAAATGCAGTTTGTGGGAGATCTTATTGATAAAGAATCTTTGGCACTGATTAACCTGATTTCTACTGGGCCAGCCTTTCTGTATTTAGTGGTCAAAATTTGTGTCATACTTGCAGAAGTTATGCAGGCACTCTCTAAGTGTAGCACCCTCCCCTGGTAAAATGGTCCCATAGCAGATGGGGCAGTCAACCTCCTCAGTATTGGGCACTAGACTGTGCTCATCTGTCTGCAGCAGACTCATGAAGTTCTTCTGCCTCTCATCCTCCAGTGCCTTCATTAATTCACAAAAGACAGGAAAGACATAATTGTAATTGAGTAATTTATACAGTTTGCATAAATAAAACTTTAAATAAAAATAACTTTCATTAAAAAACTTTCTTTCTTTACTATATAATAAAATATATTAATAAAATATATTATTATTAATAACACATTTTGCAAACATTGTCTTAAGAGAAAAAATGTGATTCTAACATTGTTGTGAGTTGTGAGTGAGTGTGAGACAAGCAGTGTGTTTAACAGTTTCAGTGGGCTTTTTCAGTGGTCGAGACTGAAAGTGCTACCTGCTGATACTGCAAACAGGCAACCTCCTCTTGCTGGAGTCGAAGGACTTCCTCAGCATCCGGCTCATAGATCTCTGGTATTTTGTAATCTGCTGGCCTTTCCATCCCACACATCTCGCATCCTGGCCTGGTTGGCTTGTTCACGTATGTGCACTGTGGACATGACCATCCCACCTATACACACACAAACACACACACAAGCACACACACACTTTACCTTTGCCTTTCACAGACTGAACCAACATTGATGCATTGCATTGATCTTTCTCTGAGTCATGCACTGACTGAGCTGTGTTGATCTTTGGACAGTTTGATAAGACATTGTTAAGACAATTCTACTACACCAAAGACAGCATGCATGAAATACACGTAAGTACTTCTATAAAGAAAAGAAGTAATCATATAATCAAAATGGAAAATCTTGGATCAATGACCACCAAGCTCTTCTGTAGATTATAACATAGTTTTGGTAACTCTACCTGGGGCTTCGGTGCCAGAGCTGCAGGTTTAGGGGGCACTGGAGGTGGCAGGTTTTTCACTTCCCTGACCACGCTCTCTTGCCTCTTCATCACAGTTATCTGCCCTGTACCCCTGGGCTCCAAGGAATACCTCTCCATGGTCTCAATGATACCTTCAAATGCAGAAAACATTCACAATCACCGCTAGTCAGTATTAATATTTACCTATTTGGTGGGCACTGCAATTCGCTGCAATTTACAGAGCATGCCCAGAGCCATAACTAATCATAATGAATCAACAGCTACAATGCAGCACAGTAGACGCACATCTGAAGTTTTCAAGCACATGTCATTCGGACATTTACAGATGTGTAGGTCATTGCAGGATTTAGACAAACACAGTTCTACACTTTGGTCAGAACATGCAAGAGAGGTCTCTTATGGGCGGCGGTGTAACATAGTGGTTAAGGAGCAGGACTCATAACTGAAAGGTTATCGGTTTGATTCCCCAACGGGGCACCGCTTTTGTGGCCACACTAGCACAAAGCATACAGCATACGCAGAAACTAAAGTGCTACAAAGCAGGCTTACTGCATATTTGGTTTATGGTTCATGTTTGGGGGCAGCAGTGTAGCATAGTGGTAAGGAGCAGGGCTTGTAACAAAGGTTGCGGGTTCGATTCCCTGCTGGGGCACTGCTGCTGTACCCTTGGGCAAGGTACTTAACCCACAATTGCCTCAGTAAATATCCAGCTGTATACATGGACAACATTGTAAAAAAAACTGTAACTAGTGTAAGTCACTCTGCTAAATGCCAGCAATGTAATGCAATGTAAAGTAATGTCTCACCATCAAGGCGACGGTTTTCCTCCTCCTGTTTCTGCTGCTCTCGGCTCAGCTGAGCTATCTTGGCTGACCTGATGTAGAGGAAGGCCACGTCTCCATCCCTCTTCACGCCATGACTGTACAGCGTCTCAGTGTCCCGAGCCAGGCGCTTCCCAATAACCCACGTCTGCAGGGTCGGGTGAAACCCGTAGTCCTGGTTCACCTGCGGACAGACCAATCAGAACACGTGGAGTCCTTCCTGTTATGATTGCTTCACTATTTTATTAAATTATATTAATATTTTTAAATTATTACTTTAAATGAATGACAGTTTGCGGGCAAATAACAGAGGAAATAAGCAAAGGTTCGCCCCTTTGCAATAATATTCCATGTTGTCCACAATGAATGATATCAAAACATTTTTTCCAAAACTTGAATGCTCAAATCCTTATGGTTGAAAGAAGACAAATGTCAGCAAAAAACTGCAAAGAAGAAAAATGAAATATATTGACTGCATAAGTATTCTCCCCTCTCAGTCAAAACTTGGTGGAACCACCTTTGGCATTAAAGCTGTGCGTGTTATTAGATGAGTCTCTACAAACTTTGCACAGAGGGACAGTGCAATTTTTCCCCATTCTTCTTGGGAAAAAATGCTCAAGCTCTGTCAAATTGGTTAGGAATCACTCATGGACAGCAATTTTCGTCAAGCCACAGATTTCCTATTAGGTCGGGAGCGTGACTGGGCAACTCAAGGACATTCACTTTCTTCTTGTTAAGCTGCAGCAGCTTTGGCCTTGTGCTTCCGGTTATTGTCCAGCTGAAAGGAGGGGTTTTTTTCCCAGATTTAGATCTTCAGCAGACTGAATTCTGAAGCAGAATTTTTCTCCAGGATTTACCTGTACTTTGCTCCATCCATTGCCATTTAATCCTGAAAAGCTTTTTCAGTACTTGCTGATCAGAAGCATCCCCAGAACACAATGCAGTCACCACCATGCTATGACGGCTGGGCAAAGCACTGTTTTTGCTGCATGTACTGCTTTGCATTTAGATGAACAAATTTCAGTTTAGTCTCGTGTGACCAGAAAACTGTTTCGAACATGTTTGCAGTGTCACTTAAATTCTTCATTGCAACTCCATGCTGTATTTGAGATGTTTTTATTTTTTCCAGTGACACAGTGATGACTTCTTTCTTGTCACTCTGCCACACAGGACAGGTTTGCGGAGGGACTGGGATATTGGTGTGTGTGTGTGTGTGTGTGTGTGTGTGTGTATAATGTGAACATGTTTTTTTCCTTTAGAAAGTGTGCAGTAGGCTGTGTAGATCAGACGTCAGAAATATCAATTCCTATTTAAAACAGCCAGTAATGCAAGCTCGGAGGCAATAAAATGTGAAAAACGAGCAAGCTGCTGAATACTTTGCCAAGGCACTATTAATTTTGATCTTTAATTGAAATTTGAATATTAAAATTTTTACTACAGGGCAAGGCTTATGCTCATGCAAAATCTGTATGATGTAAAGCGAAGAGCAAATATTACTCTACCTTGTCTTTGAGATCTGAGATGGTCATGTCAGGTGTTACTGTCATGGTAATGGGAACAGAAAAGTCCAGCTGGGCATCTTCTACCCCGACTTTCAGCCTGTGTAGCAGGGACAGGGAGAGTTAGCAGAGCGTCGACATTAACGCATAGTTAAACTTCAGTCACTTCAGTGCATTTCATAGCATCTAGCATTGACTTGACTTAATCCACATACCGTATAGAATCCTGGGAATATGCCTCCTGGCAGAGCCTCACAGACACAGGCAGATGCAGTCCTGCAAGCTGGTCTGCATACTTCACGGCCTCCTCTCTGTGTCCGCACGTGAGGGCCTCGCTCAGTAACTGAGCTATGTCTTCCGCTGCCACAAGGAAAAGGGCCCTTATGTTAAACTGAGTGACTTTTTACTCCAAATTTCAAATGTACCGGCACCCGGTGTCAAAAACATCTCCTGAAACTTGTGAGGGTTATACTGGGAGTTAATGGTGAAAGTGCATGGAGGCAATTTCAAAGTCCTAATGGCCAATTTTTGAGTAATACTGTTAATACGTTTATTACATTAAGTAGGCTATTAGATGTGCCACAGCTAAGAAATTATCCAGGTTTTTACACCTAAAGAACAAATGCTCGTTAATTCAAAAAGATGAATTATATCACATTTACTTAATAATGTACCATTTCAAGAAATATTATTTTTTCAGAAACTTAACTAATCTATCTTGTTTTTCCTCTTACCTTCTTTCAAGGTGTTTGAACTGGATCCTTCTGAAGCTGCCATTTTCCCCCTGTGGACGGTTCATACGACTTATTGAACAAGAAGAGATGTTAGTCAACTTTTACAATGTAAATCAATCTAAATGTCATATGATTAAATCGGATGTATATCAATATCTTTCATGATAAATGAGAGCTGTCAATTACTTGGGCTTGTCACTCGGGAAGCCAAAATCTACTCTTTAACATTGTGAAGAAGAGTTTTATAATGTGTAGGTATAGATCAGTATATAATAGTTCTACTTTACTTTGCGAGCAGGCTATATTACGTAAACTCGAAGTAGGGAGTTGGTTTATAGGTGATTCGATGTGAATAAGAGACAATTAACGTAGTACTGTCCCTGAAATCATTGTGACGGTCAGTAAAAGCACACAACATAGCAAACATGTTTACGATATGAATATGACGCAAACATTGACAACAAACAATTAAGAACGTCAACAACATATAAAACTGAAAAGAAGTTTAGTTAAGATAGTTACTAACGTCATACGGGCAAAATTGGAATGCTCCAAAAGTGTCTTATGCTCATTCCAAATATAATATACTTCCTATCTAGTCTCAGCCGAAAAACAGTAATGCCGAGTTTTGTCACAATTTCACACCAGTGCATGTAATTAACAATACTGGAATGATTTCGCGCCTACGCTTACCTTCAGAAATAGTCACTACCAGCTTTCACCCCTCTCTTCTTTTACCTCCTAAATGCTGTTTACTGTTTTTAGAGGAAAAGGACCTTTACGTTGCTAAAAGAAAAGTGAAACGAAACTTAACTCCAGGAAGTCAATACTTAAAGGGGAACTGGTAGTTTACGGATTTTGCTCCCATCAAATGACTGGGGTTAATCTATGTCATTTTAACTCTATAAAAAGTGCGTTTGACTAATCACAATAACCTATGAGCAGTTGGGGAGACAAATATACCTAAAGACGGGTATTCCGCCAAATGTCTGTAAAGTCGCAACCAATTGTGTGTTTTCACTGTGCTATCGGCTGACATTCAAAATGCTAATCAAACTGAATTTAGTATGAATGAATGACCAGAGCAAGACATCATTTACAACAGCTTTAATAAAAACAGATATGTTTGTGTGAATTTTGTTTTGGGACCATGCCGTGAGAGCTGTGCATGAGACAGATGGCAAACAGGGAGGAGCGGGGATGCCACAAACACCTGACATTCACTTGCACGTGATGGTACGAAGCATTATGGTAAATTAGTTGGAAAAACAGGTCTAGCAATGTTTTTCGAGTGAGTAAGGGACTGACTGGAAACTTTCCTTAAAGCCTCACTGAACTGGTCACATAGTGCCAAACATATTTTTGGTGACAAGCCGGCATAGACAATATTGTCAACGTAAACTAGAGCAGTCCCATGGTGACTGTACAGGGCCGGCGCAATGGGGGTGCTTAGGGGTGCGTTCCACCCCCCAGATAGACCTCAATGCACCCCTAGTTGTCTCCTTATAAGCTGATGTCTACACAGTATTTATGACTTTTTCTACCCCTCCCGCGGGTTGCAGTTTCACCCCTCCTGACGCCGGGCTTGTGGTGATAGGTAGCAGTTTCCATTTCTACCTAAATTATGTCAGCTGGTGATTCAAGGACGTAAACAGGTCAGACGCATGGTTGTGAACACTGGAAGCCCCTACGTATCTCTGTATTATATAGTGCAGTTGATAAAAAAATAAAATTTTAGCTATATCATCTGTTCTTCCCATTCCAAGAAATTATATAGATTACATTATACATGTTTTCTATAGTGCAGATTGCAAAAGAATCATGCTCTATCATTGACCACTGGTTTACATGGGAAAATATAATATCACACAAGGGCTTTAAAGGTCAACGAAAAAGAATACATGATAATAGCGCCACCTTGTGACTTTGTAGGAGCACCACTGTAGAATATAAACAGAAATTGGCAGTCGAGAGGGTTTGTGAAAGGAAGCTGGCAAACTAACGTTCGTAAAATTCAGAGAAGATATAGCTAGGTCAAAATAACAAAATCAGGTTGTTGTTGTTTTTCAAATCAGGGGTTGCTGCCAAGGCGAAGGCTTTAAAAAGCCTGGGATTTAAATTCAAATCCTGATTAAAGAGCTGGGATGAAGAATTTTGTGTTTAATTTCAGTTTATTTAATGGCAGGTATTGGAAATTTCACAGTAAAAAGGAAGATATTTTTATTCGACATCGAAGTGTCTCAAGCCATCGACGGAGATCGTTACCGCATCCGTAAATTTGTATTTTATGATATTTTTCTTGCAGACAGAAAGTCTGAAATATTTTGCTGTTGTTGAATAGTAGCGGCTGTTACCTACAATCCTGACGGCAGAAGGGGTTGCTGAAGTCGGTGGGAACTAAATTTAGTACGCGGCTTATCATAGGAGTAGGCCCAGAAGTTGCAGCGTATCGTATCGATTAAAGTTAAAACCTTTGCAATTCAGCTGCATTTCTATTATCGATACGAAGGAAGCTAGCTATATAAAACAATTTCTACACAGGAGAGATCTGTCAGTTTGACAATGTTGAAGAATTTCCAAATACGACTCTTTCGCGTTGTTGACAGCTAGCTAGCAGGCTAGTTGGCTTACATTGACTAAATTGCCCTGTAATCGGTGTGTGAGTTAATAGTTTATATAGTAAAACGGAGTATCACTCATATAGTTTAAGATATGAAACTCCTGGAAAATTCGAGCTTTGAAGCCATAAACTCCCAACTCACAATTGAAACGGGGGACTGTCAAATAATAGGACGGTAAGTTTTCATTAACTGTCTCAATGTCAGCAAACGTACTGTGTTTAATACACTAGCCAGCTTAGAGTTACAGCCGGGCTACAAACGCACTTTCAGTTTTTGGCGTCCATTATGTTTATTATTTGCTCATTATTTATGCACTCTTTGTGCACAAAATATCCTATGCACAGACAGTTATGTTAAAAGGCTTTTAGCTAGTTACTTGTAAGCTAGTTAAATTAGTTCAGCTTGGCTAAGGCTGGTTTGAGGTAGCAGTCTGTTAGAGATGGTCATAGATTTTATGTATGTTCTCCCTCAGATCAGGACAAAAACGGTCGTCAATCACGTTGTTTGCATTTGCATTTATGACAGGTGGTAGGTGCAAACAATGCATGTAAAACTGAGGAAGCTCAGGGTGAATGAGGTTTTTCTTCTTATTTGTCATCAGGATTGAGAGCTACTCCTGTAAAATGGCAGGCGAGGACAAGCAGATGTTCAAGCAGTTCTGTCAGGAGGGGCTGCCGCACGTCCTGGAGGCCCTCTCCCCTCCTCAGACCTCAGGGGTCAGCCCCAACAAGTAAGAGCAGCGTGACGAGATACCCTTGCCGTAAAACTATCATTTTGCAGCTAGGTTCGCTCTGGTTCTCTAGGAGTAAGCACCATCTACTCACAGTGAATAGGTTTTATTACTATGTTTGCGTCTGTGAACCATGTAAGATTGCGTCAGAGTCACGAGAGTAATCTTCAGCATCAGTCACGACTTTTGTGAATTCCCTGGCTAGTTAGCTACAGAAACGCTCTATTCATAACTTTCTTATGTGTCCTAATGTGTACATCTCCCCTCCCAAGAATCCCCCTGAAAGTTACGCAAAGATTGAGCAACAAGTAGAGAGTCTGTAATGTATAGCATGTGTAGAGTGGCTTTGCTTCAGGTTTACCCAGAGCTGTTTGCCCTTGCAGGTTAAGCCAAAGCCAAAGTGGGGATGAGGGGGAAGGTCCCCTCTCTGACAAGTGCAGCCGGAAGACTCTGTTTTACCTGATTGCCACCCTCAACGCCTCCTTCCGTCCAGACTACGACTTCAGTCGTGCAAAGAGCCATGACTTCAGCAGGGAGCCCAGTGTTAACTGGGTGAGTGTTTGTGAGGGTTTATGGGACGGCAGTGTAGCATAGTGGTAAGGAGCAGGGCTTGTAACCAAGGGGTTGCTGGTTCAGTTCCCTGCTGGGTCACTGCTGCTGTACCCTTGGGCAAGGTGTCTAACCCAGAATTGCCTCGGTAAATATCCATCGGTATAAATGGATAGCATGTAAAGATTGTAGCCTATGTAAATCACTCTGGAGAACAGTGTCTGCTAAATAACAATAATGTAATGCACTACTAGAACTGCTACAGGGTGTAGTTTATTCCCTCAAAATGGAAAGACAGTGAATAAGGCTGCCTAGAATATACCTGCAAACGCACACAAAATTGCGGAAATATGCAGATCATTGTGCGAGAACTTACAGCTATTTCCCTTTACCATCAGCAACATTTAGTAGTATTGTAAATTATGCTTATCCCTTTATTCGTGAATGTAAATTATACTTAACCCTATATTGGCGAGTATTGATTGAGGAGCAGCTACACTAGACTCTGTTGTTGTGTGCGCAGGTGTTCAACGCTGTGAACAGCAGTCTGTCCTCAGCTGCCGGGGGAGAGTTCAGCCGACTCCAGCCTCAGCTCTGGCAGGCCATTGATGATGAGATCTGTCTCTCCGAGTGTGACATCTACAGGTAACCAGCAAGGTGCAGGCTGCCCCTGTAGTTTCAGTACTGGGCTGCATTTAATATTTCTTCGGTATATTCTACACTAAGTGTCTCAGAGGTTTGCCCAGATGAGGTAGATGAGAAATGTATATGCAAACCATAATTTGTCTTCTGATGTGGCGTGGCAGTGTAGCATCATGGTAAGGAGCAGGACTTGTAAACCAAAAGGTTGTCAGTTTGATTCCCCGCTGGGGCACTGCTGCTGTACCCTTGGGCAAGGTATTTAACCCACAGGTGTCTCACTAAATATCTAGCTGTATAAATGTGTAGAGAAGCTGGCCATCACTTCTCCCATAAACAAGCCAAAAAGAATCAAAAGGTTAAAAGAAACTAATAATTTATTTTTTTAAAATACAACAAAACAAAGAAACCAGTCTACACTGACAGCAGAGACAAAACAAGCCTTCCCCTGTTCCCCAGCCACACCTTTATTTAATCAGGCTTCAATTAGTAAGGTGTGGCTCGTTACCCAATAGGCAGGTTCCCCTACAAATTGCCAACATGTGCATACAGTTTAATGATTACTACACAATTGACAGGCTCTAGGGAGAGGTGGTGATGGCTCTCCTTCACAAAATGCATAACAAACTGTAACCTCTCTCTGGATAAGAGCGTCTGCTAAATGACAGCAATGTAATGTAATTATTTCCCCGGCAGCTATAATCCAGACCTTGATTCTGATCCATACGGAGAGGAGGGCAACCTGTGGTCTTTCAACTATTTCTTCTACAACAAGAGGCTGAAAAGGATAGTGTTCCTCACATGCCGCTCAGTCAGGTGAGCCTGAGACCAAGCTGAGAACAGCAGGATACAGCCCCAGCCTATGTCTGAGGCCCTGCGCTTGGGCTTGTGGTTTGCAAGCATAGCATCACATTTATTATGGAAAAGCCTGGCCATATACTTCGGTGTAATAGTGTTTTGCACAGGACATACTATGCAGTGTTTTTATGTAATTAACTAGATAAATGCCAGCTAAATAGCCTTGGAACTTTCTGTGGGTTATAATGAAGTGGGTGTGTGCCATGTTTGTTGGGCAGTGATTGACTTCTACCTTTATATGTTAGTGTATTCATGGCTCCACGAGACTCGGGCATTGGCAATGACCTGGACCTGGAGTTAGAGGAGGGCAGCTATGAGGAAGAGAACATGGATGAGGAAAGGTGAGTGGACAAACGCAGCCCTACTGATCATTACCGCAAGCTGCGTGCTACCTGCTGCTTATCACTTAACTTTAGTGATTATTCAGTGACCTTATCACTAAACCTACTGTGTATTTATTTATTTAGCTAGCTGTTTTCAAGGGGCAAATGTGTAATTAAAGGTACAATTCTCTCTCAAAGGTCCAACAGTAGTGTCCCAGATTTTAGCACATCACCTCAGGTCCAAACCTACAGCTGCTGTTGCCCCTGTTTATAATTGTGCTCACATATATTATGTTCAACCTGTTTGCATGCAGTGTAACATTGTAACAGGGTGCTGTTGCACGAGTTCTCTAACAGTGTTTTTTGTACAGGTGCGGTGCTCTGTGCACCTGATGATGCGGTGGCTAGAGTCATGCGATTTGGTGGAGCCCCAAGGCTCCGTTTGAAGATGTCATGAGAGATCTAGCTCACTGCTGTTACTTTCACCACACATTCAGCTTCCCTTATTGCCCTGTACTTCACTGGTTTCTCTTTCCTGTTGTGTTGAGGAGCCTATTTTAGCTATTTCAGGGTAATGTCAGTACACTGATGCATGTTACTGAAATGAGAAGTTGTTTCGATATGGAATTTTTTCATTGTTTTTTTTTTTTTTTTTTTTCCTTTTGCACTAGTCCATCTCGTACTCTTCTTTTGTTTTGACTGTCTCCAACAGTGTTTGAGTCTCATTAGTTTCATGTTTGACATTTTGGAAATTTTCTTATTGGTACAGACAGTGCCACTGCAAGAAACACCAGTGTTTCCAAAAAATTCCAAAGGCAAAGATCCTCTTCTCTGAAAATCCGCATATGTTCTTCCTGGTAGGCACCATATGTCATTTGGATGAGCATAGTCATTTCAGTTTGTCCACCTTATGTTGTTGTTGTTTCTAATTATTTACAAGGATTTATTTCTGTTTAACAGACTTAATCATTCCATTTTGCTTTTGCCTTGTATATACATCACAAATGTATACATTCTATTTGAGTGTTTTGACTTTGAAAGGTGGCTGTGAAACATGGTGTAGATCTTTGGCATGGTGCTGTGCATTAGGACAATATTACTTGCTGTTTGGCATGTTGGACACTAGGTGTCATCAGTCCCACACCATGTTGGGTTGCTATAGTCTGTCTTTATTGGAAGGTAGTGTGATTTTATTTCAAAAAGCCAGTTCAGCAACTAGCTGAATTTGGCTTTCAGGGTTTCAAATCAGTTAATTGCAGCACGTCTACAATTGTTTCAAAGATGAGTGATTTAAAGTATGATCTATACAACCGTCAGATTAAAACTGCACATTCTGCTTTTACAGATGGCACTCATCTGAATTTGGTCTATATCTAATTATATATAGTATATCTACACACACAAAAGTTAGAACAATTGTTTTTGTTTTACATTTGTTTTTTAATTTTTTTGCCTCTTTCCAGTTGTAATATTTCAAGTTCATCCCTGTATTAACTAAGCCCGCAGTAGACTTACAAATAAAGCAGCCGAAAAATGACCGGAGCCTTAGTTCAGAAAGTAAGCAGGTTGTTTTTTAGGTAAATGTACCACAGCTCTGATAAATATTTGGGTTGGTGGGGAGATTTGCACATACGATAGCCACACTCACTGGCTGAGTTTATGTTTTTAATGCTCACAGAGCCATTTCTTTTAAATGTGTTTTAGAAAGTCACATGTCATGTTTATAGATGGAGCTGTTTTGCATTTTGACCCCTCTGGTTGTTTGCGGACAGTGTATGCAAGTGCACACTCAGTGCAGAAAGCAGATGTGTGATCTGTGTAAAATGGCCATCCATGCATGCCGGATGTCTCACAAAGCACCTACACACAGGAGCTTTCACCCTCATCTTGTGTTTGTTGCTAGAGTAAATTATAACTCAGTACTTTTATACAAGTACCTGACCCATATAATTGCATCCCTGGGAGCTTGAAAGAAAAGGGGCAATACAAACTCTTGTTAGATTAGTAAACAGCACTGATGTTGTAGCAAGTAGGTAACCTAATAGACCAGCTGGCTAGCAATGTCAAGCAATGTCAAGGTCACACTAGCCTTCATACATATAACCCTATCTAGCAAATGGCAGAAACGAGCTGGTTAGCTTGCTAGTACCTAGAAGTGAGCACGACATGTTTGTGCAGTTAGTAGGCCTGTCTAAGATTCTTAGCATTGATTTGAGCTCTCATAGCCTGAAAGGCTTGTTAGGGGCTGTGAGGCTAGTTAGTGCTCACATTAAGCTCCCTCCAGATATTTTATATATAAACTGTGAAGCCAAAGAAGAGAAAATTATTTGGTAATACGTGTGATAGTTACTTCAGACATTCGTAGGTTCTCCATTGTAGCCTGTTGGCAAAAATTGTTTCTGCACTGGGTGTGCCTGTGGAGCTGTCTGCTTGTAGGTGAAGTCCGTCTACAGTATTTCAGTGGCGGCGGTCAAGCAACATTGTTGATTTCATTGGTTTTAATGCTACAGTATTGATCAAAAACATTTCATTACCTCCGCGTCACACATTTTCACACCTGGTTCCTTTAGGTGTTGAGCACTTCAATAACCTGCTGGATGTGATTTGTATTACACAGCCCAGCCATGAGTATGCCATTAATTCACAGCTGTCATAAAACTGACAGAAGTTACTGAAAAATGAAGAAGCCTTTCCCCGTCACATGAATGCAGCTTATGAGCGTCCAGTGTTCATGGAAAAATCGTTTGAAAAACCTTTAGTCTACATCATAGGTTTATTCTTACATTCTTCACTTTCATTCTTCACTGTTTGTCATTGGAAAAATTAAGCAGACCAGTGAGGCTCTACTTAAATGGAAATGTGTAATCTCTGATTTAATGATTGAAATATGATGACATCATATACAGTTTAGAAATACTTCACATTACTTGTGATACTTGCACAGTAGAAATGATGGGAAATGAGTGTGAGCAGTTAGTGAGTTGAGGGTGAGTCAGTCATTTCTTCTATTCCTGTTGGCTTTACTGAAAAGGCTCCTTTGAGCTTTGGCTTTTTTGCTTCAGTATTTCGTCAGTGTGCTACAGCCTCTTAGCTTGCCGTACAGTATCAGAATAAGCTTCTGGCCTGTGTTTCCAGTGAATCTGAGGTTGGCTTTTGCTGTGTATAAGTTGTCAGTATGATGTAATGTTCAACATCAGAATGATTTTATATACCCATGTGTATAGCTACAGAGTGGTCATCAGACTGTTGAAGAAGAATACTGCTGTTTAACATGGTGTTTAAGCTGATCGCTCTGTTTTCTCAGCTTTTAATATCACAGTAAAATGAAAACATTGGAAATACAAATACACTGCATACATTGCATATTTTTCTTTTCATTTTCAGTCAAGGTCAGCACACTCTTTTTTTGGTACTGAGATGCGTAGCACCTCTTTCCTTAAAAGGGGAAGCCTCAGGGGAAAACTGAAATTAAGAGAACTGGGTTCCAGACTGAAATGCATTTATACTGACCCCTCTGTTTAAATTCCTGTCTTCTGTTTAATCCAAATGTAAAACATAACTTTGGAGGTTGGTGTTGTGCAGTGCATGGTGATAATGGCCGTCGGGCAGGTGAATGTGTGCTTATGCCTGGTCCCGAAGCTGCACATGTTGGCCCTGTCTGCTGTGACCATTAGCATGGCAGCCATGTTGCACTCCTTATCGTGCTCATGGTTCTTGATATAATGCTCAAGCTCCTCCATTTGTGGTTTTTTTTTCCTTGTGTTTTCTGTAATGCACAGTTAGTCAAAATAAGTGGGTAACAAGAAGTAATTTACAGTTCCATAGACAGTGGGCTTCCCCCCACATGAATTGCTGGTTACTGAGGAATTTGTACAGAACAGAGGAAAGTCAAACCACACTGAGTAGGTTGACATTCCTCCACTCTGGGTAAGGTCACCAAGAGTAGCGTTCTGTAACTCATTGGTGGGAAGAATAAGAATTCTCTGTTCAGCAATTCATGTCTATAGTAAAGGGGCTTCAGTAGATTTGGGCAGAATTACATTCACACAGTGTTTATCCCAGTGAAATATTTTGCATGTTCAGAAAGCAGAGACTATTGTACTCTCAGGGATTTTAAAATACTCTGTAAATAAAAGACCTGACGAGAGATTACTGTTTAGAGAAAAGATACCCATAAAAATTGTTAGGATCCATACTTCGGGTTGAAGTGTACACTGTTCCTTTATGTGTTCTCATCTTTTGAGTCTGGCAGCTCGCAAGCACTCAATATTGTGTGGTTTCATTATTTAAGAGTTGTCTTGTCACAAGCACATTGTTTAATAAATGTGTTAATGACCAAAAATGGTGTCTGTCTTGTGAATGAAAACAAGTACAATTCACTGAGTTTCAATGCTTCATTTTCAAAGTTTGTGTCTGTTAAGTGTATTTGCCAATGTCCTAGATATTGTAAAGCAAGTGGGTCGCCTGCTGTCCAGAATTCCTTGTCTCTTACCTTGCCTACTGTATGCACGGCACCGTAAGACATTGCACAAACCCCTATGTGGAAAGTCATTTCGAAAGAAGCGCATGTGGCGTTTTCCTCTTTAATATGTGTGATTCTTGTAACTTTAAACAGCCCGTCTGACCTGAAGGTCACTCATATTGAGCAAGTATCGTATGCTATGTTTGTTCACTCTCTGAAAGTGTTTCCTGCCCATGTGTTTCGGTATGAAGCCACACTGTGGGGGAGTGCCAAAACCGGAGGCTCATTCTCATGAATTGAAAAAAATCTATACCACCCCTGCCACCCCCCCAGATGAAAAAAAAAAATCTGAAACTGAGACATATTGAGTACTGTGTGATTTCTTTATTGATAATATTACTGTTCATTGATATGGCCTGCAGGGCTTGGGCAGAATTACTACAGCATTTACAGAACTGACTGTGCCTGCTGGGTCTTCCCCATGGCATCTAACAACATAAATTTGCTGATGGAGGGGGATGCTAAATGAAGATGAATAATTAAAACCAAAAACAATTTACTAGATGGTTTAAGGCATACAACTGCAAACATCATCAAATAAAATCAATATCAAACTCAAAGCAATTTGTGACGACAGACTCTACTGTAAAAAATGGATTTTGATGACCCTCATTGGCAGCACTTGTGTACTGCATGGATGATCACAGATCAATGGATCAAAACAGATTTTCCCAACACACAGAAACCATGCCATTCATCAGTGGAACTGGCATCTTATCACAAATAACATGCAATTGATTTGAAAATACCCCAGTTTGTGTAAGTTTAGTTTCCAATATATTTCTTTAAATTATTAAATCTGTAAAGTAAATCTGAGGATTGTCTTATTAAACCAAAAGCAGGTAATATCCCCACAGCCATACACTTCAGTTTTTATGTGTAATACACTGCATTGTTGAGATCTTTATTGCAATTACTAGAAGTGCATTGTGGATGTTTACAGGAGCAAATCATCTTAAATATCAAGCAATCAAGTAAATTTATATTTTAAAATTACAGTATTAAGCCAACCACCTCGCTGGCAGTGCTTTGATAAAAATGTAACGCAAAACAACAATGCTGCACTTTACTTGCAATCTCTGTCCACCTGTTTATGCTAATTGTACAGCATTTGTCCACAAATAAGAAAGGTAACAGATTTCTTCAGGTATGTAGGTATAAAACTCTTGTGGACTTACATGGGCTTAACAAACAAACTGTACTGGACAAACTAACATTTTTTAAGTTTATCAGCATGCAATGCATTAAAGCATTGTTTAAAGAAAAAGCAATGATCTGTGAAAATGGTTTGCTTCTCTACAAGTTTTACTGATTTGAAGTGAATTAGTCAAAGACAGTTATGATACAAATTTATAATACTGTTGAATCAACTGATAGGCAGTTGACCAAGTGTACTTGCTTCCCTTTGTGTCTATTGTGTGCTATTTTGCATGGGGACCTGGAGAAATGTAGTACACACAAGCATGTTTGTGCTGTATTTGGATGTTCTATGCATTTCACTGTTTGATTTGCTGCAATGGAAACATAAAATAGTGTTTCATTTTTATCTTGCCAGTATTCACCTTACAGTATTTAGAGTGCTTACTGTGCACATATGGCAAACATGCTAATAGAATCCTTCACTTCACCTCCATGTTTACCAGACTTGTGGAAATGAGAAAAACATACAGGAAAGATCACTATTTGGAAGATTGCCACTCTGCACATTGCCACTACACATGTGACATACATCACATGAGTGTATTTTATGGTCAACCTTTTGTGCTACATCAAGCTTGAATGTTTGCATGATTTTTATGGTTGGGAGTAAATAACTTTGCAAATAGAAAACTAGATTAGAAATGGTAAATGTAACCCAGGGTCAACTGGAGAGAGAAGAGGAACGCTTGCAAACTAGAGGAGTAAAACATGTAATTTTAAGATATTAAGACTCAAAATATTTTGAGATGGGAAAGAAATAACCCATCCAATTATGGTTAAATATTTATTATGGAAAAAGCATGAAATGACTTCAGCTAAAGGAATGTAATATGATGAAATGCACTCAACTCAAATATCCAGCTGAAAATAAGCTGAACCCTCGGCTACAGTGAAGTTAAATTGTGCACTTTTGAACGGGCATTTCACGACAAGAATAGAGAACGCATCTGATGCACATGATCTGCTAGAGTTGGGTTACCAATCAGAAAAGTTCAGGGTCTTCTCTGGACACATTAACAAGCTGACATGACAACAATGAGGACAAACATCAGTTCACTTTTTTATGAACTTTTATTTTATATTGGCAACAACAAAAATACACCTATTTCAAAAGTACATCCACTCTCCCTCAAAAGAAAATGTAGTGTGCATTTTTCTCTTCTGCCTACTTACAAAAACGTTATTTACAAATTCACAAAACAGCTGTTTTTTCCCCAGAGAGAACCAGGACTTAGGGTCACCCAGCTATATGCAGGTTCTGCTTGACTCATTAATGCCTCCTGTAACTTCAGGTCCAAATAATGTAAGACCACTTTGCCTGTGTTCGGGTTATGGAAATATAAGCAAGTCTGGTATCCTTCTGGTTAAAACCCACCCCACTGTACACACTAATACAGACATGAACCAAGTCAAGCAGAAGTTGTTTGCGGTCATTGCGCAACCTTTTCATGACCTATGACGACATGCGCACAATGACATATCACAAGTTCTTCATAAAAACCAAAAGCTAAACCCTGCGTCTTATATAGTCGTATAGTCCTTTCGATGTTAAGAGCCAAACAACATTAACTGTTTTTACCTTTCGAGACAAAAACAGTAGATTCAGTTAAGTTAACCTAGATGCATACACAAAGTGATGGCCGAGGGAAGCTACAGACACTCTTTGGTAAAGCACGCCTTATTTGGTTCTAATAACTTCCATGAGGATAAATAAAAAGAGACACAAAGGAACTATGGAGGGTTACTTTTCTTAGTTAATAAGGCACTTAGAATGATTGGATCCAGATTTACACAGCAAACTATGTAAACAACAGTAGAAAAAAGACACAAACTGTGTTGTGCGTCAAGTATTCCAGGATTACATCAAGTTTAGAGGTATCTGACACCAGTACTCTTACCTGCTCTTTAAAAACCTCTTCCCAATCATGTCTTTTTTTCCCCGAAAATCGACACTTGTCACAAGGTAGCTTTTTTGCAAAGGGAAAATACTGCCAGACTGAAAAATTATAGATTATGAAGGTGACATAAGCAGTTTATGTTGATTTTGTCAGAAGATTCCATGGAATAACAAAACTCTCAAAACCTCATGTACATATGGAGCTGTCTCCTTCAGAGTGCTTGCTGTCACCTCTTGGTTATCTATATATTCCGTCAAACCCTTTGCAGTGTGGGGAAAAAAAAAAACTTAATTATTTAAGCTGCAACAGGCTTTTAAAATGTCAACAGAGCCCAGATTTTAACTCTGAAAAATCACCTACACAGCCACAAACCTTCCTTATTTACTACCTCTTCTGACTGAGAAAGCCTGCGGTTGGTAGAGCCGCCCCACTGATGATCCCATGTTTTGTGGTGAACCACTTTTGACTTAGCAGTGATTGGGGTGTAGCAGGTTTTTTTTTTTTTCTTTCCCCATCCCTGAAGACCTGCTGTTTTCAGCAATATCCCCTCAGAGGGTATAGTACTTGCAACAAAACGGGGGAGAAGGAAGGGGGAGATCAGAGCAAAGACTTGAGTATTCCCTCCCCCCCCACCCCCACTTCCACTTATAAGTGGTCATTATCTTCACTTTCTCCGAAGTCCGGAACCACTTGGTCGCTGTGGCTTCTGGGATTGAGGTGGTTGTTTGAGGACGACGTGGCGGCGCAGCAGAGCCATGGGTGCAGGAGGATCTCCCCCGCCTCCAGTCTCTCCGAGGGGGCCTTGCGTAGCATGCAGCGCACCAGGCACTTGGCCCGCGGCGACAGGGACTCGGGGATGGTGAACACCCCCCTGCGGATCTTGCTGAACAGCGCCGCGGGCTCCACGTCCTGGAAGGGGTAGCGTCCCACCAGTATGGTGTACAGGACCACGCCCAGGCTCCACACGTCGGCCGCCTTCCCTGAGTACGAGTGCCGGGAGTTGAGGATTTCGGGCCCCACGTAGGCCGGGCAGCCATGTTTGTCAGTCAATGAATCGTCGTCTCCTTTGAGGAGGCAAGAATCCTCCAGGTTCTGCAGCACCAGCTTCGTTCTATAGGTGAGACAAGAGCAAAATTCCATTCGTGAAAAGCTGCCACAGGAACCAGAACTGAGCAATCCTGCCATCAACGTGTTATGTAAGACAAGTAATTTGCCTTTATGCTTTACATATTCCATTTCTACATTTCATAAGACCTCATCCTCGTGACAAGCAGTTTCTGATTTGGTAGTCTGTTACTGATACGAGTGTGACTATCAGTCATATGGAGTGCCATTTCATCTTTCATTTCTGTAATATGAACTGTAACCACATTCCAACATTGAACGGAACTTTCTCTGTGTACTCCATCTGCCTTTAAATAATGAAAAATCCCTATTGTTCATGGCTCTTCATGTTAACTTGTTATGTGTTGATCTCTTTAAATACTCTACACAATACTTTTAGCATAAAAATGAAATTACATGTGATATTCTGAACAGTCTTTATTCAAGCGTGATGTGGCTAAGCATGTATGTGGTCAATCTGGCTATATTTAGTATTGCATCCTGTGAGCAGACTCATTGTTTGGTTTGTTCTTTGCACTGTCACCATGATGAGGTAGGGGAAACACTGGAGTAGGATGCTCTTGGCTGATGATTCAATGGATGGAAACGCCTTCGCCTACACACGGCTGTCTCGTTTTGTGTGGCGCTGCAAAGTTCAGATCCTCCGAGTTAAACGGTTCCCCCGGTGTGGTTTGACATTTTTGGGTTGAATTATTGGCGGAGTACGTGTCAGTCACCTTCAGCCTGCAGGCGGTTACTCCCAGGCAGGCAGTTAGAGCATCCTACCACACCCCGGGCTGCTCTCCTGAAGGACTCACCTCTGGGGGTCGGCGAAGGTGAACTTGCGGAGCTTGAGGTCTCGCAGGACCACGCCGTGCTCGTGGCAGTGTGCCACAGCCGCCACCATCTGGCCGAAGAGCCGCGCCGCCTCCTCCTCCTGCAGCCGCTTGCAGGTGCGCACGTACGAGTGCATGTCGCCGTAGCTGCGCTCGAAGAAGACGTAGACGTTGCGCTCGCCCGTCACCACCTCGGTGATGCGGCTGATGTTCTCGTGCGGGGGCAGGCGGGTGTAGGGGGCGATCAGCTCCTGGTACCTCCTCGCCGAGAAGACCTGAGCGGCAAACGTGCAAGAAAGAAAATGTTCAGACACTGCACACACTTTCAAAATTCACATTCCATGGCGCATACAGCATACATGTGGCACCTCCGGGGGCAGCAACAGAGCCTCCATGTTGCAGACTAAATATGTGATGTTAGAAGGTTAGACTGAAGGGCCGCGTGGGTGCAGTTCAGAGGGAGAAACAGGCCACAGCCTGATCTGCAAGGAATCCAAATCCAACTCAAACTCGTGTTGGGATTAAGCACATATAAAGATTTGCTGTCTGCATTAATGACTACTCTTCAACCACTGAAACCCGCAGGTGCCATGCTTCTTTGCCCCCATTTTACCCCTACCCTGCTATTCTTATGGCAGTCAAGTCTGACCACAATCTAAATTGTTTCCTTTTGTAACAATAAGGTCCAGTTTAAATTCCTTCAGCTGCGCTGGGTGCTGTAAAACCACTCCATAAAGCAGTGACCACAAAGAAGTGTGTAATATGGAATAGTGAAAGTGAGTAGGTTGGGATGCTATGCAGAGGTGACCAACTATCCAGGGCAAATGTGCATGCCAAACAGGAGGAAAAATAATAATATATACAGAAAAAAACTAACACTGGACGTACCTTGCAAGAATACTCAGTCTCTGTAACACTGTGGACAGCTCTGTATGTCTGGGTGCCCTCGGTAGCCTCCAGCAGGATGTAAGGTCCGATGCGGGAGACACAGTGCTGCTCAGCACCACCTGGAGTCGGGCTCTGGGTTAGCGGCCGGAGGCAGGGGGCCAGGCCAGGGGAGGGGGGCAGGCTCAGCCTGGGCCGCTTGCATTTCAGGGTGTCCGCTTCAAGAGGATCCTCCAATTCGAGCCGTTTCAGTCGCAGGGGAAGAGTGCGTGGGGCAGTCTGCACGTTCACGCTCATCTGCAGAACACGACTTCATTATTTCATGCACGGCAAACGATGTCATTATAACACATTTACCAATGACACATGCTCCAACAAATTCATGCACAAGCACGCCTGCGCTGCATATATCTGACTCGTGCAGACATAAGGCTCTGGGTCCAAGAGGGAGTCAAACATTCAAATTTTACAGGCGCACTGTACACGTCACCTCCAAGCAACAGGAAGCAAGCAATCTATAAAAAACCCTACAGTACTTAGCATGGGGGGGCAGACACCAGGGGGTGACGTAAGTGTACCCACAACATTGAGGCCCGTTAGCCACATTTTGCATGCGTTTTGAAAACAATAGGTCAATGCATTATTTTTTTAACGTGTAGTACACTATTAAATGTAGCGACGCAGAAAGACATTCTGAAACTACAGAAATTCCTGCAATCAATAAAATAGAGCTATTTGTGTATTTGTGCTATTGTAGCTCTACGATTAATAGTGCCTAATTATTTTTCCAGCAGCCAAACAACTCTAGCGTTACGTCTAAGACATTAACATGTAATGTCTGTACAATGGATATCGGCTACTAAACCGTAGGTCGTCTGTATATTGCGTATGCGTGAGAAACGCCACTTGAAAGCGAAACACTGAAACAAACTACCATCTGTATTCAGTCCGTAACAACCCGGTATGTTTTCATATGACAACAGCATACCTCACCAATAATGGACATTGTACGCGCTGGCTAATTGACTATCCATCAGTTTCGCAATGTTAATCTGTCCAAGTCTATCGTGCACTTGACTGAAAAATGTAGCTACGCACATCGGCAAACTTCGGTTGCTTCTTTGACTGCAGCCTTGTATTAAAAATGCCAAAACAGTCCGTAACAAAAACCACTACCTACACTATCAGGACCGTGTGATCATAGCTTAGTTTAAACCGAATTAACCACAGGTCTAACTGATCACGTATTCTTTGCGGTTAGCTTACTGCATCAGAGAAAACAAATGAGCTCAGAAGCGAGTCGGACTGAAGAAAAAGCTAACTAGTTAGCAGTAATGAATGGGGCTATTCACCGGCATACAAGGAGCGGTCGGGTTAAGTGTTGCACCATCACCTTTTCCCCTGAAGTTTAGCTAACCCCATATATTTCACAACATAACCTTGTATATAACCATCACTATTCAAATCAAGGCCAGCGCTTGGCCGAAAGGGTTCGCGTCCGATTAAGCCATCATTTGACCTTTCTGAAAATTAAAAAAAGTCAGCAAACATCTAGTTAAGCCTATAGCCTATAGAAGTCGGTGTTGCCTTACCTCGTTTGTGGAAGACAAAGGGATCCACTCTCCTTCACCAAAGCAGAACAATGGTAGCTAGCAATTTGGCTAGCCTGCCTGGCCGTTTCTAGTCCTAATCAGTGATCACTTCAGTTGATGAAAAACATTCTCCAAGGTGCGCTTCGAAAATAACTCAGATCTAGGGCTAGCTACCAGTATCGACAAAAATAATCAGATGTGAACAAAAATCGTAACTAGCCAACGTTAACGTCAGCCAGGTCCTTTCGTCCGCAAGTAGGATTCCTCTTCGCTTCAAAGGAGAACAAAAAAGTCAGCTCGCTAAGCGGACACAGTGCGCTCCAAGACTGAATGAACTATGAATCCATAACTGAAATTAGTACTTAAAAAGATCGTCGATTTCTTCGAAATACTGGATCACAGATTAGCTAGCTATGTAGTCTGAGGCAAGCGAGCTAGCACTGGTCAAATCCTTTCCTAACTGGCGATCAGTCGGCGCCTCTCCAGTGCAATAGCTGTAGCTACCCGGCGTTCGCGTTTCGTTGTGCGGGGCGTCTTTGTTCGATATTCCCACTGAATTTGGCGAAGAGCTCCACTTCTCAATATTCAATTTTCAACATTCCTTGGTGTCTTGATGTGTTGGCTGCTTTAGTATGAGAAGATGCGATGGTATTCCACGTCTGGTAAGTCGTTAACCAAGTCTGAATCGTATTAAATTAAAAGCGAGTAGCTCGTTACCCTGTAAAAATATTAATGCTGACTATATTAACATTGGTAGCCTGCTGGTGGGCTAACTGTTAGCTAATTAGCCTATGATAGCTATATCGTAATTGCACGTTGGTAGTTAGCTAGACAGCTTGCTGGCAAGAAGTCAGTTGTCCGCGTAAGTAATACAGTAGCACGGGTCCAACAGATTCTTATCTTGTTGATATATGTGGACTACACGTTTAAAACCACCTTGTCTAACAGCAAGTAAGCCAAACAAGGCGATTTAATCCTTTCAAGCTCTTCCGAGGATTTCAGATCAGACGTGCTCCCTCCACCTGCCCGTCTAAACTGCGCCGAGTCTGATGCAAAGCGCAGACTTCAAATAGCCCCACTCTGTTACAGTAGTTTCAGGCTGATGATGATGTTGAGCTGGCTATGATTGCAACATCCTAGTCCCCTCCCATCTCGTCTGACGACACCGGTAGGTCAACCTCGCAATAGTCACAATGGCTGGCTATGTGGACTGCGCACAACAATAGTTGTGCGATGAAAACATGTAGCAAAAGGGCGTAGCGTTAAACTGATTCGTTTTTTTTAAATAGTCATTTAACAACATGAATCAAGAGGGATTTCTGTCTTTCTAGAGCACTACACTCAAAACCAAACCGTGGCACCCGTTATAATAGTAAAACAAGCAAGTCAAAACGAAAACTCTAGACTGTGAATGCCATACTGTATGTAATACGATATCGACGTCGACTTTCAAATACCACTAAAGCAGCTTGAACTGCAAGGACGGATATATCGCATATATGTGGAGGTTTCATTGCCGTCTTATCACATGAAAGTTATTAAGATAAGAGCCTGTGCAGAAACAGAAATCTTATAAGCAAGTAAGCAAGCAGGCAGACTGTAGTAGAGTGATTCGCCCCACCCGTTGCATGACTCAATAGCAATGATGGTATTGCACCACTGGTAATTAAAATGCTTACTTAGAAAGGCACGCAGAAAGCAAGGCAAGACGGGAAGGTATGGACGTTAGTAGGCAGAGAAAGGGAGTGGAGTTTAGTTTATTGAAAGAAAACAATGAGGTTGCTATGGGGAGTAAACCTCGAGTAAGATCATTTTCTGTAAGCTATCAGTTTATATACCATAGCTGTGATCATTACACCGTCAGAAAGAGAAAACAAAATTTATATGTATATATAGAGTTACATTTTATCTTTTTCTGAGAGTGTAATGATCTTATGTTTGAGATGTTTGAGTGCATCTTATGCCCTGTGGACTTTTTCAAACAGTTGTTTAAAATACATAAACAATACATTTTATGCAATTTATCCACAAACCCTCTGAATTTTGAAAAAAAAAAGTACTTTTTCATCTTCCTGAGAGCGGTCAAAGCATCATTTAGGTCAAAGGGTATTAGAAAATCACATGCAACAAAAAGAACCTGGCCTGGGTTTTCTTTGTGCTTTGCCTCTCCACTGACCCCTCTGCTATTTCACAACAATTGGTCATCTTGTAAAGTGATGAGGCATTCAAAATTTTAGACATGTCAACTGAAAAAAACAACACAACACTGCAGTCTTTCAAATAAAATAGAGGCAGTGTTGTTTTCCAGCATCACTAAATCATAGGAACAATCAGCAGTAGATATATGGCTATCATGCTTTCACCATGCCATTGCACAAGCATACATTGAATATGACCAATAAAGACATTTGCAGGGGAAAATACAGCGAGGAGGGATATCTCTCACAATCTGTTTTTAGTTATCAGATATTCATAATTTGATGTGTCATCCACATCATGAGACCATGTTGCTTAGACATGTGATTACTTCATTTGCTCTGTTTGATCTCGCTAATGGGTCCTAAACTGAGTTTAAGGTTATGAAGGCTAGGGAATAATTTGAGTATAAGGGTTTTATTTTGGCTAAGGTGTCTATATACAAGACTCATAGAGTTACAATAACAGTCTGAATTGTGGGGTGCATTGCTGGGAAAGCATATTACTATGAAATAAAAACACTTTCTAATCATGTCAGGTGTTAAGAGCATCATTTATATGACAGCTTTAAAAAAAAAAGGCAAACAAAATGCTTCCGTGTTCCAGATAACACTGGAATAGCTGTCTGTCCCGCCTCAGAGGCCTGCTGTAATCTTTTCAGGTCAGCCCTGCCCTGCTCTTTTGGCAGATCGCATTTTGTTTTTGATGCCGACACTAAGGCCAGCAGATGCTGCAGCTGTCACCAGCATCCGGAAAGTTCACACATAAACATCCACTGGCAGGGAGAACACAACTGATAAATTTAGGCCAGACTGGATTATGAAATATGCACTCTGTAAATTTCTCTCACAGGCATAAGAGGGCAGGTAGTGAGCATTCACTCGGAAGCTGTGCTCTATTGGGGGAATCCCTTCATGCCTTTGTGTCTGCCTCTGCACCATAGAAAGCTTTCACTAGAATGAGAGTGCTGTTGGATCAGGTGGAGCAATTTAACAGTGTAGTATATTGCAAATGCCCTAGACTGATGAGCTCTGTCAAGTCTGTGTGAATTCTCTAAAGGGAGCAGGGAATCTCTGAGAAATATTGGGATGATGTACATAAAGTAACAGGAATCCTACATGTTTTTGCACCATTAGGATGCAGTATGGATCCCTGTGTATCTAGATCTGTGTTTTTTTTCTGTGATTTACTTGACTGCAACTTTTCATATTGTATTTTTGTATCACAAACATCATGTCTTAATATGTTTCGTCTGAAGAAAACATGGTTTATACAGACATTTCGTAATGTCCCAGGCTGAGTGTTAAAATTAACACGTCTGAGGGGCAGATAGTGATCCCTTCTCCCCTCCCCCATATCCTCTTTTTCTATTTCTGTAAGCCTGTTAAGGGAAGGCTTAGTTTAATCAAGCTAATGACCGGACTTCCTCTGACTGGGTTCTCAATTACTCACCCGCACGTTTAAAGAAGTGGTTTACAGTGACGTTTGAACCCAGATAATGCATCTGTGCCGCAGTACGCAGAGTCCAGTAGAATTAGGGAAATGAGTTGAATTGTCATTGCAAACCACAATATCAAGTTTACGGCCTTCTTTAATTCAGATGGAGGCATGGTACTTTACTGACTCCACTGTCGGCCATGTTGTGATTGTTGGATTCTGCTGCTTACCCTGTGCCAATCTATGACATATTTGTTTGCTTTCTTTAAAAGTGCAATATCAATTACATATGCATACCAAACATGCCGACACTGCTGTAAATGTCCTCAAGTACAGTCAGCTTTTGCACAGCCTGCAATGTTGCGGTTCAGGCCTGCACCAAGGTGAGCCTGCATGGCTACTGTGCACTTCAAAAGCAAGACTCATGGCTGCATCATGAGATACACTGCAGCTCTCCCATTGTGGTCCTGAAATGTGTCAGCGCCTGTTTGTACGTGTGGGTGAGGGAAGCTTCCTGTGCTGGGTCTCAGAGGCAGTCCATGAGTGGGAGATTTTCTCCTTAAAATAAAAAGCACACAGTCACTTTTGCCCACACCGTGGGCTGAACGGGTTTTGAGAGGAAACATTTACTGTATGCTGCATTGCAGAGTCAACACCGTGCTTTCCTTAATTCAGCATTTATAGCAGCTTAGGAAAACATGGTCAACTGCCACTTGCAAACACCGCTATGCAAAGTATCCATAAATAGCTTCACGCAACAGTTTCCTGTCCATGTTTATTTGTTTAATCATTTCCCCCGCTGATGTACATCATTTGAAGTCACTCATGGAGTATCTCCTGGAGACACTCTTGCTTTGTTGAGCCACGGGACTCTGTCATAATTTTTTTTTATTATTATTCACCTTAAAGTGAACAATTAGTTAGCAGGAATGTGACTGATGTAAATGGACTGCATAAAAAGGTTAGGCCTTGTTCGTGCTGTAAACACCACACATCCGGGGTTAGGAAATATTATCACCATGGGAACAAAGGTTAAGCTCACAGAGGCCAAGTACTGAAGGGGGCCTTTAGAGTTCGGTGCCCTGGAAACAGATACAAAGAGATCCATGGTGACCTGCCCACACGGGAGCGAGTTGCTGAGCTGTTGCCAGCCAGGCAAGGTGCATTTTCTAGAACGTGATCTGCAGACTCCATCCCACTCTTCTAGAAAGATGTCCTCTTTGATGAGGTCTGCTTTCTGTTGTTTGAAAGGCAGAAGGTTGCACATGAGGAAATGCCTCAGGTCGCCTCGTTTACAAAGAGGGAATGGCTTAGGTGTTTCAACCTAACAGGATTAGCAACGCTGGTCAACGTTTGAATGCTTTCAGATTCCACAAAGCCTAGCTGTGTGTTTCTGTGGGTGTCAGGCTACACAGCTCATATTTTTTAAATGTGTCATTTTACAACAGTTACAGTTTTTTTTGAACAGCTCTGTGCATTTGATAAAATATGTCAACATTGCTGTAGTGGATTCCTTTTGACAAATTGAAAGGTGTTGCTCTAGAGAAATTCAAGCCTTTACATCTGTTAATGAGCCAATTTCCTGGAGTCTCTTGCAAGGTGTTGCGCTACTGGTTGGTAAGCACTACACATCTGAGGAGTTAGTTTGTTTTGCCCTCCTTGGCTAACATCAAATGGGTAATGAGAGGTGGGGAAAGTGGGCTCTCAGAAGAAAAGGCCTTGAAGGTTTGTGTTCCTCATCAATACGCTTCTCAATCCACATGACCAGCCTGCGCTCCGAAGGGGCTGAGTTTGGCTTCTGAGCTGCCAGACGACAGCGTGATGGGACTCAGTTCCTGTTGGCATTCTCAGAGGGAACTCAGCTGGCAGCTTCCCATTGCTGCTGTAATTGTGAATCAATGGAAAAAGGCACTGCAGGCAGATTGCGTCATGCGACTTTGTGCAACCGCTTTGTTAATCAAAACATCAGAGGGACTTTTCAGCCATAGAAAGAGAGAGAAAAACACCACTGGATCCAGTGTCACTCAGCCACTCCCGTGGACCTTCCCAAGAGTGTTCAGAATTGGGAGCAATTGAGCAGCATAGGTTGTGAAAGCAAGAAATTCCATTGCTGTTTCAGGTCCCTCAGCATAAACAAGTTACACATTGGTATTTTAGTCTGGCAGTAACTAACAGCTCAGTGCTCATTTTAATAGAGTGTTTTAGGGTCTGGTGTGCTGAGGTCTGTTTCCCAGGCTTATATGGTAACAGAGCTCTGAGATCCAGCATTCAGACCTGATGTTTGGCAAACAGATTTCCCATTTTGAACTCTGTGTACCCTGTCAAAAGCAGTCTTTGGAAGGTTGCGTACAAATGAACAGAAGCATGAGAAAACGTTAAAGCAGACATTTTTCTCCCTGATGCAACAGTCAGTTAAAGTTACTATATTTAGAAACATTTTGGAAGACATGTATTTTAATTTGGTGTATGGTACTCATTGTTTGTTCCTGCTGTCCATAACCTGATAATCTTAATCAAGTTTAAAAGGAAGAAGACTAAATAATATTATCTTATCAAGGCAGAAGAAACAAAATGATTGTCTGTGACCTCTCTGTGGGAGAGATTATGTAATTAACTCTGCTGTGTTAATTGATGCCTGTCTCTGAATGGCACTCCGAAGGTTTAAACTGCGATGCTTTAAATCAATACTGTGTTTGGGCAGTAATACCACTTAAGTGATCACCTTGTAAAGTTGCAGGTCCTGCCATCTAAATTGACCCATGCCTTGTGCAATTTCCATCTGCAGAGTGACACACGTCCGTTGCACATCAAAGAGGGCGCTTTCATCTCCTCAGAGCAATGGGTATGATGTCAACGTGCATAACACACCCATCGCAAGGTTTTTTTTTTTTTTTTCGCAAGTCTATCTGCGGTGTTACAGCGGAACAAAGGCCTGGGTTGTGTATTACGTTCTCACACCTTGGCCCATCAAATAAAGAGCTCTTCAAGGAAATACACTCACCAGGACCCCCCCCACACACACACTCACACATACTCTCACACCACACCACCTCTTTTGTCCGGTTTGTAAATGCAAAGGTTATGTCTGTAATAAAAAAATCAAGATAAACAAACAGGAACATCACCAGCAGTTCCACTCAGTGCTCTGAATGTTCTTTAGGGATGAAAAAGAGTTAACACGTGTATTTGTGTTTGGAGAGAGCCACCTTCCACCACAGAGGAGTGCTAATGAATTATTTCCACTAGTGGATCTCAGAGATATAAAACCAGTGAGGCACATTTTCACCCCAGTTACATCACTCACATGATCCAGCTGGCTATTTATCTGTTTATTTATAAACTGAAAGTATTCATTCATGCGGCTGGCACTTTACCCTGAAAGCAAATCACAAATCTAGGAACCCATGTATTCAGGGACAGTGCTGTTCTTGAAGGTACAGCCACAATCCCACACTGTGGATGTTTCATTTTGCTGTGTACTCTCCTTTTTAAAATGTTTATCAAGAATTCCTACAGAAGATGTGAGAGAATTGTAGAATGTGAAGATATTTGATGGCTTTATTATTTTGGCTGGATATGCCAGGCCGCATTTGTAAATGGAAGATAATTGACCTACTTTTTTTACACCCATATTACATTGCCTTCATCAGAACATGCTGCCATTAGGTTTGCTTCTTTTAGACAGATAGCATATAAAAATATTTTGTTATTGTACTAAAAAACAAAGCCTCCATTGTTTGGAGAACAAGTTGTTCACAGACAGATTTTCAAGACAGCACAGTGAGTAGACTGTTAGTGTCAGTTGGTATGTGTGCAAACTAAACTGGGAAGTCAGTCTGAGGTCACTGAGCATTGTTTTCTACGAAACAGCAAACCTAGGGAATGGTGCTTTGTTGGCCAAGTCAAGCATTTAGCAATCAGTCCGGCATTGCTCATGAAACCCCAAAGCCAGGTAATGCACATTCGACAACTTCAAAACTTGGTCCTGATTATTGTGTTATCTCAGATCTACATGCCTGACCCTCTCAGTATTTTAATTTCTTGATTAATTTTCAAGCTTCTATCATAAATTCTTTTTACACACAATGTATGTTGAAATGAAGCTGTGAATTGTTAGTAATGTTGTGTCCTCAAAGGTATTCTTATTTGATTTATGTATAAATATATAATATTGGTGTCATATTACAACTACACGTCTTGATGTATGACTTTGACCTGTACTTATTTTGACAAGTTGTTCACATTTGTTATGTTGAAAGACTGGAGTACCACTACACCAGCTACATCTTACCAAACTGTAGAAAATCAAATATATTTTAGAAATATACATGTAATTAATTGGAATTGTTAATGTCAGTATTCAATTGTGTCAAAAATCAAGAATATGATTCAGTTTATCACAAAATCAAATTATTGCTTGTTTACAAAAATGCATTACCAATAAAGAAAAACCTAAATTAGGTTTAAATTTTGACTTTCATATGAGAAACTTGATATAGAAGCAAATATGAGGGGATTGTGCCCAAAAACATGCTGAATTGAGCCACCCAGCAATACTGTAGGGTTTGGTCAAATTTTGGTATGTCACAATGCCCTCTTCCTTTACCTTTTATTGTGAAATACTTAGCTTTCTACACAACACTGTAAACACAACATAGAATCATGTAGACTTTAGAGACCTCCTGTTGTCCGTTGGCTGACTTTTTTTTTTGGTGACCACATGTTAGTGTCAACAGACATAATCACTGTGGTTTTAAAATTCACCTCTTGTGTGTCCTAAGGATTTGTGGTAGTTTGTTCAAATAGGCTGTGACTAATATACTTTATGGTTTCATCTGAATCCTTGTTACACTATTCTGTTGAAGGGGAAGTAAACTATTAAACAAATAAACTGTTGAACTGTTGTGGTACTGCCAGGAATTTATGCAGACAAAATCAATATTGTAAGGAAAATCAGATTAAGTTTAACAATTCATTTTTACAAAGAAGAAGTACTGTAAACACACAAGAAATCAACAAACAAGTACAACCCAAAAACAGAGTTCACATTCAGTGCTGTGTAAATTATTAATGGATTTTATTTTAACTCCATTATCTCCTAAATGTCCCTCACTTATCCTCACAGCTCTGTAGCAAAACACTGCCCCTTTGAAGTGTTTTCAAACCATGCCTTTCTCTTCTTTTTCCAGTGTTGTTCCACACAACACATTTGCTCCAAAGACTCATCTCTTCCCTCACGCTCTCTAAACTTTTGGTTATAAATAATCAACTAGTAGCCAACGACATCCATCAAACTGGAAAGAATATTACAAACAGGAGAAAGCCAGATGTGTCCCAGCATGTTTTGAGCGATTGGTTGGCAGGGCTGGCCCATGGTTTCACTTATCAAAACAGAATGTTACTCCACCCAACACTGTGAGTCAATGCTGAGGAAAGCCTCTCCAGGTTGAAGATGGGTGTTATGACGTTATCTTTCTGAGGCTCCACTGGATTTGAACTCAGCTGGCCTTGCAGGAGGGGGTGGTGGTGGTTTATGGAGAATACATAATTCATCTTTGAGGAGCAATTGGCGTAAAATCATTTGACAGGGAGACTGGTCACCCTTGCTGTGCTCACGGTCACAGCAGAGAATCAAGAAAGAATATCATTGGTGCTTTACACATTAAATATATATAGCTCACAAGGAATAAAGTGTTGCCTAACCTTTACAGACTATGACATACCCCTTGTTCTTATATACCTATGCCAGTGTGTGTACTTTGTCTCCCTGCCAAAATTATTCTGTATGGTATTTCTTACTAATGAAACAATCTGATAAGAGGTATCATTTCTCTCATCTTTTGATTCAGTTGGGGTGCCTGATGAAAATGCAAATGTCACCAGTGCGTGGGTGATTTCTGTGCAATGTCAGAGTGTTTTTTCCTCAGTAAGACATATTGAGTGCTTTGCAGAACAGTCCAGTGTGAATTGAGCAAGTGATAGAATGTGTATGAGAAACATTCAGACTAACAGAAAATATTTAGCATTCAATTACTCCATTCTACATCATGTTTGTCTCTTCAGATGTGTGGTTCTTATAAACTGTGACCAATCATGAACTATACTCTCAGACTTCACCCCAAAAAGCTTTGCAGTACAACACATTTGAACATACTTACTATCTTTTTTTATTTAGTGGTCACAAAATTTATTCTGGTTAATCTGGTTGTAGAAATGCACTTTCATATCACCATAACTTTTTTTATAAAAAGCTATGAAAATGTTCAACAAAAGAGTACATGTCATTTCAAGACAGTGAAAATATGTATATTCAGATGAACTATCATGAACTAGCTCTTGATCGAGTGGGTCTCCATAGTTCCATTTTACTCCCATCTCTGAGCAGCACTGACAGAGAGAGGGTGGTGGCCTTGAGCACAAAGCCTCTTCTCACTTAAGATCCGAACCTTGCGTTCTGGCCACACAGCTGTTTGGGCAGTGTAATGTTTGAAATACTTCCGTCTGGACAGAGCTTAGTCTTTTCCAAACCCGTGCAGCGGGATAAAGGCTCAAGGAGCACACGCTGCCACTACATAATCCAGCGTGTATGACACAGTCACACCGCGCAGTGGTGACAGAGGGGGAGGACAGTCACACTGGCCTCGTTTGAACACCCAGCTTGATTCTGGGCTACCCCCTCTGACCTCTTTTTAGCTGGATGAAAATCTACTGGACCAAACGGAAATCATTATGTTTTCATTTTGGCCCTTTGCAGGTTCATTTGACCTCTTGTTCCCAACTTGACACATTTACACCGCGAGAGCGATGTGGTCCCAGAGGAGGGTGGCGGAGGTAACAGAGCAGAGAGCCGGCACATGCGATGTGACAAGTCATGTCCAAGAGGTCAAAGGAACAGGTTCCTTTGCAGGTTCGTTTGACCTCTCGAACGCAACCTGACACATTTACACTGAGAGAGCGATGCCGTCCCAGAGGAGGATGGCAGACGTAATGGAGCAGAGAGAGGGCACATGTGATGTAGCCGAAGCTGTTTGTCACACAGGAACTTCTCAGCCACCTGCTGCTGTGGCTTGCTGTGACTCGCTGTGACTCGGAAGTGGCTCAGACTGCATGGATAAAGACACAGCTGGTGTCCTACTCAGCAGATGTCTGGCAGGACGGGGGTGACATGGGGTGAGGAGGGATTGGCTTCAGAGTGTGTCCCTTTTTTTCGCTGCTGATAGACGCCTTGCTTGATGGTGGCAGTCTCTCAAAGCCGAGCCTTATGGTTCTACACACACAATTTCATTGATCCAGATCAGCTTGTGCATAATCCTTTTTTTGGTACAAGAATTGTAAATAAGATGGTCTACACTGTTCTGCAAACATTTTTGAACCTCATTGCTATGCTCTCAGTAAAGGATGTTACACTGAGCAGCTACGAAATAGGCTCTCCTTTGCAATGAGTGTGCACACGGTACCTAGGAGAGGTGATGTGCGGTTTGGCGCTGTCTGTGAGGCACCTCAGCAGGTGGGCGGCCTACTTCCTGCCACTGGCCTGCTGATGAATCAGATCAGGAAGTGATGTGACTCAGCTCTATGGAAATGAGCCTGCCTCCCAGCAGTCAAGAGCGTTGCTTCAGTTTCACCAACAGCGATGTCCACTCCATAATTGGATGTCTTCATCAGGCATTTCTCTATGCTGACATGCACTGTTGACCACATTATGACAGGCCGTGAGGCCTGACCACTGTTTAGTGGCAAGGCTTTTTTTGCATGTGGACGCTAAATGAGAAATAATAAGCTATAACTTAAGAAGGCTTAGTGTGTGTCAGCCAGGCTGAGTTTTGATGCAGAAATGGTAAATTACAGAGTGACAATATTAGTCTAAAAGGATTTATTCTCATTTTGATCTAGAAAATAGCATGCAAATAGCAAGTCAAGTTACTGCACGAGGATAGCAACTATTTTCAGTCTCCTGTAACCCACATTTGGGAAGGCAAGCGGTGCCTATTGCTAGCTAGACAAGAAGTTGATATTAAATGAGGAGACAGAAAATAAGAAACCTTGGAGAACTCTAGGTGTGTCCTCACCCAGCTAAGAGGGTCAGAGTTTAAACTGACATGCTAAATTGCAGCGCTTTATAGTGTTAGCTGGAAAGGATTTATTATTTTGATCTGTACAATAGCCCACTAGAATAGCTACATCTGCAAAATCAGCTTTTTTCTATGTAAACTTGAGTGGTGTGTGACCCATATGTGGGAAACCTAATGGTGGCTAGGCCATGGTATATACCAACTCAATGTTAACTCACATGTAGGTATATTTTTTTGTCTTTGGAGCTGGGGGTCTAGTTCCTTTCAAAATCACATCATAGTTTATGCTTGAGCCTACGCTTCTTCCGCTCAGATGTTGACTACTGCTGTGGTTTTCCCAGAAATTACACAGCACAAAGAAGTGTGAGTTTGGGGGTAACAGAAACACCACTTCCTGCCTTACCTTTGCATGTCTGTATAACTAGTTTGGGATGTGGCTGTTGTTTTTATTGCTGAGTTATGAGAGCTGAAGACTATTGTGGAGAGTGGAACCATTCTAGACTAACTCCTGTAAGTGCAAGCAAGGGGTAAACAACCAGGTCTCGGAACAATATTGTGAGTACATCCATTAAATGTGAAAGTATGCTAAAGTAGCCCATTGCCCTGAAAAAATTATATTGGTAGAGTAACACCTGTCATCGTTAATGACTAATATTGTGCCTCCTTGCAACTCACGTGCTTTCAGTGTGTTGGCAGCACATTGCAATAAACACTGGAACAAGAACACCAGTAGGTACATGAGTGGCTAGAGTCCTCAGTGCCTCTGCCTCCTCAGATATGGTACCTCATTTGAGGGATTTTCCAGGTGCATCTCAACTACCCACTACACTTTCATTTGCACACTCCCCTTACCAGGAGTGTGTCAGCTGCCATATTGAATCTGTTACAGTTCCACAGGAGGCGATGAGAGGGATTCTTGCACCCTGAGTGAGTCTGCAAAATCATGGTCTTGTATCAGTTTGGTCCCCCTGTGAAGGAGCGCTTCACCACCTCTCCCTAGAAACTAAATGTTTATTGTGTGGTCATTTGTTGATTGTTCACATGTGCGTAATTGGTTTGGAGGACCAGTCTATTGGCTAACGAGTCACATCTGAGCAATTGAAGACTGATTAAATACGGGTGTGGCTGGAGCGCAGGAGGGAAGGGTCATTTTGTCTCTGCTGGTGGTTTGTATAGGCTGGTTTCCTTTGTTTTGTTGTTTGGTTTTAAAAATAAATTGTTTCTTTTAACCTTTGGTTCTTTCTGGCTCATTTATGGGACAAGTGTCAGCCAGCTTCTCTACACCCCCAGTCAGAATCAGTTGATGACCCATAACTAGTTTCCATAAATGCAAACAGCAGCCCGTGGTTTGTTAATATTTTCTGTCACTGTAATGAATTAAATGTATACTATATGATATACACTAATACATCCAATGGAAATAAAGTACCTCCTTGTCTGGATTAGCTTGCTAGTTGCAGGAGCACATAATAGAGCAAGCTAGCTGGTTTGAACAACTTTCCAGCCACCTAACACATGGGTACATAACTGGCTATTTACCTAACTACCAAGTGAAGTATTAGCTATCTGGTTAAATTGTATTGCAATGGAGTTATCTACCTCCATTGCAATACAGTTATACCCCCCTTATTAATAGTATGGCTGCTGAAGTGCCAGTTTGACATTTGCCTGGATAGTGACGTTAGATTCATTCCAGATAAATACCTTCACTTAAAGAAAGTAGGAACTGTAGACTAATGAAATCTCTGGTTCAGATTGAGCAATAGCAGTATTATGTTACGTAGAAAAGCATGACACCAAATTAGCTCATGACTTCCTCATTTCTTTGCAACATTAGTTAAGAAGAAATGTGGGGGGGGTTTCAAAGCAATGAGTATGCAATTAAATGAAGAAATGCTCAGTACAGCAGTTTGTGCTGAAGGTTTCTCAATAATGTGTTAAGTTGCTCACAGTGTGATGCTGTGTGGTCCAACCAGGCAACTGCAGCACCCACAATGATAGCTTAAGAGCTTCTCTGAAGTGCTCGGTCAGTAGATGTGCAGACATGAAACATGAGGCGACGACTCATATGGAGCCCTTGGCTCTGACACCGTTCACGACAACTTCCTGGTAGTTACAGTTTATTGTTTTCAAGTGATTGATTTCATCTGATGTGTGGGTTTCATAATGTCAGCTGTTAATTCAAAAGAAGCCAAACGCCTGGCCTCGGCCTCTAAAAATAGCCTGCAGTGCTGGGGCTGATGGCTTAGGGCCCATGTGTGAAGAGATACTGGAGACCACTCCCCAGCGAGGTCAAGCCTTGGAAGCTGAGATAACCTGACACAAGTAGGTAGAGCCGTTGCTGTGGGCTTCAGACGCGGTCACGGAAGTTTAACTGAAAAGCGCATGACTCTAATGAAACCGTACATCACAAAATAATACAATCATGGGGACTTGGCACAAGCAAAAATTAATTACATTGGCATTGCCTGGGGTTGGGCAAGCTGACCCAGAGGGAACTTGAGTCACTGAAATCCTTAGGATCAGTACAAAGCCTGACTGTTGAGCGGTGTAGGGCATTGAGTGCAGTGCCGTCTTGCCGAAGTCAACCGGGAATTGTGGGGCGGGGTGTAATTGCACAGATTAACACCAGAACAAATGCAGATCCTTCTCTTTGTTTTCATGCCTTTGTATGTCACAGGCAAATCACACAAAAGTGGTTAAAGGGATTAGCACTGCAGTTTACAGATGAGATTCTTTTTGCATTGTGCACTGTGTATGAAGGTGCCTAACCTGAATGTGTCTGAAGCCCCATGACATAATAGAATGGTTAGGTTTCACTCGGAGCACAGGCACTGAGCAGATGCGTTCAAAAGAAGAGAAGGCCACTTGTGTCGCCATTGTGTCCGGCAGTTTCTGTGCCTGTATGATGCCGAGAGAGAGAGAAACAGAGACAGAGAGACCGAAATTCATGCACACACTCATACTTGCACATGGCTCATCTGAGTCAGCTCCATTCCTCTCTGAATCACATGCCTTTCATAACAACTGTGATGAAATCGGAGGCCCTGAGCTCTGAGTCAGCTGTGGTCTGACATTAAAGCGAGGGTATGCTGAAAGGAAAGCCTTGCCACATAAACGCACATGCAAAAAAAAAAAAAAAAAAAAAAAAAGGGTGCACATTTGCTTCAACAAGGCAGCAAAGTTGTTTATCTTGCTCTGCCGCTGCAGATGCAGTGTAGATCTGACCAATGAAATCAGAGGCCTGGAGTGATTTCATAACCCCGCGGCTTGCCTGTCTCATAACCTCATCTTCTGTTCTACCGAAAGACTTTATTGGGTATTCTTAGAATGATCTCCTCTCTCTCAGCTTGTAGTATCAAAAGAGGCATGTGAGCGATTTATTTTGGCATGAGAACTGTTGAAACAGAGAAAAATCCTGAATTTCTGCACTGGTTGTGTGTTTATTACACAGAAACTGATGTATCATAGTATGCTTGGCTGTTGCCTACGCAGGTTGCACAAGTTGACTTGCGGTTTGGCTCGAATGGTGTAATGCTTACAATCACTGGTCTGGGAGCATTATTAGCCTGGTCTGACAGGATACACTTGTGTTCTATTGTGCTGGAAGTCACTCTGGATAAGAGCATCTGCTAAATGCATGTAATGTAATGTAATGTAAAGTAATGAATGACAGGCATCATCCCTTAAAACAGTGTTTGTCTGCTGTGCAATCTGTTACTGGGTCACATTAGTATGCTACACAGTTTATGGTATTCTCTCCCTGAAGGGCTAACAAGACCTTGGAAAAACAAACAAGAGGGGATTGATTACAGCTGCATTAATTTAAGACTAATTTGGTGTTGTCAGATTCACTTTTGGGCTTCTGGTTACACGGATGGGGAGGGAGGTGTTAAGAGACCTCAGGGATTTATTTAAATGCCAAACAGTTTGGAAGACATGCTTTACATGTGCTGCTGCAAGATACCAGGCATATGCTGTGCACATTTGCAGGTGTTTGAACATCATACCACAGCAAATATAGAGACCTTTAACATCACAGGGTCAGCCCCAAGACTGTGTTCAGTCTATGATTGATTAGGTTCAATTTATCATGTGTGACTGAAATTTGTTTTTTGGTTATGATTGTGTAAGCAGTACTGTTATTAAATATTTGTTTCCTTTCTGTTATGTGGTAGACAGGCAATAAATCAGACAGCAGATGGGAGCACCCTGCCCTTTATCTGAACAGCCATAGGAGTGTTTCCCAATAATGCAAACACATCAGCTCCTGCTTTTTCTAACACCCAGCAATGGCCAAACTCTGCCTGATGAAAATCTTGCCTCTCATGTCTGCTTGAATGTTGGCAGAATCGCCAAAGGTGAAAAATATTCGACTTGATCACTGAAATGTCAGCATCACTCATGGAATGGGTCACTGTTGATGATGTCAATATTTACCAGTTAGGCTATGGTTGCCCACATGCACAATCAGTACGCTTGCACGCAAGCAAGCACACACACACACACACACACACACACACACACACACACACACACACACACACACACACACACACACACACACACACACACACACACACACACACACACACACACACACACTCCTCCCTAGTCAAATATGTAGACATTGTTTTCCCTGCTGCCATTATATATGCCTATATTGTATTTCATCATAGCAAGACAGAAGAGGTTGGAATTAGTAAAACAAACTGAGGTCAACCAGTTCTATTTTCATAGCTGAGTTCTTGGTTTCCTGACCGTGCAGACAGTTCTGACTCATTCTACAGGATCTCTGAGCGACAGGGTAAGAAGAAGCCAAGGTTGCAATCGCTGCTGAAACCTACCTCCCCATTTTTTTATGCCGAACCTCATACAGATAATTGCACACAGCCTTCAAATTCAACATGTTAACAGATAAATAACAGATGTGAAGTTATTTGCATCCACCTCAGTATAAATACAAAGTTAAATCAAGGCTATAAAGGCTGATATGTGATTTCACAGACTATTAATTATCCCCTGATGTCCAGAGCCAAACATCTAATTGTTGTAGGATTCAGTTCAGAAACATCTAAGTAAAAACTCTGCACACCACAAGAAATTTATGACTGTATGTGCACTGCCCAAAGAGTGCTTGTCTCGTGAAACTAATCTTGATAAAGTGTGATGCTAAGCTCACTAGTGAGTAGATATGCAGCTTTTGCAATGTAGCATTGCTACATGGGAGAGGAGGCAGCATGTGAAGGAGATTGCATTTCTGATTGATTTTTATTTATAAACTGACAAACTATGACTGTTTAGGGGATCCCCTGTCTTACTTTTGAGTTACCAAACTTCTCAATAACGGATCTACTTCACTGCAGACTAGTTAATTGTAAACACATGTGAAACCTGCAATTGGCTAACGAGACACACCCGCCCAGTTCTTGGGCTTGAAAACAGGTGTGTGGCTCCTGCAGCAGTTAGATTGGTTGGACTGAACAGTTCTTTTGGTTTGTGGCTGTGGCAAAGGCTGCCTCCTGGTTTTTGTTTAATTTACCAAAATATTTCTAGTCATTTTACTTCTGTTCTCTGGGCCCTTCTCTTCTGTGTCAAGCATTGGCCAGAACAATGTTCAGAACATTCCAGAACAAAGGCTTTATGGAAGAGGTGTGTGCACACTGGTCACTGTTTACAAGTGCACAGCTGGGGTAATTACCCATATATCAAAAATGAGACATAAATCTGTTAAGATGTTTCTAGAAAGAAACAAACAGTAAAAGCAGTAACTTGCTCTGATCTTTTCCTTTTGAATTTTGAGCCAGGCCTCCCTTCAAGCTGACAGGAATTTGGCTGCATCGCTTAACAGGAAGAAAGCCAAACTTCCAGGAAGCTTGACCTTACATGTCTGTTTTCACATTTTTACATTTTCCACGACCATGTTTTTTTTTTTTTTTTTTTTGAATCGCCAGTTCTATACTAGGTTCATTTCAATCAGAAAGCTCACCCTTACTTGTGCAAGAGCACTGAGGCCAGTTAAATGTAATCCTCTGATACACTCACACGCAGCCTGTGCCTATTTTTTTTACAATACAAGTCCCACAGTGCACTGTGGTGGAGTGGCTGCTCCTTTGAGGATGGATTCTGCTTTGCTGATGTTGTTTGAGCATTCCCTGCATTCACGCTTTTTGGGGAAAATAGTATTGCTTTTGCACATGAAAGTCATAGAGTTGCATGGGGTCAGAGGGAAAAAAATTACACTATACACCTGATTTTTGTCTTTTTGTGACAACTTGTAAATGTTGACAGCTCTGATGTGAAAAGGAAAGTGGAGAAAAATGTAATACCTCACTGCACCCAGCATGTCCTGGACCTGCCACTTTGCTGGATATCCTGTGTTTACCTATACACATTTCTTTCTTATCCTCGACATTGTCTTCTAACACCAGCAGCTACTTGATGGAATAATGGAAAATTATGTATGAACTGGTTAGTCAAAGTTGAGGACAAAGCACATTGTGGTTATATTGGATTGAAGTGTGTCAATGAATGGCTAAAAAGTTAAAGATGGACTACTGCCGAAGTCAGCAGTGGCCACCTCAATGTAAAAAAAAAAAAAAAACTTTAATTTTGTGAATAGTGTTCATTTTTTAACTCAGATTAAGTGCCATTTGCTTGTTTTCACTTCAGACTGAGTAAAATACTATTTGGTTACATTTGCTACAGACGGGTTTCCTAATCTCAGGAAATGAATAGAAAAAAAGACTGGCAATTCCTGCCAATTCAGTAGATGAACAATGTGCAGTCTTGGTGCTTGGCCAAGTATTTACATTTCAGAGACAAGGACCTCAGCTGCTACAGAATGTGGGTGCTGCAAGCTGTCACAGTAGGAGGCATAAGCTGTACTGTTGTGTTGTGTACAGCAGTCACAATCAAATGCCCATGTAATCTGAATTTTTTTAACCCTGTACACCTTCATAAAATGCAGCATTTCTGATGCTTTCCATGACTTAAGTGGGTCCCTACCCGAGAAGTATGGGAAACATACAGTGCAAGTGTGAAACGGTGACACGGCACCGAGGGGGACTGTTTTCTGTGTGAATGTTTCAGAGAGGCCCTGTGTGTTTCCTGCCTCTCGGTGTTTGAGGCCTTTAGGATGCACAGCGGTTGTTACAAATTACAGCGGGCCCCAGAGATGGGCAGGGGCAGCGGCCAGGATGTGATTATCTGGGAGGCTTCCCGCTTCCCTGTGCTATGAGGATTTCCTCCCACCCGGGTGGATACTGCTGGGGGTGGAGGGCGGGGGTTAGGCGGGAAGAGGGGGCCAGGCACAGTGCAGGGCCTGTGGTTTGCAATTCATTTCCTTTCTCTGCTCCTATGACCGGAGTTATTTCTCGGCCCCAAGAATGAGACGTAAGCTTGGTGCTCTAACAAAAAAAAAACAAAAAAAAACAGAACTTTACAGTGTCTGAGACCCTACTGTAAAGGCCTTAGAAAACAATAAATACTGGCTTCATACTCATCCCAGTAGATACAAGTACATTTATTATGGTACACAAATATTTTCTGGCTATTTGAAAATTATTAAAAGAAAACAAAAGAGAGAGAAAACGCTGAGCCAGGGGGTTCGCTCCAGCCACTCCCTGAAGATGCAGGATGTATATAAAACTGTCCGCACTTGATCTTAGGTTTCTCATTTATTTATCTTTGTATTTCCTGAATGCCCTTCTCTTTTCCTTTCACAGGCTCCCTGTAACCCAGTAGGGGCTGCACAGGAGGCGGAAGAGAAAGGCACCCATTGTCTCCGCATTGCCGTGGATAGTGATGGATATGAGCATAGTCGGAGAACAGTAGGACATTGTCCTCCGTCATTCTGGGGGGGGTTTGGTAGCTAAGGTGCATAACCGCTCGTCCGCTTTGTCTTGAATAAGTAAACAACTTTTGCATGTTTTTTTACATTTTACATATTGTTTCTGATGTTAACAACCACTAAACTCTTAAGTTTAAGAGTATAAGAGTTAAAAGTTAAGAGCATAAGAACAACAGCAACAACAAAAAAACTTGTTACTTTCAGTACTCAGAGCAAAGTATAAGGCTGCAGTTAGTCTAAAAAAAGGTGCAAGTGTGTTTTTGCAATACCAACTCACATTTTTCAAATTACAAACTAAAAATATGTTAAAATAAAAACACAAGGTAGAGTTACTTAGAGTGAATGAAAAGATAGAAATACATGTGTTCTTTTTCTGACAGGGCCGATTACACCCACTATCCACATCCTGCTTCCCTTTTGAGCAAAGCGAACCATACAATCTTAGCCCGTTCAGATGGCTGCTGTTTTAGATCAGGCATGTGGCGGCCAGCTACATACATACTGTATGGGGTAATGCTGCTCTGATGTAATCCTCTGTAATACTCTTTATGTCTGTAATAGTTTGTAATGCTTCAGGGTCAGGCTTAACGGAGTTTATGCAATGGAGTTTAGTGCAACCCTGCACACATCTCATAGTGTTGTTACTTATTTTTCATTTGACTCTTGAAAATACTCTACAGCTTAAATGCTTATTTTACGAAACATTTATAGATCTGTGGCAACGGTCCTCAGTGTAAATGTGCTTGGACTGCTGCACAAAATGAAAATAAATATGGGCCAAAATCCAAACATGTATACAGACTGTAGATGAAAACAATATACCTTCTCTGTCTATTTCTTGTTATTTTACCTTATGGCTTATATAAGTTTATATAATCATGACAGATCTCTTCCAGCGCAACTCATTATGAAATTCTGTAAAATGACAGTGTTCAGACTCTATCAGCTGTTCAGAATAGAGTTATAGGGGGATGTATAGCAGTATATAAGAAGCTACTGTAATGAACCCTTAGCAAGTTAAGAGTTGTTTATCTTCATAAACATATAGTACATAATTCAGAAATGTATGTACATTCAAATATTGTTTATAACAGCCACATATTTCATTTTGTCACAGCCACACAGAGGGGCACAGCCACTTAAAAGGTCAAAAGGTGATGCCAAGTTTTGGCTTCTAAAATCTGTGTCTCGATTCCGCAGAAGGATTCCTCTGGGGTTGCAAGAAGCTCTCCCAAAGGTGAGGCATGTTGCAGCTCATTACAGCAGCTGCCTCAGGTGGAAGGAAGACGTGTGCTTTGGGGGATGTTTGACCTGTTTACCTGTGTGTCTGTGCTAGACAGACGCCCCCCCTCCCCACCCCCAACCCTGCTTCCTCTGAGGCGGGTGCTCAGAGCTCTCTGACTGTATGCAACATGTCACTTGTGCACATGTGCGGCAGAGGGTGCCCCCCGCCCCCGGCCTCGTGTTCCCAGCCTGCCTGATGCAATATCACCAAGCGTCTGGAGGGAAGATAGAAGTCGAGCTTCCGAGCGCCCCGCCTATTCCGTCTCCCTTATCGCTCTCCCTGCAGGTCGGGGAAACCTTTTCGGCGTGCATCAGATTACCAGCGTGAGAGACGTGCCGGAGGAGGAGCCCAGCTTACAGTTTGGAAAAACAAAACCACCGGCTGAGGCGGCATTTTATGTGGAAACAATTACATGTACTCTGAATGTAAACAGGGAACTGAGCATGCTGTGGACAACTGGCAGTTGAATATTCCTAGAAGATGTTACATAACAATTTACAGTGTAACATAAAGCAAAGTATTGAATTTCCGCTTCTCTGTGCGACGCGGTTCTGCATTAGCAAAATTGAGCTAATGAGAAGTGAGTAAGCTTATGCTTGCAGGAACAATTATTTTATATTGCCCCTGGAGAGAAAGATTACTACATGGATAATATCATGCATAACACACAATGTCACAAAAATATTTTCATGTATGCCCGGTGAGGATAAGTGTCTTGATGCCCATGAACAAATTCAGTTAGTAATAGGTTAGTCAGTGTGCATGAACCGAAAGAAATGAACACTTGGAACATGTATACCAGATGATGATGACTTTAAGATATTTCCACCAGTGAAACACTGGGTGTAATGAGGAAATTTGCACGAATGATAATTGAGGGGAAAAAAAAAAGAACAAAGTGGAAAATGGTTGGTGGGAATTCATGGGATGGGCATTTCTGCCAGGGTGTCTCCGGGATGTTCATCCTGTTGAGGCCTCTCTCTGCGGGGCAGGATGTGAGGATGTGTCTGAAAGAGGCCGCAGACACAGAGGGGGAGTGAGGACGCTGGGGTCGCACGCGCTGTTCCCACAGGTAAAGAGCACATCAGCGAGAGAAAACACCTGACAAACACATATTACATTCCGCACTCCGGTGGGAGTTCAGCTGTTTTCAATTCAAGAAATGGAGCGCCAAGGCTGAATCATATTTACACGTTAAGAATAGGAGGGGTTTTTTATGGACTAGGTTTTAATTATAGTTTGACTCACAAGCAACTGATTATTGCAGATAACCGTAATAAATCAAATGTCTATTGTACTTTAAGTATTGTACTTTATGTTTATACGATATTTAATTATTAAAAGCAGATTCACATATCATATAAACATGCTGTTAGGATTACCAAACATTACATCATCAATAGAGGATGAGTTAATGCATTTGATTTTCGAGGCTATGTTTTATCTAAGTTGAAATCTAGTTGTGGTAAAACTAAAATAATCTAGTGGAGATTTTCCTCAGAGTTCTCAAATATCTGTTCAACCGGAGATATATTTGTTATTGTGGTGCACACGTGTTATATATGTTGCACAGTACGCATAACCAAGTGTTTGCGGGTAGCATACACAAGGCATACAGCACAGACACAGCACGTATGGCACGACAGTGAACATTCCAGCCCTTCTCTGAAAACTGGTGTAACCACTGCGACTCTGGGAGGGAGCAGGGGGGACACGGCTGTTAATGTGACACAATTTTAAATAGTTCCCCGCCTTTCCTTTCCCTCCCCTTCCCAGCGTTTCCACATAATTCCAGAGAAGGCAGAGAGAGTGAGAGCGGGTTGAGCAACCCCGGGAGGGTTGCGTAACCCGCTGGTTTTCAGGTGCAAGTCTGCAATGGCTGTAAGTCATCCACTTCTAGGAATGCGATACGTGTCAAGCTGCTGAGTGAGGTAATACCGTGCAAATAACACCGAGCCGCCAGAGGCTGCGCGGCAGAGGGCCGGGGTTGCGCAACGGGGCCCCCCTGTCCGCTCCGGAGCACCTCAACGGGGCGCACTGCCAGGCCGCGGCGAGGAGAGAGCGCTGTGTCTCTCTCTCTCTCTTTCTCTCTCTCTTATCCTCTTTCTCTCTCCCTCTCTGTCTCTCACTCTCACTCTCACTCTCTCTCTCTGTCTCTCTCTCTTGTTCTCTCTCACTCTCTCAATCTCTCTCTCTCACTCTCTGTCTCTGTCTCTCTCTCTCTTTCTCTCTCTCCCCCATCTTATCCTCTTTCTGTCTCCCTCTCCTCTCTCTCTCTCTCTCGCTCTCACTCTCTCTCTCTGTCTTGCTGTCTCTCTCTCTTGCTCTCTCTCACTCTCTCGATCTCTCTCTCGATCTCTCCCTCTCTCTCTCCCTTTCTCTCTCTCCCTTTCTCTAGCTCTCTCTCTCACTCTCCCTCTCTCTCTCCCTTCCTCTCTCTCCCTTTCTCTCGCTCTCTCTCTTCCTCTCTCTCTCACTCTCTCTCTCAATCTCTCTCGCTCTCACTCTCCCTCTCCCTCTCTCTCTCTCTCTCTCCCTTTCTCTTGCTCTCTCTCTTGATCTCTCTTTCACTCTCTCTCTTGATCTCTCTTTCACTCTCTCTCTCACTCTCTCTCTCCCTCTCTCTCTCACTCTCTCTCTCTCCCTCTCTCAATCTCTGTCTCATTCTCCCCTCTCTCTCTCTCTCTCTCTCCCTTTCTCTTGCTGTCTCTCTTGATCTCTCTCTCACTCTCTCTCTCCCTCCCTCTCTCTCTCTCCTCATACATGGGGCCTGGAAAGAGCAGGGCGGTGTGGGAGCCACGCATGAATCACACTCAGGAATTCTCTCGACGCAGGCCCCCGTTTGAGAGAGAGAGAGGGGGACTCTTCTCTCTGCGAGGGCCTCGGAGGCAAAATGACCCTCTGACTCCCTTACATGGCAGCGTAAAGCAGCATTCTGACAACAAGCCGGGGCCCGGGAATGTCACCACATGCAATTCCTGGCAATGATGTTGTCTCACGTTGCAATAGAGTGGCACAGAATATAGGATGCCGTAATGGGTGGCAATCAGTACGCAACAGCGACGATCACCGCTGAGTAATCACCTCACAGCTAACGCCGCTCAGTGCGGCTGCTGACCTAACAGCCTTGGTAGCCGAAAAGAGCAAACAAAAGAGCCACAGACGTGAGAGAAAACTGATATAGTCACACGGTTTAAAACTACTGGGGGGGGTGCCTTTTTAAGCAAGTTATTTTATTTATTCATGAATTTATTTTTTCAGGTTTGTTTGTTTTATCTCAGATGGGATCCTGATCTAATTAAAATATGACATTCTAACTTTGGCAGGGTCTTTGAGTAATGGATAAGGAGCTGGACTTAAATATCCACCTTAATGAATAAATAATACATAACACACAAGTTCTTTAATTCATCTGGGATCGTTTTCATTCCAGTACACACTGTGGCATAATACAGTGTTATACACGGTACGCAATATAACACAAAAGGTCCCTCATTTGGAGGTGCCAAATTACGATATTTGACTCGGTCAAAATGGGATATTATCCCTGAGTTCATCAGGCGGTATACCCCAAAGCAAGCTCACCACAAGTTAGGGGAAGTGCTCTTTTTCTGTTATTTACAGAAATTTTCTGTGACACTCCAGTTCCAGGAAAAAAGAAAACACTGACAGGAAGGACCGGGTATTCTCTGAGTGTGGTGCCTCAGAGAAGAAAGTCAGAGAGCAAGGGTTTCTTAGCAGAGTGGTATTCCCCTTCAGAAAGTGATAGAGCAGACTGGAGGAAGCTGAGAGGGGCTGTGCTGACACACCTCTGGGAATGCTGGGAGATGGGGAACCAGGGTACTGAGCTGATTATTCAGAAATGATTATTCATCCTCATCCAAGTGCCTGGAACTCATATGAATAGAATCTGAGAAGGAAATATGTTTTTTTTTTTTTCCCTGGTCATATGAGGACATTGTAGCGTCTCATAAAGTGACATAATCATAGTAAAAAGTTTCATTTTCAACGGGCTCCTTACATGTACATGTTCTAGGGCCAAGTTGCTCCATACCCCTTTATGTTTCTGATACTACTGATGTGTAAGTCATTTCTGTCCTGAGAAAGAGATTTTGATCTGGGGAGGACTTTCTGTTTACATAAAGGGTAAATTAAAATGCCAAAGGTTAATGGAGGTGTGATAAGACAAAAGGGTAAGAGGGCATGTAAGGATATAAGGCATGCCTTGGAATACATAGTGTGTAAAATAAAACAATGCATAAAATGTATATTGTTTTTTTTTATTTTCTAAAATAAAACCAATGTCACCTTTAACTAATTCATTTTGAGTTTCTGTGTCATATAGTTCCAATCTATATTTAAAACTTGTTGAAAAACCTAGAATTCTTTCACATTTATGTTGAATATTGTACTTTTTCCAGTTTCAGGTATAACCCAATGTGCTGAAAGCCTTAACAGGGAAACTCCTCAGCATGTAAGAACAAGCTAGATGAACACAAGCTTCTCCTCAAAGGTCCAAATACAGCAACCTCCAAATGTTTTCATATTCTCAGCAAACCGGCAAAAAGATTCAAAAGAAGAAATGCAAGCGTGCAATCAATATAGTTTCTGCCAAAGCAAATATGAACTCTTTAGTCAAAACAGTAGAAGGCATATATTTTACAAATAATTGTAAAAATGCCAGTTGGCTTTGATGAAGCATAGCTCATTTTTTGTACTTTTCTGCCTCTCTACAGGGAGTGGTGTGTGATAATAATAATAATAATAATAATAATAATAATAATAATAATAATAATAATAATAATAATAATAATAATAATAATAATAAATTAATACTTTGAATACAAAGAATCTTCTATCTTACCCTGACTGTAAAAGCACCTCACACTTAAATAATTTTGAGAATAAAGTTCAATTTTTCCACAAGCTTGGATGCTGGTCAACAGGACAAGAAAAAGACAGAGGCTTTATACAGATTAAAAAGAAGATTCTGTGTTCCGAAGGTCTTAACCGTAATGTAATTTGAGATGCTGGGCATTCCAAAGTCTATAAAGTCCGAGTTTCTAAAAGACAGGGAAAGTATCACAGAGAATGAGGAAGATAATATAAATATAAATGAGCAAGACATCAATGACTGAGGCCATGCTTTATGGCCTACACAGCACCAGCAGTGATCACAGAGACACTAAAAATCATACATCTGAGTCATATTATTTTTATTTTATTTAATAAAGGGTTGTGTAAAAGTACCCTCAAATTCACTTTGTTCCTTATTTGAATAATTTAGCTAGACATTTTGAAATTAGAAGACAGAAGAAGGTTGTCTGAAACAGAAACATCTTTGTATCCACATATTTGTAATTCTGCCTTTAAGGATCAGTAGTTTATAAGAGCCAGTACTTCCTGTACGGATGTGATTCTCATAAGCGGAGTGCATGGTAGGAATGTGATTGGTAAAGTCATTTCCAGTGAAAAGTGTGAGGCCTATCATACCCATATTGTGAAAAGCAATACTGTTTCCCCAGTTTCCTTCCAGGCATGGCTTTCTGAATATGGTACTGGGTGAGAGAGAGAGGGAGAGAGAGTATGAGTCATTGTGAAAAAGCGTGACAAGACCTGTAGCCATGGCGACAGTCAGCCGGAACTTTCAAACACAGGTCTATGGCAACACAGTGCCACAGTTGTGTTGAATTTTACACTGCTATGTGTTTGCATCCAGAGACTGAGGCTTAGTTTGGTGTTGAGTAAGCCTTTCCTAAGTTTTCTGGAGAGAGACTCTCGCATTTACCATGGTTTATTGTGCCCTGAGAAAATGGAAATACATTGGTGTCCAATGTGAAGAAAAACTTTAAAGTGAAATTCTCTGTTATCAGGATTGTAAAATCTTTTTGCTAAATCATGTAGTGTATTGTCTGTCTGCATTGCTCTTTTGACAATTACATATATCAAAAAAAATTCTGTGGCTGTGATTGTGGTAATATCCAGCTATTAACACATTATGTCATAACACCAGATACAGTAATGGATGAGGGGGAATTTACCTCATCCTCATTTTGAAATAACCTGCCATAGCCATGAATTAACCTTTGTTTTGCTTCGGTGGATACTGAGATTTTTCTTTTGCTCTGACTGACTAAAGGATGGGATCAGTAATCTTATTAATAGTACCTCAGGAGGATGTTTTAGTTAATTTTTTTTTTAGATACTTGTCCAGCATGCATACGCACACTGTAAAACCAAAGTGAAATTAAACAGCTACCTGTCATATTATCAACACCAGTACTGTCATAGGGGAATTCTGGGTAATTCTGACATCACCTCAAGAATCATCTGAAGCTTGCGCAATCCACCTGACGCTTGCGGGTTTATATTCCGGAGTATTCTCCAAGCCAGGAAACTACAACCACAGGTTTGGCAAAAAAAAAGCGAAGCTAATTGCAAGAAATCCCCTGCTCCTTGTCAAGGTGCGAGACGTTTCCTTGATGTTGAGAGCGAGATACTGTGGCAATGCCACTCAAGGGGAATTTATTTTTTAAGCAATGCTATTATACTCCTTGGTTTTCATCCAGCTCCTCTCTGATCCTGATCCCGATCCCGATGTCTCAGTCACCCGTGGGAGGATCGGGGGTTACTGCCCATTCGTTAACAAACCACCGTGATTAAGTGTAAAAGGCAATAGATCCGTTTGACAGGGCATGTATCACAGCCAGGAGGAGGCTCTGACAGGATGTTTCGTAATAGATGAAGTGACGTGCGTCTGCACTCGCCCCTGTTCGGAGGAAGCCACTGTTTACACATTCTTGCCTGTGCTATTAATACAAGGTCGCTTTTGTTCCCATGGAGAGGGGCCGAAGCCTGGCTGGGGTCAGATCTTAACAGAGTGACAGGGGTTACTATCCCTCAGAGAGAGTTCCCAGGGTGCTATGCTGGGGGTGTACACAAAATACTCCTCTATTGGGCAATACAGGAAACTAAAAGGCTCCCAGAGTCCAGATAACAGCAAACCAGTCAAAATAAGGCTTCTCGGCCTTTTTATATGTGCAATGTATTTTCAGTCCAGCAAAATATCCCAGACTCATAACCAAAAGGCTGCCGGTTTGATTCCCTGCTGGGTCACTGCTGCTGTACCCTTGGGCAAGGTACTTAACCCACGATTGCTTCAGTAAATATTCAGCTGTATAAATGGATAACATTGTAAAAAAAAAACGTAACTGATGTAAGTCGCTTTGGGTAAGAGCGTCTGCTAAATGACAATAATGTAATGTAAAATGTAATGTATTGTGGCCTCGTGTTGTGTATTGAATCTGCAGTGTGCTCAGCACCACAGCGGCAGTGAGTGTGGGCAAAGTAACCTTTATAACCATGTTTCTGTGGAACAGCCACCTGTGCAGCTAAGAGGAAGCAGCTATAACAACGTTGCGGAATTGAGAAAACACCCACTCACCTCCTTAACACGTCCGTACCTGGTGGTAACAGCCAGTCAATCCTTTCCTTGTTTGCATAGTCACCACCACTTATAGTACTCACTGCTTGAATTAATAATCTACTGGTAATGATTGTCTCTTACATAAACATTAGACATCGCCTTCTTTGCAAAACAATCTACTACACATTAAGATGAACCCTCCCAACTTATTTTATATGTCACAATCAAAACTGGCAAATGTTATCAGAGGACTAAAATATGTACACCATTCAATAAGTAAATGTTTGAGGTATTTCCAGTACAATCTACTATAGGCCACATTAAATGTTTTAATAGTATATCGATCTTATATTAAGTATGACTATCACCAAAAATGGTGTGGTTGATCTTTAAGTGAAATTTAAGAAAGACTATCCTTTCAATGATAAAGAAATCCTTATGGGTATTTCGCAAGGGTCTTAAGCAATTGTTTCCCTTGTGAAAGTTGCAAATTATGAAACTTTTCCACAGGGTAAATATTGTGGTCCCAAATTGCACAGTCGGTTGGGTTTATCTGAGGACACGTTAAATGTGTGCAAACACTGGTGCATATAAGAACATAAGAAGTTTAATGATGAGGACAAGCTATTCAGCTCAGATGCAATGCATCTAGCACTGTGTCTCAGAGTGTCACAGTAAAATATACCTTTAACCATTTTCCACTTAGGTGTGATTGTTCTGCTGGCATAACTCAGCCTGAAGTAGCTTCTTGTCCACTTTACTAATCACTCATCACTGACCCTAACCCTAACCCTAACCTTAACTATAAGACTACCTGGAACTAGTTTTCTGTACTCTTGTGAAAAATCCAGTATCATTCTTACACTGAAATGGACACACAGCCCTAAATATGGTCTAATAAAGACAAAAAAAACTTCCTTTTATTCATGCTCAGTATTTGCTATATATACCCTACATCATTTTTGTATTTTTCATTGCTTTGCCACAGTGTCTTGATTCGGCTAGACCTAGATCAACTATTAAACTGAAGCGTATGTGTAGAGTATATTTATATAGTGCACACCCTAATTGAGTAGCTCCCATAAAATAATCCTGTCTTAGGCTGCTTACAGTTGGCAATGTGAAATTTCAGTTCATCAATTTTACTGGTGAACTTAGTGTCTTTGGTCAAATTAACTGTTTTGTTGTTAATGTCCTTATCAAGGAACAGGAATAAGGAATAGCAGAGATCCCAGGATAAAACCACTCTGCTTAACCTGTATTGACTGTTCCTTATGTTAGTATTTTGTTCCAAGAATAATTCTGACCTGATAGATGCCAATGTCTTGCATGAGTTACAAGGTAAACTAATGGGCTGTAGTTTTCTGGATCAGTTTAATCTGCTTTTTTATTATTCTGCCTTGTTTCAAGTAATCTGGAATGGGACATATAATATAACCCTTGAAAAAATAAAATATGAAAAATAAAATAATAAAAATACCTGAATAATCATCCATAAATCTACCATATATTTTTTTCCATTTCACTTTATTGCAGATTGTGTAAATCCCTGTCCCACATTTAGCCTAATGCCTGTTCTGGCTCCATTCGCCTAATATTAAAACATGCTGAGACTTTGGCACTTGCTACCTAAAGTGGTATCTCACTCTGAAAAAAGGAAATATGATGAATGGTGGCTTAGTTTGGGCTCATGTCATTGCTGTGAACAGACATGCTTCTCACACTATTGGTCGCTTTCCCCAGGAAAACTGACCATCGTCTGACCTATTTTCTGAAATGACTTTTCCCAGCTCGAAATATGATGATAGGTAACCTGACATCTGTACTGGACCAGCACATCAGAGACAGCAGCATGTTTCTTCAAACCCATGTGAAATAAAGTCATTTTTTGTACTGTATTTTATATTCAATTTTACACTTGACTATAATATACAGTGTGTTTAATTGAATATATACACATACAGTGTGTGTAAATAACTAAAGTGTATATTGACTCTTTTTTTTAATTTTGTGTCTATTCTATATGTAAGGCTATTATTTATGAATAACCTTGCGTACGTAACATTCAAAAAAAAAAAGGAAGAATGTATCCTTCCTAAGAAAGGGGAAGTTCTGGGCTACTGTGACATTTTTAACATAAATTGCATCCTTGAGGCTTGGGTCCTTGGACAGCTGCCACTCAGCAACTGCAGTGCCAAGTTTGTCATTTTACTGAATGAGGAGAAGCCGATCGGAAAAAAAGAACATCTCTGATAGGCCGAGGGGAGCGTGTAAGATAAACAAGGATTGTTTTTCTCGTTGAAAAGAGGGGTGCGTTGAAGGCACCAGCGGGTAACACACATTTCGGATCTGGAACCGGGAATTATGAATGAGGAGTCCATATTGGCTGCTCCCAGAGGAGGCAAAAACTTGTGAAAGAGTTATGTTTTTTTCTCAGATGAATCCCAGAGTGCTACACATCTATGGGTAATGTGGCACTGCCCTTCAAAATTATTTTTCTTCTGTTGTTGTGTTTATCACACTAACGCTTTCTTATTTGAAATGGTGCCACCAGCTACTGATATGCTGTTTGGTAATTTACATACATACATATCTATCTTGGGTATAGGTGAAATTCCACAGACAAAGAGGCAGTAGAATGCAAATTACATTGCCTGTAAATGTAACACAAATTCCCCCTAGAAAACATTTATATCTCTGGTTTTCCTGCTAAAAAAAAGTCCTAGCAGTGTCTGAGGACTATGAACGCTTTTCAATGGATTGCTTGTTCTTGTTCAAGCTGAGACACCAGCCTGATCAAAGAGAGCTAAATTGAGAGCAGGGACCCATCTTGGTATTACACAGATAAAAGCAAACACCCTTTTTGAATGGGGCAACTTGTGAAAACGCGTAGCCCGAAGTAAAGCAATAAGATAAATAGGAAGTCACAAGCAATCCGGGGCATCTGTGATCAGCAATCCCAAGGCACATCAGCGCTGTGGCGTGCATTACTCTCATTCCTCAGACCAAACAAAAAGATGGCTTACATCTGGTGGCGGGGACCTTGTCTGGGGGGGCGTTCTGTGTCTGCGAGGTACAACCTGAAGACGGCTCGGCTTCCTGTGGGGGAAACACAAGATGCCATCAGAAAATAACAGGGTGGTAATTACACACTGACTGCGGCCTCATCCGTAGAGAGCAGTCCCTCACAATAGCGTCCACTCCACAGAGTTCACAGGGGGATGTTCTGTGCTGTCACAAGGGAAAAACATGTCTTGTCACATGTCGCTGCCTGCGGATTGCTCAAGCCTCGCCATTCGCATACATCTAATCCCAAGAGTAAAGGCCACAAGCAATCGTGCAACACTCTGCGTGTGTCGAAACATGTTGCGTTTTCCTTTCTCCATTTTACGACACTGAGGTAATGTTTATCGAGTGTGGTGTAATCCGCCAAGCCTCCGACTCACTGCATTACCTCTCCTGTATCAACAGTCGCGCACAGCCCAAGGAGTGTTAGAGATCAATAGCGATGTGGAGCTAGGTTGCGACAGCAGCACTCCCACCTCTGAAAATATAACGAATGTTGCAGTTTGGGAAATTGGAGAACTCTGGTCATCGGTAGAATTGCGTTCATCTTTAAACTGCAATTCACTCCCGGATCACTGTGCATTGCTTTTGATAGGTTTGCACTATCAAGCTGAGACTTTTGGAGTGTGGAAGAAGAACATTTTAACATCTAATCCTTCAAAAGCACTTTTTTAGTTTGTGTTCTGTTCAAGTTCAAAGTAGAATATCTTATCTTAGTCCTCCCAAGTGATGGAGACCATGATTTATAGCGTAGACAAATTAAGTGCAGACAAAACTAGACTCCATGCTGGTGATTGTCTTGTTTCCATGCCAACTTGCTGCTATATAGTGCTCTTTAACATGTCTGTGCCTTCAAAGTTCATTTCCAGATCACAGCCTCTGAGTGTGAAATGTGATGCAAAACGCATGATTTTCACATATCATTATCCTTAGCCAGCTTATCTCCACGGGCATAATCGATATATACAGTGGGCAGGGAGTGTGTGCACTCTGTCTCACATTCTGAATGCGCTCGGATGCAATGGGGATGAGGGGAAATTGCCCATCCGCTCGTCGCCTGTGAATTCTAGCTAGTGTTTACACTCTGCCTCTTCCAATCATGGCAAAGAGCAACGAGAGATAATGGTGTAGAAATATGTTTGTATGCAGCATGAATGCTGCGGAGCCAAAGAGAGTGTACACAACACGCACGCGCACACACACACACACACACACACACACACACACACACACATTTCATGGGAACGTTGTGAACTCTTCAAAGGTTATATTCCAAGTATTGCCTTTAGCAGAAATACCCAGGGCACTGAGCAAGGGCTGGAGCCTGGCTGTTATGTTGCAAGAATAAGAACGCAGAGATAAGTGCTTTAGATCTCTCAAGGATCTGTGTGTTTGGTTACATATATTGGAATGTTTCACAACTGTAGCCAAAGATTTTCTGTCACATTTGTTTCAGTACAGTTCTGTGTATGCCATGAAAACTCACCCTTCACTCTCTGGCAACTGTCACTATTGCTTGCTTCAGTGAAGGCTATTTCTAGCTTCTAGCTGCATAAAACAAATGCATTGAAATAGCAGACACGGGCTCAATTATTGTATTTATTCAAATCCAAAACACACTGTTTTGGAAAGTCTACATGGGTCACTGACGTGCATCCAGATGTGTCTGGTAAAAGGGATTTTGTTTGTTTTTACATTTTACACAAAAAATGATCTATCAAACGTCCAACTTTGTGTGTTCAGTTTAAAGTGGGGAAGTATATTCTCTTTTTAGAGAAAAGAACAGCCTTGAATTTAATATTTAATATTCTGAGGCTTTATTTTTTGGGATTTGTCAGGAGAGTTCACCTCCCTTTGTGCAATGAAGTTGCAATGGACTTTCACAGAGGTAATGAGTGGGTGTATAATGCACATACTGTTTATTACATACTGTTTCTTCAGAGCTTTTAACACCCTACTTGCCAGTTCTTTCTCAGCGTTCCGGTTTGGGGAACCATGACTTTTACACCCCTGCCAGCCACTGTAGAGACTGTGAGAGCATGCGTGGTCGTCTCAATCTCAGAATGACTACACGTGTTCATTTTGGGTCCTCTTTTATGAGGGCGTGAGTCACCTCTCGCAGTGTTTCCTACACAGCTGCGACCAGACAAGGGAGCGCGGTTTAGTGCTTACTCATAGGCTGTTCTGCAACACGTCTCTGCCCCCATCTCCTCTGCTATATCTGGGGCTCGCCTATGAGACAGACACAGAGGCAGCCTGCAGCCTCCCACGGTGGCTGGTGCATCGGTGGATGTGGTTTCCTTGCACCAGACGGCCTCATCAGAGTAGCCAGTGAACCTGCAGCATGGGTCAGCTGCAGACCTCACAGGGTATAGTTGGCAGGCCAGTAATGCCAGCTGAAAGAACCCTGCTCAGGCCAATTGTAATTTTCCATTTTCCTCATCAGCTACAGAGCAAGACAGCAAAGGATCAAAATAAATGCATGCATGTGTGATGTGTATATTTGTTCTTTGTTTTTTGCTTTGCTTACAGACATACAAAGTAGTTTCAGATGTCAAGACCTTTAATATTGGTTTGAAAAACCCATTAATTCACCAATGCGTCATGCAGTTATAACCTCTCAAAGAGATATGGCTACAGTAGCAACAGTATCTAGTTCAGTGGAGTATTTAGCCCTCATTAACCTCTATATACTAATAATAAGCAGGTGTTTGCGTCATAACTTCTTTTACATGGTAACCTATGCGGTAAAGTAAGAGGTTCTTAACAAATGAGACATTTAGCCAGGGAATTTTTAATGATTTATGCATGAATTATCAAGTGATCCCAGTTAAAAATCAGATTTATTTACTTTCCAACCCTCATCAACTTTCCAACCCTCTATTGGGAATCAAGCCACAAAAACACTAAGGGAAGTTTTGCTCTAGTTCACACTGCATTATTCCATAGTAAAAACAGCACAACTTTTTTTTCTGTCACTATTCCTGATTCGTAAGGCACTCATATCTTTCTGTTGGTGGAAATGAAGCAGTACAGCCCGGGAGACAGGAGCAGCCCATCTTTCTGCTGCCGCAGCGGGGTGCCTGGCAGGGCGGCCAGCTCCGCCGTTAATGGAGCATTGTCCTCGGAGGGCAGCACGCAGCCCGCGGTTCCTCCGCCGGGCCCGCTCGATTGCTCAATTTCCTCCCTGTGTCATGTGAAATGTGAGAGCGGCAGCCACACAGGATGTACAGTCTGCACCGGCAGCCAGCGCACATCACCCCCCCCAACCCCCCATACACCCCCCCCCCCGGACCCTCCTGACCCCCCACCCCACCCCATCCTCCCTGCACCCCCACCCCCGTGCACACACACACACACACACACAACGCCCAACCGGTGTGGTGACATAATGGGGCCGTGTGCGCTCTCTCCGTTCGCCAGACCCCCGAGGCTGCTCTCTCACATGGCTGCGACACTCATGTACGCTGACTGCAAAACTTGCTCCGTCTCTCTGCACGGCCCTCTGCACGCTGCATAAGCAGGACAGTCCCAGGCACCTGCCCTCTGTACATACCGCGCTCTATATGCTAGCATGGCAGAAACGTCGAGTTTCTCATCTCCTCTTCCTGTGTCTTTGGTCGCCCACCTCATGAGAATGACTACGGCTCCATTGTTAGCATCCTTGCAACAGTCATGCTTATGTAATGAATCATATGCATCATATGAGCCCATGTTAAAAAAAAAGGACTCTAGTTGCATAGACTGCAGAAATAGTTTTCACATCTTATCCATTCAAGTTGAATGAGCCTGGCCTGAGACTGTTTCTCATTCAATTTGAATGGATACACTTCTGTTCTTTTGCGCTCGAAGTTGCTCTGGATACGAGTGTCTACTAAATGAATGTAATGTAACAAGACAAGACAACGATCACAATCTAATTTTAAGACCATCCTGCAAATTACATGTAACTGGAATATAACAGCGTACTGTACCTTTCACAGCCTGTGGGAGGTCCTCCTTTTGCATGGAACAGAACAGGAAGTCAGTGTTCCAAGTGTTCTAATTAATTGCAACATGATGACAGAGGCTTCTGCAGGCTCACAATGGAGGGGGGGCACAATCCGGGTCTTTGTGTTCAAACCACTCTCTGAGCTCATTACAGGGCATAGGTGCCTACTGTTCCAAGAAAGCACACTACCAACTGTGCGCGTGAAGAAACTGTCCTGGAATCGCTTGACAGAAAGAGGCGCAGTATATACAGTATTTGAAACCTTTAGCGTAGCAGCAGTGAGCGCGGAGAAGTCTGTAGGTCAGTTGGCCGAAATCTTTGCCAGGCGCGTGAGTGAGATTTGACCTGCGAAGAGCACTTGAGAACGTGTGAATGTGGAAACAGACAGAGAGAGAGGAAATGGATTTGCTAATATACACCGGGGAGGGCCAACAGGAGGAGTTGGTTATCAAAGGTCCGCTCAGTACTGACCTGACAGTGAATCACTGCACATCCTTTTTCACTGAATCAGCTTCTGTGAGTGCTTATCTCTCAAGAACAGGACATCTTGGCCAGAATCACACAGCTCATTTCTAAACTGTCTGAGCTGTGTTTGTTGGAAGCGGCTCTGAAACAGACGTTAACTGTGTTTAAAGAAATGGGAACAGTGTGATTATCAGCAGACGGGGCGCTGGACCTGTGATCATGTACACTTTGAGTACATCTTAGTATTGTCAGATGGCTCGTTTCCAAGGGGTCCATAGTCAATGCTGAGAAGTGCTCCATGGGAATTGTGTTAGGTGTATTGGTGTTGGGAATTAGCTTTGGATGTGAACTCTTGATGCAACGCATGTGCCACTGTGGCAACTGAGCATGTCCTTGTAAAATAAAGAGCTAAATACATGCATTTTACCATTTATTAGCTTTCCAGCAAAGCCAAACGTGCAACGATACAGACTCTTGCTTATTATCACTCTTTGCACAGTCTGCATCTGAAGTAAGGCTTACATTTTTGCTAAGGCATTTTATGTATTTTCATTTAGCCTGCAAAAAAGGTTATGTGAAAGTAACTAACTAAATGGGTTTGTGGTGGCTAAATATCCCACTGAAATAAATACTGCAGCTACTGTAAATATTGCAGCTACTGTACTGTATCCTACATGACACCTTACTGAACTAATACATTTTTCAAAGAGATATTAAAGGTCTTGACATCTGAAGCCACTTTGTGTGTTTGTAAGCAAAGCAATCGCCTCTGCACACAGTGACAGCGCAATTGAGCAAGGCAGTGTTCGTTAAAGTCACACTGACCCAAATGGGGCGCGTGAAGCAACAGAATTGTTTTCAGGGGAGGTGTGTCTGCTGCTGGAAGTCCATCTCCCCTGGGCCCGGGCCAGTCCCTTCCTGAGCACAGCAATAAATCAAAACAGAGAACCGATGCATCTGCAACTTTATTCTGTACCAATACAACAACATCACAATAGCGAACTGCATCATGAACGAGTCACTATTGAAAGGACATGACCATCAGGAGACAGGACTGCAAGGTGACGCACTTTGACAGAAGTGACATACTGGACATGCTTGTAGTTTTAGTTAACAACCAGCTTTGTGTTCAGCCCAATGTGAGGTAGCATTGTGTTGTTTGCCCACTATTTGCACTTTTGTACGTCGCTTTGGATAAAAGCGCCTGCCAAATGAATAAATGTAAATGTAAATGCATTGTGTTTCTTTGTGCATTAATTGTTTAAATTACCCAATATGGCATCCAACAAAGCTCAATCAGCATGTTGCTATGAATGAAGTGGATGAATATATGGCTTATATTTTGCATGTCATCAATGACCTTTGACATTTTGACACAAATGGTATTTTGCAACTCATTCTGAATTTCCTTTAAATGTATATGAATTGCAGGTGAATTAGGAACAGAGCAACAAACAATTGAGTCTCAATGACCTGTACCCTAGGCTTTGCTTCCTCCCTGTGGTAAAATGGCAGAACTACAGCAGTAAATGAATAACCATCCTTTTAATCGCAATGGTTTTGGGCTTGATGACTCTACATAGGTTTTTATTCCATGTTTCTGTATTTGAGTGCTTGCCTGTGCATGTATGTGTTTTCTGCTCAGGTGCAACATAGGTATTACACACGTCGGTGTATGTATTTTATTTATATATTTTTTGTAAATGTTATATGAATATTTGTTATATTTATAATGTATTTAATATGACTAGTTTGCAAATAAATATATGTATTTATAATAAATTGTGTATTTTATAAAAAAACATGTTTGTTATATTTTATTATTTTATAAAGAAATTATGAAATGTTTTTTCACGATTTCAAAAAACCAGTTGTGGTCTATGGAAGCCTGATCATGGTCATTTTCCACTCCGCTGAATGGCTCAGGGGATTTTCAGATGAACTGTTGATGTGATGTTGCATGGAATTAAAACCGCGTCTGTGCTGAATATTATTCCAGATAGCTTAAGATGGATATGTGATGTTTATGTAGCCACTGCAATCCCATGTCCTTCGGGAATGATATAAGTCAACATATAAGTGTACTTTGTACACAAACAAAGTACTGCACGTGCACAATGTGAATCTTGAGCTGAAATTTGAAATGTTTGATAGCTCTTTTTAAATTTTGGTTTAATACAAGAATAGTAGGATACGGATATCAGAAATGTGTGTTAGCCCTACGGTGATATCACTTGAAAATCTTTTTTGGCTTTTTTTTTCTGTCTTTAATTTCTGTCCAGCACTCATCTGATAGAGTGACTCAGACAGGAAGTAATAGCTTTAATAATGTAAAATGTTTTTCAGAGGGAGGCAGGAGACCAGGATCTAGATCTCTGGATTCATTAAAGCTTAAACTGGCATCCATTTGTGTGTCAGAAATGTGCTGGAGGAATCAAATGAGGTCTGCCAGATTTTTAGTCCCCAGTGGCTTTCTTGTAGAGAGAGAGCTTAGAGAAAGAAATTACCTGCTGCTGCCACTAAAAAAAAAAAAAAAAAAAAAAACAAAAGAAACCCAATAAAACCATCACACACCACTTCTATCTGGTCTTTTGTTGAAATAATTTTGAGTGCCTTTTTTAGTGCACTATTCGCTTTACAAAGTGCAGATAAGTTGTTTTTCACGATTGCTTTTTGATGACTTCCCCATGTGTAATTTTAGGCTATTGTATTAGCAAGAATTCTGTGCCCATTTTTCATGCGGCAGCTGCGCGGGAGGTGTCCTAGTCAGGCGTAATGGGAGCTCAGAAAAAATGTCATCCTGTTTCATTTAATTAAAATCATACAATGCAAAGATAGGGAAACCTATTATCTGTTCCTCCTGAAATTGTTTCTGCAGAATCTGGAATTCAATCAAATGAGGTTCCCTGACACATAAAAGCTCTTGCTCTCCATGCAGAAGGGGTTAAATTTAAATGAAATCAGACCCCCTTAACCCTGTGTCTTTGTGCCTCCTGGCTCTCGGTGGCTGAGAGACACATTTAATAGGTTTCCACAGTCAAATAGATTAGCCACTCATTCTTGTGTGTAACATTACATTATGGCTTATACATCATTTGCATGCTGGAGATGCCTGGTGGTCACATTAAATATATATCAAAGTGGGTTATTATTTATGGTGGAGGAAGTATACACCGCTGTGCAGTCTGCTAAATGTCTTCATTTTGCAGTGGCTTAAATATTTGAAAGATTATGAAAAGTATCCTATGAATCTGTATAAATCTATGCCATCTAAATAAAAATCTGCACAAAAGTCAAACACCACAGTACAGTGTTCAGAACTGCTTTTATTAAAAATAAGGCAACTCCAAGCTCAGAGGAAGGCTGGACAGCACAAGAAGAGAGCGTGTTATTCCATACACTGGGACACGGTTTCACACAGAGCTTATTTGCCCAAAATGCTGAAAATAAAGGCAATACGGTTCTCAGGTGATGAACACATGTGCTACCGATTTCATGAGTGACAGTGACGTGACAACGAAAGATGTCCTCGGACACGTTTGGAGTAAGCAGGAGCGTGTTTCTGACAAGACGGGCCCGCGTTGCCGTGAGAGACGTGTGAGGTCAGACGGGCAGTCTGAGGGCATGAACTTTCCAACCCTCTGCCCCCAGTGATGAACTGCGACGGCCCTTTCCTGAGGTGCTCAGAGCCCCGCTCTGGGCTGGACGCTGAACGTGGGTGACAGGCTGACGGGCAGCATGGACTGGATGGGCGATATGTTGGGGACGGGCCAGGCCCTGGGCGAGTCGGCGGCGCCAGGCCGGTAGGTGCCGTCGTCCCTGATCCGCTCCATCGCCCTGCAGATGGGAGACGCCAGGGTGCAGGCCAGCAGCACTGTGCCCCCGAGGGCCAGCAGCAACCCCCCCGCCAGCCGGCACGCCGCCAGCATGCCGTTGTGCCCGATGGCGCGCTCGTCCACCATCAGCAGCTCCCCTTCCCCGAAGCCCTCGATCTGCGGGGGCAGGAGGAGCCCCACGCTCAGCGCAACGCTGCCGGTGACCACCAGGAGGAGCCCTGCTGGGAGGCTGGCCTGCGGAGAGAACGCAACACTTCTCACTCCAGAGGTCAGCTTGGCTTTTTATATTACATTACATTACGTTGTTGGCATTTAGCAGACACTCTTATCCAGAGTGACCTACATCAGTTACAGTGTTCTACGGTGTTATCCGTTCATACAGCTGGATATTCACTGAGGCTATTGTGGGTTAAATACCTTGTCCAGGTGTACAGTAGCAGTTCCCCAGCGGGGAATTGAACCGGCAACATTTCAAGTCCTGCTCCTTAACCACTGTGCTACACTGGCTTAGATCAGGCCAGACCAATGGTTTATTCGGTTTCAAATTTAAGCTTCTATGTCGTGAGCTCATCAGCTAGAAGGCTGTGATGGTTTGTCTTTTATTTGGCCTTGCCTCTTTATGAGTTCTTATAAATGTTGCTGTACGTTGGTTGAATGTATAATGCAAAACTGCGTGGAACGTTGGGGGGAGGAACTCTTATCCCAGCATGTACAATGAGAATCGTGACAGAAACCACCAAGTGGACCGTGATTTGTAATCCTACCAATTTATTTATTAAACACTGAGGTGCACCGCCACTCCATGCAGGTCTCTTCATTTCTTTAATTGTCTTAATGGCCACTTACAAGCTAGCACAGTCGCATGTTCTACCGAACCTCTTCTCCTCACTGCCATTACCGTGGAGGTAGCGAGGGCTCCCTGGCTAACAAAACCTGTCACAAGGCTTATAAGAGGAAACCTCTGTACCTATCCGACATGCTACTGATCAATCAAAGCCACTGAGATGAAGCATTCAGGAGTTCAGGGTGCTTGTGGTTTGTATATTATTACTGGCATTTAGCAGACGCTCTTATCCTGAGCGACTTACATCAGTTATAGTTTATTTATTTTACAATGTTATCCATTTATATAGCTGAGGCAATTATGGGTTAAGTACCTTGCCCAAGGGTACAGCAGCAGTGCCACAGTGGGGAATCGAACCCATAACCATTCGGGTACGAGTCCTGCTCCTTAACCACTATACTACACTGCTGATGTATATGAGTTGATGATAGACATCGCTGCTCTCCGTGGCGCCCTTACCTTCCAGAGCAGCGAGTACCAGGACATTGAGGACAGGGATTCTCCCTTGAAGTCTTGGTCTTCCTCCACATCCTTGGGTGTCGCAAAGGCACAGTCCTCGTAAAAGAGGTGCAGGTAGGAGCGCACACCGAAGCTCTGACTCCCACTTCCTGTCCTGCCAGAGCAACGTGGACAACAGGGTAACTCTGCAAAGCCTGCCATGAATCAGCCCCCGCAGAACACCCGCTCAGCACCACAGATCTGCAAGCGCAAGGCAAGAACAGCGTAGGTTGTCAACCGCATCTCCATCCAGCTTTACTTCCAGACCTGACAAAAACAATGCATTCAAACACAGGTGATTGTCCCAAGGTCTTCCAACATGATCACTGCCCCCCCCCCCACCCCCCACACACACACATGTACCGCATGTTTGCACAAGCACGCACCCGTGCACACGGCGGCGCAAGCTTTTGCGGAAAAGAAAATTAAACCTCGCGGCATGCGTGTCTGGTTGTCATGACAACTCCCCGTGACCTTCACCAATTACTTCTGTCAGCTTGCACATTGGGGGGGAGACGGGGGTAAGGGGGAGAGGGGGAGGTGGGGGTTGTGGGTGGGCAAATGTATTCAGAAAATATCAGGCTCTACTCGTGGCCCCGGAACGGCGAGGGCTGTCTGATCGCTGGTGACACGAGATTACGGCCCCTGAGGAGCGCGGTCATCACTGTGTCGCTGGCGGGCGCAGGACAGGAAATGTGCTGGAAGTGATGAGGGCGATGCCGCCCGACCGCTTTGTGCGGCGAGGGGGATGGGGGGCGGTGAGTCATGCAGCCTGAATCACTCCCCACCCTCCGCCCCTGCCAAAGACCGCAGGCCCTTAATACGCCTGCATTGGATTGGGAAGCGTGTCGGTCCATTAAGGTATTACTCATATGACCTTATCAGAAAACACAGAGACGTTCTGTGTTCCTTGTTCGGTGTACTCTCCCTGCTCTCCGTTGCCCCTTGTGTCGGTGTTCTCGGATCATTCTTGCCCTCTGTAATAAAGTGGTGCGTCACTCTCTCGGGTGACCTTGAACGGGAGCCGAGCTGTATTTATTTACTGATGTGAGAAACGCAGTGCTTGTATCCCCTGGAACAAGATCCCACTATAACATGCAATTGTGTCTTGCAAATTTTGTTTTAGAACATCTGTTCAGCTGGAGCTGTTTAGTGCATTTGTCTGTTGAGGTGCTACAATATTCCTAACGGAGTAATGACAAGCCACTGCATTTGGGAAATAACCAGATGATAGCTATTTTCCTCAAGTATTTCACCCAATATGCTGTGAATAAAAAGCATGGATCCTTCCCTGGTTTGAGTAATTGAGATCTAGGAATAAGGAGCCAATCATAAGCTTGACATTTGCTTGTTTACAGTCTGTTTATTAGGAAGGATGACCTGTTGGCAGCAATGATCTCATGATTCTTTATTAGTCTGTAAATCACAGCCATCTGGAAAAAATGGCAAGTATTTCAGGCATTGTTCTTTCTATTCTTTTCTTATTAGCAATCCCCTTTTTTCTGAACAATAGTCATGCAAATCATTGATTAGTAACTATTACACTGGCCAGAAGTTGACAAGATTTAATCATCATTTTTATAGACCATTTTGTCACCTTTTCTGAAATATGGATAAAAAGAATGTCTGCAAGCGCTCCACAGACAGACCCCTGATTTCTTTCCATGTGAGAAAAAAATACTTTCATCCTTAAGTGAGATACATACAATGTCATGCTGCAGAACTGTCCAGCAATCGGCTTCTCTCTCACACAAAACAAAAGCAAACAGCCTTACAAAGGGAGGGTGACTCAGAGAGGAAAAAATGCAGAAGAGGGAGAAAGAAAAACCGAGCGATGGAGAAAAAGGGAAAGGGCTTACCTGTGGAAGGCTGACCCGAGTCCTGTCCTCGGAGCCTGGTTTGCTCGTTCGTCCAAGCACGCTGGTGAGTGAGCGTGCAAGCGCAAAGGGAGAGAGACGGCGTGCACAGCCGCGCGGTCAGAGCTGCACGGAGCCGGCGCCGCCGTCACCCGTGGACGTGCGGAGAGTGAGGAGGAGGACGACAAGGAAGCTTCTCACTTCTCCCTCCCCAGAAACCTGCAGCGACAGGTCTGATGATCAGAAACAAGAAAAAAAAAAGAAAAGCAAAGGCGCTGAATTGCTCGTGTTAATTCATCCCACTCCTCAGGAAGGGGTCAGCTGCTAAGAGCTCCCCCTCAGTGCAGCTCATGGTAACAGGCAAACAAGAAACAACAATCTTACCAGGATCAGATGGAGATGGAGTTCGGCACTCTGAACACCTCTCTGCGGTTGACCAACAAATCACCCAAGCCTTGAGGTGACCACAGCGAGAGTCAAGGTGGACTTGTATTTAGATTGTGGGCACCCTCTTTGCTGGGTAGCAATACATTGATAAGCTCTTGGTTGTCAGAATTACTTTAATCGCTCCACTTGACCCAAACATAAAATATTTTTGCACACCACAGTGTGTACAGATTCCACACCTATGTATTCCGGTGACATTCTGTTCCTCTGCTAGGAGAGAGAAAAAAAGACGAAATATGTTCAGGTTTGTTGTCAGAAAAGAATGTTTTCAATGGGTCATTGCTATGTGTTTGACTCAGAGCTGTAATATGATCTTGTGAGGCGTTGCCATAGCACCACTGACACAGAATTATTTCTGCCTTCTGTTCACCTACACACAAATCCATGTGTTCAGTCCATCACTGTCAGGTGCTCACAGTGAGAAAAAGTCACATTTTCTCTCTTCTCCCATTTTACCTCTGTTATCTGCATGTTGCTCCGGAAGGTAGTGCGGACCCCAAGCTGTGTTTCTTGTTAATCTTGTTGAGTGTGAAGACAGAAGCCTTATCTTCAATGATTGACCATTTTGAAGACATTCCAAGTATTGTAAAGCATTTCATTTTTAATAATTTCACGCAGGGTACAGTTTTTTTCATAATTGCAGCTGGAATGGGGTTAATTGAGTTAAACGCACGGCACATATTTCCTATTTTTGATGAGAAAGGCATAATTATCACTTCAGTTAGTTTCATTTGGATGTGAATATACATCTGGGGATATATCTAAGGCACATTACAATGGGAGATGAATGGATATGAGCGTGACACGCAGAACAAATTGCAGGGAAACAAACCATTTATACACACCGCAGGAAGCTAAAGTAATGTAAATACCAGCAGGTCCTGACACGTGCATTTATCACGGCGACCTTGCCTGCTGCCACCGAAATACTGCAAAGGTGTCATGCATCTCCTCGAATTGCCCAGCAATTATCATACCATGCCATGAATAAAAATATAAATAAGAATTATCGAAGACCATATACATTATCAGGCAGTGCCGCGTTAAAAAAAATGCCAGAACTGAACAATCTGTTCCACATAAGAGGAGCCCATTTAAATGTTCAATAGCTGCAGCTATCCAGGAAGTGGCACCAGCGCCAGGGGAGAGCAAGATTGTTTAAACCTAACAAAAGGGAGGACCATGAAGTCAAACCACAAGTTAATTAGTCGAGCAATTTCTCATTAACCTTTGACATTTGCTGTGTAAACGCTGATGAGGGTTCTCACCCCCATGGTGCGGGGAATTGGCAAACATTATCATTGCTGATAAAAAAAAAAAAAAAAAAAAAAGAGCAGGGGAGGAACACTCATTGTTATCATTATTGGTGTTACAACTCCATTTTCTTCTGGCCGGTATTGTTTGTTTTTTTTTTCATTTTCTGTCAGTTTTGCCTCTATTGCCTCTTTCTTTGTGAGATCCCTGTGATGTGACTGTCTGTATTTCAGGGATTATTTAAATTCCATGCTTGTTTAGAACACCAAATTTTCATGGGTGGATATATGTTTTTACCAATCATTGTGTGTCCTCCAGGATAGGAATGGGTTATCATCTACGGTGGCTAGGAGCCATTCCCACCATATCACATCACAGCCATGTGTATTATGGGTTATAAAGATTTATTTTAAATTTTTCATAATTTAATCTACCCGTTGCACAACTCACCCCGCCCCTGCCCCCACACCATCACTATTTTCAGGCACTGATAAACACTGTGGAGGTTTCTAATAGGAGATGAGTCATAACACAGTCAGCCTGCCCTTTCACATTTTCTCCTAGCAACTGGGACAGGAAGTGATACGTGGGGTGGGTAAAGATGGTTCATTTCTATAATCATTTCTCTGAATCTTTCTTATATGATCATATGTCTACACTAGCTCTGTGAAAAAAAGGTGTAATCAAACTGAGGCACTGTGCCTGGTGTTATTTTTAAACAAGTATTACTCTGAAGCAAGCGTAACAGCTCTGTTTGGACCCCTGATCTAATGGAAATGTCAGAATATGTGATGTAGAAGAAAAACATCAGTGTTAAAACATAGCATTTTATTTCTCTTCAACAAAACTGCAGAAGTTGTTATAATTAATACAAAATAAGAGACAAGAAAGCAAACAGATCCTGAAACACACACATCACATAGCTCTTAGAAATTAAGAATAAAAGGGCCATAGTCAATACTTTATATCAATAAGATTCATAAATACATCACTATTTGGGTTCAATAGGCAGTAATCACAGTTTAAAGTGTGCCTGAAGGTGATATATTTTAAGGTGAAAACATACATTTAGGAACAACATTTTTGTATCCTGAGGCACATACGCCAATCATACTGTGTGAATACCTAGAAAGTTACGTTAATACTTCACTTCACTTCACCATTCTATAAATATGACAAGCATAATGTACTTAATCAGGTTTTGTTTCAGTAAAAGCCAGGCCATTAAGTAAGTAAACAGATGCAAACTCAGAGCTTTCATCAAATGTCAGTGTGAAGGAGAGCTTTCACCACCCCTCCCTTGAACCTAAATGTTGTCACTCATTGTCAATTGTGTTCACCTGTGTTGATTTGTAAGGGAACTGGGCTATTGGGTAAGGAGCCACACCTTACTAATTGAAGCCTGATTAAATACAGGTGTGGCTGCAAAGCAGGGGAAAGGCACACTTTGTCCCTGCTTTTGGGGTGCATAGGCTGGTTTTCTTTGTTTTGTTGGTTGGGTTTTACAATAAATTATTGTTTCTTTTAACCATTGCTCTTTTCATTTATGAGAGAAGTGTTGGCCAGCTTCTCTACAGTCAGGTTACTCCACCGTTAACTGGGGCGGCTTATACAGAGTTGCATTATGAGGTATTGAAATGCAGAATGTACACCACTGGAATTTTCTGCAGATCAATTATTCTCAGAAAAAAAACCCAAATAAAACAGCACCACATATTCCTAAGGGCCCCCATTTCCCTACTCTGTTTCTTATCTGCTTTTCTATATTTAATGCCAATGAACTCTGTGGCTGAGCCGCAGATAACCCAGAGGGGCCGGGTGGTGATCACTTCCCCAAAGGGGCTATCCCCTCGTCTTTTCATCTGCAGAGGTTCAGAGGGCCATAGCCTATTTCAGTGTCAATGCCAACTGCAGCTAGCGCAGGCAGCTGCCCGGGGCCTTCAGCTTCTCATAAATAGATAAATAAATACATAAATAGATAAATGATTATGTAACATTGCACAAGACTGTTTTTCTTAATTATTTACACAGAAATGAAAGATTCAGCATGGGAAAAAAAGCCCCACATGTGCTTTTACTTGATTACTACATTTTGCTCATGTTTGCAACACCTATAACAGTGTTACATACCAACTAATAGCAGCAAAATTACAAAAAAAAAGTGGCAACAGAGATTCCCCCCTTTATCCTTTTCCCTGTTCCTGCCATCCTATTTATGAGGGAAGCACACCTGTACCTCATTCCAATGCCTGCAGCCTGGCTCCTGCCAGCCCCGCCTACTCCCTGCTCTTGGCAAATGGAACCAGCTGCGGACACAGACACAATTTCCGTAATTCATTCTGTTGACTACTGAACTTGCCAAACTGTGTTTATCAAGAAAAGCAATAACACTTGCATTTTATTATTAGTCATATTATATTTTTAAAAAATAAAGCTTTTATGTAAAGTCAAATCAAATGCTGATTGAATCCTGGCCCATGTATATGCCTTTTAGTTGATGTGGTGTTTTTTTTTTAACAAGTAAGCTTCATAATCACTCTGTTATTTTCTACAGCATGGGTATTGAACTAGGCCTCCCTCACTTTCAAGCTGAGCTGAAGTCTGGCTCTGATGTCAATTAAAACTTTTTAATCACTCTGAATAATCACTCTGACTAATATGTGGTCTGTGGAACTATATATAAATATCATATGAATATACAAATGGTCTAATATTCCTTGATTGTGATGAATGGTGTAATTGTCATCATCCCTTAGACAGCCTGCTACAGAGAGCAATATTAGCACTTAAAGTCAAGGGAAAACCATGGTTAGTAGGGAAGATATGCGCATCTAAAACAGGTTAAAATATATATACAAGAATATAGATCTGTCATGTACATTAGCAAAAATAAACCACAAGCCTAGCTCCTGTATCTGGGATTAGGTGATATTACAGTGTTGCACTCCCTATGGGTGAAAAATAAATGGGAAAATAAAGAGGTCAATGGACGCAATTGTCAAGTGAGACACAAATCTTCCAACTTTCATTTTCGTCTCTTTTCACCAGAAATCATCCGTCGATGTTTCCTCGAGGCCTAAGAAGGTTTCTTTTTTTTTGAGTAAGATGTAGCCCAGACATCTGCCAGAAGTCAGCAACGCAGCTGCCAACCCTGGCTGCGGAAAACAGGGGGATGAAATATGTATTAAAAAGTATTATTAACAGCTGGGCAGAACATTCAGCTAATCGCATCTCGTAAGTCCCAAACGAGCCTGTTCAGGAACATGAGTGATGCACTCAGTATTCATTGCTGCAACTGAGAAGCCCTGTTACACAACCAACCGGGGCAGAAATCAAATGGAAATAAAAGCTGACAAATAGGATCAAGCTCTAAAATCTTATGGGAGTAATAACCAGGCTTACCTACTTCTGAGGTAAGTTGATTAGACGCTGAATAATGGAAACATGTGACAAAGATAATAAAACTGAAATAGGCAATATTTCTCACGGAATCGCTGCAGAATCTGATATTGTCAGGGTAATTTTATTCAGATTGCAGTCTCCTTTCCTTTCTTCAGTGCAGCAGGGATCTGTATGATGAGCCTATTTTATGATGAAATAGAATACATATCCTTAAAGGAGAACTCCTTTCAGCAGAAATAATTTGATGTGTGTGTTATATTGTACTTAGCATTCATAACTGAAAGGTTGTTCTGATGCAAAGCAACCTCTAGAATGATATCTCAACATCATAATCAGTAATTAATCATGGATATTTGGTAGTTGATGTGCATACATGATGTTCAGAATGATAAATTTGACCAGTTTTTGATGTTAAATTAACAGGAATGCTCTTTTCATTATTTTTCTGCTTTGTAAATCTCTCAGTTGGGAAATCCTCTTATCATAATACTGTTTTGGTCTCCTTTTACGCTTAACTTTCATCTCCTCATCGCATTTGATGTATATGCTAGATCATTCTGGGAAGCATAGCAGCATAGCAATAAGAAATTAAACTTATGTGATACAGCAATGTTAGGGCTCAGCATCAGTTGTTGAAAGAGCACCTGACCAGGTCATCCTTCCATTGTTGTAAATTCACAATACAGAAGTGGGTTCCAGTCTGTAACACACACATTCAGATAATTCTCTACACAAACGATTTCCTAACTGTTCCCAAGAATCCCATCGACTTTCATGGCACACGGTCAAGGGTCAAGGCCAGAGACTCCTGATTGGTTTTTGCACACTCCATTCATGTATTTCCAGTTTTTCTTCAGCTAATACCCCTGTCTGTCCATTGTACTACTGTTGCAGCTTCTTTTCACAACAGGCCCACCACCAGTGGGAGTGGGTACCTGCGTATTCATGGCTTTATACTCAGGTAAAGGCCATGACTATATTTTTTTTGCATCTTTGTTGCACAGGAGCAGTTTTTTGCAAGTTATGATGCGTCTGTATTGAACAAATGAGAATAGGTTTGCTATGAGATATAAAAGGGGCTCTTCTGCTTCTTTCTGACATATGTCTTTGCCTGTTTTGAATACCCTGGACTGCTCAGCATTTGAAGTAACTGTTCTGCTCTGTAGTGTCAGTCTCTCTCTCCCCCCCCCCCATAAGGAATATTCATGTGCTTGGGCTGAAGTGTGAGTAAAATTGCATGTATTTTCATGATTTGGTAAGGTTAGAATGACATGTGCAAATTCACCAATTCACCAAATTCACCAATGTCTAGGAAATCTGCTGTGTAGCTGCTTTTGCTCCAGCTGCTTTCAACTGAATATGTTTGATTGAGCCAATTAATTGATCTGATGATCAATTGTTAACTGAATACCATTTAAAGTTTCTTGACAGCTACTCTATTATAACTCTTCTGTGAAAGAAATATAATATTAGAGGTTATTGAACATACAGGATTGTCATGATTATTTAATGAAATTGATACCAGTTGGTAACTCTAATTTCAGGGACACATACTGTATAAACAGTAATGACATGAAGCAATACCTTCATTTGCACATGTCTTACAGCAAAACTGCCTTTCCAATGACACATTTCTTTCATAAATGTAGCTACCAGTCAAGTATCAGTATTTAATTAACGCCTCAATAGAATCAGTTAATTAAGATCTGCGTTATAATTAAAATTGCAGTAGACAGTGAGCCTCCTGCACCTGGGCTCAGAAGTATTCCTGTTATGTTAAGGGCCTTTGTGTGACTGTGTGACTGATCTCAGCCAATCAAAAGCATTTCACAACACTTTCCAATCCATGCAGGAGAAAGCTGAAATATTCTCTCAGACCTATAGAGGTCGCTGTTGTCACAAGAAAAAGTGAGTATATCGGAGCTTTCTTCTACCTCAGTGCAGCTGAAATCCCACTGACAAGCCACAGTAATATAATGTTCAGGGGAAAGTGAGAGAGAGAGAGAGAGAAAGCGCATATTTATAAAGCTACAGTGAACAGGCTTCGCAAAGACAGTGAAGCGTGACTGTGAAAATGGATTACTGTGCAGATTTCAGCCGAACCAAGCTAAGTGCGCTCTGCAGAGAGGCTGACATTAAACAGCTTAGCGGCGGAACCCAAATTCATCACCGACACCTGCATTGATCGTATTTCCCCTGGAGCTTTTTTCCCCCCCTGAAGTGTCACTCTTCTTATTGTGGGAGTTGCCACCACTGGCTAAGAAAAACTGATGCCTCTGACTTGCTCACCGGGGGGATTCAAGTGTTTGCCCTTGGAGGGCTTTGCCTACTGCATCATACTGTTTCAAATTGGATCTAACTGGGCCAATTAAATCTAATGGAATTTACCTGCAGTATACTAACCCCATACTGCATATAATCAGATTTATTAAACCTACTGGACTACTTTAATCCATCAACATTAATGTGATTTTGCTTGCAGATGAAGTATTAGAAAGGGAAATACAATTGTTCTTATGTTATTATTTATTATTTTGCTCCCACTCTGCTGCTGCTATAACCTGTATTCCGTGCCTGTTCATTTACTTAGGTTTGTGTTTTGGCATTATTTTTGCATCTGCCAATTCGCCCTCATCATCACGGCACAATATTTTCTCTGTGATGCATGCTGTGAAAGCGGTCTGTGGCAATTCCGTTCCAAAGGGCGCTGTATTACAGCAATTTGATTGATGGGTGGATCGCCGCGTTCGTGCCAAATGTGTCAACACTGGCTCCCCGGACGCGTGTCTGTGCCGAAAACACTGGTTTATTCAGCCTGTGAGTTTTACAAGGGCTGGCACAGGCACGGCGTTGGCCCTTTTCTTTCCATCCTACAGGCTGCCCAAGTGTCCCAGTGTGTGCGCGCGGAGAGCATTCTGAGGTCCAGCTTTAGCCCAGCTGACCGCTAACACATGGCAAGGTCAGGATTTTTGTGGATGGTCACAAGGTTGGGCGATTCATTACCTGCCACCACTGTAGCTCTGACCTAGTTTGATGGATTAAAGGGAGATTTCAAGGGGAATTATTTGGCACCAGTTCCTGTCTGCCTTAATTGCAGACTCGTCTTCTAGGATTGGTGAGGGGCAATTGGCCCCCCTCATGGCTCAGCTATGTTTTAAATGAGACCATCACCCTCATTTTTTAATGATGGTCTTTGGAAGAACAACCCTTCCTGAATAAAGACTAGAGACTGCTATGATATATGGTAACATTAAAATGCAACCAGAATTTGTGTAAGTTTGCTTACAATCACCCTTTAATATTTAAGGCTAACTGGAACTTAAAATTCCTTTTGTTCCTTGTTTCATTTTGAGCTGTTTTCATTTTAGTTTTGTGGAGAATGTCAGTATGCATTTGAAAAAGAACCTGTAGGAAAAAGTTTAGGCAGACATGGTTAACACAGTTAATTGCCCTTACTGGCCAGATTCATACATTCTCTGCACTGTGCATCCAAATAAAACCTTTTCCTGGCTTTCATTTTCTTATTTTATTTTCCACCCAAAGTCCATTATAAGTCAGAGGGAATTCAACTGCAAAAGGAGACACTCTTCAATCACTGAGTTTTAAGACTGACTTGACCAAGGCCTGCATGTTAATGCTTCACAATTTTGTACAATGCATCCATGGGGAAATTGTTCAAATTGAATCACTCATCTTGAATATGCATCCTAGGGTCCTTTTTTTAAGCAGGAAATACTGTGACATCTATTGCATTAGTACAGTCAGCTTGGGTAGGTGTACACAACAACATGTGAAGAAAACTACTTCAATATTCTTTAATATCTCTACCAGCTAACTTGTACCTTATGTGGCAAACTATTGAAACTTGGTCATGCAGCGCTTCTGATATTGTTGACTCCTTATATGGCTATTTGCTTGTGTCGTACTCTGCCTCATTTGTGAGTCGCTTTGGATTCAAGCGTCTGCCAGATGAATAAATGTAAATGTAAATATGTTGCGTTAACACAGCCAGCCTGGGTAAGTGTACACCACAACACGTGAAGACAAATGCTTCAACATTGTTGGCTTACTTGCATCAAAAATAACGCATAAAAGATCCTGCCCTTTGACAATGGCCGATTGGTGGGAGGGATGTGTGTCTGCTGCCCCTGCTGAAGAATAGGCAGGGATTGGGAGGCGAGGTCTCCAGCCTCCTCAGCCCTTTCTAATGCCGATCACACCCAGCGCGGGTGTGGAGAGAGAGCCGCTTGATGCGCCGCCAGTTGTGACCTGATACTCTCTGGCCTCTTATTTGCTGTGAATTTTCACAGTAGGGGAGTGCGTGGCCGGAAGCGCTCGTCGGAGACAGTGATACATGCATGTGCGATAAGGTGCTAAGCAAGGGCACGTGGCGTCCGTTACATAATGCCTTTCGGCACTGTACCGCTGTTTCTGTGTGTTCGTCTGTTCTGCCTTGAATAAACAAAGAGTAATGCTGTGTTTGTTGTTGTGTCACAGAGCAGATCAGAGTTCATGACCAATGATGCATCATTGTGGTGAGCTTGGTAGATGTGGGGTGTCAAATGCTGAATAAAACTCACTTTTAAATGGCATTATGGCCCACACTTAAGCTAAATAAACATCTATTCCACATTTAACAAAAATACCTGTAGTAAATAATTATTTCATTCATTTCATACCCGTTTTATTTCTTAAGTGTTTCACACATTTAATAAACGTTGTAATTGTTTCATATATTTATCAAATGTGAAGTCTATGAAAATGAGCTCGTCCTAAATCACATACCACCATACCACATACCTCACATACCTAAATCACATACCTCTGCAGAGAAATGGATCAATGGCATAGATCAGTGGCATGCATCATACTCTACCACAGTGTTTCTCAACCCTACTCCTGGTGACACTCTGTCCTCCATATCTTCTATCTATCCTTGCTACTTGATTAAATCAGGTGTGCTCAGCTAATAAAATGTGCCACTGATGAGTTCAGTCAGGTAGGTAGAGCAAGGATAGATAGAAGATATGCAGGACAGGGTGCCGCCAGGAGTAGGATTGAGAAACACTGCTCTACCAGGCAAGACACAAATACTTAAAGCTAATAAAATAAAATCACCCAATTTCCAGCAATATATAAACATATGTGAAACCATGACATTGTGGGATGAAAATGTTTTGGATGAAAATGTAGCTCAGTGTGGTTTGGCATTGTAAAGGCATGGTCACATCTGTGTTTGTGTGCATTAAAATAATGCTGAATCAAGTGTGATGTTGCCTTATATTAAACAGCATTTTGTGTAGAAATGCACCATTTCCAATGCATAGAACATACATTTACATTTACATGCCAACGAAGTTTCTCCTTAAACTTTACATTGTGGTTTTAGTTTTGCTATTAAATATAATTACACTTTCTGAAATGGTGTTAAGGTTATCAGATTAAAAGACATCTATATAATGTCAATTTCTCTCTCTGATTAGTGGATGGCATACTGTACCGATCTACTCTGTGCATACAAGGAACGGGTGTCTGTTTTGATTTCCTTGACCTGGTCACACCAGAAATAAACTATGGCGACTAACTGATTACTTCAGGCTAACACTGTGGTTTGAACCAGTGATTCATATGTACAGGATAGTTATTGCTTAAATGGTACTCTTCCCTCGTACAATGTCTTATATCAAGTAAAGATCTGCATCTTCCTGGTGGCGTTGATTTCACTGTGATGTGAAGAACAAATGAAGATCAATAGCTTTGAAATAAGGATCAAATGTTCTGTTCAGCTGCATATTTATAGCAAAGCAATTTTCAGTGATTAAAAACAATGACTAATTCACAGATAGAAAGGAGTAGTCCAGTACAAAACACAGGATTTATCCACACATTCTATAGAGGATTTCAGCTTTTAAATATCATAAAATAGTAATATTTGGAAAGGTTGCAGTGGGTGTGCTTCGTTTCCATTTTGACTAGAATACATGGTTCCAGACAGTGCAGCTTTTGCACATTCTTGGCCCGGTGTCACAACATGGAGAACCGGGATGATATAATACCAACAAACACACATGAGCGTAAAGGATTATCTGAATGTTTGCACCCAGGTTACATTGGTTAATAAATAAATAAGCGATGTGATTTTTTTTTTTTTCTTCTGCTGGAAGCTATTTTCTGGGCCAGCGTGCACCGTGCTGGGATTTGAGGTTGTGTTTGTAACAGATTGCCTCTGGGTTCCCTGCTGTGTGGCTGCAGCTGCTGTGGATGGCTCGCCTGGCTGTGCTTCCCCTCCATCAGTGGACCGGGGGAGGGTTGTCTCTTTTCTTTTCTGCTGCAGACAGCATGACGGACAGCTGACTGCCAGTGACAAAAAAAAAAAAAAAAACTGGCACGGAATGCGGGGGTCTGTTCATCGAGCTACCCCCTCTCCCCCCCCCCCCCCCCCATCTATCTACTGAGCCTCTCTCTATGCCTGCTGTACTTCTCTGTAAAATAAGCAAGACTGAATTTGGTCTGTTAGCCTGTAAAAGAGATTCCCAAATCACAGGCACTGGGAGACGTACAGGCCAAACTGCCCATGGAGAATAAGATACACACCCCAAATATTTAAACCAGGTGCAGCCAAGCTGACCTGGAGCAGGAGCCAAAATTGACCAGTGTCATTGTCACAGGGCAGTGACTCATTACCAAATTTTCATACCCATATAATTTATTAAACTAGGGACTTTCAGATGTTTTCATTATCCATCTGTGTATCTCGTGTGATTGCGAAATGGCTTATTTAAAAAGTGGGGGAGATGATGCAATGTTTTGATGTTTCAAGCTGATTTAAATTCTACTGATTTTCTGCCTTTGGTTAGATGGCAGAGATAAGTCCCCTGCTCTGTGGCATCCTCACGTTTGTCTAAACTCTAATAGCATTTAACATATTTCACAGGACCAAACAATATCATAACAATATCATAGCATTATTCTAATGAGAAATAAATGAGTTTTTTTGCTTTCCTTCATTTTAATGCCCAGAGATGAGGCCCTGAAGAGACACAGGTTGGCTACTCCTGATCTAAACAAAACTCACACATTTGTGTTTAGTTGTATTACACTAGTGACCTGACCAGCACTGAACCCCATGCACCATGCACTACAGTACAGAGATGTTCACAGACTCACACTCAGCTGACTCTCAGTGCACTCCAGAATGGGATAAATTCATACTGGCATGCCTGTTTGGTGGCAATGCCCGCCCTGACTCCAGGACAAAATCAGCCATGCCAAAAGTGACCATAAGAGCCGCTGACCTTTCCAGGATCCGAGGGGTCATTTTCCGGCATTTCAGATGAGACAGTCCACATGTATTTCAGATCTGAAGGGGAGGATGAAGCAGTTCTATGAGTTGATGCAGATTTTTAGGGTTTCAGTGCAGTGTGTTTTTACAACTATTCTCACATTAAGGTTTATGTCATTTCATAGCCCATTATAAGTTACACCTGATGGAGAAGTGATGGTACATTATCATTGATAGGGGTGGAAAGGGGAACAGTTACTTTGCCTTGCACTGGGTTATAACTGTAGGTGTTGAAGAAATCAAAAAGAAATATAGTGTTTACTTATACTGAATTTGTTCTTGCACTGCACTGAATTGTAATTATCGAAAGCAAATTCTATTGTGATATATACTAGTATTATCTATGTGTATATATCAATAGACAGACATGTCATAATTGACCTCAATTATACATTTTCAACAGTACACAGACCAACACACACACACATACACATGAAAATTTTCATTGGCTTTGCATCTCTCAGAGAGGTGGAGGTTAGTGTGTATGTTACTAAACCCCTCATTTCCTCTCAGAAAGGACAGCTGTGGCAGCCTTACCCACAGCCTTCATCCAACACAGAAGAAATTGTGCATGAAATTGGTTCAGAAAACATAAGCTGGAACGTGCCCATCTTCACTTCCATGTTGCTTGGTCGGCAAAAAAATGCGCCCGCAGTTTAAACACAAAGTAGTAATATACTGTTGATGCAATGTTCAGAAATCAAATCACATCCTATATTCCAAAGCTATATTTTTAGGGTCTTTAATATACAGACTGGAAAAGTACCACATGGTAATACACCACTGACTGTTGTAGTGATGACAAAATGAGGCTTGATGAACCCCACCATCAGTGAAACTACTATGCTATATGAATCACTGATATTAAGCAATTACAGTATTTTGCCATGGAAGGCAATGTCTTTTTATTGGTTCATACAGTGATGGACAGCACAACAGAGCTCCACCAATTATGAGGCTCATGAAGCCTTCACCTTACATCACTAGTTGTAAAAAATTATGTTTTAAGACACATCTGCATTAGCACTCTCCTGTTCAAGCCCAGGTATGATGATGCCTGGACATTATAAGGACCTAGTTATGCTTTCAACATCCAAGCTCCTCTTTTTGTGGTAGTGAATTACTGACTCATATAAAGAGATCTGTAATAACCTGCCCATGTACTGGTCATTTATTCTGAGTTTTTAGCTCAATAACTGGCAGTGGGAGCTTCCTGATGTGGGCCCAATTCAGTCTGCCTTTGATTTAGTTGATATTCTTGGCAATATCTACCCTCTGTTTATTTTTGCTAGAGCAGCCATCACATTTGGCACAAGGCCTCTGGTATGAATACATTTTCTGTTGTCAACTGCAGTGGACATATGAGGCAAAAAGAGACTCATGACCAGAGGGCCAGTGATGCTCCCTTTTGCCCCAGCTCTCCTGTGAGTTATTGGGCAGAGGGTGACACGGCACCCATGCCCTCTGTCTCACTTAGTTTGCCTTCTGTTGATCCTGGGTCATTCTCACATATGGCTGAGCGATGAGTTAGCAGACAAATCAGATCCTGTCTGTTGCTCTCCTCTTACAGGGATAACATAAAGAAATCAAATCAAATAAAATAATAATAATAAAAAAATCTATTACACTAATCCCTCATACTAAGTGCATATTATAAGCTTTGACCTGGTTTGAAACTCAAGAGGCTTATGTTCTTATGCTTATTTATTCACACTCCAAGCAATGTATATTCCATACATTTCCAATTATATTGATTTAAATCAGCCCAGAATCCATTCATATTCAGCTGAGATTAATACATTTCTCTCAGGGCAGTTGTTTTTTTTTCTCCTCATGATTGTGGATCATCACCTCAGCGCAGAAATGAATTCATTGTTCTGTTATTTCCAGAATTGTAGGGGTGTGTGTGTGTGTGTGTGTGTGTGTGTGTGTGTGTGTGTGTGAGAAAGTGTAACAAACAGTTGCATGTGAATGTCTGCCTCTGTATTAGCTTTCGGCTCAGTGGCTACGTGCTCACCCATGCTGCAATCCCTGTGACCTACCCAGACCCCTTTGCAACCTGATTGACCCTGGTTGCTATGTAACATCAGAATGCAGCACACTCTATAGACACGTTCTTTGTTTGCCCATCACAAACTGATTGCCTTGATTGTCATGGGGTAAAACAGGTTTGCGCAAAGCGTTCTACAGTAGCAAACGCATTCACCCTTAAGCATCGTGATTAACATTACTCCTGGGTAATCGTGCTCATTACATATACCACCAATACCAGACAGTGACTGCAAATCAGCTAAAATGTGAAATGTGGAGTAAAACTGAAAAACAAAGAGAAAAAAACTTTTCAATTTTCCTGGCCAGCAACAGTAGCTACTGTATATGTACTCACTGTCAATCTCTAGAGATAGGTAACCTTGCGCTGGGACTAACACAATTCTACAGATTTTCTCAGTCTCCCTTCAATGGGGAAATGTTGGCTACTTTGAACACATATTTCTTTGGCAATAATTCAAATTAAGTTAGGATTAGGACATTTCTGATACCAGCAGCACTAGCTGTGTAGGATCTGGTATACCTAACCCCTTACATGCTTTGGAAGTTCACTACTGAATTTACCAAAATTATGCTTGTGAATGTTTGTGTGTGGTGGCACATGTTTGTGGTAGCTGGTGATCACATTACAGTATTTTAGCTAGTGCAATTTAGCAATATTTCTGGCAGTCAGAGAACATGGATGAAATTATTTTATTGTTACTAGCATTGAGATTATAAGTTTTATTGTTTCAGTACATCTGCTCTTTTGTAATTGTTTGTGACTTGTGTATGGCATTTTTATATTGCCAAAGAATCTATGCTGATGGTTTCTGCTCCTCTCCCATGAGCACCACTGTGAATCATTGGGGCGTTCCATTGTTCATAAAAGGTCCTTTTGCATAATGATACTACTTGTGTAACTATGCGGCTAAAGATAACTAAGTTTTTTAGCTTTGTGTTGCTCAGGTTCCTGAGATGACTAATCTGTGCAATAGCTACATTTTTTTTTTAGCCCACAACCAATCAAGACTTGTCTTAGCTCAAACCAGTTATTAGTATAGTTTTATTTCATAAAGATAACAGAAAATAGAGTATTTCATGGGTTAATAAAATGCAGTGTTTTTGAAGTTCCACAATTAATGGTCTGTGATTGTAAATGTGATTGAGTGTGCATTTTTAGATCCAACATGAAACTATTTTTGAATTTTAATCTTTTCTGTATAGCAATCTTTTACTGATTGGAAGTGCTTCAGTCCTCTGCTCAGATCAGAGAAATCAAAGAAAAAAATATGCATATATTACATGTGTGCTTGTGTGTGCATATGGATCAGTAGTTCTGTTTTAAGAAATTAATGTATTGAAGATGTATTGAGGTTAATCTGTCTTTCCTGTAAAACCGATGTAACCCTGCTGGGAGATCTAAAATGCCCATACAAGATGAGAAATGAGGGAAGGTAATGAAACGTATTTGAGAGCATGGTTTATGTAACCAAATCACTACTGTGCCTCCCCTGCTCCACATAATGGTAAATCCAATTTCTTGCACTCATTGGAGCGCACAACTCTTTTTATGAAAAGAAACTTCCAAAATAGGTCTGGGAGGATGGAGATGTTTCAGCTGAATCAGAAACTACAGCATCCATTTTAAAGGGCTTAAATTCAGCTTAGTGCTCTCCAGACCCCACACTCTACTTTAAACCTATTGAGAAGGAGAGGCAAATCCATTGGAGTACACAGGATTAAGCAGGAATCAACGGGGGTTCCGCAGAGGCAACGAGAAAAAAAAAAAATCTCAAACGCAACTAAAAAAGTAACTGCCAGTGAAAGGAATATGCAGCAAGACGCTTTTAAAATGCGCCACAGCGCCTGCCCAAGCAGATCACATAATAAGTGTAAAGTGGAGGCCGGGCTTTTCGTTTTCTTGCACAAGTGGAAAGAGTTGATGTTCATCAGCACTGTGTGGCGTCTGGGTCCTCTGTGCAAGATCTGGAGCAGACTAAGCCGCAGGGAGCCTGTGTCGGGGGCCAGAAGTGCTCTCTCTCTCTCTCTCTCTCTCTCTCTGTCTCTCTCTCCGTTTATCTGACATCTCAGAGTGTCGAAACACTCCGCTCGTAAGCCGCGGCCTCTACAAAACCAGGACTCCTCGCCACACAGCACGTTGCACCCAGGTGGGAAGGATGTGTGGGCAATGTCTGGCTTTCCTTTGCGGAGGCGTGTCAGGCAGCTTCGCACACATTGAGAGGCTGCCGTTTCACTTTCCCACAGCGAGAATATCAGCAAAGGCTGTTTGTTTACTCATTGTTACATCCATTTATTTATGCCAAAATGCTACGATTGTAGCATCATGTGGCTATGTTGCTAGTAAGCGTGCCAGGAAAGGTATGCCAAGAAAGCATATATATGTACATTTTTTTTCAGGTTATTGAGTAAGTAGATTGAACAGAACCGACATGTTCTTAAGCTTTTAACTGTGACTGGGAGGAGCACCCCTATGAAATGCAGGGTCCCTGACTCAAGCCTTACTGACTGGCTGACCACCCAACTGAGTGACCGTTAGAGAGATGACCTTGTAACCCGAAAGGAGGAAAAGGTCAGCAAAGAAGTTGCTGTTGAGCAGTGTCTGAATATTCATGAAAATGGTGCCTTCCTGTTTCTAGCTGTCATTATTGGTTCACTGTCACAGGGAAATTTTTTGCATAGACAAGTAAGGATTAAACAGTTTAGAAACTGGCAGGTTCTTTCCTTAGTGAATAATGAATTTGGAATGATACCACGACCAGCTAAAGTTTATTCATACTATGTGACAGCAACTAATACACTTTAATAATAAAATACAAAGATAACTTTTTTTCAGTTTAACTCACAAACATCATTCCATGTATTATTTCACCATTATAAGGAAAGCAATAAACCAGGTAACTCTAAGCATTCTCCAAGGGGCTATGTTATGATAGATATTGGGAAAGAATGAAACATTAACAAATATGCACAATAACTTACTTTCCAGGTATCGATTTCAGTATTCACATTTTCAGACAGTATCATCGGCACATTACTTACAGTCGTGCAGACCATCCCCACAGACCTGAAATGTTGCCGCGCTGTTCAGCATAATTTGCTTTCAAAGATATCAATGGACTGGCTGCTGAATCAGCCAGAAGCTTGAAGCTGGTAATATCCTGAAAATGTTCATTTCACAGGAGTACTTGAGTAGGTTAGCCTGTACTGATTCTACACTAAACTGTCATGACATAGCTGAAATGAACTGCAGACTGCACCAATATATCATATGTGATGCTAGTCTGCAGACTTACACAGTCAGTGTACTATTACAGCTTTTGTACTTTTGTTACCATGCTAAGGGATTGTTACCATGAGTGCTCTCACATTAAAAAAGTTTGCAAACCAGAGTTATTATTCTAGTTTTTACCAAACATGGTGCTTTAAATGAAGAAGTTCTTCAAGAAGCACAACACAGAGAAGCAAGGACAATTATAACAGTCACAATTTGGAATGGAATGGAAAAATAAGAACAGTGATGGAGGGATAAACCAGAGGCAGACCTAAACAGGACCATCAAAAACAAACAAACTGGCTCTGTAACCATGTTTGACACGGGGAGCGCTGTCTCCCCGAAAAGTACATCATTTAAAATGACACACTGTCTGCTTTTCTGTCGCCCTGTGGAACTCACTGCTGCACAGCTGAAGGTCTGCTGCATGACTCCCTTTTGATATTCTTGGCCTAACAAAACATTCTAAAGCACCAACTGTGGACTCATACACATGAGGAAAAAGATAAAATCACAAGTTTTGGAAAGTATGTTGTTCTTATTCTTTATTATTTTATCAGTAAGCATTCACAACAGGTGTGTGTGTGTGTGTGTGTGTGTGTGTGTGTGTGTGTGTGTGTGTGTGTGTGTGTGTGTGTGTGTGTATGCATGTGCGTGTGCATGTGCGCATGCATGCCCTTCTTTGCTTTGGCGACACTACTTTTTTTTGTCCTGTGAATAAAGCACCATTAAATTGAGAGTGTGTGTACGTGTGCATGTTGGTCAGCGTTAGTGTGAGTGTGCATGTGCATTTGAAGGGTGCCCTGCACATGAAGATGGTACAAGGTCAGTGCTGAAAATCTGGGTCAATGCCAGGAGCAAGATGCCAGATTGGTTCTTTTTATCCTACTGACAGAGTAGCGCTCGGCGTATAGGCCAAGAATACTGATGCAAAAACAAGCGCTATCACCATACTTCCAATTTCTTTTAATCTTTGTAAGCACACATACAAATGTGTGGGTATATTCATTTCTCTTTACCAAGTAATATATATGCAGTGCAGTAAAAATCTAAACAGTCTGATCATACAAAAAATGAGATATTACATTCATAGGCAAGATCCAAACCATCTACAATATACTATATAACATTATACTGAAGGTGCAATATGCATATACACTTGTATTTCAATCTGTTTCAGTCTTTTCTATTCTTTTTTTCCACATTCTTTGCCATTTAAAAAAAAGCCATGTCATAAAAGATTTGCATTGCATTACAAATCAGGAACATATTTGCTTATCTGTATATAATGCCGCTGCTACTATCTACACGAGGAGGTAATGAAAATGCATGAGAGATGTGAATGCACAGATTGTGAAAGTGTTGGGCGTGCGGGGTGCCACAGTTCAGATAAGAGGCAGAATCATGTTTAAAATGGCCAGCTTCTTGATTCATTCTGGTTCATTTTGGCTTCATACGTTCTTCATGAATAAATATGATGCTTTTATTTATTAGAATTTATAAGGCCTGCTACGAGCGAGCCATTCACAGCTCTACAGCGCAAAAACTCGAACGCGTACATTCGGTGGGTTAATATGAAAGTGGCGACGCTGAAATAGCGTCTGCAGGAAATGAAAAGTGGTGCAGTTCACCAAAGAACATGAAAGGAGAAGCAGAGCTCAGACCTGTGCGCTTTACACAGTGTGCCATCTTCTGAGCGCCTGCTGTTTACGCAGCGAAGAGCGGCATGATGCAATAACAGCCACAAAGAGCCACAAAGACAGGGAGGACAGAGTGTTCACCTGGATATTGACCCGGGCCACAGCAGGGGGTGGGTGGAGAGGGGGTGGGGGGTGGTGTTGTGGTCACTTTCTTCTGTCACAGTAATTAAAAACCAAGGTCAGGGACGTGGAAATGCTTCGGCTCGATCGCCAGATCGAAGCGGTCAAAGTCTGCGAGCGCCCCGCGACCCGGTACACGGCGGGACGGGAGAGGAAGCCCTCCGGGGCCCTGGGGAACCAAGGCAAGGCAGCTGGGGTCAGCCGTGGCGTGCCTGGAGCAGTGCCAGGTCACTCTGCTGCCAGCCCAGGAGCTCTCTCACCTCCTTAAAAACTCATTACTGTCACCTTCTGGCAGTGAGTGGCGTCTGCTGCCACCCTCTGCCCCCCCTTACCTCCTCCCCCCCGGCTGTCCTGTGATGGAGGACTTGCCCAGAGGGGACAGCCACTCCAAATATGTCCATCTCGTCTTCTTCCCGCCCAGATCGCCACCCTTCCATCAGAGCCGTCTTGGTCGCTCCTGTTTACTTCTTCTTTTTTTCTCATCAGCCCTTCCATGCTTTTAGAAAGGAATGTGTGGATGTCAGCAGATGTCATGCTGACCTTTGCAAATGGCGGACCATGCTCCTACGCTCTGTTAGGCCTGGGAATATGGGGAAGAAGGCTACGTATTGGATGGCACAGGGACAGAGGGATAAGGAAAAGAGATGCCTGAAAAAACAAAAACAAAAAAAAAAAATACCAAGCAGTTCAGCGGACCAACAGAATGAAACACTGTTTTGCTGTGCTGAGTGCTGCATCCCATATGATCTCTAATCTCTGCAGTGCGCCATGAGCGCTTAGTCATTAAAGCAGGGCAGCAGAATCCAGGACCGTGAGGACACAAACGCCAGCTGAAATGGTCTAATCTGAGAGTGCTCACACCAACTAATGGATGGTTGGGGGTGGTGGTGGTGTTGGGGGGTTATGGAGGGAGTGCCTGATTGACCTGCCTCTGCGTGCCTCTCTCTCAATCTCCCTGTTGTAATCAGATCAGCTGCTTATTGCTGTATAATTGGAAGCAATTAGTCTGCTTTAATTGATTCTCTTATGAGTAGGACTGAACTGACACAGCAGTTTACTGGTGCCTAATCCTTTTCTCAGCCACAGTCTTTAAAAAAAAGGAGAGAGAGGAGAGAGCAAGAGAGAGGGAGAGAGAGAGAGGGAAGGAGAAAGATACAGATAAATCACCAAGGACAGAGCAGCACACCTTGCACTGCGGCGCAGATCGAAACGATGTAAAAACCGCTCTTTACTGGCAAATGCTGTGGGGGCCACAGAGAGGCGTCCTCGGTGAAATACACGCTACCATTTATTCACACTGTAAAAGAGTTATCTGCTTACCAAGCTGCCCGTGTGACGTGAAATTCAATACCCCCGCAAAGAGCTCTGCACAGATGAGGCCCAGTGTACTGGGCCTCCGGTCTTTTTTTCGCACATTTATCACCCGGCCAGGCTTGGAAGAATTTTTTTTTTTTTTTCCTGGGCCCTTACATCCTGATGGTGAAATGAAATGGCTCGCCCACCACTTTAACTCTCCTTAAAGAGGGTGTAAATGAGCCCGGCAGGCATCAGACAGCCCGGGGGGCGCCAGGCGGAGCCGGGGGTGGTTTGAGAAGCCTGGCAATGCAGCACAGGCGGGGATTTCGTGTGTGTAACATTACCGGAGGAGCCAGCAGGAGCCGCAAGTCGCAGGGAAAAGCCAAGCCTTCAATCTGACATGTAAGCTGTCACTCATAATCCTGGCAGCAATCTCCTCAGGTGCCTCTGCAAACAGGCTTACTGGAATCAAGGAATCTATGAAAGGGCTAGTCCTGGGCGTCCACAAAGCCACAAGTGTAGGCCTGTATGGTCCCACAGACGGTATCACTTTGTACAAATGAGTTGAATCATATAGCAACATCTCATTACATTACATTATTGCCATTTAGCAGATGCTCCTATTCAGAGTGACTTACTGTACATTTGTTACAATTTTTACATGTTATCCATCTATACAGTTGGATATTTACTGAGGTAAGTACCTTGCCCAAGGGAATAGCAGCTGTGCCCCTGCAGGGAATCAAACCAGCAACCTTTTGGTTACCACCCCTGGTCCTTACCACTACACCACAGTGCTGCCCTATAATATCTCATATTGCACTGTTATGTTCTGTTTGCCTTTATTACACTGTTTTATGTGTTGGTTCTTTGGGGAAACACTCAAGGGAAGTGTTTGATTGCATGTGCAGACTGTCTGTCAATGTCAGGGCCATTGATCTAGTGCTGGTGTGTGCTTTTTTTGTGCAGAACTCAACATTGTCATCAGGGCTGATTTTCAGGTAGTTCTTGACTTTTTTCAGGAAGCATTAGTTTTTTATTAATTTCAAGTTACAATGAGATATGTAAAGTACAGATCTTTTTTCAGAGAACAGTGTATGTGGTAAAGCCATGGCCTTTTGGTGTGTAACATGTTCAGAGGGAGACATCTAAAGTAGTACAAGGGCCATCAGTACAAGAATGAGTATAAGGAGTCAGGAGTTTCTTTGGGGTGGCTGAAACTGGTCTAGACCTTTGAGCAACAAATGAAACTGTGTTGACACATTAGCCACTGCATTGTGCGAAGCAACTTTGGGAAGAGGCGGATGCGTGTCTGAAAAAGGTCACGAGACACGAAACTGGAAATGAAACTGGTCTGTTGGTGGGTGTAACCGCCTTCCGCCCGAGCAACCGATCGCTGATCTGCAGGCCTGCAGTATGCGGTGTTTGGATGTCACACAGGGCTGTATGCATAAAGGTTACCCACGCTAAGCATTTTAATGCATGACCAAACGACAGTATCCTCTTTTCAGTCAGGTTTACCACCACACTAAACCTGACACACTTAACATAGATACTGTTGTGTAGCAATGCCTAAAAGTAGTTACTGGGAGGCTTCCATGTTTCTTTGGCATTTGCCATAAAAGGCTGCAAAACTGATTGAATTGTCCCTATTTCTGTATCTTGCATTTCATGAACGTCCTGAATGAAAAGGCATCACTACGCTGTTACCATTGAAACCTAACACTGGCCCGTGTCTGGTCCTTTGCAGGTGGAGAACAACTGATTATCTAGTGCAAATAAGTATGAGTCAAGCTATTGACTGGAGGTGTTCCAGATAGGAGGCCATTTGAAGCAGTGCTACATGAAAGCAATTATAAATAAGCATTGCAAGCAAGCACTCAGTAAATAATGGCAACTGCTGCTGCCATAGTGAGCAGGAAGTACAGGCAGCTGTCTCTTCACACAGCACTGTGCAGTCTTGTGTTGCGCAGAGTACTTTTGCCAGTGTTTCATTTATTGTCAACAGTCTCCATATCACTGGATGAAACTGCGAGATCTGTTTTGATTCCACATCCTCTCTGCACCGCAGAAAGCACAGCTCTCCGGGTTCATTCAAAGCGTGCCTGCTGGTTCCTCGATGGTGTTGACTAGAGAGGTTAATGACTCATGTTAATAACCTCATGTGTAATTAGCTTTTTTTCCCCTGCATTCACACAGATGGATGTGCCACTGCAGCCCAATAAATGTTAGAAATTGACTCTCAGGACATAAGAAAAGTCAAGAACATCCTCATACCAGGGACTGATGGCGATTCGCTGCACCTGCTCAGAACTGTGTGAGGATGAGCGTAACATTTAGGGTAGACCTATACTGATGGCTTTCAATGTTGTTTTTCTGTTAAAGACAGCAGAGGGGCTGCACTGTTTATCACACCTCTGCTTCATTCAGGGCGTGCTTTGTTCCACTTGGCTGTTTCTGATAACCTCAAGAAATTTAGCAAGAGTCCAGAGCTCGGTCAAGAGGCCACAGATTTACAGAATCACTCTGTCTGTGAGCACCTGCAAGAAAACAGGGCCTCGTTTACTGCACAATTCTCATTTTAGGCTGCTTTTGCACCAGGCAAATGTGTCTGTAGCTATGTACTCACATGTGTGTAGAGTGCACTTTAAATGGCATGATCACAACAAGAGTTTCATGTTGGGTCCAACCGCAAGAACACCTGCATCCTTTGTGAAACTCCTCGCAAACGTTTTAGCTGGAGCAAAAGCTCGCTAGAGCTCTCGAGAAGAAACGTGAGCCCGAATGTCTCTGCGTTCGTTTCTGCCACTTCCGAGACACATGAAAGAAACCCAGATCAGACGTCGACTGTAACAGTTTATTCAGTGATGAAGTGTCACTACACTGATAGCTAGATCCAAAATGAGAACACGTTGTCTCTCAGATCTACATACAGTATTTACAACAAAGTGCTTTCATTTCTATCTACATGCCTACTGTCCCAACAGCAGAATGTACTGTGCTACAAAAAAACATACATGATAATAGTAAAATAATGATAATCACAGTCTGTACAGAGTGATTAAAAATAAGATGATCACATTTCAACTGTTTTTTTGCACGCTGAATGAGATGAGTTTGTCTAATTGTACAGTAAGGGTTGATATAAAAATACATAATGTACAATATACACGAACTGTGGAGTTTTGTGCAGAAGGTTTACAGTCTACACAACAGTGGAATTCAGATCCTAACAATAGTAACAATTATCATAACCATATACTAACAACTCTTAGCATACCCAGATAGACCTTATTCTAATCGTCTGTGTTATGCCAAAATTTGGACACTTCCAATTGGATCTCACCTCCCTCCTCAAGGATCTTCAAATTCAAAACTTGCACCAAATTTTTCTGGCATTCCCTTGTGTGAGACAGTGCAAGTTTTACAATCTGAAGAAGCCATCAGATGGAGGGTAAAGTGACTGCTGTATGCTCCCCATGTGAGAGAATCATATATTTATCATACATGCATATCTACACTGAACTATCATATCACATTAATTTATCATTTATTTATATCCATACACCACATTTCAGTTATGACCTTAGAATCAAAAGATTTGATTCAACAAACATTTTAGAATACTGGTTGTTCAGATGCCCTTGCAATATCTGAAAGGCCTTTGACTGTGGCATATAAATGATGTTGTCAGTGGTTCTCCTGTATGATTCCTGGGGAACTTAGCTGTCTCTGTGTTAACAAGCCAAGGTCCTCCAACTGGACTTTCATCAAAGTATGCCCTGAATGTCCAGTTGAATCAAAATATTCAGGACACACAAAAGACTCATACACGTATAAAGAAATGCGGAGTGGTAGTTACAGAGTCATATGGTTTTTTTTCCTGTTCAATTTGTGTCAAGATGGTAGACAGTACCTTTATGAAACTCGGCCCTGAAACTTTTGGGTCTGTTTCACACTGTAAGTAGTACATGTCATTAGAAGAGATTCAAACCGGTGGAACTCCCTTCAGCTCCATAACACAGGGTCAGCGTTCATCAGTGATGTTCTTTAAAGTGCAGTCTTGGACCGAAACACTTGCTTGTGAGTACAGCACGTACTTACAGAAATGAACATCAACAACGTAGAAAATTAGACAAATCTCACCGTGAAGACAAGAAAAAACATTCTGTGATCGACTCAGTCCACTGTAATATCCTGTAAACAGTGTATACGCGAGGCATCATGGTCGGATTTTGGCTACTTTATCGTATGGTTGCGTTTTGCAGTGCTGATGTATGTGTGTGTATATATACATATATATATATATACATATATATATATATATATATATATATGTGTGTGTGTGTGTGTATGTATTTTTTGTCTCACATCTCATGTTTCTATCTGGTTGGTGGTGTAGGCCTTTTTCTATCTGGTTGGTGGTGTAGACCAGGGAATGGGAGCACTCTGAGGTTTCGAGGGGGCCCCACTGCCCTGGTCTCAGCCTGCTGAACCCCCCCACGCCCCCTCCCTACCCCCATACGGTGGGCCTGAGCAGGAGGCCCAGGCGGGAGACAGACTGTGCTGAGTATGGCCGGGCAGCTCTCATGCGCCACTTGAGGCAGACCCGCGTGAAATTTGCATTGTCCTTGTAGTTCCATCTCTGGGCAACCTATTCATCAAAACTGAGTTTGGAGTAGGAGGTGCAAACCAGATGGGTAATTTTTTTTTTTTTTTTTTTGCACAATTTAATTTATACGAAGCTTTTTGCATTTATCACACTGACAGTAATTTGCCTGAGCCCATCTGTGAGTTGTCTGCCCTATTCACTAGCTGTTCCCTGTAAAATATCAACCAAACAAGACTACTAAAAATAAATCTAAAAAAAACAGAAAAAGAATCAAGACAGTTATAAAATAAATAAATTAAATAAAAAAATGTTAAAATGCTGGTAATGTTTCTACACCTGTAAGGATGCCATTATAAACCTTCTTTTTGACATTTTTATATAATTAAATAAATAATTTTATTTACAATTGGAAATGCTGCACCAAAAAGACTGTAAAATACTGTTGTTTCAAATATTTCATCTTTTAAAAAGTGTAACCTAGCAATAATACTTCTGCTGCGACATGATTGTTAGATACATCTAATATATAGCCATACACAGCACATCTTTACAAACAACTAAATCTAATCAAAGCAGTTGCACAGTGAGCTGATTGTTTTGTCCTGAGTCCAGTTTGAGATGTAGACTGCTGGTGTTTGGTTTAATCTTGGTTCTGTGTAATGCTGAGCATAGGTCTAACTGACAGTTAATGTCAATAACAGAACACAAAATCTGTATTCATCCTGTGCATGAACTCATGGTGATATACCTTCTTGGATTATTGCGCTACAATACTGATCTTTGCTGTATCTGCAATAAATTATTATTTTTTTTCTTTCCCTGACATCATGGACAGTGAAATCTATTGATCGAACAATGGACTCCTGTTCGTACTGTTCTCTAACTAATATTTGGCAAAGATATGTCTTGGAGTGAACTTAAGCCTAAGGAAATTTCTTAAATATCTTTAAGGATACAATAGTAAAAACTTCTCTGTCTTTTCAAGGACACTGTTTGAAGGTAAATACTTGTCAGGGCATGTCCTCTGTGCCAACATTCAATGGCACAAAACAAGAGGCAGACATTGCCTCCAGTTTTACAGACAATTTCTGACAAAAGCTGAGCTTCTTTTCAATTTTCTTTTGTCATTTTCTCAAAATGATGTCCATTCAATCATTTAAAGCACTTTCTCTACATAAAAAGGCATATTGCTTCTTTTTTTTACATAGTAGGCTTAAAGCCATTCCAGGACACATGTAAATTGAGTGTCTGTATTGTTTTAAGGAGTGAGAAAAGGCCTCATCTTTGTATTTGTTTTCAGATCTGGGGGTAAAAATGACCTCTCCTGCCCACCTTTGACCTTTTTTTTTTCAGAAATTGTCCTGATATATCAAACCGAAGTTACCTGAATGAGCTGGTGTGACATGCTGACAATGTCAAGAATACATGGTGGACACGGTTAAAAAATCAGTCCATGCACCACTCACAATATTTCATCATCAGAAATTCGCCAACAATAATGGTCGCAAAAAAAAAAAAAAAACAGTTAAATAAGAGGGTTTTGGTCATAGGTAAAGAGTCAACTGTGGATCTGCTTCAGCTCCGTCCAGACATTTTCCTGTGAGGTGAAAAAGAAAAAAAAAGATGAACTGGTCCTCGCCCCGGCAGTCAGCGTGCAACAGTCATTACGCAATCGAAACTGTAAGGTTCATCTCAAAACAAAACACGCAGCAAATCCCTCGGCCTGCCTCTCTTCCCACCCGTGCATTGGAAACACTGTATGGAGTTACATCTTAGCAGGGTAACCGGAGCTGAGCAGGATTAGCAGTTTATATAAGGTATTAAACACAGTTTTTTTCCCCCCTCTCACTGACAGCTGCAGGGGGGAAAATAAATAACGCTGGTCCTTCCCAGTGCTGAAGAAGACACGGTTTAATGATGATGAGCAAGAAGAAGGAGTCGCACACTCTCATGGAAAGCGAGCGACGAGTCTGCTTTGTCCCCCCACGCACAAGCCCCCCCCCCCAACAACTCCTTATCCGTAGTGGTGTTCCCAGAGAGAGAGCGCAGACGAATTACCTATGGGAGGCACTAGGACCTAACGCTAGACAAATGATCCCTGAGAGAGTCAATGGGGACAGCTGGCAGGCGCAGATTTCCCTCCATTCACAGATCGCCCCGATCAGGCAGCTGGAGCCAGACTGCAGACATGACATGCATTTTACTGAGCCTCCGCCTGATCTCCTAGCAGACGCTCGATAAGCGCAGGAGTCCGACCCCTGCACAAAGGCTGCTGCCTCCATGAACAGATGCACAGCTCCCCAGAAAAGAAAATGCCCAACCCCCTCCCTCCTAACCTCTCCCCCCTCTCTCCCACCCCAACCCCCCCTCCTCACCAGAGCCTAAACTGACTGCAATCAGGCACACAGAGGGTTTGTGTAGGGATGCATATAACAATACATACATCTTAATGTCTACAGTATTAGCCAGGTGATAAAAGTGCTATTACCCAGTTAACAGAGGGATATGAAGTGAGTTACAGCCGAGCTGCTTGACATTTTTTTTCTGCAGCTATTTTCACCCAGCTGAATATTCTCCTCAGGTCTTCAGTTCTGAATCTTAGATGCCTGCCAGGTGCTGCAGATTAGAATCAGATGAAAATATGCTGCACCCTTCAAGAGAGGATTTTTTCACTCCCTTTTGCTTTCCAAATAATACATATATATACATTTTACATTATGGAATTACTCTTGTGCCTTACTTCTGTGTGGGAAACCCAAGGTTTCTCACACAGCCTATACAGCTGAAGTGAAAAATCAAATGGTGGTATTGGTACTTGCAGGCATTGTTCAGTAAATGATGATTATAATAAAACTGTTAGGGTAACAATGATCTTCAGGACATGAAATTAATGCACCTGCATGTGATTACTAAGATGAGTGCATTACCCTTTCTGCAGATGATATAAATAACTTGTCAATGCATTTTGTTTTTGAACAAAAGCATAGAGCCTTGCCTAACTTAACTGCACCTTATAAAGCTTTTCACACTAAAGGTCATACGGATGTGAATTCAGTTTTTTTCTCACAGTACCTATACTTGCAAATGAGCATGCTGCACAAATCTGCCTGTTCTGGCTGAAATGTCCACTTAATTCATTTTGTCAGACGAATTTTCAACTTTGTGGAACCTGTGCCATTTGTACCTAGGTGGAAGGGATCTGTCATTCTTGTAAAACGAAAGCAATAGCACTTACGGGATTCATTGCAAAAACAAAACAAAAAAATAATAATAATAAAAAAATAAACAATGGAGAAAAGGTGCTGTGTCCGAGTCCAGCAACCACCAGAATTGCTGTGGTCACAGGGGAGGCATTTATAGGTAGGTCTGTTGGCGAGACGAAGTCGTGGCCGGGGGTCCCCGACCTCAGTAGGTGAACACCAGGTCAGAGATGCTCGGCACGAGCAAGTCCCCCGATATCATCTCGTTCACTTCCGGGGTGCAGTAGTCAGGGAAATCAAAGTGGGATCCTGAGTTGGTGTGAAACGCTTCAAAGTCCTTGTCCAGCGAGGAGCAGTCCATGGGCACGCTGTCGAAGTTGGCGTTGGATATGATGTGCAAGATCTCCTCGTCCAGCTCCTCGTCGGAGGAGGAGGAGGCCGCCGATGACGACGACACCATGGAGGAGGAGCTGGTGGAGGTCGGCGTGGAGGACCTGCCGGTGAGGGGACCTCTGATGTCAGACGCTCTGGACTCCGGGGGGGTCTGACTCACGCTCCCGGGGGCGGCGATGTCTGACGGGTGGGCTGGCTGGGACGCCGGCACTTTGAGCTTGAGCTGGGAGGCTGGCGGCTGCTCCTCCGAGGACAGGGGGCCGCCAGGGGCTGCCCTCCTGTGGTCACCCTGCGGGGCCCGGGCCAGCTTTACATCCACTGCGTCGTCTTCGCCCACGTTCTCGTCGTAACCCTTGTACTTATTGCCGTTAAGGTTCACTTTGTGTTTGGAAGTGGAGGTTTTCACCTTTAGCACTTTGCTGGTGGAGGTGGCGGCGGAGCGGCCCGGGTTGGACTTGCTCGCCTTCTGCGGGACCTTCTCTCCCGCCTTCGCCGGCGCGGAGGACTTGCTCTTCTTCCGCGGCCTGTACTTGTAGTCTGGGTAGTCGGCCATGTGCTTGAGCCGGAGCCTCTCCGCCTCCTTGATGAACGGGATCTTCTCGTAATCTGGGAGCAGCTTCCAGCGTTTTCCCAGGCGCTTGGAGATTTCGGCGTTGTGCATGTCCGGCCACTGCTCCATGATCTTCCGTCTCTCGATCTGTGACCAGACCATGAAGGCGTTCATGGGCCTTTTGATGTGTCCCGTGGGGGTCTTGCACCAGTTGGGGTCCTTGTTGGTGGGAACATGCCCGAAAACCTCATCTCCCTCCTCAGCTCCCAGTCCCACAAAAGCCTCTTGGGTTGAAGCGCTGTCCATGACTGTTGAATATTTGTGCCCTCTTTGCTGAACCATGATGCAAGAGTGAACTCTATTCAGTCAAGTCTCTGCTTGATTCATCCATAACCAGACTGTGTCTCCTCTTTTCTATCTCTCTTTCTCTAGCTCTTCTCATCAAAGTTCTCACATCAGAAGAAAAAAAACAGGAAACAAATCTGAGTATGATTACATTAAACATGTTTTTTTAGCTTAGTGCAGCAAATTCCTTGCTTTCATCTGCTGCCAAATGTATTTTTCACACCCTATATTTCTAGTAAAACACATTATGTAATTTAGCAACAAACAAAAAAAAACCCTACTGTCTGCAGACATGCAAACTGAAAGCATGACAATTAATCAAAATATCAGCAGTTAACAACCTCCTTCACATTGCTTAAAAATAACTTTGGCATCACATGTTGAAAATGTGCAGTGGTTCAGAAAATTCAAAGCTTACCAGCTATTCAGCAGGGTTAAAGCGGTCCTTCTCCTGATCGGATGCACAGCACTGGAAACCGGTGTTCTTCCCGGCTGTGTGTCATGAGTCTCTGATGCTGCAGGACGGTCCACCAGTTCCTTGTGCAGAGACGCTGGGAGGAGCAGGGAGAGGAAACGTAGTCGACTGCCCCGATCTCCGTCTGTGCTTCTCACCCCTCTGTCCTGCGCTGTGTGTATGCAAGCAAGCACCCTCTGTCTGCGTCTCGCTCTCTCTCTCTCTCTCCCCCTCTCTCTGTTGCTCGCTCTCTCTCGCTCACTCTCTCTTTCTCTCGCTGTCTGTCTGCTGTCTCTCCAGCCTATCCCCCTTTGTAGGGCCAGCCCCTCTGTCTGCTGCTCTATAAACCTTTTCTGTAAACAGCTCAACCTTCCCTGCCAGGCACAAGCTCCTCCTCCCCCCCCCCCCCACCCACTGCTCGGGCTGCGTGTGGGGGAGAAAGTTTCCGCGACAGAAACGCGGCGACAGAGAGGGAGAGGGGAGACTGACAAAGAGAGAGAGAGAGAGAGAGAGAGAGAAGGGGAGAAAGGGGCTGGGAGAGCCAGCCTAGCGAAACGGCACCTGCCTTCGCAAAATGCAGGATAGTTTCTGTTCATATTGCTGCATCTGTGTGTTGTAAAAATGATCTCTTGTTATAATGGCTGTAATGGAAATGAACCGAAAGCTTTTCACAAGCGTGCTTGTGGTTTGTATGCACACACATGCATGCACGCACACAGAGACACACAGACGCGCACACATGCATAGACACAGAGACACACAGACACACACACATACACAGACACAGAGACACACAGACACACGCACACATGCATAGACACAGAGACACACAGACACACATACACAGACACAGAGACACACAGACACACAGACACAAAGATGCACAGACACATGCACACATACACAGACACAGAGACCCATGCACACATGCATAGACACAGAGACACACAGATACACAGACACAGAGACACACAGACACAGAGATGGACAGACACACAAACTCCATAGTTATTATGACCTCATTAAATACAAAATATGGTACTATAAAAAAGCAATATGCATCTTGAGCATTTTTGGGGCTTTTTAAAATTAATATTTTATTTTAATCCTATTAGCATTGCACAGAGCAAAGTCATATTGTTCACAAATATTTTTAACATTAATGTTATTTTTTGGTAGTTTTTGGTATTATTTCAGAAAACATACTGGTATTGTCTATTCACAACCCTGTAGTTAGCATTTTTGCAGGGGTTTTATAGGTTATACTGAGGACAATCTTCATGTAGTATTTTATGATGTATTTTCTGAAGCACCAACAGTGGTCCAAACATTTTACCGTTCCTCTGGGGAGAACTGCTTTAGGTTCTTTAGATATGTACATTTTTGTTTGAGAGCTGTTTCCTTGCATCCAAACCACACATGTTCAGTTGAACTGAGATCTGGAGATTAAGACAGGCAGTTGAGAACACTTTTTTGTCCTCAGTTAACCATTTTTTTGTAGATCTGAATAAATGTTTGGGATCATCATCATGTTCTAATGTCCTCTTTTGGCTGAGGTTGAGTTTCTTGCCAGTGGAAATCAGGTTTTTGGCCAAAATGTCCTGGAATGTGTTGGAGTTCATGACTCCCTCTTCTTTAACAAGCGTTCCAGGACCCACAGATGAAAAACAGCCCCAAAACATCATAAACCCCACTGTCATATTTCACACCGGGCAGGTTTTTTACACTGAACATTGCCTTGCAGCCCAGCCATGGATTCCATGTTCGTACAGGCAGTGATGAATGTTACTTTCTGACTCTTTGCTTCCTGAAGATGCCAGGTTGTCTCACAGTCCATGGTGGCAAGATACGCTTCAGTTCTATTCCTGACAGGAATGCCACTGTACCATTTGCCTTAAATTTCCTTAATAATGAGACACCGCAGTGGAAAGTTTTAGATTCAGCTTTTGGTCAATTCCTGTGTAACTGTCTCCCAACTTGTGGAGGTCAGTAACCAACCATGAGAGTTACTTGACCTTAACCATGATGATGCAAGCTAACAGTGATTTTCTCTTTGTGTTATCTTCTTTTACACCCCAGGGAAATGGGAAACTCTATATATAGTCCACTTCCAAAAGTGGAATGCTGGTGTAGATTTGCTTCTCTATGGTTGTATTTAAAAGACTACTTTTATCCTACTTTTACTTTTACACTGCACAATGTGTGTGCTAAAAAAGAAAACAAATGTGTAAATGAATGAATCAGGACATAAACAAAGACCTAAGGTGTGGTACATGTCTGGTGCAAAGCGTCTCGTGGTCTCACACAGACACGGGAGCAGGTGAAATATTCCTTGCAGACAGCTGTTTCCATTAATTTGATTAAAGTTTTTGACCGAGGAATTTCAATTAAGAGGTAATCGGGGGTTGGGGGCATGAATAAAAAATTGTGCCAAGTCACTATTTGCATTTGAATGTCAAATGTGAGGAAGCATGAAAAATGAAGCTTGATGTCCTAGCATGTCATCAGTTCTATCATTAAACCTTCCAGAAAATGGACCATTATCATGAATAATCTTATCTAAGTGTTATCCAAGTGTTGAGAAATGCTAATGTCTCAGTAATGTGCTTAAATGGTGTTGTTGTTGTCTCTGAACCACAAATAGTCAAGACCCTTATGCAGCAGTGATAAGCCAATGTTATAAAATGTGTGCTATGTTGTAAACATTTTTCATACTTTCATACATATATGTCCTTCGTTAGATGTGAGATTATTCTCAAGACTTCATAAGGTGAAAACATTCATAAGGAATTGAACCATAACATAGCTTTATGAACTAAATTGTCCCCAGCCACATCTGACCACTCTTGACCTTTTAGCTTGGTCACACCTGCCCTCAGCTCAGAAGCCATTTTGTCAAAGCTTCTCTTTGACAGACAGTGTAATGAAAGGGTTTGATCCTGCAGTGACCTTAATTTGATGATGTTTTGATATTAAGCTACTACCTGGCCTACCTTGTGTCATTTGAAATTTGCTTGGAGTATCATTGCTTTCTCTATCAATTGACTCGAGTGAGTGAGACTCTCTCCCTAGCCAGCTCTCCAAACAGTAATTATACAATGTAGAGATTCTAACAATTATGCGAAAGTGCCCAAATCTTCAAAGGGCTGATGGCCTTTCCACCATGTTCCAGGTTTATATGGTAGCTGACTTTAATATCTGTTAAAATCATGCACTCAGTTGAAAATGTAGCAAAACCTCAAGTACAAAAGTCACAAACTTTATTTTCACACTGTCATGTTCAAAGTATATGATCAATGGCTCTGTCAAAGATCACAGCATCATGTTCGTTGTGCTCTCGTGTTCAGAATCATCTGAAAACAGTCCATAGCAGCCAACCAAGTTCACCAGCTATGAGTCACAGAAGCATACTTCGTTTGGAATGTGGACCCCTTCTCATAGACCTTCTCCTGTCACAAAATGCAAGGTTAACAGGAACCCGACACTCGCACGTACGCTCCAGTACCTTTGAGAACTGATATGGTGGCAGCTTTGATGTTTGCTATGCGTAACTGTTCTGAAGTCTAAACCTACACTTCCATGGGTGGGTCCCAACGTTACCATGTCTAAAATAACAGACCAATACAGCAGTCCAGTTTGTAGAGGCCAAATCAGGTACAGAGGGTCTGCTGTTACTATTTCTCCCCCAGCACATTCATTTTAATAAGAATTAGTTCACTGTAATCACAATGATTTTATTTTGAAAGTATATAAAATAATGTCATATAACTGTTTGTTTAAACATCTACAAAAATGTTGTACAATGTGCAATACTTGTAAATTTTCTAGGATAGATCTGATAACAGAGAAAAGTCAACATTTGCCATTACTCTACTCTGCTGCTGCTCATGCACTGTAATATACCATATCATCAAAGCCGCATGGCGGCAATGAGGTTAACAGATGTTGTTTATATATTCCTGTCTGTTTATAAACAGTTATTCATGCATTAATAATGATGCTTTGCTAAATAAAGTAAATGGATAAATAAGTCTGGTTCTGCTCTTTTGGCTCTAAAAAAACGTGTGGCCTCCTATTCCAACTCTGGAGAGTCAATGCTGAGTAATCTAACTCCAGCTCCCTTTTAATTAAACAAAAACAAACTACCGACACCGACAACAAAAAATGTTGACAAAAAGGCTATTGACAAAAAAGGGGCAATTTACAGCGTGTCAATACGCAATGGGCCCATCCTCCCGATACGGACTCCCAACAGTCTGGCTCTTCCAGCAGATTGCATATAAAGAACCGGGTCACTGGGTGTATGTCAGTAATATTCACTTTGACAAACACACCGACATTAGCCTGGCACGGCAAACGTGAAAAACAACACAATCACCCCGGCGACCTACTTCAGCCCTCCCAGCCCCGAAAATCCCACCGCAGACACATCTTCTAATTATTGCTCTGGTCAGGAGGATTGGACCCTTTCCATCACGCTGAGCAGCCCTGGTGTATCTCTGTCTGGCAGATAAGGTCTGAGGTTGTGCTCGCCGCTGTGCAGAGAGATAGATCATCTTTCAAGGATTATCTGGCTGCTGGAGAACTACACAACGAGCTGCCGAGCTCCCTTCCCCTGCCCTCTATAATACCCCCGGCCTCCCTGGGCTCTCAGACAACCCCAGCATTTCTGTGGAAAAAAACCATCAGTGTTTTGGCCTTACGGTTATCACATCGCATGTGCCAGGCCTTTATCCATCCACTTTGATATCTGTTCTGTGCTTGGAAATTGAACCAATTCCACCATTCCATAGGTTTTAATTCTGAAAGAAATGTAGACATTTTTCAAGAGAACTTGAATGAAATTCAAGTTCAAATTATATCAAGTCAGGTGTTAAATGAAAATAGCAAAGCAATGCTTGAAAAAAAAATTCTGTGAAATGCCTCGGGTATCTGTGAAGAGCTGGCGTCTCCGGTACCTTCTTGCTGACTTGTTTATGATCCAGAGGGCTTTTTATTCATTTATGAATCTCGCACGTCTTTCTTTCTCCAGCTCTAATTGTGAAGTGGGTGCCTTTTAAATGCTGCTAATTATTCATCTGTGTTTTTAATTGCTGTTGTTTCTTATCTCCCTGCTGTAGAACTTTCTGATGAATTTTGTTTCAAAAATGGAGTAATGAATATGTAGACATTGCGCCAGTATAACATGCCAGTGTGGATTTCTCCTGCACACAGTTACAAAGGAGGCTGACATGTAAGTAAATAAAAATGAAAACAGATAATAAATTCTATACATATATATGGAATTCCATTTGTAACAGTCTAGTTGGCTAAATGATTCCAGTAATTCTGTTGAGCCCCTGGCACCCTCCTGACATACCTTTTCAAATCCAGTGACATGAATCACTTTGTAACAACACTGCATTCCGAGGAATGTCAGGTTATGCGCTGTTTATTTTAAGCACAGAGGACCCTTGACATGAAGCCAGGCCATTCTGTGAGACAGTGTTTTTCACCGCGGAAAGGTCAGGGCGTGTTTTCTGGTTTGAGGGGGTGGATTATCTCCAACATGTGCTGCCGCAGACAGCTGAGCGGCCCAGGGTTTTGTCCCCTCTGAGCGTCCGACCTCTGACCTTTGTCCAACAGAGCAGACAGGAGCAGGAGAAATGAACGTGAACTCCCCGCCTCCTAGACTCTGACCTCTGACCTCTCTAAGACAGCTACCAACCCCCAATACCCTCTCTTGAGCCATCCGTTCCCCATAATGGAAATACAGCTGGAGCAGGACACCAGGGAAGAGGTGAAGGAGAGGAAGCATGACTGCAGCAAACCTTTTTTTGTCCTCTTTTACACTTTCTTCCCTGATATACTCCCATTATCAGATTAGGAAAGCTCAATAGCTAATATGCACTCCAGATATTGTATGGATTGATTTGTAGGGGATTCTAATGCATGCTTTAAATATTAGCTAAATATCAATAATCATATATGTGTTAAGCCTACATTTATGGGAATGGATAGAGGTCTGTTTTAAATGTGAGGTTTATGAAAAAATGATGATATATGGATGAATAAGGATTCATTAAAAGAATAGACGTCTAAGTTCCATATTTTGAGTATCTGCTTGCGCATTGCCTTTAAGTAAAGTGCGGTATGTGCAGTAATCGATTCACTGAAAATAACTTTTATTTTTTGTTATATCCTCTTTCATTTATTTAACTGATAATTTTTCTCTGTAGGGCAAACGTGTCAAATTTGTAGAAGAGGTGTGTTCAGAATTTAGAATATATGGGTTATCCCTCTGTTTTCATCACCAGATTGAAAATGGTTGAGAGTAAAATGGAATCCAATTATCAAAGATTAATGAAGTCCATATATTCAGTTTGGATGCCTCAAATGGCACCATCTATGTGACTTTGACTGCCTCCCCTCACAGGACGAGCAAGCTTGTTGTGTTTGTCCGCTGCACAGATCCGCATTCTCACTATAAGTGTCACTGTCTCGGAGACTAACTGCCGATGACATGACGCGAACAGACTGACAGCGAACTAGATGGCCTTCCGCGTGTGGCAACAATAACGCCATGCCTGTTTACTGCTGCCTTCCTCTCAGCGCCTGAGAAATGCGTGCAGGAGACTGTGATAACACCGCAGTCAAGGCTGCGGGTCAGCAATGCTTCCTGCAACTGCCAAAACAGCAGCTGAGGGCAGAGCTTTGGGGTAGTGTTTTTAGCGTAATGTTTATGACACTATGGAACTGGCAGCCACATTCAAGTGTGAACGTTAGCTTCTGACAGAGGTGCGAAAACCCAGGCCGAACGCAGCGCTTTGGCACCGCGGCTTTTTTTGCGGAGGGGACTGTGGGATTTGATGTTGCCGTTTGCTTTTTGAATTAGCGTCTGGGATTTTTTCAGCCCGCGTTATGCAAGATTTAACGGGCGTCGCACTATGGAGTGATGTCAAAGAGATGACACTCGGTCTACCCCCTTGCTGCTCGGGAGTACAGATGCACACCAATGTGAGGTCACTGCACCCAGATGGAAAGCGAGGAAGTCTAAACATTTACTCTCTCTGTCTTGCCGTGCAGTTCATCTGGTTCGAGCAGCAGAGTGCTCTCAAGCTTGCTAAGATGATTATGGGGTTATTGGGGGGAGGAGGGGGGAATTTTGGGGTCAGGTACGACAAGTGCTCTCTCTGCTCTTGGTTGATGGCACTATCTTCTCCAGGGTCAGAGACTAAGTGAAGCAATGAAGTAAAATAAATACCAGAAACTCAGGCCATGTGCAGAGGCCGTGACAACAAAGGTTTAAAAGGTTGCATCTGAGCACTTTGGGAAAAAAGATTCCCACCCCAGTAGCCGAAAGCAAAAAAGACCCTGGGCCTCCAAGCTCCTTGTTTATTGATGAGAGTGACTCCTAATTAGGCATTCACTGGACATCCTCACATTAATTTCACTGAGCATCAGTAAAAATGTATGTAGAAATACTGTACACATTATGGCTGATCATACCCTGGATAATGAATAATGGTCTTTTGTGTTTAAGACAATCTCATGTTTTCTGCTATTTATACATTTTCAGAGAATCTTTGCTTATCCCCCACACCAACTCACCCTGCTGTCTGCCATCAAACCCCCCCCCCACACACACACACACACACACACACACACACAAAAGCACACACAAGCGTCTGTGTGTTTCACCTTGGGTATTTGTTGACATTTTGCTCAAATAAAAAGGTGTAAAATGGAGGTCACTGAAGAGGTGACATGAATATGAATATGTGGCAACTAGTCTCCATCTCCTTACTAATCATTCCCCCAGCTTTGACATTGTCAGAGAAAGGCAGCTGATTTAATTGGCTACTGGTTGTGAATTTGGGAGCGAAAAGGCAGGGTAGTGTGTTTTCCCTCGCCGCTGTACGGGCTCAGAACGGGACCGTTTAAAGAACGCTTTGTAATTTATCAATTCGGTCACGGAATTAAGAGTAAAACATTTCAATATCCCCCCTGGTGAGGGCCTTAAAGCCAAGGAGACAGATAATTCTAAACTCATTAGGCTGTTCCTCAAACAGCCTTCTTAACACTAATTTAAAAACATCTCCTTCAAATGTGTTTTTTTTTCCATTTTTTTCACCAAAGAGCATTTAAGAACTAAAGCAGATTTCGATGATAAATGGCACTTTACTGGGGAATAATAAAAAGGATGCTCCATACTTAGGAACCACTTCATCAAACTAGCAATTTAGGATTATTCTGAGGATTATTTACTAATGCAAGGGAAGCTACACACTGGAACCAAGTCCAAAAATAACATCAATTTATGGGTGTTTTTCTGCAAGCTGAGGAGGAGACTGGCCACAAAAACAACCAATACTGCAAAGGTGTTTGTTGACCATCTTCAAACCATTTACCTTTACCAAGGCCTTTTACAAAACAATGCCTTGCGCGTGCCTGAACGTCTTGAGGTGAGACCTAAAACCAAGGTCTAACTCACTGTAGCTGTTAAAAACCCTGTGATACTTCTCACAAAGACTATGGCTTTCCCTGGTGTCCTGACAGAATTCCTTATGTGTCTCTCTCAGTAAGTGCAAACATGTTCAGATTTAATTAGTTAAATAAATCCTTGTACCTCCAACTTAACTAATATTTGGTGAGGTCAAAATGCTTACTGTACTTTACCCAAATGGATACAATCTGACCACAAACCCACCAAGTTTCAAGGCTGATGATGAAATGTGTGTGTAATACTTGTAAACATACTGTAATCAAGGTTGTATTCACTAACCTAATGTGTAGACTAGGTATATCATCGCTAGTCAGCAAGTGAGCACTGCATGGGCAATCAAATTAACTTTACATTTTATCAATAAATGAACAAGACAGCCAGCCAGCTGTATCCTGTAGGCTACATTCTGTGATGAGGAAAGACACAAACAAAAGTGTTGTATGGGCTGCGCTATCAAGTTGGGGGTGAATGGTAGAAATCAAGTTTTGTAGCAAACGATTGCTAGACATCAATGGGTGGTTATTTGTGGGGCGTTTTAAAATACAGTAATGACAGTAGTTGGAGATCGCTCGCCGGCGCGTTGGTCGCTAACGTTATAGCAGTGCTCCTCGACATAGGGTCCTTGGGGACCGCTGGCAGTCCGTGTCAATTGGCCAAGGCGTCGGTGGAAAATCCTAGGATTATTGAGCCAACTGTGCCCATTTGGCGTACGCTACTGACGTCTGGTGAGCGGTACGGGCGCACGAACACTCAGCTACAGTGCTATCCTTGCCCGTAAGAACATGCGGCCTAAATTACGTAGGAAAGATATGTTCTGCGATCAAAGGGAAAGACAACAAATCACGGCCGCAATAGCTGTGGAAAGCACTGGACCGACGAATAGCTATACCTATTAACGATATGTTCCGAGCATAAGTTAGACAGACGTGTAATGTTTACAGCAAAACGTAGCAATGACTAGCAATGTGTATCTGAAACGGCTATCTGGTCAGCAAAGAAAAAACCCGGCGCCAGCTACCGAACTGGCCACCTAGCTAGCGACTTTCTCATTTGGAAAGATGGAACTTCGTATTATATTTATCCGCGAACGCCGATGCAATTCAGCCAGGCTAAGAAGACCCCTTAGTGACTCTGACTCGTTGTGAAATCCGATATGAAACTCAGGTTTGCAAGATTGAGGCCAGATGATTCCCGCGCACAATTCGCATCAAAAACTGCAGCGTTCGTCCACCAATCATTGGGGTGAGTACAGCGACAACTGTATAGCTTCAGTAATAAGCAATAATTTGAGTAGAGTTTGCCAGAACGGTGAGATAACCAAGTTTGTTTATTTATTTATTTTTATTTTATTTTCACAGACCTGATTGTATTGGGGGTGGGGGGTGGGGGGTGGGCCTTCCTTCTTCTATGTAATTTGTTGCACAGTTATGCCTTTTTTATTTTATTTTACGTACGGGTAGCTTTGCCGCTATAAATACTTAAAATTGGGTGGTAGTCTGAATCTGATGTTAAGTGTTGATTTGATGGGAGTGTCACAGTGTAAGGAGACACATTTTGAGAGGAGTAAAGCAAAGGTGCAACATGTTACAGATGGTCTGCCATTTTTTCCCTTTCAAATACAGCATGACACTCTGGTGGTGCTCAGGGAGTTACCCTAACACCCCACCCCCCCCTTCACTGTAACGCTCTTTGTCATCCTAGAAAAGTATTAAAAACATTATGAAAATGTTATTTGATAATTTATTAAAGAACTGATATTGAAGGTCATGTACAGCCCTAATTTAGGAATGAAATTTGTTAAAATGTGCAAAATTTGCCAGGGTGTTTGGCAAATAGAAAAATGCACACTAGCTAAAATTAATATTACTATACTGTGTTCATGTTTCTGTAGAAAACTCTCTAAGCTGAGATGATAAAGAACATAGTCTACCATAGTCTCTGAGGACAAAAGGGAGGGAATTAAGGCCACTTCTCCCAGCTTTATTTAGAAATCTGCCTCTCTGTTTTTAAATAATATATTTTTAGGTGAGGGACAATAAAATAGCCAATTACATCAAGCCTTTATACACACACACACACAAACACACACACATACACACACCATATATGTGCGACTACATTTGGTAGACATGTGAACTGACTGTTAACTAGCATCTTGTTATCAGTCCAGCTTTTGGAGTATGGTTCAACATGGTTCCACAAGCTGATTACATATCTGTGCTGCAGATGAACAGATTTCATACATGTAGTGTGTAAGTGAACTGAATTAACTGTGATTATTACAGAAGCATATTTAGAAATTGCATTTCTGAAGCACTCATGAATGCCAGTTTCTTAAATTTTAGTTGCCATTCAAACCATTGATGTTTTCTTTACACTGAATGCTGCTTGATTCACTTTTCACTAAACAGCATGTTCTGCACAGGAACAGATGTTTTTGGACCGTGTGCTTTGCTGGAGTGTGCCGTGTTGCTGTAACACATTCGGTCTTAAGGCCTTCCTCTTTTTTTTTTTTCGCCTGGGGTGTTTTTCTCTTTGCCGTGTTCGGTCTGATCGCGGCCGCCTCTACTCTGACAAGGTGCTGCCTCTCCTCTGGAGTGAGGGAGCCATGAAGACACCGCTGAGAGCCTGTCACCTCGCCATCCCCTCAACAGTGGCGGCTCTGCAGCTAACGACGCGGACCCGGAGCCAGTGCCGGTGACTGCTGGAGGTCACAATCCTGTACCAATTACTGTCTGCCCACCAGGCAACTCCAGCCCCTACCCACTGTTTTAATATTCCTTCCCCGGGATTTTGATCTTGGCAACAGGGGGACGGGTGCATTATTCCCCCCTGCCCCGTGGGACCTGCCTCCCCCTGCCTTCGCTGGGAGTTTTGATCCTTCTCCAAGGCCTATCTCTGCTCCTCCGGCTGCCGACAGGAAGGCCCGTGGATCGATCTTTTAAGTGCCGCCTCCTGTTTTTCTGCTGATGCGCCGAGGCTTGCCGGATCGCATCGCCGCCTCCTCTTCCTCGCCTCTTGTTGTCGAGACGTTCTTGAAAAAGCCTCTCCTTCCTCCGCTAACAAGTCGACCGGCTGGCTCTCTTACCTGTGGCACGCTGGGTACCAGTCTGCTGCTTTCAGAAGCTGTGGCGTGATCAGATGACCACATCGTTACCGTAGCGCCGGGTAGCGGGAGCTCTGTGGAGACGCGTGGAAGGAACTCCCATCTTTGTGCTGTCATCTCTGTGTAGAGGCACCTTGAGAATGAATCCTCAGAGTAGTTTAAGCGCTCTGTGCCTGTAGTAATGCACTCAGCAGTGCTGTTACGTTGTGCAAACGTTCACTGCATTAACAGTTTTGTTTCCGTTCAATCAGCCTCTAAAACAAAACTGTAGCAACCAGAATATCCCATTATAATTAAATCTATCCATTAAATCTATTTTCTAGTTTCAAAATTGGCAAAAAAATGTTGGTAAACATTTCTTTCTCTTTGATCAGTACCTGAAGTATCAGTAGCGTGTCTCAGTGCTTTGTGATAATAATAGTATTGAGTAAGCAGGGTTTTGTTCCAGTATATGTCAGCACAGTCAAGGGGGTAACCTGTAAATTCACCATTAACTCAAGTAAATTTGAAGTTGCAAATGCAGTTCATACAGTGTGTACCGCATTCCTGCATGTCTAAGGTTTTGAGATTTGTTGTTGATAGAGAGGAGCATCTTCTTGCATCATAGCCGTAATCAAAACTGCCACAAACAAGGGAAGCATAACAAAAACAAAAAATAAGCATAAAGATATTTCCCTTCAGTAAAAGTATTGTAGATTACTACTGCATGTTAGTCAGTTAGGGTTCACATCCATCATTTAAAATAAAATAAAACACAGCATGTTTCAGTTAATCCATAATCCAGTTTACAGAGACAGTGCATCCGTGAGCATTTTTTTCTAGTCTGCTGTTAAAAGAGATAATATTAAAATAATACACTTAGCCTAATTGATTACTGCTCATTTGGGATGGATGCAAGCTAAAAGCATACTGTTTTTGGAAGGGATGAGGACATGCATTTTAATCGTGTTTTCTTGCAATCCAGGACAAAGCTACAACTGCCAGACATTATTGTCCTGATATTGCTGATGTGGGGCTAACCATAACATTGCACTTATGGGTGCAGGTATGTGTGTGTTTGTGTGTAATGAAGACATGAAAGAGATACAATGGGAGACTGGAGGTTTTTACACTCCATATATTGTAGCGGTATCGTTATCAGTGCTTAATTGTTTTTGGGTGTGAGCTTTTAGGGTAAATTCAGCACTCAGTATGCAACCCCCCGCCACCACCACCACCACCAACCCTCCCAACCCCCCAGTTACATGGAAGTAATTATCCCAGAGACCTATAGCAGAGATTTGTAGTTGTCATGTAGAGGAATGGCCTGGAATTGGCTGGCTGGTTGTATAGTCTGGATCAGTCATATGCGAGACTTCAGACCCCCGGCTCAGTGAGACGGGGGTGGGGGTGGGGGGGTGCGGGATGTCACCAAACGCAGCCACTCTCTCATTATGAAACTTACTGGAGCTGACTGACAGCCCTCCAGACGCTCTGAGGTGACGGTGCGGATCACTTTACAGACTTGTCAAGCCACCAGCTCGCAGACTGGAAATAACATTACCCTCCTCTCCCGGAAAATGGCATAGCCACGGCCTAAATAGAGCTAATGAGCTGCACACAACGTGTTGGATCCTGTGAAAGTCGTCAAAGCTTGGTCATGTTTGTAAATGAGGACATGTTAGAGGAGAAATACTCCACTGCATCTCCCTCCTGAGCACAGTAATTAGCAAATAAACCAACATGTGGTCATGACAGGAATTTGTTTTTTAACAGGCAGGGAAACAAGAAGAAATCTAGAAATATATATATACATACATATACACACACATACATACACACACCTACTGACAACTGTATACACCTACTGACAATAACAACACTAAACGTCATATGCAAATTAAGGTGAAAATCATATTTAAATTTCTAGAAAATGCCGCAGGCTTGCAGTTAATTTAAAGAAATAAATCAGCGTTGCACTGTAAAGGTCCATTAGCAGAATGCGGCTGCCATTCTTACGGTGGAGGTGGATAAAGTGGAGGTTTTTTTTTCCAGTTCCTGATCCTGCAGCAGCTCCTCCTCCACTCCCTGCTTTAGAGTTCGGCTGGATGGCTTCCCCGGCCTGTGGGCCGTGATTAGGGGGCCCCTGGCTGGCTGTCGTAATTATTCTGATGACACACATTTTAGCGGGACCCCTGGAGGCGTGAGGTGTTGGTTGGGGTTGGGCTTGAGGTTTTGGGGGGGGGGATTGTGGGGGGTGGGGATGTGGGGATTTTGCATTCCCCCTGCGTCTCTGCCCTGCGCTATCTAGCCCAGCCAGAGAGACTGCATAAGTAAAGAGGGAGAGCGCTTTTCACTCCTCTCTCCAGGGTGCACAGGGCTGCATGGAGGAGTGCAGATACAGCCCTCTAAAAGTGAAATCATTAGGTTAGGCACCCTCTCTCCCTCCCTCCCTCTCCTCTCTCCATCCTTCTCTACCTCTCTCCCACCCTCTCTCCCTCCCTCTCCTCTCTCCATCCTTCTCTACCTCTCTCCCACCCTCTCTCCCTCCCTCCCCCTCTTACCCTCTCTCCCTCCCTCCCTCTCCTCTCTCCTCTCTATATCCCTCTCTCTCTCCCTCCCTCCCTCTCCTCTCTCCATCATTCTCTACCTCTCTCCCCCCCTCTCTCCCTCCCTCCCTCTCCTCTCTCCATCCTTCTCTACCTCTCTCCCACCCTCTCTCCCTCCCTCCCCCTCTTACCCTCTCTCCCTCCCTCCCTCTCCCTCTCTCCTCTCTATATCCCTCTCTCCCTCCCTCCCTCCCTCTCCTCTGTCCGTCTCCTCTCTACCTCCCTCTCACCCTCTCTCCCTCTTACCCTCTCTCCCTCCCTCCCTCTTACCCTCTCTACCTCCCTCTCTCTCTCTCACCCTCTCTCCCTCCCCTGCCTACCACTCCAGCCCCTCCCACATTCACATGCGGCTCTGCGCTGCCGGCCGTTGGGTCGTCTCCCGTAATTTGGGTCGACAAACTGCGGCGTGCAGAGTCTAAACACCACACAGCTCTGCTGGCTGTAACGTCCAGGAAGCTTCACTGTGTGCTGCTGTCTGCGGGCAGCTGCCAACGCTCTCTGTAGTCCTCATGCGCCTCACTTGTGGCTGACATTATTTGGAGGATATTTGTGTGAAAAGGGGAATTGCAGAATGGTGCAGGGTTTGCAACGGAGCACCTACAGCGCCTGCAAGCATAATTAGGCAAGAAGTATTAAACAAACACACAAACACAAAAACAAAGTTCAAATTCCCCTGGGTCCTTACCAGGTATAAGTCTATCCTCGTAGTTCACAATGAGGATCCTCCTGTAAGGATCTCATTGTACAATTAAATTATAATGGAGGTAAAGGATTATGCAGTTGATACCACAATTTTCTGCTCATGCAGAGAACTCATTTTCGGTGGTGGGGTGGTCGCACATTGACCTTGCATAAGTATATTTTTCCGCACTAGCTATTAAAGCGTCTCTTATGTAATCTGGTGCTGTGATTTCATTTCAAGGATATGAATCAGTGTAAGTTTTTGCATAAATCAAATATTAAAAGTACATTAAATAGTACAAAGCGTTGGAGCGCATATTTTTTTTAAGTCGTAGAACATTAATCAAACCAAAGCCTCATTTGAACTTGAGACAGGGATGTTTGTGAATTCCCTGTGATCCTAAACTATGCCATATCATGTAGTTTTCACAAAGCAGCAGAGATCTTTCAGAAATGTTAATAGAGGAATGAGAGGAGTCATGTTGGAGAAATTAGCGCGCTGAGACATGTGAGGCGCAAACCCAGAGGGTGAGGTTTCGCATTTGCTGTCAGTCGTACAGATCATTGCATTACATTTACATTATTGTCATTTAGCAGATGCTCTTGATCAGAGTGACTTCCATAGGTTACAATTTTTCTTTTACATGTTGTCCATTTATACAGCTGGATATTTACTGAGGCAATTGTGGGTTATGTACCTTGTCCGAGGGTACAGCGGCTGTGCCCTAGTAGGGAATTGGTCCACCAACCTTTTGGTTATGAGCCCTGCTCCTTTTTACTATGCTACACTGCTGCCCATCATGAACAGAGGTCTGCCATGTTCTGTCCTCCCACCCTGCTGTTTGTCCTCAGCTAGGCAAGTGTTTCTGTTATGTGTCATTCTCTCTCTCTCTCTCTAGGTAACAAAGAAAGTGAAACTTGCTTATATTGATCAGACAAAGTGAAGGACCAACTCCAAAGCTGGAGGACTGAATCGCAGACTTTGCCTATTTATGATGGAGGCTGTGGAGGTTGTTTGGTGACTGTTTCAACAGTTAGGTGTGCAGACAGGAAACAGCAAGAGGAGGAAGGTCATGAGTGGGGGTGAGTTGGGGTGAAAATGTTGGTATGCAGAGACAAACGCACTTTCCTTGGTGCCTGTGGCTGAATGCCTTCCACCTTCCGCCTCTTTTCTGGGAGAGTTTGTTGTTTCCAGTGTGGGTCAGTGTTTTATATTGCCTCTGCACAGCCTAATGATCTGAGCTATAAAAAGGCCATAAGGGAGGCCTGGCAGGACGAATGGGAGCTATCAGTAGCTGGGAGTCCCGCGGCCCCTAATGCTGCGCAACCTGATAAGAATCCCAGAAAATCTTTACAGCCTGTTGATCAGCGTAATCCGCAGCCTGGGAGAGTCGGGCTCTTCTGTGGACATGCACACGTCCATTACGTTACATTACATTGCATTACACTGCTGTCACACCCAAATACACACACACACACTTGAGCACACCCTAATGTACACACACACACACACACTTGTGCATACACCAACGTATACGCACACTCTCACATGTGCACCATTGTATACACATGCACACATACACTTGAGCACACGCCAATGTACATGCACACACACACACCAATTTACATGTATGCACACATACATACGCACACACACACACACACTTGAGCACACAACAGTGCACACACACACACACACACACACACACACACACAAGCTCAACTCCAGCACTTACATCCCCCTCCCTCCCTGTCTGGTGCAGGGAGGGGGGCTGTCTCTTTTGAGTTGAAACGGGTTCACGGTGTTACAAGGCATCAGCAATCAGTGCTAGTGACCAGCCCTGACAGCTCAACGGTAAAATCACACTCTGCTCACGCCCCATCAGACACCATTACATGAGAAAATGACAAGCGCCAGGAAATGAGCAGCAATTTACTGCCATTTAAATGCAAGACGCGATCCCGGGCTCCCGGCTCCTTTTTTTCTATAACTTAGTCACAGGAGAGCCATTGATTTCCGCAGACAGCTCCACAGGCGGACCTATTGGCATCTCGGCGCAGGCGATGATGACCTACGACTGAAACTGATGAACAGGCAGGATGCGCTAACCTCATCTGAACCTCTCCTCCTCCAGCTCGGGGCTCACAGCCCAGTGGGATGGCACAGAAACTGAGCACACAATGCAGACACATAAACGCGCACCATCATTAAGATGAACAGCGAGCGCGAGGCCTTGCTCCCCCGTGGTGGACTGGCATTGTTTTTTGCCTGCGCTCTGCGTAAATGTATATATATATATGGCTATGCGCCGCGTATGTGCTGTGTTAATAGTCATCAGCCTGAAGTCGTAAAACAAAAGCTGCAGTACGGTGCCTAAGAAAGCAAAGGGAGAGAGCTGCTGGCTGAGATTATTAAATCGATGTGGGACGGTACCGCGCCGGCTCCGGGAGAGAGAAAGGCTTTCTCTCAACTCCTTCTCTCCCCTGTCCGTCTACACAAATGAGATTATCCGAGTGGAGGCTGCAGCAGATTGACGTCCCAGGGGTCCCTCGGCTAGTGGGGACCGCGAGAAGTTTTCGAGCCCGAGTGATGAGATGCGGTGAGCTGAGGTAGTCGCACACAGGGCTCTGCCGCGAGACAAAGCACGGGGAAACAAAACAAACAATATTGCCGATGCAAGGCATGAGGGCCGAGTCAGGAAGGTCACAGGAAAAGTTGCTCTTGTTAGGATTGAGACTGCAGTCCGTAATGTATTCGCTGCGCAGAAGTTATTGAGGGAGAGAATTCCATGCGCCACCGAGGTGCTATGCATCAGGGAAATAAAAGTTTCATCCTTAGACGGTGCAGGGGATGTGTGTAATGCTTTAAAAAATAGACAGGACGTTTTTTTCTGGACTCTTGGGACAGCGACTGGCTTTGTTTTCCGCGCAACTTCAGTAACAGACGGATCACAGGGAGGTTTTGTGGCAATGAAGTCAAGGAAATGTAATTCATGAGCTACTGTGAAACACTGTGTTCATCTGCACAATCACATTTCTTTATAACAAATGTGAGGGAGATAGAAAAAACAATAACTAGATACATCTGAAATTCTCAATACGTGTTTATGAAGGGCTTCAGAACTTTTCCATTGGTGTTCTGTCATCTTAGTTAAAAACAAGAAAGATACAGTAGGAGTAATTAGAAGAGCAAGAAAAGTAAACTTCTTTATTGCATAATTTAACAGCTAAAGCATTAATGTTCTGTGGGAACCACATAAGTGTCCCATTCCTCTTGGTTATATGGTGCGTGTCCTGTTTTGATTTTATGGAATCCAATTTTATTTGTGCTTGCTTATTCACAAAGCCATCTGAATAATATGAGTAGTATTCATTATAAAATTCTGGATTAGACTGGAAAAAAAACAAGAGATGAATACAGCCGAGACTGAAGGATACAACTGAGACTCGAGATGAGCCCTTACAGAAGTCCCAGTGGTGGGATTTATGATCTGAAGTGACATTCTATGATTTCAGTGTGAAAATTTTGTTTGTTTGTTTGTTTGTTATTCCCTGTAGTGCTGGAAATACATATAGAATTTTGCATCACACATTTGGCACAAAACATGTGGCACAACAGACAGGCAGCTATGCTGAGTTTTTAAGAGGTGGGATGTAAAAAAAAAAAACATACCAGGGAAGTCTGTTGTGTTATAAGATTCATAAATTGGAAAAGGAACTGTACAACAGGTCTGGGTGAAAAGCGAGGAAGTCAGCAGAGTTGGTGCTGAGCCTATCTCTTCTGCCGGAAGCAATACTCATCTAAACAGCAACCTACAGAAAGCACTGGAACCCTGAAATAAGATGGCAAGAAGAGGACTGAGTGGGAAGATTGTTCTTTTTTTGTCCTCAGAAAACCACTTTGTGCTCACAGTTTCACTCAAAATAACGTTTGTAATCTTTTACATTGTATTCATACAGGAGGGGAGCGACAAAGAGGAGAAGCCTCCATTGAATTGTGATTTATTACCCTTCCAGTGTGGAAAACCTAATTAATGGACACACAAGCCCTTTCCAGACAGGAGGTATGAAATCTCTCTAAGTCCCAGTCTATCATGGAATTAATTCCGTTCACCGTGACATGTAGATCTCTAAATACCTGCAGTATACAATAATCTCTATGTAAATCTCTTGGGAATTGCAATTTAATTTCATGGTTGTAATGCTAATTTGCATTGGGGGAAAATGGATCGTGGGGTACGTGGTAGATGAAGAGAGGATGGGTTAAAAAAAAAAGAACGTATATCTCCATATTTAAATTTGAACTCCTTGTTTCCATGGGAATGTTATAGCAATTTCCATGAAGACATTTAATATGCTGTGCTCACAGGATATTGTTTTTCTAACCTGGTTTTAACAGGAAAAAAAACATTGCAGATAGAAAATGACTGAGGAAGAGCACATATTGAAAAATTAAGTAGAAGTGAAAGCCTTACTAGTTGTTCTGACGGGCTGTCACTGAAAACTAAAAGCATGAAAAAAGCAATGGCAAAGAGAAAATATCTCCATTCTGAAGCATGTACCGTTCTGAATTAAACGGCAGTGCACTGTCAGCACACACGCGGGCCTGACCACCCGGCCGTGTCTCTGCGAGAGGAGGAAATGGTTTCACGAGCGCCTTAAAGTTGCTGAACATGGAAGCTTGAGAGATCTGGGCTTCAGAAACACCGGTCCCCTTGTAGTCCCCTCTCCCCCCCTCCACACCCCCATGAGTGGTTAAATCATGTCATGATATATGACATGGAGGACACATGGAGCTGGAAGTCATCAGAGACCGACACAGCTAACATTCTACCCATTGTTGCAGTGTCATCACAAAATTGCGTTTTGGCTGGGCAGTGTAGATTGGTTAAATTTTTGTCACCATTGTTAAAAAATGATTGGTTAAATTTACAATAAGGCCCGGTTTTCACGGTAATGTTGCATTGTTGTATTCTGGCCCTGAAGCTTTCATGTTTTAAAATTTTTTCTCTCAATGTTTTGCTAGGTGATTGTAGGCAATTGTAATATAAACAGACAATTAGAATTCTGTGTTTGATTCAAGAGTTCTATAGTCTCTTAGCAGTCATTTGGTTTTTCACTCACAAGACTGTATCGTTTCAAGACAATTTCAAGTCAAGAAGTAGAGCTAGTGGTGAATGGACTTCCAAGTGTCTTTTCCAGAAAGATACAACCTTGCTGAACTGTATTAGCAGTTTTGGTTTGTGGCACTGTATTGTATTTACCGTGAATGCACAAGCGTGAGATCAGCAAAGGCATGCATGAAAAAATGTCTTACTACACCAGTGTGTTACATTTGGCAGCTATAATAATCACTTTTGAAGACACATCAAAAGACCTAAAATGTGTGGGGAAAAAAATGAAGCCTCGACTCAGACTGAACAAAACCTCATCAAGATTATGACAAGATAATTAATCCTTGTAAACCTTGGGGCACATCCCCATTTTACATTTTAGTGTGTTGAGCCAGGATGTACAATTGTGGCAAACATTAACTTTCATTGTGGTACAAGGGTGTGACTGTTTGATATATCAGTTCAAGTATCTGTGAAAGTATTTCCAAGTAATCAGTATCAGGGGGTACTCACACAGTTACGATTATTTGGAAGGGCTGTTGTTGTATACTTTTCCAGTGAGGTTGCTAAACCATTTTCACACCAACATGACTGGCGAGAGTGTTCCTTATCAGTTCTTCAAGCTTCTTTTGCAAAAGCCAAGGGACTGTTTTAAAGACCCCATCCAACAGTGTGCAGAGGAATCAACTGTGCAGTCAACATGGCTTTCCGTGAAAAGTCCTTGGGTTTTTTTTGCACTCTAAAATCAGCTCATTCTGTCTCATTAATGAATTCAGCACCGTCAAGCAACAAACCTGAGAAGACATTTCTGACAACTGGCAAGCATCCCTTCCTCTGGCTTGGCAGTATGTGTTATGATGTCTCTTTGATGGCACTCTATTGTAAACATCTGTTTGTTCTCCAGGGAGCCCATTCTGTTGTTCTGCCTTCCAGTTAAATTATCCTCACACTCTTTTCTTTCTCCTGAAAAAAAGCGCATTAATTATATATTGCCGTTGTAAAAAGAATATTATTTATTGCGTAGCAGAATTTAAATAATGGAAAAGTACAAATGTGATTTATGGAAAGTACAAAGGAGATGGAAGGAACTTTAGGAACAGTGTATCAGACGATGAGGAGAGGGGCCCAGATACTTGGAAAAGGGACGCATGAAAAAAATATGAATCTATTATCCTTTTCAGAGTGTCCGCCTCTCCGAGGACCATCTCGCAGTTTGCAGAAGCCGAACATTATACAAGTGCTTTGCTGAAGGTCCTCTCAGTTCAAGTTTTCCCACATAATTGACACATCATAAAGCAGACGGTGACCCACCAGGGCTCAGAATATTGCCTCGCCATGTGATAGCAGACACCTTCCCGAGGAAGGCCGTGCTGTTTCCACAGGTTCTGGTCAGCACCGCTCCTGGTGCTTCTGAAGGTAAGCTACTGCAGTTCACCCTCATTTGAGCGCTACTGGAGAAAGTTTTTTTTTTTTTTTTAACAGAAGTTTTTAACCTTTGAAAGACTTTTCACCTCAGAAGCACTCTCTCCACTTAGTGTGTGAAGATCTCCCAGCAGCGAGAGGCTTGTTTAGAGATGTTCGTTGGAAGAGCACTGCTGAGAGCCTTTTCTGATAGAGTGGGGGTCATATTTCATTCTTATCCAGGCTAACCAGCGCTTGATTTGAGCACCAATGACATTACACAATGCTCTGATCTTAGGGTTCAAGGCAGGTTACCGCGCTGAACTTTCGGCTTTATCAAAAAGAAAACACGGGAGGAAGCATCCAAGATTTGCCTCTTTTTTTTTTCACTTCAGTCATCAGAATCCTTTAACGGATTATTCATTTCCTCATTTGAAATTCTGCCAATTCTTCCCTCTCCCCCTCATCCTCTTCCTCCCCTCACCCTCCTCCCGTAGCGGAGCTCCAGCTGTTTAGTGTTACACTCTCCTAATCAGTGCGCAAACACATGCATTGGCACTGACTTTACAGAGGTACCAAATAGCTCTCTACAAGCACGCACAAAAAAGCTGTCTGGCCCATTGGTTCTCCCCCAACTCCTGAGCCCAGCGCCGTGAAGTCAAAGGCGCTGACTTCTTGAAGCAGCCTCTTGAGAAGACTTCTGCTGCCTTTGAATGACCAAAAAGACTTGTGGCAGACAGTCCTTTATTCTCCGTGACTGTCTCAAGGACAGGTGCACCGGTGATTAAGAGGTTTGATTGTTCCCTTGAATGTCCCTAGCACTTCAGCGGGAAACAGGCTTGAGAGATTCCAATTTAGTCTTTCAGAAACTGAATGGAGCAAATTGTGGGAGTTTAAAAGTTGATGGCACAATTCAGACGCTGAAAAAAGCTGTTGTGTGTCGTTATTGTACAGTGTGCGTTGATGTCAGACATACACGCATATCCATTCTGTTAGTTGTCAGGGTGACCTTTTGTGTCACTTGAAATATTTCTTTGGGGGGTGACACGTTTGTTACATCATAGCAGTAGTCCTTGTCCACTTTACGTGCGGATTCTGTTTACACAACCTTTTACTTTGTAATTATGCATCAATGTGCTCACAAATGTATCCATGACACCATGACCAGTGAGAGTGGGGCTGTGTTATGCATTCGTGTCACCTTCCTACTGCACATGTAAATAGAAGCAGCACAGAGTCTTGGCCCTCGCCGGAAGGCTTGCGGGCTGCGTCAGGGAGCTCTTTAATGGCAGGTCCGTCCCGCTGTGCGAACGGTGACCTGTGAAGCGCCAGTGTCAGGCCAAGCCGCTTCAAATGCAACAGATAAACTATTGATGGGAGCGTGCTGAGGACCACTCTGATGTGAAGTTCAGGCCTGAGTGACAGCCAGCTGTGTCTCTACCTTCCAGAGGGGCCCTGAGCAACGTGTGCCTTGGGGGGGCGGGGGGGGGGGTGTCTGTCCTTTGCACGCACACACCGACTCATCCTGTCACATTGGCCTCAAATCTCAGGCTTCCAGAGACAAGGGCACGGGGAAGGGGGAGAGGGGGGCCTTTTTAGAACAGATGTGTGTCGTTATTGTAGGTTGAGCCGATGCGAAGTTTTATATTGGTAATAAATTCGAGGTTTTACTGTGGCTTTGGTCCGATGGAACATAAAAAGCATTGAATTGACATTGGCAGAAAGTTGTTTGCGAAAGAGTAAGAGCATCACGAAGCCCTTGCAGCAACTCTGTGTGTGTGTGTGTGTGTGTGTGTGTGTGTGTGTGTGTGTGTGTGTGTGTGTGTGTGTGTGTGTGTGTGTGTGTGTGTGTGTGTGTGTGTGTGTGTGTGTGTGTGTGTGTGCGTGTGTGTGTGTGGCATAGCTGTTAAGAAGCCGGGCTTCTGACCAGAAGGTTGCAGGCATGACTCCCAAGCGGGGTACGGTTGTGATGTCCCTGAGTGAGGTGCATAACCTGAAATCACTGCGACAAATGTCCTTCTGTCATCGTTGTCAGCATCTACCTCCACCGCCAATACTCAGCCATTCAGCCCATCTACACCACCAGCCCACAGATTCGCCACCGCTCATCAGACGTGTGTCAGAGCAGGCATCAATTTCCTTTTTGAGGGGGACCGTTGAGACGGTAATTTGACAGGACGCTCTTGAGTAATGTCAACAGAAAGAGAAACTCAGCAGGGATGGGTCCTCTCTCCGGTTTAGCCCACCTTCGCATCTGAAGAGCGTGGAATCGATGCGCTAAGCCTTGGTGGTTTATATGACAGCGGGCCCTTGCGCCATGTCTGCTGTATAAATATTTTGTTAACATTAATAGAATTGATTTTTATGGGGCTGGCTGGAGTGGAGGGCGGATTAACCACTGCAAAAGCCCGGCTCTGAAGTTAATGAGGCTGCAAATAAGGCCGGCTACCCCCAGAAACCTCCCTTGATCCGGGGAGGAGAGCGAGCAGGCAGGCTGGGCTTTCTGCGGGGGTGTCGGGAGACAGCTTTGGCGAATTCACCTTTTTTTTTATATCTGCGCAGGGGCAATGGGGGCGGCTGTGGGGGGGGTTGGGGGGCTTTCGGGGAGGTTGAATAATTGACATTGCAAGCGCCGACCCACCTCACAGCGAGGGGGAGGAAAGCAATCGGCCGCATCGATCCGCGGTAATGCCTCGTCCCGTTCCGGGGCCGCATCCGCGGGAGAGGAGCCCCAGCCACGGAGAGTGGGCACGGGGGGCCTGGTAAAAAAAAAAAAGCTGCATCATAACAAGCATGTAAAGTCTGCTATGACAAACAGGCATGGGAAACCGCTACCCCTTCCCACCGGCTCCCCTGTGCATCTACACTATAATAATACCCCCGCGACCCCCGTTGGGACTGTAGAGGAAGACGGCGCGTGTGTACCGAAATTGCTGATCAGCAGGGTGCATCCGAGGCATGACACTAGGTGGTTGTTTACGGGCAAAAAAATGGATGTTTTTCCACCTTGTCTGTATTAAGGCGTCTGCAGTCAAAAACGGTATGGAATGGAATGGATATGAACAGATGGATTTTTGAAATGTGGAGATTCTCCTCTCTCTCTCTCACACACACACACACACACACACACACACACACACACACACACACACACACACAAACATGTTAAAGGTGTGAAAGAGGTTGTGTGGTTTTCGCTGTGTTTTTGGTTTAGTGTTTATGTATATTAGTTTCATGTTCATGTATGGAAAAAAAAAATGAACCTGTAGCCACCGGCTGTGCCAGATATCAGCGCTGTATACAAGAAGAAGGTGTTGATCACTCTGCCAGTTCTTCTTCCCCGCAGCCTGGTCTTTACTGCGTCGGTCTGGAGTGAGCCCAAGGCTCTGTAACAGGAGGTTTGCTATTTTCCACCAACTGCCACCAACACATTATCGCTTTTCATTTATAGTGTTACGGGGGGGACAGTCCGCAGACTGTGTGATTCTGTGGAGGAAACAATGTGGTAATCCTTGAGCCCATAATCTCTCCTGCCAGATCATGTATGTTGGATGAAATTGCGTTTCGGATGGGGGCATATGGCTGCTTTTGTGGGGCTTTTTTATCTTTTTTTTCCCCTCTATCAAATCCTGCCATGGAATCCCTCCTAACCCAAATGGACCACATTCTTAGGAGCATTAAAAGGCTAAACCTCATCCATCTTAAGGATTAGGGCAATATGTAGTTATATTCAGATTGAATAATCAGTCATGTTAAGTCGAAAGCCATACACAATGTCTCCTGGCTGGACCTGACAGATTGGTCCAGCAGGTTTGATTGATGGGTTTTCCGCTCGCATCTGTGCCAAGTGGCCCAGCTGAGACCAAAGGTTGAGTTTAACGGGATCCAATCACTGGGTCACCTGCATTTTCTGCCATTATTTTACATTATTCATTTGCTTAGCAGATGCTCTTTTCCAGCACGTCTTGCATTTTTTAAACTCCCCCTATATATTCCACATATTTACCAAGCTGGATATTTACTGATGTTGAGTCAGCACCATGCTTAAGGGCACAACAGCTAAACCCTGCCCAGAACTCGAACCCATAACCTTCCGGTGGCAAATCCAGAAGCTTAACAGCTATTGCTCCACTGCCATCCCTACTGTTGCTTATAAATTAGTAAATTATTAGATTTTACTGTAATTTTTAAAAATAAAATTGTGATTATAAAGCAGATTTTACCTCGCTCCTCTTCCTGGGAGATGTAAATGTGTGGATGTTAGGGCCCTAAGAGACAATATTCTGTTATGAAAATATGTATCCGACCCCTCTGTGACCCGACACATTGAAATGCATGTTGCTGTTGGCTTTTGAAATGCTGAATGGGCAGTAAAAACGCCTGCCTTAAACTTCTTTTGAGGCGTAAATATGTGAAACAAAGGAGCCAACACAATTCACACTACATCAAATGCAGAGCAAAGTGACTCTATCTGCTGTGAAAGTGTCTCGAGCTTTGAAGAGACGTTCCATCTTCCAAACGCGTGTATGATTTAAAGGAATGCGGACGGCTCTGTGCTGTATGATATATGGAACATATGGCTTGCATCAGGGGTTGGGGGTGGGGGGGGGAGAGAAGGAGGTTTCATGAATATCAAATTCTCATTAGATATTAAAATAAATGATCTATCTGTTATGTGGAATTTACATCAATATAGGGTTATGGTTTATAATTCCACTAGAACTGTACTTTAATAGTCACGGTTTAATGTTTCACTTTGATGTCAATGTCATTTGGCAAATAAACGGGGAGCGTTTCTCTCAGTAGGGCTGTAATTGAAAAGAGATTCCAATCAGTCAGCTAGTCGATATTCTTGCGGAAAGAGTGCGATTTATTTTTTTGCTGATGAAAGCATGTCCTGACTGAGACAAAGTTCACACATACCAGTAACTTATAATTATGAGGTATAACATATTATTGTGATATCTTTTTTTTTTTGATCACAGTGGATAATGACACCTGTGGATGTCCCAGTTAAATTTGCCCGCAGTGTCTGACTCGTGCCGTTATCATTCACATGCATGGTGTCAGAAAAATGTAGAGGATATCTGATTCCAGGGAACACCTGGAAAGAAGTGATGAATTGAAATAAGGATTAAATCAATCCAAATTCAAGCAAGACCCTGGGATGTTGATGAAACGGAACGTAGTCAATGCAATTTATTCAGATCAATGAGTAAACAAATCAACTCCTCTGTCAGATTCAGACTCCTGTCTGAGACTCTGTCATAAGGGAGGTGAACCAAATCCCTGCTGACATGATGAACGAACCTGTCTCCCCTTGTTTGGAATCTATCTTATTTCATTATGTACAGTAGCGTATATTACTCAAACAGAAAGCCAGTGGAGTTATGTTAAGGTTTGAAAATCAGTTATATGTTTTAATGTCCCCAAGTAGTTACTGTACACTACCCTGTCACTTCACAGCTACCGTAATTTATGTGTCTAATAAAAAATCAAGATGCTAGTCACTGTTCGACTGTCAAAAGCAGAGCTGTATTTTAGTCAGACCAGGAATAAATGGGCCAAAATTAATTAGCTATTTAATTGACATATTTTTATTCTGCTTGCAGACCCAAAGCAGTTCAGCTGAGGTAATTTGAATAAATGTGAGCCAGCCCGTCATGCAGAAAATGCTGTCTGGCTCGGAGGAAGTATTTCAGCCAAGTTATACAGGCACAACAATAAAATATCCCCTTCTCTCCGTAATTTGACAATGGACAGCCATACATTACTCTGGGATCAAAAGTGGCAGCATTTCCATCAGCCAACAGTGTCATAAAATTTTGAATAAAATATTGTAAAAATGAAGGAAAAAAAAAATTCAGACGATGACTTTTCCCCCATCAAGCACACACTGACAGAAGCAGGAGATCACTTCATAAAGCAGGGGGAGCTGGGTTACAGAGGGAACATGTGGCAGCCATTTTCAGGGGTTAAATATGACTTGTCAGACGTTCTCCCAGAATTCTGTGCAACAGCGGCGGGCCCCCGGTACGGGGTGATTGATGACTGGAATCCCGGGCCCCGTCCATGCACTGCTGGTCGTGGAGGGCTGTGTTGCATTTATTCAAATGATTAATGCGTTAATTAGGGAAAAATCACACGGAGCTCATTAACCTTCCGGAGATAAATTTTTATCTCCCGAGTTACAACCTTCTTTCCGGCGGTCCCAGGTGCATTCCTGCCAGACGTGCTCGCACACACACACGTATGAAGTGTGGCACACAACAGAATACATCTGCCACCTCCATGAAATCTCCCCCGACTGATCGTTTTATGAGCTCTTATTGCACGCGCAAACAATAAACAGCCCTGTTGCAGTTTATAAATGGGGCTACACCCATCGCCGGGGGGGTAATGGTGATTATGGTTTTTGGAAGCCAAAATGAGCGCGCCACTTGTGCCGTTTCCACAGGGGCTCGCATGTGGTCCTTGTGTTGTTTCTCTGAGAAGCTAATGGATAGGCTGGTGCAGAGATTCTGGAAGAAGAAGGGGAAAAAAAATAGGTAGCGAATCAACATTTGCGTTGCTGGGGAAAAATAACGAGGGGTTCCCGTCAATACATGGATTCTTTCTGTTGTTTTTTTTTTCCCGTTGCTGTCACTTTCACAGTCCCTAATTTTACGCTTTCAATCATGAACCCTGGAGCTCGGAATGTCCCGCAGTCATTGCAACTCACGCTTCTGTCTTGTTGGGCGCTGAGCTGTACAGCCAGTCAAAAAATGAATACAACAAATACATATGGATATAATATTTTGTTGTGTGTAGCATGCTGTAGATTATTTGATAAATCTTTTATCCATATGCTTGAAAAATGTGCACCATATGTGTCATATGCAAGCTTGTTCAGAGGAACCAGATATTGAACACATAGTATATGATCCCTTTGCATACAATTTGGAGTTCAGCCACTGCCATTTTAATACAGTATCCTTCACAGGCAGCCTGGCAGGGATTTGCAGAAAACAAGACTGCTTGAGCTCCCTGTGAGGAGAGGACTCTCATATTTATTGATTACGTTTTGCAATTTCTTTCCTTTTATAATGCGTTTCTCCAGCCGATGGGCTAAAATAATCTCAGAGATTTATGGTAAGATATTAACTGTAACTCCCCCATTAGGGATAATGGAAGAGCTGAGAAAAAGGGCCCTGATTCTTGGAGGCCATAATGGTGAGCCACACTTAATAGCTGTTGGCAAAACACTATTTATCGAGCTCAATAATACACAGTTTAGAGCTGCAGTTCAGCCGGAGAGCCTTTTGACCCGGATAACACAGACAGATTTATAGCTATCGATCATTGACTTTTTCTCCCCCCTCAAATCAGACACTGAGCCTAAAAGCGTGTGTGGTCAATCGTATGCCACTTTCCTATAGTGTTCTGTGACTCTGTTAACCTCATGTTATATTGGTTAGTAAACAGCACAGTGCTGTTTTGATATTGTCTCATTATGAGGTCATTTTTTTCCCAAAAGTATATTAAAGTTTGTTGTCTTCATTTTTTTTCTTAAGGGCATTATTTTGTTCCGTTTAAGAAAAGCATGTAGGAAAATCATTTGCCATGGATCTTCTTTTAAATATATAATCAGCATCTCTTAACTGAAAAAGGCCAGCACAGAGAAGCCATTTTAAACAGGAAGTGGGGCTGCAGCATGAACGCGTATGAGTGTCAGTGTGAACGAGATTGTGTTTGTGCATGTGTGGGTGTGTAAACATGTGTTAGCGTTAGCATATCCCTACATCAGAAAACAGGAAGGCCTTGACATGTGAAATTGACATTGAACTTCAGTTGTCTTCAGCTCCAGCTGACCCCCACCGCCCCTGCCCAATCATCAAAGCCTCTCTGTGGTCATGGGTGCAGAGAATGGGGTGCAGTCCGATGGCAAATGGGCAGAGACTAATGAAATGGATTATTTGGGGGAAATCAATAGGTGGGGGGGGTGAGCACCTGAGCTTTCCAATGTAATGACCATAGGACCCAGTGGTAGGCTGGAACTGAGTCGATTGAGATCGAACCACCGGGAACTGACATAACAATATAAGCGGCACTCTGTATGGCTTGTGTATATGTTAAAGAGGGCACTCGGGTCAGCACTTGAAAATCTTTTATTAGCACACGTACATAATATTAGCTTTATGATTTATAGGATTATAAATTCAGTGAGTTACAATCTTATGCTGCATGACGCTGTAAAAATGGTTGAACTGTATCCCTAAGATGAAAAGCGTTGTTTCAGTAGAGCTATGATGCACATTATGAGTTGACCACAAACAGATGTAGGATAATCTCAGATTTAAATTTTTTGCACATGCTAAGGGTTGTCAGCATTCAATTACATGGATTCACAGAAACAGGTTCCATTAATTTGCAAGAATATGAAGGCTAGATGTAGAACAAAGATTGGGGCACCATTTGGCAGTTAGAACTGTGCTTTAACTGTTGTGGTTAAAATGTCAATCATTATATTCAATATTTCAAGTATTTACCATTTAAAACTATTGCTATTCAGCCGAACAGGGCCCCCCTACATAGCTCTATACAGCTTTATTTTTAGGAAGTACTTTAATAAATAACAGTTGTATTACGTGACACATGTAACTCTAAAACACACAAAATATGTTCATATGAAAAATTCAGAAATGAGGCCTTTGAGTTCAAGGCAACAGGTAGTCACATAAGAACATGTTTCTTGTGATTACGAGACAATTTAAGAACATGTACATCTGTCATAAACATTCTCAGATTGGGATAAACCTATTATGAGAACATTTCTCTTTTGAGACCAGTCTCCTCTTACAGTCTGTTTTTTTTTAATGAAGGGCTGTGATGGAGAGGAGCATAGCCCAGTGGCAATAACTACAGCAGGGCCTCTGTGGGGTTTTCTCCTCCCAGCACATCCTCTTCTCTACCTCTTCTCTATTTTTTGCCTTTCTTCCTTTCCAGGGGATTTTCTTTCTTTTTTTTTTTTTTTTTTTGCCTTGCCGCCGCAACTCTGAAAGCTCCGCGCGCTTCAAATCCCATGCCGTTTACTTATCCCTAAGCAAATATCACTTCCATGCAGCACACTAATTACAATGCATTTCCATGTAAAAAAGCCCGTCCCGCTTGCACTGGGACGTGGCGGTGTGCGTCTGCGGGATGTGATAGGACGAGCTAATCAGAAAGATAAATGTCACGTTTACGGTGTTGGAAAAGCAGGGGCTCGTCCGCCACGGGACGGTCGATCCTGGGCAGTTTAACCATCCAGAAGAGGGGCTCCCGGCACCTGAAGGCATAGGCCTTCCACAATTAATCCATTTATTAACCTTTACAACAGAAGGAGATTCTCCCAGGGATGCTTCCCTCCGACAATGGCTCCTTGCAAGTTTGATTTCATTACACAACAGAGGCGCACACCTGGTATCAATAGGTTCTGACTGCAGTCACTTACCGCTGTATTTTCATAATTGTTTGTATATGCGGCCACACTGAAAATGCAAGACCTAATTTTTGTAATGTTCAGTGCTGTTACATAGTACACATATGTGTTTGTGTGTATGTGTCTAGGATTGTGTTTGGTTTTTTTTTTTTAGCAGAGGCTCTGTTTTCCTGGGTGAAGGTCATGAAGGTTATGTAGTGCCTGGCAGATTGTTCACAGTCATGGCTTGATCTCTGTGAACATGTGTTGTGGGTTTAAGCACATGGGTTTATCTGGCTTTTTGCTCACTGCGCTGTACGCCTTTAACCTCCACTGTTGAGGGGGGGGGCTGAGTCCAGATGGGACCCCCAGGCAGGTGTTCCTCCCATGTCCCCGAGCAGACCTCCAGTACCCCACAACCTCTCGCTCCCCCACCCCCTCCACCCCATGGGGAAGGGGGTCCAGCAGCCTGAAGCCAAAGCCTGATGGAACACAAACAGTTGGTGATACAGGCACTAAAATGCGCAGAAGTACTCGTTTTCTGTTAATTAAAAAGTTCAGTTTGGTGAGTGTTTTGGACACCAGTAGACACCAAAATACTCTCTTAATGTCACTTCCTTGTGATGCAGGCATAGTGGCCTGTTTCCTGATTAAATATGAATACAGAGTGTTGAGGTTATTATTGAAATATACTGAGCTGAAATATAAATGTATCACTTTATTTCTGTGTGTGAGTTTAGAGAGATAATATATAAAGATGCTGGCCACTGATAAAATGTTTTTTTAAATATTAATTGAATATTCATAATTGAACTGTTGCACAAATACTACATCACCTTATTAGTCAGAAAGGTAATTGCACACAGGTGATAAGGTGAATTAACCTTTTGAATGCCATGCCTTGGGAAAATCACGAAAGAAATGGAAATAGCCAATTAGCCCAGCTTAGGAGGAAAACAAGGTCTTCAATCGCACTGCTATGTTGGAGGCGAGACTAAATACACTGTCCCTGGCTGTCAGGGGTGTGCACAGACAGCATTTTATAACCTGGCAAGACTTTACAGCCAAACTCAATGACAGGCCACGATCTGGAGGATGGTGAGTCACACCTTGCCAAGACTGAAATTCCCTGTCAGTTCCAATGTGTCAGGAACCCCAGGTCATAACAACCCAGTTTATTTGCTAAACAGCCTGACTTGTTTTTGAACGGTAACATTGGGTCATATCGGTTTCATTTGCTTGATAACTAATAATGCTGTTGATGTGTGTTGATAATGTGATGTAGTGATAGAGAGTAGGGCTAATACCCCAGAGGTTGCTGGTTTGATTCCCAGCCAGCTGGGGCACTGCTGTTGTACCCTTGAGCATTGCACTTAACCTACATCGCTTCAGTAAGTATCTAAACGTATAATATGTATGCTGTGCATTTAAGCTTCTATAAGCAACTGTAAGCTATGCTCGCTCTGGATCTTATCCAGAGCATCTACTAAGCAAATGTGTTGATGATAGTTACATGGTTGTGGGGTTGTTTAATGTTCATTTATTCTACATTTTAATAAACGTGACACAGGTCAAAGCCAGGTCAGTGCAAGAGGATGTTAAGTTGCATTTATCTGCTACATAAAAAGCAGCTAATATAGGAGGTGATGTTTAAATAAATAAATAGGTAATCAGAGGACATACTGTAGGCAGCTCACTAGTTAACAAGAAATGCGATTGTCTGAGAAATTAACAGAACTCTGTGTTGTTATTTAGGGGCATTTGTATGCTTACCATGACATCATTTGTAATGTTTGCTCTTTCTTCTATCCGTATTTTAACAAACAGTCGAAATTACGCCAGACTTACCATGGAAAACTAAACATGAGTTTGACATGAACATATCAAAGTCCATTATTGTTTCAGCTGAGACCTGAGTGTCAGTTCAAATTACTGTCATTCCAATCAGTTAAGGCGGCCATTTTGGAAAATTATCACCGCTCAGTATTTAGATGATGTAAGTAACTTTATTGTCCCCAAGGGGGAAATTTGCCTTGTACATAAAGAAATTGCTGATGTAGACACAACACAGTAGAAAGCCACAATTAATTAAATAGAATAGGAAAAAAACAATTCATATGCAGCTCCTCTTCAGGCATTAGTTAGGAATGAAGGGAGGTCTGGCTAGCAGTTTGTGTTCACCTGCACTGCACTTCAGCTCACTTACTACCTCTGTGCTCCTCGGAACACAGGCTGGAATGTGTGATGTCATCCACTGTTGAGTCACCCCCCTGCGTTCATTCACGCCAGGCACGCGAGCCACTGCCATGCCGACACCAACACCATTAGCATCGCGGCGCGGCTAAGCCTCCACACAGATTCCCGTGTCAGTGTCCGTGTCCTCGCGTTCTCTCCATTACCTTTATCAGAGACACGCGCGGACATTTCTGTTTACATTCAACAGCGGGGGAGGGGGGGTAACGGAGGCTTCCCACTGCTGCCATGTACCGTCACGCAATCAAAACACGCACAAAAGAGGCACGAAGCCGCCGCGTCGCCGCAGACAGTACGCTCCATCAATCTATTTCAGGTGCCTTATTATTTGCTGTCTGTCTGAATGGGGTCCGGGTAATTGGCCGGCGCTCCGTCATCTCCATGCTGATTAGCCGGCGCTGGGGAGGGCTGGTTGAGGAGGCTGCGGGCCACGTCGCGAGGAGGCAAGAGATAAGAAGACGGGGTTTTTTTTTATTTTTATTCAGACAGGCTTATGATTCATCCTGCAGAAATAGAAGGGAGAGAAATAGGAGAAAAAAAAATCCCTGGCCTACTTGGATCGGACGGCGAACGGGAGAAAAATGGAGCCATTGAGAAACATCACCAGGCCTAATCCTCGGGTGTTGATTTATATGGTTGTTTTGCACAATGATGCCAAGGGGGAAAAAAAAGAAAAGATGGAAGAAGGGAAGGGGAAGACAACAAGACAATGAGGGGGAAAATTAAAAAAAAAAAACTTCCATCAAAGCCAGAGCAAGTACGCGGTTAAAATGTGACCTGTGTTAATTCTACCCAGTGAGACTTAAAAATCAACACCAGGAAGTTTGCTTGAACTCTCTTAGAGCCAAAGAAACAGCTTCCATTTCGCAGTGTAGGAAAAAGTGATTGTGTCAGCAGAGAAAATGTTTATTCTTTCTCCTTTGGAGGAAAAAAAAAATTCTATCAGGATATGGCTGGATTTGATTTAGCATTGTGTAAGGTGTAAAGGATGGCGGTATGATCTGGTAGGACCTTAGATGTCCAGCGCTCATAGTAGGAGGTGAACTGAAGGCATTCATACAGCTGTGTGACACAATCTGAGACGGAGAGGGGGGATGGGAGGTGTCTGATAGGAGGTGGTGGCATGACGGGAGGGGAAAGGAGGGCCCTTTGTTGTCAAAATGAACAGCAAGAAAAAAGCAAGATGTAATTTGCATAACAAAGTAAGACACGCAGGCTTGTTAAGAGACTCAAGGCTGGTGAAAAAATAAATTGACACACATTGCTTTTGTTCCTTATCTCAGAGCTGTGCCTTGGTTTGTTTTTTTTTATATATATATTTTTTGTCTTCTCCTCAGATTGAGTTTCTCCACGATGATTCTCAAATCAATAACTGCCGGTAAGATATCAGAAAAGGGCTGCTCAGACCCCTTTCGTTTGAATGTATTAACTCATTTTCACAGCTCGGATTAAGGAGAACGACGGAGATGCTGGAGAGTTTGTCTCCTCATAATGGGGGGTCAAAGACTCTAGCGTCAGGCCGAGGTTTGTGTTTGCTTTGCCGTATTAAATAATGGATAAGAGACGAGGGCCCTTCTATGATGGCACAGCCAATTCCTTCTCAATAATGCATCACGATCAGCTGGGTCTTATTCTCCAGTGAGGCCGAATTTACATAGCTTCTATTTGATTTCATTCCTGTCTATAGGGGAGATCAAAGCCTGCCCACAGCAGCACCAGAGACACCAGAAGCCCCCTAACCATAAAATGAGCACATAAAGGTAATATCTATGCAAAACAAGGCTGAGCAACTGAAGACGGCAAACGTAAACACGGGATAGGAGAGTTCAGATGTGGTCATCTGTTCTGCAGAAGTGTGGTTTGGATTAGATTTTGGGCTGAGCGTTACAGATGAACAGCGGGTTGCATTATGGAGCTGTCACAGAATGGTTCTGTTCCCTGTTGAGTTATATAAAGTTAGAAAAAACCCAGACTGAACTCTTGAGAAGGTTAATACAAACTGGTATCTCTGTCTCTGGGGTGTCTCTACTGTGTCTGTACTGTGCCATGCCTTTACAGACATTATGTACATTATGTGCTGTTTAACCGAAGTAGGGTAAAAACAGCAGAATGAACCTGATAGCACCCCAGTGAACACATAAATTACAATACAGTATATACTTAGGCACACAGGGCAATGTAACACTGCATAAATATACTAATACTTGCATGCATTAGCATTTGTATCAATTTACCAACCGTTAGCTATCAGTATAAATCAGCCAGAATACTGAAAGTATCCTGCTCGTCTTTCTTGAGGGGGTGTAGTAAGCATGGCAAAAGTTTTCTGGATGTTTTCAATCATACGGTTCTCCTGTCTTTGCCAAAATGTACATATTGTACCCTTAAGTTCATTGCAGATCAAAAAATAAATAAATAAATAAAACCAACACATTTTCAATGAAGCAATTCAAGGTAAACAGGAATGCAGATTTCCAGCTTTTCATATATTATTCAGTATAAAGGAATGAGTTTTTTGTTGCATTTCACTTGTATTTATCATTAGAGTGAGGAGGGTCCTGGTTGAGAGAATAATTACCTTCAGACAGTATTTTAGTGGAAAACTACCAGGCCACACTCAACATAGTACATGGCTGCCTTCTTGGACGCACTACAAGGTAATGCTCACTTCAGCGTATTTCCCCCAGTATAGAAGTTTAGCGAGGTTATTGCGATAATGAATTATTCTGAGGGTAATCATCCATAAGCGTAATGAAGAGAAAGTCTTCAAACCGTGTTTATATATAATACAACAAAGCGCACGTGGTGCCAGTGTCTGACTGCCGTGTGGTGCACTGCATTCTGAGCCAGAGCTCCTTTGAAAAGCGAATCATTTTCAGCGAGGAGAGAAAGTGTTCACTGCCAGGACGTCTTCTGCTGTCTGCACGTGGCGTCGAAACTTAAGAAGTAGACGTTTGTTGTCTGAGGAGAAGCAGAGGTACTGTAAGCATTTTTTCCCCCACTCCCTTTCAAAACACTTTCTCTCCCTCTCTCTCTCTCTCTTTCTCCGCACCAATAATCCTCTGGCAGACATGCCATCTTTTTATCGCTATTTAACAGGGATTCGAACAGCACTTTGAGTCCCGTGCTTTTTCTAGACTGCAGCGTGTTTTCATCGGCAAACAGACTTGGAGTCAGCCAACGCCAGTGCATCACTCCCTCCGACTGCTTTTGCCAGTTCCCCTCACTCCTACATGCGGTTTGCTCCAAAGAATACATTTCACAGACCTACACTGTAGACCCTATCTATCAGTAGGGCTGGCTTAATTGGATTGAAGGCGTTCCAGGCTGGCTTCTGGAGGTGTGCACTTATGGAGCAGATCAAAGTGATTGACTTGGTTTCTTGACAGCCTCCCCTTATCAGGATGGCATCAGTTGTCCCCTAACGCTCGGTGAACTGAGTTAACCTCCAGCCACCATTCTTACATTTAATCTTTTGCACCTTTGATAAACTTTCATTGATTCACTTTGTGATATTGAACAGAACTAGATGGCTGGAGTTTGTATTGAACAAGATTTTCTTCTATACATGAGAGCATGCTTTCCATAATATTTATGTGAAAAGTATCATGGCTGCAAAAGTGTCGCTCAGATCCTGTACAATAATATCAAATATGCTTTTGTATGGCAGCTTGGCTGTCGTTGGTAACATACTGTAACTTTAAGATTCAATAAGCACAGAGCAGGGTGCACCTTAAATCAATGCAGTCACTTTATCGTTCACCTGTTCAAATGAAGGTGAATGATAAAGTCTTTTATCCACCACTACATATCCTTGCATGACACAATAGTAGAATGTGCAGTAAGCACAGACCAAGGTTGCCAACCAATCTGGTGTATGAGAGTACAGTTCAGCGAAAACAGTACAGTTCAGGACAGCGAAAATCAGTTTGAAGACTCAGTTTGATACAGCTGCTCAATAAAATATACATGGAAAATAAATTAGGCTGAGCAAAATGATATTTCTGACTGCAGGGCTGTCTGTGCTATCGACTTCCTAGATTTAATAGTATACATCAATGTTATGTTACAAGTGACAGCATCACATTTTTTTAAAAGTGTAAATTACAAAACCCCACTGCCAGTTCAGCAACTGTAGCCCTACAGAGCTGACCAATGTTGTATAGTTAAATGGCTTATTTAATTGCTTTTTCTGTTTTTAATCTTTAATCCAGTATACCAGGTTACAGATTGCAGAATTTTATGTACTGTAGCCTGTTCTAGTGTCTGTCCTTGAACAGGACCTGATCAATTCGCCATTAGAAGTTGAACAAGTTGTGATTTATTTCCCCTAGGATGGCTATGATAGGTTTAAGCATCAGTCTTGCACTTGCACATCTTAGCGAAGTGTTGCTACACTTTAAAACAGTTACACTTTTATATTTCAAATGGTTATTTTATTATTAAGACCTTTATCTTATTAATGAAAGTGACTCTAGCTGTTGCTCCAAGCTAATGCTGTATACACATATTGCAATGTAGGATATTAAAAATATGTATAGTTGACAAAAATATACTCAGAATAAATAAAGACCAGACAATGGTCACAAACACTGGGATGAAGATTAAATGAGTTTTTAAGTATTTTTATTTATTATTTACATATGTCTTAGTGAGGTGCACAATATACATTGACATTTTTTGATACTCAGGCTTGGAGCAGGTCTCCCTGCTAAAGTGGCCTGTTTACATGAGGTGAAGTTCTATTGCGTTCTTCCTGTGTGATGCTTGCACTGCACGGTCCTCTGGAGAAAGCACCGTAGGCACCAACACTTTGAAGCTGGAACTGGCCAAGCATTTCCCCAGATGCAGGGGGATTTGGGGTGTTTGTCTTTTGAGTAATCAGGTTCTCAAAACCTTCTGAAGCTTAGCCTTCATTCTAGTTTCATCTTGTTTAAAAGTATGTGATTGTAGTAAGGAACTATTTCAAAGACACTGGGTCTCAATGGGGAAATGAGTTTGATCCCAATTTCCTTGTCCCGTGAAAGTGCAGTGTACAGAGGAGTTACCCTGGCCAGCTGGTACCTCAATACCTCAAGATACCCTGAAGTGTCACAGAGTAAGGTTCTGGGGCTGGGAATCGGTGAGCCAGAAAACAGGAGGAGAGACAGAAACAAGATGGCTGGGCTCCAGGACCCAATCGCCTTCCCCTTTGCCTTACCCCCATCTGCCTTCCTCCACACCCTCCTCCAGCCCCTCAAAGTCAGCCAATAATTATGTGACTGCAGGTAGTACAAATGAGGCAATGGACAGGCTGGCACTGTCAGAATTACAGAAGCTGGCACAGAAATAAAATTTTCTGAAGGCTAATAATGAATGTGTAATTGCTTTCAGTCCTGGAAAATATGCTTATTACATTGCTGTTTTTTCTTCCAGCTTTGTTTTTATGTAACTTGACATCATAGCTAACATTAGATTGAAAGTCAAGTAGAATACTTCTGAGACGTGCATTAACACAAAGCTCATTTAAATAGAAAAAAGTAAATACTCATGAATAATTTATTTAATCTGACAATGAATGATGGTTAATTTATATGATTTGCTGTAAGTATCGCATCCCAATACAAATATTTTGAAATATAACAAGTAATGTACATTCCACCTCCACATATACCGCTGAACTTATAACCAATGTATAAAAAGTCAGAGACATATTTTCATTGTGACATCAAAAGTGTTCTTATAAACCCATCTTATGGCGATCCAGCTTTTAAAAACTTTGAAATTTTTCAAACAGTAGGTGAGAAAGTGTCATACAGGAGGGTACTGCTGTGTCTTAAAACTGGAAAATGGATTACCTCTCAGGGAGAGTTTCACAAATCTATTGCTCCTGGTGAGCCTGCAAAGCAAGCCAAATAACAACAAATAACAATGATAAAAGCGAGGACAAACTCTAGACGCTGAGACATATTCCGAGAACTGTGTATCCATGTCTGAAAATCCATCCAATCAGAAAATACAGATCTTAACTGCACAAGTGCAGGATATGTAAAAATCAGGATTTATTTTTAATAACTCATAATGTTGCTACAGGGTTGTCACAACATTGCATTAGCACTAACAGTGACTCAGCCTGTTTTTATAAGTTTGAATGCACATAACGTCCTGCATGCCCAGACGTTAACATTGTCATGTTGAGTTTGCCCCAACCAAGCTACGATCTCAGTGCACCCATTTGAGAAGTGTAACATGTAGAAAAACCTCACAAGAGAACATAAAAAACCTGATCACCTTTTCCAGGAAAAGGAAATCACAGATAACTGATTAAACATTAAACTGTGCAGTTAGCTAGCTACTCAAACAACTTCCATGAGTCCAGTGTCCCAGCTAGCTGTTTATCTAGCTAGTTAATTGCAAGGGTAGGTAAAATGAAAACTTCTGGCTAGCTGTTTGAAGGCATATAATTTTGTGTAAAGAAAACATGAAGATCCATAGATTTCAATATTGCTATATTTCACATGCAAACTAATGATGCTGTAGAATTCTTCCTACAGTTAGGATAATGTTGATCCTTTCAAAACTTTCTTCACCAATGAGAACAAACTTCCATTTGAGTGTGTGTTTACTCTGTCAGAGTAGAGTTTATCAGATGCACTGGATATTGTTAATATTGTTGTGTAAGCATTGGATGTTGTCACCATTGTTACTTTCAACCACACACAAACTGACCCTTATTCAAAGGGAACACATTTTACATTTCACTGGCAGTTATTTCAATTTTTAAATTGTTTTGTTTGTGACATAATTTAGTGATTGTAGGAAACCTTTCCTTAATGAGCTGGTATGTTCAACAATATTTAAACAAAGTGGTTTGGCTAAACAGAAACTATTATGTTCTTTCAACCTAGCAGATGTAAAATTGTTTCCAACGATTCCTGGCTTTTTTAAGGCTGTGACAAGCGTAACGCTCAAGGGGGCTGATGTGCACCAGAACCTTAATTAAAGGTTTAATTACTATACTTTACATGCATTAACTTGCTCAAAGTGGAAGGACTGGAAATTCATCCATTACAAATCGTAAAAATTCATACATAGACTAGACTAATCCAGCTGGAAGCTAACAACATGTACAATCGGTGTCAGTAACATGTATGAATGATGGAATATTGTGTGGCCCTGTAGCTTGCTTCTATCAAAAGACTCATGTTACAGTTGTAGTTGACTTCAGTAAATTGAGCAGATTTATCATTAGGGCTCAGAATTTCAAAGATTATATTGTTGCAAGACTGTTCTGTTCATTTGTATGTGTGTGCTTTCTGTGCTTTAATGGCAAATGTGATTGAGGTCTAAAGCATAAACTAAAGACAGTTTTGACTTAAAATGAATTGTGTGCGAAATATTGTCAAAATACAAAAAAGAACAAATGTAGTGTATGAAAAGTGAAGAATCTAATGAGGAGGATAATCAACATCTTCCAGTTCAGTCTGCTAAAGAATTTTTGTTGTCTCACAAAACTACTCTGTGAGTTATGTCAGACATTCTGATAAAATCACAATCTGTACTTTAGATAGATAGATAGAACTTTATTGATCCCACAGCGGGGAAATTCACATGTCACAGCAGCATTTAGACAGAGGTAGAAAGAGTGGCAAAGTGCAAAAAGTGCAATAAAGTAAAAAATACAAAAACACAAAGGAATACAGAGGAAGAAAACAAACAAAAATATATACATATATATATATATAAAAACAGAACCAATAAAATAGTAGATAAGTGTACATTAAGAATTAAAAAAACAAACAGAAAAATAAGAAAAACCACAGATGTGCAAAAACTAGAGATGTGCAAAACCAAGTGTATTTACAGAGTGGTGGGGTTTATTTATTATTAAACAGTCTGACCACAGTTGGGATGAATGACCTGCGGTAGCGCTCCTTCTTACACTGTGGGTGAAGCAGTCTCTCACTGAAGGAGCTGCTCAGGGCCACCACAGACTCATGCAGGGGTGGGAGGTGTTGTCCATGATGGACGCCAGTTTGGCTAGCATCCTCCTCTCACCCACCTCCTCCACAGAGTCCAGTGGAGAGTCCAGGACAGAGCTTGCTCTCCTGATCAGCTTGTCCAGTCTCTTCCTGTCCCTGTCCGTACAGCCCCCTCCCCAGCAGACCACGGCGTAAAAGATGGCTGAGGCCACCACCGTGTCGTAGAAGGTCCTGAGGAGAGCCCTGCACACTCCGAAGGACCTCAGCCTCCTCAGCAGGTGGAGGCGGCTTTGACCCTTCCTGTACAGGGCATGAGTGTTGTCTCTCCAGTCCAGTTTGTTATTAAGGTGAACACCCAGGTATTTGTAGTTCTCCACTACCGCAATATACCGCAATTTACCTTCTCAGTGAGAACATATATATACGTACAGATATATAATGTTAAATTAGCCATAATGTCCCAGCTATAAAAGGTATAAAAAATGTACACACATTAGTAGGTAGATATTTATTTTCCTTTTCATACCCCTGAAATTCTGATTACTTCAGAAGCTGAGCATTTTAACGAGACTTTGTGTCTGTTCTACTTTGACAGAAGTGTTTACATTTTTTTTTGAACAGTGTGGAATACAGGACTCATCAGAAACTTTCATGGTTTTGGGGCATGCTAGAATAAGGAGAATTCAATAATTTATCCCAAAAAAAAAACTTTGCCATCTTCCCTCTAATGAGTGAGGAAGGTAAAAATGATTGTGTTTCCCAAAGCCCCTTTATCCTTTCAAATCTGCCTAAATTTTACACCCCACAGCGCTCGGTCTTGATGCTCCACACTTGCTGCTCGGGAGACTGAATAATTCATGAAGTATCAAGGAAAACGAGACCTCAGTAGTATTGATGCTTAGCTGTGTTACGTTCCCTGTTAAAAAGAGGAGGCAAAACCTACTGTCTCCATCTCATATTGTGCCAGCAAATTAAAACAGACCCCATGGCTGTGTCGAAGACAAAGATCTGCCTGTCAGAGGTTTCCAAGTTCGGCGTTGGGACGATCAAAACTATTTGGAGCCGGCTGACCCGCAGCATATTCCCGGGCATGCCTGTCCCCCCCAACCCCCTCTCCAACTGGGAAAAATTCTGCGCTTTTGTTTGTAGTATTTATGCAAACTGGACATATGCGTTCTGTAAATCTGGGATCAGCTGGGATCTCTGGATGAAGGTGGCCATTCGCTCAGCTCTGAATTGCCCTCTCTCAGTATTTCTCTGCTTATTCAGATCCTCTTGAAAAACCTGGTAGTGAAATGATAAACCCCCCAAAGAGTATTTATTCAAAAGTAATGCTCGCAGTACAAACCACTGCCCTCACGCTGCGCTGAAATCTCCATGCGGTCCTGTGTATCTCCGTGCTCAAAGGGGAAATTAAGGGGAAGCACAGTAATTGAATGCCATTCACCCCCATCCCCCATCAATATTCTCCTTAAAAGGCATGCCATATCAATCACTCTCCAAGTGTCCGGTTCTGCGATTGGCAGTATGAGCCTGTGTGTGTTCGTTTTCACGTGGGAGGGGGCACAGACGTAGGGCTACGGCCGACACGGGATTGGGGAAATGAAAGCTACATTGGGGGTGATTCTGACTGATGTGTGAAGATGAAGGAGGAGGGGGAGTGGGGGGTTCGGGGAGTGGGGATGGTGGTGAAGGGGGGGGTGTACTGTGGGGGGTTGAGGCAGGCTCCTTGCTGGAAGATTCCTCTCGGCGGGTGCTGTGAAAATTGGTAAGAGCCCCCCTCTGTCCTCGGGAGCAGTACGCGGCCCTCCCCACTTCCTCGGGAAGGAGCTGCTTCAATTACCGCTGCAGACACAGCCTAGAGTGCGGTGACTAATTTGAATCAAATTGTCCTGACAGCGTATGATTGACGTGTTGGGAATGTTCCTCCTGTGCCCGGCAAGATTTGCCGTAAATTAGCTCAAAACACTATCAGGGGCCGTGACTTTTTCCCTCTACCTTTTTTTTTTCCCTTGGCCATCCCTGCAGTTCAAGAGAAATACAGCGCTTGGTGTTGAGGCTGCAGCAGGGGGGGTTTAGGGTATCTGTAAGAAACAGGCTCCGCTCTCTTATATGTGTCTTTGTCAGAGGTCTCCATGCACTGGTGCAACTTTGATTTACAGATTAGAAAATAAGAAACTGCGGTGATCGTATTGTGATGAAATTGTCGACGTGATCCTGACAGTAGTTTTCACAAGGTTCCCTCTCTCTGACCTTCCTGTAATTCATCTCTGTTTTAAATGACAAGTGAACAACGAATTATGTCAGCCTTCGCAAATAGCTGAAAACCAAGTCAAACAGCTATGGCTTAAGCATGGCAATGTTTATTATGATGCGCTTTATTTAAAATTTTGTACAAAATTAAATTAACAGTTATTATGACATGACTCATACGAGCACCTTGCTGTTTTGGTGGTTTGCGTGGTTTACCCTATGTATGTACACACATGAAAGCGTGTGTGTGTGTGTGTGTGTGTGTGTGTGTGTGTGTGTGTGTGTGTATGTGTATTTATAAACTCTATGACTCACACTTATGAAACAGATGCGAGGCCTGTGAATGCTCCCACTGTCACATTTTCCCCTGTTGCTGTTGCCATGGCGTCACGGTTGCTTTTTTTTTTCCCGAAACTGGGGACCGTCTTCTGAAGGGTCGCGAAGTAAGGTTGTGGGGCCCGGGACTCAGTCATCCAGAAAACAGGAGGAGAGACGGAGACAAGATGGCTGAGCTCCAGCACCCAAACGCCTTCCCCTTTGCCCTGCCCCCTTCTGCCTCACCCCGCGCCCCCCTTTTCTCTCTCCCCCCAAGCCAAATGCAAGGGAACAAGGGGGATTTGGAGAGGAATTGGGGCAGATAGATTGTGAAAACCATGACAGCTGGAGCAGACCCTGGGTGCTTACATGTGCTAGCATTGTTCATCTACAGCATTTCTGTCTTCGAATTTTCCTGTTTTCCCTTCTATCTATGTGGTAACTGCTGTGAGCACCTGTACCATACATACACAGAGATGTGGATGTACTGTCATATTTGATTCAAATGACTGTGAGATATTGTGTTCTTGCATGAAGAAGATTTATGACTCTCACTAATGGCAAAACTCACTGCCGAGGGTTGTAAATACTTCTGTGACAAAACTCCAAATTTTAAATGTACGTTTATGAACTGACTGTTTATGAACTGACTACATTTGAGGACAGAAAACTCTGCTGTAAGACAGAGTTTCTTTGTTCCCTGAAGTTTTAAATTGGAGAGAGACTGACGATATGACAGATGGCCAAATCAGAAATTGCATAAGGTGCAATGTGTGGAGCAGCTGAGATGTTGAACTTCCTCAGTATTTCAGTTTTGTATGACAGGCTTTGTTCTGGAGATTGCTGGTATTCTCATCTTCGCTATTAGTCAGTTGCAAATGCATGAGACTGTCTCCTACATCCTGCGTCTGTCTCAATTGGTGCAAGCTTGGATGCACCCAAAGAGCATGTTTCCAGAGTTGCCTCTAAATTAATTTTCTGCAGCGTTACATCACTAGATCGGGACGGCTCCAACAGTACAGGCCCTGTCTGTCTGTGTTCATGCAGGGAATCTGCTCATGCAATGTCAAATGTCAGACCTTCATGTTATTTCAATAATGGCTGAATATCCCCTCTAATCCATTACTTCTACAAGACTGAGTTTCCTTCTGCCACATGAAACAGGACAGAATGAGTCTGCAGGCTTAACACCCCTCCCACACCCACACACACATACACACACACACACACACACACACACTCGCTTGCCCTGACTCAGATATTGGGCTCTGGATCACAACACTCTGCACTAACCTTAACCCCACAGACACTATTGCAAGACACAACCAGACCTACAGAAAGCCTGTGTATTAAACTGATAGATAATCATAGGAAAACCAAGGCTGTGTGGGGTGATAAAGGGGTGACTGTACAGGCAAGTGAAGAGGACAGTGAAATTCAGTTAGGACTGATGCTCGCACATTATTTGAGGTCTCTGGGCTTAAAGAAGTTATAGAACACAGGCCTGTCACCACCCTGCGCATTCTGCAGTCTGAATCTGGGGTTGGGGGTCTCGAGGTTGGAAGGAAGGAGTTTGAGGAGAGGTGAGAGGCACATTTAATATCCAGTGCCCTCCGTGTCTCTCGTCTTCAGCCTCAAGCAAAGCTGCTCAGCTCAGCCAAATAACACATTGAGGGGGGGAGGGAGGGAGAAATTGAGGCCACCGTTCCATCAATGGGCTACAGACCCGAGCCAGATGTGCCCCCCAAAACTCCAGAGATGTCAGGGTTTAAAAGGGGATTTAATTAACCTTGCAGCACCGTGTCCTTGTCACTTTGGAGCACAGGTTCGCATGGATGCTGAGCTAAATTTCAAGCACAGATTCCTCTCCTGAATAAAAATGTGACACTCTATATCCACAGTGTGCTTGGCTTGAGGCAAAAGTACTCGTTTACCAACCAAAAATGTTTGTGAGAACTTTCTGAGTTCTTATTTTGAACATGAGTGGGCCAGTTTGAGTTGAGTTGAAACTGGGTTGCAGACCAAGACTGTGCACAGGAAGCGCATGAAGTCTTCATCTACCATGGTATTCTTTTTGGGAAGGCATCCCTTTGATACCAGCCCTTTGTGAATCTGAAATGCAATTTAAGCATCTAAAAAGAGAAAAAAAGGTTCAATGTGCAAAAAAAATTGCTCTTCAAATAAAAAAACTCATGCAAACTTAAAAGATGTGCTTCTTCCACTTATGCTTCAGCTAAAAAGACTTATCACTGACAACCAAAAAATGAAAGTGTCCCTCTGGCATTAAACATATTGCACCAGCATGCAAATAAACAAAGAAGGTGAGATTCTGCAAGCTACAGATTTACCTCTACAAGCAAAAACATCTCCAGTTGTCCCCATAGCTGTCCCCCTTATAATATGACATGACAATGTGTCCTCATAGTATTAATGATGAAGAAGAAGGAAATGATGATGATGATGGTGATGATGAATTCTGAAAATTTGAAGTTGAAGAAAAGGAAGTAATTTAAGAGCAATTAACATGGACTTTGTTACAATTGTAGTAAATTATGATGAGTGGTCTTTTTCCAGTCATGTTTCCAATACCATGATTTTTCATGATTCATACATTTTGTTACATATATATTGCGATAAATGTGTACATAGACCTAAGAATAATTATGCTGAGTAATAGTTTTTCTGTATACCTCATGAGTAGTATTTACAGCTAGAAATCAATATCCCTTATACTTCCATCAAGACCAAGGTGAATGTCTTTCTTTAATTGTTAATTGCACTGTTAATTTAATCAGGCAAAAATATTGACCCTGTAGCTTGTAGTCTTATTGGAAAGACTGCAATAAGGAAAGGCTCAATAAGACCAGTAACTGATATTTGGTTAGACTTTTGCTCTAGTGCACTTCATTAACTGAACAGTGATATATGAAATAGAAATAATGCTATATATGACCTCCTGGCCAGGCTTTATACAGCTGAATTATATCAGTGCGTCTGACTCAAAGTGTTTTTGCTGAGTGCATTCTGCATTTGTAATTATTATTATAATCTGCTGAATAAATGAGGTTTATATTATTAGTATCTGTTGTTGAATTACCTGTGCTCCATTGAGCTTTAAAGAAAACTGCTTTCAGCAGTTTTTTGTCAAGGTAAAATAGAAGTTTGCTGAGTCAGTGCAATGTTAGTGCAGTTTTAATAACAATAAAGCTACAGCTCAAATATCAGACTTTACTTGTTCTTTCTCTCACATCATGGGAGACATTATGAGACTGGTACTGAGTTTCAGTTGGGGACTTAACACATTGTCGCGTGTTAGCCCTCATTCTTATGGGTTAAAAATGTGACCCAACTATCATCCTTCCTCTTTGTTCAGTCTCATTTGCCATAACATTGGAAGATTGGACCATAATTTTCAGGAACGGCCAAAGATTGCAATGAATCTGTAAACTATGATTATGCCTTAAACCCTACAGTCATAATTAGGGAGGATTTTGGAATATGAAATTTGGTGTTGCCATTCAAACCAACCATGGTTTTCGCATTTTTCGATTAAGCAAGATAAGGCCTAAGCAAACATTCAACAACCCCAGCCTCAGTTTTTGCAGTGAGTGATTGAATGCAATACAAAACTTGGTTGTTCTGTAATTCAGCTGTTGTCTTGAATGACAAGATCACCACTTAAGAGGAGGAGTTGACCAATAATGATCAGCAGGTTTGACATAATCCCATTTCTACTCCTCAAGAAAATGTTAGCCTGCCTGAAAAAGATCCTGCCATGAGATGATGGATAGCTTCTGTTTCAGTTTTAGTTAAACTGAGTCAGGCTCAGGTTAAAACGTATAAAAAATTTAATTGGGGATGGCTGGATTAACACATGGGTTAGCATGAGGCGTACGGCTTGCAATATGACAGAATCATGCATTGCTGCCTCCTACCCTCCCCCATATCATTTTCCCCAGACTGTTAATTTTGATGTATTTTTGTTTTCCTTTAATCATTGGTAGTTTGATGCTGCGCTTCTTGAGAATAATGAATTATTAAAAACGCAGAATAATGCACCCATTTGCTGGTACTTTAAATTATTCATGCGTGCATACACTGTACACCGCTTTTGATCAATTGTGATTTCATATTGTCAGCCAAAAATGCTTTATGCAAGGACAGTTTGGAGGAGAGTAAATATGATGAAATTTAGAGGGGGGGTGGTTGTTTTATGTGCTGAAACGAAGTGTCCTCTGTGGGCTATTTTGCTAGAGTTTTCAAACAGCGTACTCTCCTAATGAAGTATGCTTGATCGGTCTCAGGGACTTGCATTATGTAGCAGCACATCTGTCACAGGAAAAGCATGGGCTTCTCCAGGAAAAATAGACCAATTAATAGGAATGTCGCCGAAAAATAATACAGTACGGTGGCCGTCTGTTTTTCCCCCCACCATATCTTTATTGTCCTCCAAAACAGCCTTTCAGAAAGGATTTTCTCTGCTTGATGGTCTGTTGTTCTCAGCTGGTTCATTATTTTAATCGTTGAGTCCGGCTTCATCTCTTGTCACGGCCTGAATAGTGTTAGCATTGAAAGGATCCTTCTTTTTGGAGCTAAAAACTACTCACTAAACCGACCAACAGGAGCTGCGTTTCTGTCTTTAATAAACACCGGTAATCTGTGGAGGAAGGAAAGTACAAAGAAAAGTTAATGAAATGTAAATTTCAGATCTTGGGGTTTTGTTTGCCGTGGGTTATTAATCTAAATTATATGGGCGCGTTCTCGTCAGTCCTACACTACAGAGCACATTAAAATTGCTTCCTTTGTTTTTTTTTCATTCATATGGGCCCGGATATCACCTCCGAGCACTTGTGGAATAAGATGCATTGAACATGAGAAGTGCACTGCGAGGGGTTAAGTGCTTACAGCTAAATATCTAGTGACATCTACTGCCTGCTGCCCGGAATTACCAAAAGCTGTCTTTCAGGCAGTAAATTCAGTAGGCATAACTATGCTCATAAATGCCTCAATGTCTGAAAAGTGGCTCTGGCAACTGCAGTATTTAGAAAGGGTGGGGGGGCTGTGTTCAAGTTATAAAGATCTGGCAGAATGATCTGCATATGAAGAGAAAGTGCAGTGCAATTTACTGTGCAGTGCCGGGATGGGTTATTAACTTTGCACTGGAGACAATTAGCTGAGATACTCTATAAAGCATTTCTGCTGGGGTGTGTGTCTTTAACAGCGGTGACAAGCCCTGGCGTGAGCTTGTCTCACACCTGATTTGACAGGTTTCCTCAGTCACCAGTCTCATGCTGAAAGGTGTACCGCTAAAAAGACTCAGACAGCGGGTGCAAAATTACAACCATTTTGCTGCTGCTCCAAGTGGTAAAAAAAATTTCACCAGAACATTTAGAGACACAGTTCTTTGTGATTTTGCTGTACGTATGTGAAAATTTAGCTTCTTTATCCAGTTCAGAATGGAGGTCCTCCTTGCCAGGATTGCAGTTTTGTGTTCCACCTTTTTTTTTCCTTTGTTTTTTTCCTTAGACAAAGACACATTGAGGAAACGAAAAAAAAAAAAAGATACAATCTCCAGCTGGGAGACAGAGAGAAAAAGCAATGTCTTGGGCTCTCAGACACAGAGAGCCGGAAACAGACGGCTGTGAGATCGAGACTCTGATAGCCCCGGGACGAGAAGAAGAGAAGCAAGGTGAGAGAAAGGGAGCTTGAGGCGGGCCTCCTCTGGTAGGGGAGGCTCATGTCTGACTGCACAGCTGAAGCAAGCCCATTAAACCATGGGAGAATTAGCTCGCTTGGCAGCGGAAGAAGCAGGCAGTCTGAAGCCAAGCCCCCCCCGCCCCGCACCCCTCCGGCTTCCTCCCGAGGCACCGTGACAGCAGGATTAAGGAGTCCTGGAGAGGGTAAGAGCGCACTCCCAACCCACATTCCTCTGATCTCCCCAATCCAAGTCGATATGCGCTGCATAAATATGTCTCGCCAATTTTTGGGCTTAAAAGAGGTAATATTCACGAGGGCCGATGTATGTAAACTGATTTTAACACCGCCGCCCGCTCTGCTGAGTGCCCTGCTGTTGAACCCATTATACACTTCCAACCGCTGCACCGTGAACTAAATTGGAGCTGTATGCAAGTTATTATCCCATCAGGCCAGCAATCAGGTACAGATAGAGCACAGTGCAGCATATATACTGAGCACTGCACACACAAGCATATGATCATGTGGTGTCTTGGCCTTACTGTATAACATTCAGCCCACAGGATAGCCAATCTTTAGATGAATTTGTATTTTTCAGCCTGTCCAAAGCACCTAAGGTGGAGCCTAAAATGGTTGATTTTCTCTGTGTTCAAACTCGGAGTGTTTTTTTTTTTCTTCAAATGGACACATGCAAAATCATATAGCAACACTCGCAAACAGTTAGGAACTGGGGTGGAATAGTAGAAATAGTGGAAATAGTAAAAAATAGTGGTGAAATTCTGATTCTGATGAATGTTGCCACTTGCTGTGTGTCTGAGAGGGACAGGGGAGCTATCTATATGCAGGGCCGCCCCTCTCTTTTCAGTCCTGTGCGGATGGGTGTGTCTTCAGGTCTGTGAGCGTATTACTCCTCACAGGGGCTGCTCTGCAGGAAGAGGCTGCAAGAGCCAGAGGAGGCTGGTCCAGGCCAAATGAGAATATATACGGGAGTGAAGGAGCCCCTGCCAGTAGAGACGGCATTCTCCACTGTGTTGTCCCATGTGACCTACCTTCCTCCAGCCCTCCGCCCACTGGCGTGGCGATAGACACCCGTCCTTCCCGCGCCCCTGAGACCAACCCCCCACCTCCCCACCCCCCCTGTCACCACGTCACACCTCCATCACCTACGCCATTCTCGCAAAGGGTTAAGCGCTATGCTCGGCGTACGATCGTATTAGAGCTCCGCTTTTCCACGCGAGCGTTCCACTCCCCTCTGGCCACGGCTCCACATGAATAAATAGAGAAATGTCTCCATATCTCAGACTGACAGCGCGGGGCCCCCCCGCTGCGTGTTTAGCCGAGCGTGACCCCCCCAGCCCCGGCCCCCTCCCCAGCGGGAGTCCCATTATCAAACGCCAGCCAGCAGACTCCGCGCAGAACCGCCCTAATCCTCGCTGACATTTCCAGAGACAGTTGTTACACAACATGGCGAAAAAGAAAAAAAAAAATCCCGAATTAATCTTTAAAAAAAGCGGGTACATCATACAAACCTCATTCTATCAGTATGGTTTACATTTTACGTTTACCACAGCGCAGAGGCTTTGGTTAGCCTGGAAGGGACGTTTGGACTAGGCCCCCCGCACTATACCACGCAGAGGTCAAACGCTGGTGTGATTTTGCAGTAAGCTGCTACAGTGGCGATACAGTGGTATGCACTCTAAAGCTTAGACAGCTAAAATACCCACAACACTTTCTGTTCTTTACATGTCAGAAAAAGGTGTCCCTTTTTCTTAACAGTTAAGAACACAGGGCACAGACATTTGCCTTTTAAACTGCCGTATGATCTACAAACCAAGGTTGTTGGTGGCGGCACCACACACCTTTTTTGAAAGCTTGTCAAGTCTGTCAGCTTGACAGCGGATAGCCTCTACTTCAATATGACTCCATCAATCTGCTAAGCAAGCACAAAACCAACTCCTCAAGTATTGAACATGCGCTAGCTCCAAAGGATATGTGTTATGTGATATACGTGCTGCATTGCGGAGGTGCAGAGGTAAAAGCAGAGCTCCCCTGACTCTCTCATCTCTAATACTAAGCGCTTCAATCGTTTTATTCTCACAGACAGGTTTTACACCATCAGCTCACTGAGAGGGGAGAGACAAATGTGGTGTTTTACATTCCATGTTCTTGATATTTCATTCCATCTCTTTGATTTGAATGAAATCCCCAAATAATCTTTTTTTTACTGAATGAAAACTGCAGTGAGAGAACTGAAGTAAATATATAGCCCTCATTAGCATGTGCTAAGATGGTGACTCGCTGTGGTGTTCGTCAGATAAAGGAAAAACAAAAAAACAAAGGCCGTAGATAAAGAGTAATCCTCCATTTTGCCTTGGAAGTGTTGGAAGCGTCAGAAGGAGACCTCACTGGCATCGAGAGGGCTGATCATTAACTTAGCTGTTTTTTTTTCTTTTGCGTTGGAGATCAAAGCAGAGCTCCATCTCGGGATGTGGCAGATGGGATATCTCCCTGGAGAGGCCCCGGCTGGCGCGGCCGGGAACGCCGAGCCGGGGATGAATCCGGTGTGTCGTGCAACGGGAGCCACCGCCGATCGGCCCCGGCGTCCTCCGGCGTCTTCCGCCCCCGCGCGCTAATGGGATCAGAGCGGGATCCGGGGGGGCCCCTGTCTGCCGGCAGAGGGCACGGCGAGTTTAAGGAGGAACGAGGTCAGCGTGGCAGCGCCTACCAGGAGGGAGGGGCGGGAAGGGGGGAGGGGAGGGGGGAGGGGAGGGGAGGAGAGGAGCCGGTGCCAGCCGTGCCCACAGATCGCCGCCCTCCTGTCTGCAGGCTTTTGTTTCCACACACCGTGCGGGGATTACCTCCGGGGTGTCCGCTGCGTTGCTAATCTGCGGTAATCCATAGGCCAGGCACCACTGCGGAGCGCATACAGTGCGTTCAATAGCAGAGGCTTAGCGTTGCCGTGACTGAGGGATAACCCAAACAGACATTCTCATTGAAAACCATACTAATGGAGCAAGTGCCTAACTGAGGAGGATACAGTGCTACTACTAATAACAATAACAGTAATAATGCTATTGCTGGGAAAAGTGTGTATTGATATCTATATATACACATACAGTATACAGTATACACACACACACACACGCGCGCACACACACACACATTATATATATATATATATATATATATACAGTGGCAGCAGTGTAGCATAGTGGTAAAGAGCAAGACTCATAACTGAAAGGTTGCCGGTTCAATTCCCCGTTGGGGCTCTGCTGTTGTACCCTTGGGAAAGGTACTTAACCCAGAATTACCTCAGTAAATATCCAGCTGGATAAATGGGTAACGTAAAAAATTGTAACCTATGTAAGTCACTCTGGATAGGAGTGTCTGCTAAGCAATGTAATGTAATATACTGTATATGTATAAATACATACACACACACATCAATTGGGTTAAGGGGTGTCTTTAGTGAGAGATTTGGGAGTCCCAGTGTCAGCTAAATCAGCTGATGTATTCACTCCAAACTGCAGACTCGGTTGGGGGGGGCTGTAATCGTTAAAATGCTGCAGGAAAAAGAGGGTCACATATGGCGGGGGACGGCGGTCACAGGGGCAGAGTGTGCGTGTGACGGGGGTAACAGACGTGTCTGTGGGAGCTGGCCTGTGGCCGCACGTTAGGCTGCGTGTGGGGTGTTTGTCTCCGTCGCTCTGTCTCCGTGTCTCCCGGACCCCCGGCGGAGAGGCTGGCAGGCTGGATACCAATTAGTGCCAATTACGATGCAGACGAAGATACAGCCGCCTGTCCACCAACAACTGGACTGTGACAGGCAGGGAGAGACTCCTCCTGTCTACACCCACCCCCTCTCTCTCCCCGACTCCTACTGAAGGTGTTCACTTCAGCCCCCCCCCACCTCACTCCACCCTCCCCCAGTTCTGCTCCACTCCATCCCCGTGGGAGCTGTGGGCTACACATCCACACTCTTCCTTCCACTTATAGCTTTAAAAAGCAGCTATGAAGTTTGATGTTCTCGTGCACAGAGCTTGCCCGGCACTTGCACTTTGAAGTCACAAGACTTGTAATAACTGAGGCAAAAAAAAAAAAAAAAAAAGGAAACCGCGGCGTGTTCTTTTGGTGGTGCTGTTAGCCTGTAACCGCAGCTCTGCCCTCGTCCCGGACGGACTCCATCCTTCCTTGAAATCACCTCTGGCGTTCACATCTGTTTAATCCTGTGTGTCACCGCTTGTGCTCGTGCTCTGAGCGCCTGCGTTTTCTTAATATGGCAGTTTCGGGTCACCCACTGTGGGTTCTCACAGGGTTCAGTGGACCGGGCTTTTATTAGCCGGCTCCGTTCTCCTGACCTCTCCTTCTGTGGATGCGCCCCCAGCCCCGCCGGCCCAGGGCGAGGTCCCTCGCAGGCCCCCGCTCGCTCCCCGAGCCTGCCCCGACGGCGCTCTCGCCTCTCTCCCCGCGCCTGGCGCTGCCCTTGACAGTCCCAGTCCTTGTGCCTTGGCTGTCCTTGCCTCCACGCACCCAGCAGTGCTGCCAGATGCACTCTTTTTTTAACCCCCGCCTCCCCCAACATGTGTTCCGAGAGATTAGGGTCAGGTGGGCAAGATTTGCTCAGGCGGTGACGGTATTCCAGAGTGACCTTCACACGTCCAGTGGAAATCCGGGCGGGGGGAAGGCCGTGGGCGCGTGCACGCCGCACTGAGAATCCCGCCAGCGATGCACGAACAGGCCCACTGTTCGCTTTAGCAAGGCTTTACCTGCTCTGATGTGTCTGCCCTGGCACTGTCTTGCACTGTTGCTGTACACTGCCTTCAACTTCATTGAGCCAAGTGCATGAAGAGTTTTTAGGATTGTCATGTTAATGAGGTGAGCTTCTGCTGAAGCTAGTGTGAGTAACTGAGAGATGTTCTTAACATCAAAGTGCTCGGAGCGCTCAGTATGTTTTATGTCTTGATGTTTCCTGCAGTTACGAGAATCCTTCATCTGTTCCTCATTCCCTTATCAATTTACCTTCCTCACAATTAGCTAATTCATGCTCACAGAGTATTTTATTCAACCTTTCAACAGCAAATCCTATTCATGATACCTTAGTGTATGTACATTACTTTGCATTGTTGTCATTTAACAGGCAGTTTTATCCAGAGCGATTTTTAGATGTTATCCATTTATGCTGCTGGATATTTAACGAAGCCGTGTTAGGTTAAGTACCTTGCCCAAGGGTACAGCAGCAGTGCCCCAGCGGGAAATGTAACAAGCAACCTTTTGGTTGCTTACCACTGTGCTACTCTGTAATGGATGAACCCCGAAATATTCTGGCAGAAGCATATCTAAATGAATGTCTGAACAGATGAGGTATGACTGTATTTTTTTATTATTTCAGTGTCAAGTGAAGCGGAGTGTTACCCTCCCCAAGGTATTCTGTGCTCTCAGGTACATTTACTTTAGGGAAATGTCTGTGCTGTTGTTTCAGGCAGCACATGTGGTGTGCTTAATATATTCTCATGCTGTCTTGCAGGTTGTCAGCTTCTGTTTCCTCTACCCTGATTTTTTCTCTGAAATTTATAATTTTAGTTTTTGTCTTTATAGCCTTTTTAAACTTGCTGGCATTGTTTTATTTGGGATAAAACTGAGCTAAAACAGATGCTTTTTGGTGGAGTGTGTAGCCACCCCTTGGGGGCGCTGTCCCATGACAGAAGGGGCCTCAGTTTGGTGTTAAAAGTGATTTGGACCAATCATGAACTTACGCAAGACTGGTACAGTGTCACTTGTTATAGATCACATACCTCCTTTTATTGCATCTACAGTTCAATTCACATGTTTTCTCTCACAACAGGTCCCTGTCTGATGAGCAATACTGGGGTCTAAAGCCAGTTAGTGCTCCTGCCCCAAGAAACGTGTTACCTTCTTTTCTATCCTCACTAAACATTGGCTGATATTCTCAATACATATTTTATTCACTTTAAGGTCAGCATTGTCGCTGGCTGTTTTCTTTCACTTAAAATGTCTTATGATAGAACTCCTCTGGCATCATAGCCTGACTGGGTGATAGTCACACTGATCACATGAGGTATATACGATTTCATTCAGCATCAATGGTTGAAATAAATGAACTCACAGAAAGCAGGTTAGACATACAAGAACTGATCAATGATCCTCACAACAGCTGACAACATAGTCTGTACATTGCCCATTCAAAGAAGAACACTTTCTCATAATCATTTTCAAATTTTCATTTCATTTTCATTGAAATTATTTACATTATTGTCATTGGGCAGATGCTCTTATCCAGCGCAACTTACATACAGCAGGTTGCAATTTTATCCATTTGTACAGCTGAATGTTTACTGGGGCAATTTTGGTTTAAGTACCTTGCCCAAGGGTACAACAGCAGTGCCCTAGCAGGGAATCAGACCAGAAACCTTTTGGTTACCAGCCCTGCTCCTTACCATTACACCACACTGCTGTACTTCAGTGCTCCAATGAGTCATGGTTGATAAAACTAAGGTAAATTACTCTTTTATTTATAATCACAGACAACTGCAGGTTCCAGTGATAGGCCACCAGTAAAAGATAAGGGAGACAGAAGACATTCCTATAAACTGATAATTGCCCTGAAGTTGTTATTTTTTGACTAACATTCTGGGCAGTTTAAGTTAGGGTCACCCATTGGCGGCTGATTTATATTTAATAAAATGTATTCAATATAATAGCATAACAGTACGTCTGTATCCTGCTCTCCTGACATTATGTGTTAAGGATGAGTGATATTTAAATTGATGTGCTTGTTAATGAGTCAAAATGTTCTTAAACAGGTTCAAGACCATTGTCAGCTTGACGGAAGGTTCTCTGCCTCCTCTGTAGGTCCCAGGCTGCTAGTGCTAGGTGCAATTTAATTTATGCGTTTAATTTTTTTTCCCATGAATTGTTTTTCCCCAATGTCAACACTAGAGGGCAGTCACAGAACACTCGCTTCACTTGCATGCTCACAGTCATTTTGTCACCATACATTCTCAAGTGTCAGTTGTGCTTGCATGTGGAGCACATGTTCTCAGGATAGAATAGACAGGACAGCGGTATCATTTGAAAGCTAAACTGCCCCTAGATAGTGCTTCATCTTCTCATAATCTTCTCGGGCAAAAAAAGGGGGGAATGACCTCTCAGAATTGACGAAAGCGACCGGAGGATTATAAGAGGAGTCACAAGCTACGCAGCACAGCCATCACTCCCCCAATTTACTGTGAATCTCCACATGATCGCTCAATTTAGTTGCTCATAATGTGAGTATTGTTCAGCACGTGAAATACCTACCACATGAAAAATGCCTGGCACCTTTGGAAAAAAGAGCCCACAGTTCACCCATACTGGGAGGGTAAGCTGATAAGGTCCCAGCTGCTTAGGGCAATGAGGTGTATTCAGTAGGTGATCACAGAATATGCATTAGATAATTGATCACCCTGTGTGGAAGCAGTTTTATTTAGTGGGCAGAACTGGAGGTTAAATCGGGAGGGACGGTGGCGTGTGTCCCGTGTGGTGCGTGAAATAAAGTGTTACTGAGAAGCCCTTAGTGAGAAGCCTGACTTAATGCGCTTCTGGCGAATTCCTGAGACAAAAAAAAGAAAAACCACCCGCTCCCCTACCAATGTACCTTTTGGTCGCTGGTAAAAAAAAAATGGAATGGCATTACATCTTTTTACTGCTGAGGTTTTTTCTCTCTTAGCAGCATAACACTATTTAACCCCCAGCAAGAACTCTGGATTAGCCCAATTACCAAATTGTTCTCTGCAGAAATGGAACAAATTTTGGTTGAAAAGAAAAAAAAACACATCTGATCTTTTTCTCGCTAACGGTAACGATGCGTGATGGCTATTGATATGTCACATGCCGGAGGGGGGAGAGCGAGCAGTAGGACGCGAGGGAAGCTGTCGGCTACCAGTGAACTCAGTCACATGTGCCTCATATGCTACAGATTACAAACGGGGAGGAAGAAAAAAAAACTACCGGCCTCTCTTTCATAACGAGATTACTCCTGTCAAGTGTGAGGCATGCCTCGCTCATTACGCGGCTGGACTCGGCATCCCGCGCACGGGCCCGGACGAGGTCAGCCTCGCTCCCGCTCGCTGCAGTCAGTGTCCTCACCTAAGGTTATGAAGCCCGGGTCTCGGAGACCTTTCCCATCGGGTGACACCGCAAAGCGCAGGAAGGCTCCGTTGTTTTGTCTAACAAAACTCCGCAACGGAACTGATACGAGAAAGGGGGAGTTCTAGGCTGGGATAAGTCTGACACATTCTGTTCCAAAGCAAAGTTAAAAACATCGCCAGCGTTTCTCAAGGGAAAGACTGATAAATGACCTTTGAACAATTTCCACGGTCTTCTTCCCAGTAGGTCTAAGTGTTTTGGAAAAACGTGCAGTACTTTGGATCATACTGTACCCACCTGTGTGTAAGCATGGCATCATAGATACTTGCTCACTATGCTTTGAGTTTCCACCTAGACAGAGAAAATTATGTTATACATATTAATATGTTCTACATTAGCATTACAGTAGGTATATGTATTTAAAAAGTCATATAAAAGTGTTTTTAGCATTTGTGGAATTTAGCATTTGTCTTTTCAGTGAATGATAATGGTTTCTGTCACATGTATACACAGCTGTAGCCTAAAACGTTGTTCATGGTTGTCGGTTAATGGAGATATAACCTTCAGGGCAAAAAAAGTCCATTAATTATGTTTGCTTCATAGTCAAATTTCTTTTCTCTGCATGTTGAATCAGAAAGAAAGGGTAACATTATTTTTGGCATTATGCGTGGCAGCGGAGTGCAGTAGTAGTATATCCAGAAACATTTGTAAGTTGAAATCCTAGACAACTCACTGTCTTTATCAATTTCAGCAACGTAAATGTGCCCATATGAAATAGCAATATTTAAAATCTGAGCTGCTCTGCACTGCTGAGTACAGAAGCAATGTCTGTTCTTCAGATCTCCTTCGATTTATAAAAGACATTCGGACGAATCACACTGAATGACGCAAGTGTTTGAAAGTAAAGGTTTCCTTTTTATATTCTTTTGTCTATATAGAATGCAATAGTCTATATCAGATTTATTGCATTTTGGGAGAATTTCACCTGTTTTAAAAGGTAGAGATAACCTCTGTTTGCTATGACCTGTGAACATTTGGGACCTGAAGCAGCTGGTATGGTACATATTGCAGACATATTGCTGTACATACACTCACTCTGTTCTTGCCATAATGAGTAATTACCACGGAAGTTCCTTGCAGAGTGTTTGTGTTTGTCACATTAATTACAATCAACAGATTAAATGGGATTAATTATCCTTAATATGTAATTAAACATTGACCAATGGCATGGTGGAGTGTCTGAGAGAGGACTGTTAGAGGACCTTTGTCTGAAGGTAGTTGTGAATAAGTAAATAGGAAAGTAATTATGGAGGCATTAAGAGTTTAATTAAGCCATTAACACCAATTAGTGCATGGAGTGAAAGCAGGATAACTTCTTCAGAGAGGGTGCAGATTAATGGGGGTCTTTAACAAGCATCGGTCAGGACTGAATGATAAAAGCTGTCCATCTTCTTACAGTATGTGTTCATGGAGCTGGCGAGATGGGACCTCTGACCTGTGACATCAAAATATGGGATCTGTTTTGACTGTCTGTCTCTCATTTTTCACATTAGTAGAGTAAATGTATTTTCTGCATTTATTATATCCATTTCATACCTCACACATAATTAGACAGGGTGCATTAGATTGAAGAGACTGATTGGGATTGTAGTCTGTGAGCTTCTCTGAGCCAAATGCTGTTATTTAGTCATAGTCATATTAATGTTGAATAAGATCTGCTCATGTGTGGCCATTATGTTGCTATCCAAAACAATTTGATGGGCGATGATTTAATTTTTTTTTTTTTACCTTTTACCAATGATACACTGGCTGTGTGTTAAGACTGGTTTGTAGTGAAAAAGGACCCTAGATCTGTGCTAGGACTTTGAGTTTGTACTGCGTTACTTGGAATAGTAACAGAATAGTACAGAAATTGATCGCAAGGGAAGGTCACACTGCTGACCTGCTAGTACTCGCCATTAATTCAATATGTCCAACAAGGCCATGGTTGTACATCTAAAAAGGGAAAATGGCTGGTAATTTCGGGAACCTTGTGAGGTATACAAATTCAATTTCTTTGGTCCCATGCTTTGGATTTGGGGCGGGGCATGGGGTGTGGTAATGGGCCTCACATGTTTTTGGTCATGTTTCAGAACTCGGTGGACCCGCCAGCAGCATCAGCTGGTGACCTCAGGGAGCGAGTGGGTTACACTTTTATGCCAATGCCCTGAGGAGGCGGCTCAAAAGTTCACTCTGCTCGTCTGGATAATACCAATCCCTTAAATATCTGTGCATGCAGATAATGAGCAGTGCAAAAAAGGTCAAAAAATAGCACATGTAAACATGTCAAGTGTGAGTGCTGTTAAGTAATAATGATGTTTTTCCTGACTTTTCCTGGGTACAGTACATTCTCATTTAGGGAATATCCTCAAGGAGCGGTTCAATGTGCAACTTTCCACAGACTGACTGAAAGCATATAGCTCTTAGAGCTGAGCCTTCATTTTGTTTCCTTTTTTTAGTTATTAAAATTTGCGTAAAGTTGCGTAAAATGACAAAAATCAATCAAAATCATTGTAGTCCAGATATTAAAATGTGTTTTGCTTTGTGACTAGGTGGAAGAGCTGCAGTAACCATTGTGAACCTCACTGAGTCCTTAGTCTTGCTGTAACAGCACACCTACCAATTATGTGTATTTGTATTTACCGTATTGTACTATATTTGAACTTATCCGTACTTATTTGTACAATTATTATGAAGTACAATTTAGTATTATATAGTACAAATAAGTACATATTGTACTAAATGTACTTATTTGTACTATATCATATGTACTTATTGAGGATTCATTGTCCTGGAAAAAGTTAAAGCCCTGGAGGGGCACAGCCTGGTCATTCTTTTGAAAGTCCAGCTTCCCACATGTGAGAAAAAGGCTAAACTATCCCCGTCTAACAAGAGATCTGATCAGAAATAGACCAATATAGACCATATTATAATGTGCATTATAATTGACGCAGCTGGAAACAGAATTACATTGTTTGAGCTGCAGTTAGTCCACTGGACTAATTCTTTTCCTTTTTAAAAAGTCACGTTCCCACAAAGTAACTTGGTTTTTTGCTACAGCTGAGCTAAAATCCAATTTGTCCATCAGATTTCCAAGCCCCTGACACACCTCTTTACAAACAAGGATTTTATTTGTTGGTGTGGGCTACATCAGGGAGCTGTAACCAATGAGGACGCCGGCTGAATTACTCAGGACCAGCATGTTGTGTATTTATTCAGGCTGGAGCCAATGCCCATTCATTCATAAACGAACACATCCTGGAAGTTGACCTTTCCACACATCACTATTTCATCAAACGGGAAAGCTGCATTTCTTTGTATCAGGAACCAAAGATTCAAATTTTTGAGAATCAGACCATAATCTTCAAAATGCACAGCAAAGATCAAATCTGGTAAGTTGTGTCATTCTTGTGGCTTGTTGTATGACAGATATTTGATTCACTCCTGGAACCAAGGGATTTTTACCTCATGTGACACTTGTGGAAACAGCTGAAACACCAGAGTAAAGTCTTGATCATTTGTTGGATGTTTGTGTGGGAAGTTTGGGGGAAAAATTGATCACAGCTGAACAGCAATCTGTATATCCCATAGAGCTGAAATCTTCCATTTCAAGTTCAGAATTGTGGCAAGTACATTTTGAAAGGTGGGATTGTTTTATTTTGCATGTAATATGTAAATCAAAGGTGAATGGAAGACAGAAACAACAGACTGCCAGGATTGTGAAACTTTAGTGAATATAATTACTGTATTTGGGGTATTAACTAGATTTAACTGAGACTGAACTGACTGACTCAAGTCCGTTTTCTTTGCAAGACAATACTTCGCAGATCAAACTACAGGATTTTATTTGGAGAGATTTAACCATTGCTGGTATACAGTGCACACTTCATCAAAGATCTAGATTGTGTCTATATCTACACTGCATACAAATCCCTTATTGTAAACAGAAAATAGAATTCTCTTACAGCAGAGCATTTGTACTGCTGTGTTCTTTTTAGATATTATGAGATACTATCCAAAAAATGATTGGTTTGCAGGAGATGTTGGTACAGAGCACAGATATTGCCTACTGTGGGAACAATATCTTTTTGATACGGATTTGGTGTTTAGGGCAAAGTTTCTCAGTTCAACATGTCCTTAACAGAGTGGCAAAATTCCAGCAATAGCATGACACCAAGATATGGCATTTTTTTCCTGCAATGCCTTGCATTAGCACAGGAATGACCTGGTATTCGACTTCTTCGCCAACAGAGCCCCCTTATTGAAACACAAAGGGATACCATGTATGCACACAGTGTGCACCAAATGAAAACAAAGCAAAGTGCTCTGGACACAGTATGACCTCTGTCTACTTCACCGTATAGCAAATGAATACGTCTGCTCGGTTTTATTGAGTTGGCAGGGGTGGGGTGAACGACAACAATGAGCCCCACAAAACGTTTGTCCTGCCGTCTCGGGTATCCTTACCCCTGCATTTTCCTCCAGCCACGAGGATTACCAGAAGACCGCAGACTGGCTCCTGGCTCACACTCAGCACCGACCCAAAGTGGCCATCATATGCGGCTCGGGACTGGGCATGCTGGCGGAAGCCCTGAAGTCCCAGAACTCCTTCCAGTATTCCGACATTCCAGGCTTCCCACAGAGCACGGGTGAGGCTGGGGGCCGATGGGGCTGCGGGCATCTGGGACCTGCTTTCCAGCTCATGTGTTCCAGCCTGCAGTTAGTTCAACACAAATTTTATGAATATAATATTTTATGAATATATATATATATTTAAATACATATAGAATATGAATTTGAAGATATATATATATATATATATACAGCAATTTTTGAGATGAACGAAATATAGATTCTCTTAAAGTGTGAAATAAGTTACAGCCATTCTATGTATTTAAGCATGGTATATAAGGGAACATGGGTTGTGGCTGAGTGACTTAATCCTGTTTATATGTGTGTTTTGTCCGGACCGACAGTGCAGGGGCATGCTGGCAGACTGGTGTTTGGGGAACTCAAAGGGAAGATCTGTGTGTGCATGCAGGGGCGATTCCACATGTATGAGGGACACTCGCTGTGCAAGGTTAGTTCCTGAACAATCACTCCACCTGTCCTTAACTTTCACGTGATCAAATGCGTCAGAGGGAAGCATGGCTTTGCATTTTCGGATCTCTTAAAAACAATACTACGCTGGAGACTGTTTGGGCGGGAGGTCCTGGGAAGCAGTGAGCTCTTGCAGAGATAATCTCATTAAGGCCACATAACCGTCAGTAGGGTTGATCACAGGGCGTGGCTGGGTTACTATAGGGATAGTGATGCTGTGTGAACCTAGCAATCCTCCGTGGGTGTGCGGGAGACCGCTCAAACATCTCGCACCAGAAAATGTCACCTCCGGGCGGGAGTCACTGCATCTGTTCGTGAGCGATCACGCTGGCCACGACTATGTGCCAAGAGCGAGGGCAAAATCCAGGCTTCAATGCTCATATTGTCTGTCTTATATAACCCCGGGTTTAGTCTTAAGGTGGCGGCTCTGAGCACAGCGGGCTTACGGAAGCTACGGAGACTGGATCAGAGCGGGATTTTGAGCCTCCGCTCCGTTTTTTCGCAGGTCACCTTTCCAGTGCGGGTTTTCAAGCTGCTGGGGGTGGAGACCCTCATCGTCACAAACGCTGCAGGCTCCCTGGCCGACAGCTTCTGTAATGGCGACATCATGATAATCCGGGACCACATCAACATACCGGGCCTGGCTGGACTCAACCCTCTGAACGGACCCAATGATGACAAGTGAGTATTCACTGCACCATTCACTCTGTATCTAACTTTTTAACTCAGTTAGCTAGCTACGTCATTAGAGTAATAAATGCATTGTTTTCGCAGACCCAGTTCCGGTAAACTGGGTCTGGGTTTACAGTTTTGTTTACTGTATTTGCAAATGAATGTTAACATTAGCTAGCTGCCTGGTAAAAATTCAACAAACAGGACAGATTGTAAAACTAATTAGAAAAGGAATATGGTCTATAAACACAAGCAGCTAAATTAAACTGTAAGCAATGAAAACAGTATGTTAACATAACAATTATGAATGTGTGCTATTGCAAGACATCAAGTGACAACCATAAACCTTGACAAAACACACACAAAAACACACACACACATGCATCCATACGTATTAATCAACCAACAGAAAAAATTAATTTTGATAGACTGGAAGCCTTAATTTACTTAATTTACATTTATGTTCATCTTGTGGTTGAATTTTGTACTCAATTTGTATAACCTGTCGCTTTGTGGCTCCGTCCTCTGTCTAGTTTTGGCCCGCGCTTCCCCCCCATGTCTGGTGTCTATGACAAAGACCTGCGGCGGCTTGCCAAGGACATCGCCAAGAGCCTGGGCTACTCCCAATTCGTACAGGAGGGCGTGTACTGCATGGTAGGCGGGCCCAACTTCGAGACAATCGCCGAGGCCCGTCTCCTGCACAAACTGGGGGCGGATGCTGTAGGTAAGATACTCTCTGCGGGCAGGTTTGTAAATTCACAAATATAAAAAAAAACACAAACCTAGGACGAAAATAATACACATCCTTATATGTTATACCTTTCCCCTCCTGCTCAGGTATATGTATCTCTGATTTTATATCTTGATGTAACTCCCACATGTGGTAATAGAAAGGCCTGCTAAGGACTGGTAAGAAAAGGAGCATTCTTTTTGATAGAAAGGCAGTGTGTTGCTCTATTGTACAACAGAGAAGAAAGTTCAGTAGAGCAGGATAAAATACTTCATTTCCTGTCTAGGCAGTATCTCAAATTTTTTCAAAACGTCTACACATAATGCTGTTCCTCACAAAGACCTACCTATTTGAATGTAAAGTCTAATCAAATATAATAGATACAACCAGCTACTTTCATCAGAAAGAGTCAATTTAGAGGAACATAATGGCTCAATATGGCTCCTGTATATTTTACTAAAGCTGAAAAAATTCTGTTGCCTTCTTGTTCAGTACCTTCACCCTGATATGCAGGCATGTTGCTGGGTAACACCATTAGGCTTACGATTTACATAGGGTACAGTTTTTTCAACCAATGTTACCCATTTATACAGCTGGATATTTACCGAGAGAGTTGCAGGTTAAGCACCTTTGCCCAAGGGTGCAGCAGCGGTGCCCCAGCAGAGAATCAAACCAGCAACCTTTCGGGTATGAGTCCTGCTCCTTAACCACTGTGCTACACTCCCGCCCCACACAGGTATGAGCACAGCCCCGGAGGTACTGGTTGCCAGCCACTGTGGCATGAAGGTGTTCGGCCTCTCCCTCATCACCAACAAGGTCGTGAAGGCCTACGAGGACACGGAACAGGTCAACCACGAGGGGGTTCTGGGGGTCAGCAAGATGAGGTCGGAATATCTGCAGACCCTGGTCACGGAGCTGGTGAGCCAGCTGGACATCAACAACAACACCGCGTAATGACCTGCCCCAGGCGACCGGCGTAACTGAGCATTCCACTGCAAATCCATACATCTGACAGGATCTTAAAAGCACATCAAGAAATGCAGCTATCTGAAGTTGTAGGCCATGGATTCTGTTATGGTGGTATCGCCCTTTTCCACTGTACGCAATCTATGCACACCATCCTGTTTACATGTGTATATTTTTATTTCCATCCTGTGCAATAATGTGGAAATAACAGCAAATGTCTTCTCATGTGTAGTTCTTCTCACTTTGCAATATAAATTAAACACGTAATAGACACATTTTTAAAAAATGAGAATGATGTCAAATCTTAGATTTTTTTTCTGTGTGATCTCACATATTGGTATCCAATCATAACATCTTAATTGTACACATTTGTGTGTTCAGTATCAAGAGAAATATGTCTAGTTTATGAGAAATGATTCGCATTCGTTGCATTTTTAGCTTGGTATATGTATATGTAATATCATTCAGGTTAATTTAGCAATGCAATTCTGTATACAACATAACATTACAAATGATGGTTAATTTGTTTGAAAAGTTGTAGTTGAGAAATTCTCAGAATAATATATGATATACATCTATATATTTATGTTTTAAAGTGTATGATAGAATATTTATATGGCACCTTAATGCTGTGTGTATGATACACTGTTCCTCACTACTTATTCTTTGTAGTTGTACATTGTCAGATCTAATCACTTTGAAAATGCAGTCATACTGTGTAAAAGCTGTAATGACATTTTTTGATTAATAAATCATGTACTGCAGTAAAAGCTGATTTAATGACAAAATTTTTGATTAATAGGAAAGTCACGGTGGCTCAGTGCACTGTTGTCACAAAAAGTCTTTGTCCCAGGTCCTTTTAAGAAATTCTACTGTATATTCATTCTACAAAATGACACTGACCAAGGCACTGGCAAAAAGAAAGGATGTGTGACTGCTGGTGTGTGTGTGTGTGTGTGCTCACAGCTCACTGTGTGTGTAGGATGGGTCAAATGCAGAGGATGAATTTCCCCATGAGGGATCAATAAAGTATATGATAAAGTATATGATTATTATGCATGGTACTGAACCCTCAGTTGTAATAAAAGTCTATTACACATTTCCTAACCACTATATGTCCACACCTCTCCAATACAGAAAAGAATCTTTTAGCATAACATGCATGCACCTGTGAATGTCTAAAAAATACAATGCAGTAAAACATTTTTGTTAAGTGCACAGGAAATGCACAGCCTTTAGGTATGATTCATCATTAGCAGGGATGTGAGAAAAATCAAAGCAAGTCAATCGTTGAGATAATTATGGAAGTTAGGAAAGAACAGAGGCTGGGAAAACATACCATCAAGTACATACCCTCCAATTTGTGTGTTATTAAATTCAAATCCGCTATCAGTTCCCAAGGGCAAACAGTACCTGTGCCAAGGTTAGGTGCTTGTACATTATGACCTCCTCTTTAACCTAGCCTGCCTGCCCAACCCCCATGGAGGAGAACCATCTTTTTTCAGTCCAGTTTCTTCCATGCCCTGGTCAAAATCCACTTCAAATACATTAAATCTGTGAAGGATAAAGCACTGCACAGTTCCTGATAGCTGGTTGGGACATTCTTGCAGAATGTTCACTATTTCAAATAATATTTCAGTCAAACTTTGAACAGAGTAGTTCGTGTGTTTGGTTTTAAGCAAGTTTTTAAGTAAAGTTTAAAATCGCGTATACTTTCCGGACAGAACAGTGGTAACAATCTGTAGATTGATATAGATACGTTTTCAAACACGGGTTAATTTATGTTTAAAACCCAGGCGCAAGATAGATCACCTTAATCGCCTTAGTCTAAAACATTTCAGTAGGTTTAAAAACTGAATTCTGAGACTGTGATCTGGCCTCGAGCCAGTAGGTGGCAGCAATTTAGTACTTTGGACCTGAACTGCGCGTCTGGTTGCTATGGCAAGGGAAAAGTTGCACGTTTACAAGACAGCTAACGTTAGTTGGTGTTACATAGTATTGTACGTTACCCTACATTTGCTAAATGGGGGATTATTCTCTTGCAAGTATATAAGCAAGCTAAGCCTACTGAACGAGCTACAAAATAATGAAAGTGAGTATATATTCAATTTCCTTTGATATATTTTTTTTTTTACTTTCGATGTCTCCTCTTACAAGAGTAAGTAGCTTGACTAGCTAAATGCTCTATGCTAAAGTTACAGTTAGCAAGCTGGTGTCAGTCATCTCCACCAATCAAAATCCATAATTACTGTGACAGACCCACTTTACAAAACTTAGATGAAATCTTGCTAACTACAGTAACTTCGGTAGTGAGCTGAGTCCAGCACCGTAGAAGAAACGTTAACTAGAAAACGGAATAAAAATGATGATTATGATGGTGATGGCTATTGTTATGATATTTATTTTTTTGACATTACAGCCTTGGCTGTCAAGCTGAGAGCCAACTTTTGTACACCTGGTCCTAAACCCATTAGCCGTTTTACAGCGTTTACGCATCGGTGCTTCGAGTTCATGCAGGAGAAACCTGGGCCAGCCACCACACTGAATACCAATATTGGCTTATTAGCATTAGATCGTCACAATTAACCAATTCGAACTTAAAATTATGATAAAGGATACAGTTGTGAATACGCCTGAATATTGCATTGGTTCAGTTAGTACTGAGTGAATGGGGGAAAATATATCAATCAGGCTGTGGGGCGCTGTGATCAAGAATATCTCATTTGTATGTTTTCACAATTCTTGAAACTAGCTCAACTTTTTTTTTTGCTATCTATAAATATGATATTAATTAGAGATTGCAGTCCGTCTTTTGTGTAGCGGTTTTATTGGGCAGGGTTATTCATCCAACAGCTGAATGAGTCATAGTGATTGTGAGAATGCTATCTCTGACGGAGGTGTTACATATGAGACCTCTCTTTATATAGTGGTAGGAACACTTCCTTACTTCCTTATCATTCAGACAGCACAGCAGTAATATTAAATACTTATATTTGTTTTGGCATGTCACAATTTCTAAAAATAGGTTAGTCCAACAATCACTTTGTAGCTATTTGCCAACTTCATATTTCTGAGTGAATGCCTAGTGTCTTGAAGTTCACACAGGATCTTTGTCAATGCAGTTTCAGGATATATGACTGAGAGGCCACGGACATCTGATGTCTTGCCTAAATGACTCAACCAAATAAACAAGCCATAATTAAAGCAGTGACCTTAACTCAGTATGAAGTGTACCATCATGTGTAGCACCTCATTCAACTCATTCATTAGCAACTTGTTATGTGTAAATTACTTACACATAACTGTCAGTCAACGGGTTTTAATCTCTGATTTCTGAACTCAGCATGTCCTAAAAACCTCTTCTGATTTTTTAAAGACAAATCTGTGAGGGGCAGACTTTTATCCTCTTACACCTGTCTTGAAATCACCCTTATATGATAAAGATGTTCTGAATGGCTGGATTGAGATGTTTGTCATTAGTTTAAACATGGTTACAATCAAAATGGAACCACATGACTAAAGAAATATCAGCTAAGAAAGCACCTGATGTTTGCTGGATTGCTAGTTACCAAGGTAGAGGAAGATGGGTGACCAGGTATCATGTCATGTTCATTTGAAACTGACCATGATATTTAACATCTACAGATACATGGGAACTAACCACTTAATTATTTTGATTAGTTTAATTGTTTCACTCTACAGAAACTTTTGAAGATTCAGAAACACAATGAGCACAGTGCCAAACCATCTTCAGTCCTTAAAGGAATATTTCAAGAAAGTGGTAAGTTGCAGCTCTTGTTTTATTTATTTGACACCATGTTTAAACTGAAACTGACTGTTTTTCACACCTCTTGTTATTTCTAGCACAGCTTTATGACCTGAAGTTGCTCTATACGTATTGTGCATTCCTCCATTCTTGGTTAGGTTGCTTTAAAACTTCCAAAACTAAAAATGACTTGGGCAGAGAACATTAAAGTTAGCTTTTGGTGTGTTTAGGATTACAGCAGCTGGGAGCGGAGCAGCAGGAGGAAGGATGTCTTAGGGCAGAAGACGGAAGCTGTCCCTTGGGCTCTGACCCCTCAGCCCAAAGCTGCCATCTTGCCTCCCAGTATCAAAGCTGTGGGCAGAGGGCATGGCAGCCCAGCCTCCTCTGCTGCACCCAGACAGCCGCAAGCTGATAGGCCGGGTGAGACAGAGGTCATGCAGGTCACGCAGAGCAGAAAAGACTCTGTGAATAACACGTTTGCTCACAAATGTTTGCCCAGAGAGACAACAGCTTAAAGCCAATGGACTGCTCTAACTAGGCTTTTGCACAAGGATTTTAATATTGCTGGATGTAGTTTCTTTGTTAGGAAATTCTCGGGCCGGCACATCCCATGTAGAGTCAGCCGTATCGTCACGGAGTTTGTACTCGAGGAAGAAGAACATTGTGGAATTGGACCCCATCCCTCGGAAGGGGAGCAATATCAAAGTGCTGGAAGTAAGATGACCTTAAGCATACCTGTACAACAGGAGTGAATAGAGGCAGCATGTATGTAACAATTGTACAATGAAATTTTCAGGCGTTAAATAGTAGTGATGCAATGTAATCAGCTTTCCCCTGTTCCTTTTTCTGCTCAGTGACATATTCGTGCAACAATGCCTTTCAGTTGCTGATAAAATTGAGGAAGAAAGCCATTGACGAGCTGGAGGCGCACTGTGCATTCTTACAGGAGAGCAACCAGCAGCTGACCAGGGAGATTGAGGAGACAGGCAGAAGCTCTTTCTCCAGTGCAAGGGAATCTCTCATTCAGCATGACAAACTTGGGGTGAGTGTGTCGTGTGAAGTTTTAGACCATGCAGTTTTTTTTCCCGTGTATTTCGGTTTGACAGACTGTTTGTTTGCAGTGAGTTGAAACCCCCAACAAAATCTGAAGTGGAGGAATAAATAACTGGTGCTTTGAGTTAATATGCTTTTCTCTGTTCTTTTGCCTTCAAGCATTCTTTTGCAGCTTTAAATGGCTGGAGTCGCAGAGAGATTGAACAGGCCAAGGCTGAGCTGAAGGACGTGCAGGATTCTGCAGAGAAACAGCTACACGGTTAGTTCCACGGTCCCAGATTTGCATAGACTGAAAGCAAAGGAAAGTGCGGTTGGTGCATACCCAAGCAGATGAGCCAGACCACTGGTCCCCCTTATAATTTGCCCCGGGAATGATTTCATTCAGTACAGTTGATGACAGACAGGACTACCATCAAAATTGGCCGCAGTGGATACAGTGTCCAAAGGATACTTGTAATTAAACAGTCGGGATTGAGATGGCAGGAGCACTGGTAGCATCTGCTAGAATCCAGCATTCCTCCTGGGTATATGTCAGTGTAGGAAGAGGAAGATGACAAAATTCCAGAGCATATCTCAAAATATAGCATGCTGACTTGGTAAATGTGGTCTGCAGAGTATACATGAGGCTGACAGGAAAGCGCGTTCAAGAGAAAAGGCATAAAATAAAATTAAAACAAGAATTAAGGAAACTGGCCATAACAGGCCATTGTAAATCCATCTGTTTAAATTAACAGCTTCATTTCACAAACCCAAGCATGAAAAACAAACATTTCCCCACCGAAGTGTGAGACTGCAGGCGCACCTAATCACACCTGGTCTTATTACAGTCTCACCAGCAGGAGAGCTGAAATTAGCAAAAGGCTAAACTGCTGACACAACAGAGCAGTGGCAGGGCCTTGAGCTTTGTGTAAGTGTAGGATTAAGAAAACAGTGTCTGGCATGGATGCCAGACACTTGAATTTGTCCCATTACGCTTGCACCCAAAAGTCACTCTTCTTTCTTCATGCTCAATGTGAGGCACTGTTGCAGAGAAAGGAGGTTTCAAAACCCCAGGAATTCTGTCTTCTCAGCTGGCCAAACCTGAACACATCAGCCTCAGACGAGAAAAAAAGTTTTCTAACATTCAGTGTTCAGAAACATAAAAAGCAGATTCAAACTGCAGTACATCGGTGAAATGACCATGGTTGCATGTAATTTGTGTACATTAAGTCAGAGGTGCTTTTAAGTCCAGAACGTCAGTTGTGTAATATTAAGTCTTTTGTTCCACTTTGTTCTCTGCTTTTTTGCAGTGAAAGGTTCAGGATGTAAAATTGTGTTGTATAGTCACTTTAAAAAAGAAGCCAAGACAAATGCAACACGAAAATATCTTGTCTTAGCAGCGCTCTTCAAAAACTCTGAAAACACTGGAAAATTCCAAAAAACAAAGAAATAGGCTACCCTTCCTCTTGAAAGTCAGCCAATATTACTGTGCAGCACCAGATCTTTGTACTATGTGTCATACTGTACTCCTTGAAGTATGATCAAAATGCCTGGTGATTAAATGTGTGTGCAGGGTTGTTGGAGGTATTTTTTACTACAACATCCAAGATTTTGATTTATTTCCACTTTGACATAGTCCCAGAAGCCCCTCCTGATGAATGGTACCATAGATGCCTATTACTTTTGGTATTTTGGGGTCATTTTGCATTGAACTTAGAAAGCTCACATTCTTTCCCAACATAGAAGAGTATCCATCAACACAAATATACAAGTTGTGGCCAGATAGAGGCAAAATGAACGTTTCAGCTGTTGGGTATCAGACCCCCATGTCTGGCCAGCAAGGAGTTATTCCTCAGAGTACCTTAAGAAGGACACCTGACCCAAATGTGAAGTTCATCCACTTCCAAATTAAAACACTTCCTGGACATAGTTGGAAAAAAGGGCAGTACTCCCTTAGAATCTCTCTATTGTGGGCAATTTTGTCATCCACAAATCACAAGCCTTTGATTTATTTAAAAATTGTTGATTCTTTTTGAAAATCTTGGCAGACTTCACAAAGCATTCCTGCACAGTTCCTCCTTCTCCTTCCTAAAATATGTTTTTCCCTTTTTGTAATGTCCAGGCAACTCAAAATAAGGCCTACTCTTTCTGCTGGCATGTTGTACAGAGCATTTATTGAGCATTGAGTCTTAGGTCAGGAATTTCTTTTGTTTTGGTATTCCTTATCATTCCTGTGATACCTGTGTACATTGTCAATTTTATTTTGAAGAACTTTGAGAAAAAATGTTCTCATGAAGTCCATACCATATCTGCAACTGCCAGTCATGTTCATGGTATAGTGCAAGCACGCTTGCTCCCTTGGGTGGAGTACATTCTTTTTCTATTGTGCAGACAACCATTTTGTCATTCATTCCTCCATGCTTGCTCATTTCATTTGGGCTTTAAAAGAACGTTGTACTTGAGAGTTGCATAGTCCTTTATTGAGGTCACCATGGTCAGAATGAACACGTCATGTCTTTACACTGTTTGACCTTAATTTTTTGTCTAGGTCTTTTCGGTCAACATCTTGTTTTGCTAGATGCCTGTTGGTGTGTAATTTAGCTAGCGTCCGACAGAGAATGACTCCTCACATTCTTTACGAATCTATTTTAGTTTGTGTGGAACATTGGCTTCCAAAGTGAGTGTAGCTGGTTTCCATTGTTAGATTCCATTTGGTTTTGCTAACTGCTGGCTAGTGAGTTACCCAACAGGGAGAGCTTGTGCAAACATAAAACCGTCTTCAAGCTACACTCAGAGGGGGAAGGAATATTCAGGTGTACAGCTGGAGAGCATGAATGAAATCATTGGCATGATTTGAGGACCGCTGGTGTTGTCAAAAGCATTTGAACCGAACATGATGCTTGTGATAATCTGCTCCTCAGTAATTTGAGCTTGCCAAATCAAGCTTTTCAGTTGGTGAATAGGAAGTGATTTCTGGATGCGTGTGTGTGGCTAGGTCTTCAGGAGCAGCTCAAGGGGGTGGATGCAGAGGTCTTAAAGGCCCGGGATGAGCTCCACACACTCAAGACATACAAGGATGTGCAGTACCCAGTGAAACTGCTGAAGATCACAGAGATGAAGAGAGAGCTTGAGAATCTGAAGGACACGCTGAAGGTGAAGGGGTCTGGAGCCTCTCAGAACAGTCATGGCTTTGCCTGCACTCGTGAGCCACTGCCTGTTCATTAAGACGTTACATTACATTACATTACGTGCATTTAGCAGATGCTCTTATTCAGAACTTCCAGCACAATAGAACATAAAATGAAAATAACATGAAATTATATGAAAATGTTGTCTTTCTCGTCCAGGATGAGCATGAACGTGTGGCTATGTTCTGCCAGGAAGAGATAGAGAACCTTCAGACACAATCCAGCCAGGAAGAAGAAGATATTCTGGCTTCAGTTGCTAAAGTAAGCATCCCCTTAGGAAGTTATAGCATAATGCTATATGGTGGTGGCAATTTGCTCAGCTTTGAATGTACAATTCAGTCCTGCATCATCATAAAATTTCTGCTACATTCTGCTTCATGTGTTCATTATAACTATGGAAATAATATATACTAAGACAGATATTGCCTTTGTTGCCAGTGTTAAAAATACTGATGATTGTTTTGGAAGAGTATGAAATGCCTTTCCTCTGAGAAAGCGGCATGGTTTTCTAACTCAGAAAATAATTTATTGTTAATTACACGGTTGTCTGTGCCTGAAATACAATAAGAAAAAAAAATGCACACAGGGGAGGTAATTTGGAAGCATTAAGATAAGACCCCAAAATAACTCAAACAGATTATTCTACTCGCACATTCTTCTGCAATATTTACTCTGTCCCAAATAGCCTCAAATTAGCCACCATCTTTTCTGCATTCCACGTAGGCCCGTAGACAGAAGGTTTTTTACAACATGCTCTTATCCAGCAAGCTCTGTATTTTTTTCTTAGTTTCATAATTTTTCATCATTGATAAAATCAGTAAATGTTGCCCTACACCGTCTCCTCCCCCAGTAAGAGACAAAATTACCATCAACACACAGAAAAAAATTCACTTTTTTAAAAAATTAAAATCTTTGTGTTTCAGTGCAGAGCAATTAGCTTAATTCAAGGTGCCATTGTCTTGATAAATTATCTTTTCATTAAATTGTGGTCTTCAGTCCAAAAATGTGGTTTTAAGCAGTCACAGACAACCCTTCCAAAGTGAAAAAAGGAATCTCTTCTTTAGGAAAACACAACTCAGACATAACTACAGCTTACCAACTAGGACATAATGAAGTGTGGAGACAGTGTGGAGACAGTCTCAGTGTTTCATTGTTATTACTATTAAATGTACAAGATTACAGTTTAAAACCGTGTCAGTTTATAAGTATTTGCTTTATTCATTTTCAGAGACACTTGTCCTACATTTCCCCTATGATCCAACAGATGGCCACCCGTAATTACAGGATGACAAACGAAATCGAAATGTACAAAAAAGTACGTTCCTCATTATTTGGTTTTAAATTGAGAAAACGGAGAACCAACTGTTAGACAATAATGCAAACTATGACATTGATTTTTTTTTCAACCATTCATTCGGTAATAAAGAGCATGGGCTATGTTAATATGTGCTTTCCCCTGGTCTGGTTATGGATCCCTCGTGATCCTACAGGAAGTTAAAGACCTGGAGGAGAAGAACCAAGAGCTCATCAGTGACATTCAGGAGCTCCAGCTGACTCGTAAAAACATCAGAAAAGAGATCCTCTACGACGTCTTCTTCCAAGCAGATAAGTAGGTGAAGGTGGTGGACGCGGGTGGAGGTTGGGGGGGCTACACAACACATTGGTAATTGGCTGTATAATGAGCAGTGACTCCAGCCCAGAACTACAGAGGCGCTCAGCTCTGGAGTGGTTAAAGTTCAGACTGCCTCGAGGAAAGGCTCTCCTGTGCAGTGGTCCTTTTTTTCCCAGCATGCTTTTCATTACAGCGCGGTGGGAAGAGGACAACAATGTGGAGCCATGTTATGGGCAACATTAAAGAACAGTTCAAACCAAGTGATAAACACTATGAAAAGCACACTGGGGAGATGTGTTGCAGTAGCACTTTACGGTAGATTCCTGGACCACTTATGCAGAGAGTTCTTGCATTGTGGTTTATTTTTCTTTTAACTCTTGGAATGAAATTGTTGAAAATGACACTTTGGAATTTCCCAGAGTGTTTATTTTTGTGTGTATGTACGTGTAAGTGTGTGTGTTAATAGGGGGGAGGTCGTGTTTTGTTTAGTTTTCCGCCCTTGTGGAATGTGTAAAAGTTTGTTAAAAAAAAAACACCCTTGTGGATTTTCCATAAAAGATCCTCCAATCTAACAGAAGCACACATATTTTTTATTCTGCAGTTTCTTTCCCACACTTCTTATCACAGTCTCCTATTTTCCGTCCGTACCCCAGAGAATTCCTTTCTTTCATCTACGGAGTAACAATGCGGTACAATCATCAAATTTTGTGCTGTGATTTTTTACTTCTGGTATTTGGCCCGTTGTTTTAGGCCATGCCCCGCTACATGTGGTGTCAACACGCGCTGGCACAGTCCGGGCCCGATCGCCAGACGCTCGCTCTCCTCAGAACGCATCGCTCAGCCTCAGTTTCCAGCCGTTCTTTCAGTGCGAAAGCATCCCCCAGCCTGCACGCGTGGAATTTCCCCCTACCAGGTTTCCGCCCTTCGACAAGCGCGGCTTTTGCTCTGTGCCCCTCGCTTAACCCAGTCGGCGAGCCCCGCTCTGCCCTGGCCTGACGCCACAGCCTGACGGAGGGCCCCGTGCCAAACTGCGGTGGCGCCCGTGTCCCCCTGCTCGCTGCACCCACCCTGCTGAAGCGAACCCACCAGGCCGCCGCTGCCTTTTATTATTTACGTAAGAGTAACTTGACCCCTGCCGCAGGTCAACCTTCAAGTAAATAAAAATCGGGGACGAGCAGAAGGCGTAGACGTATCCCTTGTGTACCCCAAGTTACACACGTGAAAGCGCCTTTAGAATATGAGGATCATAATAATGCAATATTTGTAGTGTAATATAATAATAATATAATATACTTTGTTTTGTTTGACCTGTTTTTTTTCTGAATTTTTCACTCGTATGGCCTTAATGCTCTCAAAAGGTTTTCTTTTTTTTTTGAAATTCAAGTTTACAGTTAAGAAATGCATGTAAATTAGAGATATAAGACAGCAACTTAATCTCTCTCATGCTAAAAAGAAATAAAATGTGGTTGGAAAAAGCAATTAATGTGCCACAGTATAAGATTACAGAGTTTTGGAAAAGTCTGTCAAAGACATCTTAAAGATAAATGAAGAAGCAACAGTGTGCCCTACATGCAGGGAATCCAAATCTGCCATTAAAGGTTAATAAGGGGTTCACATTTCCAGCTGCCTGTTCCAAAACAAAATGAAATTTTCTAGTCCACGCATATCTATGTATATATTTAATATTCATACTTGCTAGAGATGACTACCAAAGGGTCATTTGATACTACTTAAATATTTTAATCAAATGGTAAATGTATTTATTATAAATAAATAAACACATCAACAGTCAGTGGAGAGGAGACTGATTTCAGCACCAGGAGATGTCTGCTGTTGCTATGGAGAGGTCTCCTTTTCCTGTGTAAAAATGTATGAACTTAAGTGTTTCTATGAAAAAAAGCAGCAGCCCCATAAAGAGTCCAGTCAGCAGACTGATTTAAAGTCATCATTATCTCAGCTCCTAAACTGGTTGAAGTCACACATTTTGAGGGAAACTTTTGTGATGCACTTAGGAAAGTTTTTTCTCCCTCTTTACTTGACACGACACAGTCTCGCAGTGGAAGACAAATGTCAAAAAAAGTTTATTCTATCCATGGGTGACATGTTACATTTCAAGATCCTACTTTCCTTTAATTTTCCATTATTTTTTATTCTTTTCTGACTGTAAAAAAAGGGGTCCTCTTCCCTATAGGACTGAGCTTTCCTGTTACTATTGTATAGGGCTGTCTTTATTGCTCAGTTGGTGCACGGCATGAATGGACATGTTACGAACTGTACTCCATACAGTGGCTTGTGTGGATTTCAGAGGTGATGTGAACTCTTTTGTTGTTTGTGTGCTGTTATTTCCTCATGAGCAAGCCACAGTACGTGAAAGTATGTGTGGTGTGTAATGGTTTGCCTCTACTGAGCATGTTACAGCTGCATGTGCTCTGCATTTAAGATTGTCAGAGGTGTCATTCTAATAAACCATACAAAACCAAAATTAGATTAAAGTAATAGCAATTGAATTCATAAGGACAGGTTCAACACATATTTAATGGAATTCAGTCACAAGCACCAACTGTAATCACCAGCACCAGTGCACTTTTTTGAAATCCTCTTCAAAGTATCTCTTTAACATCATTACCATGCATTCAAAATTGTACATTTCTGTTGTATGTAGCACAGTTTAATTGTCTCCTGTTTACCCTAATGCACAGTACACAGTATGTAAGATATATAGACAATCCTAACAGTTTCTACTCTCTGTTTTTCAGATGTTCTCCAGATATGGATGTGATGCTGAACATTCCCCGAGAAGAATGGCTCCCTATTTAGTTGTGGGGCACATAGAACTTATCTGCAAATCAGTGTCCTTGCACATGCACCCTTTGGCTCTCTTTACACAAAGCCGGAAAAGCAGTTTAAACACATTACACTGATTTACTCCACAGTTCAGAAGTTCGTTGTTGTGTTAACAATCAACTGCTGACAACTTGTTTAGAGTATTTGTGAATATTTACAATAAATGGCCTCTACCCATTTTCTTATTGTGCATTTTTTGAATTAATGCGTGTCCTCTTCTCTCCTTGCACCGGACAGGAGCTGGGATCCACTGCAATTAAAACTTGTCATTCTCTTGAAGTGTACAATCAAAGTGATCAGAACTATAGCAGCAAATGAATTGGAAAACTGTTGTAATGTACGTTGGTCATCTACATTTTTTGGGTTACTGCACATTGTTTTCAGTGGATGATAATTTGGAGTGGATAATTCTAACTGACCGTCACCAGTTGTCTCAAAGCTATCATTTTTTGCTAAGTTTAATCATCTGAATGTTTGATTGTCAGGTTTTTAAATCTTACTGACAAGTAAGTATTTCTTACTGTCAAGTGAGTATTTCTAAGCCCTCTACATTTCTGTGGCCATATTGTTGTTGTTTTAGGGAGCTGTTGTAATTTCCTTAAGTGTGGGAAAGAAGTTTGCTTTGTAAACAGCAAGGGACATTGTCACCCCATCCTATGGTCCACTGCTTTGATTACTTCTGATGTTTTTCTTGGAAAAGATGCAGCTCAGCCTCAGAGAATCTGATTTCCTCGAAAAGATTGCTCAACATCAGACAGGGGTGTCTAAAACTTACCCTTTCCCGATGGGATATATGTTGCAGCCACACTTTTTTTTTATTTTTTAAGAGAATACATGTGGGTTCTATGAAATGAATATTCATGCCCCCACTCCCACATATTTCGAGGAAGTAAACATAATCTTTTTAGAAAAAGTAAACAGCTAATCTTTTTAGAAATGTTATGATATTTAGTCTTTATGATTAATTAATTTGGAGGGTCTGCTCTCTGAACTCTGAATCCATAGAATGGAATTAACAACGGGAAACCTTGTAGTGCCATGCCGAGCAAGATTACGTTCTTTATGCACTATATTTATTTGTGTAATCTTTTTTTAATGCCAATGTTAGGTTGTAGGTGTAAATAAAGTTAATTCGATGTGTTCTCTTTAACTTTACTTAGGTCAGCGTCAAGGAGATTTGTATGTTCGAAAAGTTGATAGTTCTAATTAAAAATGTATATCCCAGAGGGGAAATAAAATGCTCGAATCACACGAATAAGAGGCAAACGTTCATGTTGTTTTTTAAGAGGAAGTGACTTACCGTCAACGTCATTGAATCGGGGTGGGTTCATAAATAAGAATTAAGTGAACTCGCAGAATGCAAACCCAACTTCGAGCGCAGGCAGAATGACGGATCGAAGAGGCAGAGCGCGCACACTCACAAAGGACCCGCAGGTCTGACACCGCACAGGGTGGGGGAGTGCGCACCGCTGCCCGACTTCAGCGGCGCGCCGAAATTCTGCTGTACCGCACCGGTGAGTTATGCCTGCTAAACTTTCTGGGAAAATGCCCCGGTAGAGTTTTTTACTGTAAAACCGATCATTGATGCAGCGGCGGTGCTTGTCCGCTGTGTTATGTATAACATGTAGTTGGGTAATGGAACAGAAACTGGAACGCGAGTAGAGAAAAAGTTAATATTTATCAAAAAACCTTGGTGACTATCATCGTAAAATAGCCGCAGATGTACGGAGAACAATTTTCATCTATTTAATGAACACGTATTCTCGGGGCATAGTCAGTATTACTGGTACTAATTAATCGGCGTACAGTTGCACAACACGATACTTTTCTTGTCGGACAATGCTGTAATTGATTATTCACTAGGCTGCCTTAATTGTAGACGAGTAATTAATAATTTCAGTTGCATTTGTTTAGCGTATCTGCTTCGATAAAGTTGTCTAGCAAATTATGATGTGCACTAGACAGAGAGAGCTGTTGTGTGTGTGTGTGTGTGTGTGTATGTGTGTGTGTGTGTGTGTGTGTGATTCTAGATATCCTTGTCTCGCTGTCCTGATTCCACTCTTAAATTTTTAACAGCGTTGTGGAACTTTGCAGGCTGTTGTCATGACTCCTGCGGTATACTGTTACAGCGTTCCACTGTCAATTGTATACAGCCTTCACGAATCAGACTGAAACACATTGCTAATGTTACACTTGTCCTAGTGCATCTAAAGAAATGAAGCCAAACACAAGGCTCACCGAAGCACGTTCATTCTGTCCTCCAGTTTGACTGTTCTTTGCTGGGTTATATGGAGAATTGAGGAAAAAAAACATCTGAAGATTCATGGCACTGGTTGTGAATGAACTGTTGGCAACCCACAGCTATTGAGGTAATACTGTCATCCATATACATGCTGAGTCATTTTTATGTTTGGATATTGGCTAGTTACATGTCATTTACACAGTATGGTTTGCATGTCATTTAATGGAATGTTGAATTAACTTTTACATTAAGACTTTAGTATGTTCTAAAACTTTTGCAGTACATTATAATTCCCTTACCAATCTTTTATTTGCATTCAAACGCGTTAAATCTGAAAGTAGAAAGTAAAAGTTGGTTTTGTTTCAGCTAAGTTTCACAGTATTTCTTAACGTGTTTTGTCGTGTTAAAACCTCTAATGACAGGGTATTTTTTGTTCTGTTTTAAAGGAGTGTTTATTGCATTTTTTTCTAAGATGACACTGAACACACAGAGAGACAGCAAGGAGACGTTGCGGAGAAGGGCGAGCACTCCCATCCCCTCGTCCCATCAGGCAGGCCCGAGAGACAGAGATGCGCCAGCCGATCCCCATCACCCGCCGCTCGGCCACTCTGCGTCGTACCATCCCGGGGACAAGACGATTCTCTCTCGCGTCAACTGGTCCTCAGATTCGGAGGACTCTGACAGCTCTGGAGCAGAATGTCTCTACCGAGTCGTTCTGTTAGGAGACCACGGAGTAGGAAAGTCCAGTCTTGCGAATATCTTTGCTGGGATACAGGATAAGGATGCCCATGAACATTTAGGAGGTACGAGCATCATTATTATTATTATTACATAAATTATTATTTTTATAATTATTATTATTAGTAGTAGTAGCATTTTAGTCAGTAACATGCCTTAATACTGGGCATGGATATAGAGAAATTGGACATTATTGGAATAATCAGTCTGCTATTAGCTAGGATATTGCTGAATATACAATAATATGGATATTACAGAATGCTGTACTTGGAAAATGTCATAGGGACTGTGGACCCTGCTCAGCCCTATGTTTACATCTCAGTTTGAAAAGTAGTCACGATACTAGCTTGTTATTGTTGGTTCTATTTGTGCTCAATGACATCGACTGGTTATGATTGCTAATGTGAACCTTTTCATAATATGGTACTTTTTATTGTAGTATATACTGCCAAAGTGCTGGTACATGACATCCCACTGGCCCACATAGCCTTGGCTAACCTGTCAGTACTGCAGGCTGTTTGATTGATAACAGAGTCATCACACTGTGGTGATTGACCTCAGAACATTGATTGTCAACCAGTATTGATCAGTATAGTGTGCACACACAGGCTGTTAAATGTTTGGGTATGTGTGTTAGTTGTTTGTGACTTTCTCAGGGACAGTGTAGTTTTGAAAAAACAAAGATCCATGTTGTCAAGTTTCACATTTTGCATTTAATTTGTTACTTAAGCACACAACACTAGAGGCTATTTGTAGGAGGGTGTGTGTCCATACCAGAAAGGTTAGATAACCGCAGAACAAGCAACGGTGTTTGGTCTGAGTTTATGGCTGGGGAATAACTCACTGGTTGAAAAAGAGAGATGAGGCTGGGTGTTTGGAGAGTTGTCAGCTGTCCCTTCTTTTGCATACTGCAAAGAGACCCCGTGATGTGACAGGACACCGAGTTCGTGTCATGTGTGACACTTGTGAGTGATGTCCTTTGGCTGTGTGCCTGCAGAGTGGGGATATCTGTGCGTTAGCATCAGCACAAAGGTAACACTTTTAACAAGAAATAGCAATGAAGCCTGGGGATATATGCAGAGAGTTAATCTTTTTGGTACAGATGGGTGGCTGGTACAATGTGTAAATACGCCCTGTGCAGTGTGTCGCACAGCATACTGTTTTAAATCAAGGCACACCAGAAAGTTTGCTTGCAAAACTAAGTTTTGTGCTTCTCCAAATTGTTCTGAAAGGAGCAGACCGAGCAGTCATATGCAAAGGATGCAGATATTGAAGGACAGATTGGTCACATGAGCACGGCTGACAAAATTTAAACTCGAGGCTCTAAACATCACTGGATCACAGTCAATGCCAAAAGGACAATGGAATTGGCAGGAGTCTTGCCCCGAGGTTTGCTCCCTGTCACTCCAATACCACTGAGCCGTGCTGAAACTGGCTGTCTTCTCCAGCTAAAAAATAAACGCACGATAACAGGCATATCAGACATCTTTGGACTCGTTTCCAAATCAGCAAACAGTTACATGTGTTTCATGTGGAAAAAAGGAAGGTGATAACTTTGTCAAGACACAATGTGTAGTTTGCATTGTGTGGCGTGTCATGACTGAAGTACTTCTGTACTAATTGTCAAACACAAATCCTTGAATTAGTGCCACAAGACAGGACAGGTGTCTCAGGTACAGAAGAAGGACTCAGAAGCTGGCAGAACAAGGAATGTTATTTTTTAACTATTCTCACTAATGTGGTATTAAGCTCTTAAATAAGCCTAAACATTTAAAAGATGCCCAACATTGTACTGTGATAAAGTATTTGGTTGGACATACATTACAAAACATTTTCATGTTAGTTTACTGCTTGGTACAGTGAAGTTAACACTTTCCAAATGCCTCATTTTCCAAAAGTTACTTCCTCAAATTATGATTGTAAGGTACACTTCTGATCATTTTACAGAGAATGGACCTTTTAAAGATGTCTTTTAATTCTTATTTTATTATTTATTTTATATAGGATTGGATGATATTGTTGTTCGCTGTAAGTTCAACATAAATTACCACAATGAATATTACAATACAAAAAAATGGCAAATTAAATCCAGACTTAAAACTTGTAGATTTTTTGATGCTATCTCCTTAAATTTCATTTGAACTAAATGGAAAAATTAAGGATAAAAAACATCCTGTCATTGTCTGTAGCTAGCTAACCGTTACGAATACTGCAGTGTGAATGCAGAAATATCACACTAAAAGGAAACTGAAAAGTTGAGCTGTTTTTTCCTTCCTGTTTCTGTTTCGCCTCCTTTTTTCCTCTGGGGCCCCACGGAGGCAGTGGGTGAGGAGAGCTGCGGAGGTTGTTCTTGTTTGGGTTAGCCGTTGCCCGATGGGAAAGATTTGCTGACCTGGCAGTGTGCGGCCGGGCGCCCCCATGAGACCAGGGTAGCGCTGCTGTCGCCTCCGTCTCTCCCTACCGTCACTGTCAGCTTCTGAGAAAGGAATTGAAGAGGCCCCTGCTTTCCATCCTTGCATTTATTTATTTCATTACTGACCTTTTTTTTTTTTTTTTTTTTTTTCGCTTTCCCATACACCCCTCTCTTTCTCTATCTCTTCTCTGCTGAGGATTTGTGGTACTGGAAGAACTGAGGGATTTTTTTTTTTTTTTTTTTTTACCTGAAAACCATGTGTGTCAGTGTGCTTGAGTGCAGATTTAGACCCAGAGAAACTTCTCTCCAGCAGTCTGCAGGCAGCTGCTGGACACATCATTTGATTATGCAGGTTTTTTTTTATTTGGTTTTGACCAAAATTTTCCTACTTATTATAGTTCCACATCCATGTTTAGAAAGCAATTACATTGTTTTTATTTTTCCTGCACAGAGATTTATTGGCTATTCCTGGGGTTTTTTTTTCATAATCTCTTTTTACAGCACATCTGATTTGATTTGCAGGGCATCCCTGTCTCTCTGCATGCAGATTCTGTTTGCGTCCATCAATCTTATACCTATGGGAGGTGTTTCAAAGAAACAACACTGTTTTCAGGCTTTAATAACAGTGGCTTCCAAGACAGATTTCACAGACAGTAAACACAGACAGTGAGTATCTCCACTATCATAACTAAATTAAAACTTTTGTAATCTAGTGTAAATAAACTCTCCTTTAAGTTCAAAGATTTAGCCCATCTTTGTGCTTGAGGCTGAAATAACATTGGAGAGAATGGTTTTTCAGCAGAGCTTGAAACATTCTCAGGCCACTTATTCACAAAAATGTCGCATTCAGAATATCTCTGTGCAGACAGAGCTGTCATTAATGCATTCCTTGATGATGCAAATAGATGAAGAACATCTTCAGGGTAGGCATTGGTCGCAGTTTTGTTTAAATGAAGGCAACCTTAAATGGGTCCATCACGCCTTTTAAACGCACCTGAATGTCTTGCATTTGCTCTGTTATTCTGAGACTTCCTGGCTGTCTGACAAGGCCACTATTAAAAGAGAAGAGAATGAGAGAGAAGTGGAGAATAGAATGACGTTTGCCTCTCTCCATGGAGAAGTGTGTTTTGATGTGTGTGGCTCTCTGTCGTGCTGGCTATTAGGGCGAAAAAAACAGAAGGTCACAGACAGTTGATACGTCTGGCTCGATATATTTTTTTTTTGTTTGCGCCATGTAATGCCCTGTAGGCTTTGATTTAACAGAGTCCCTGGCAACATATCACAAGCAGGATTTAACTTTGCACCCACGTAGGAAAAGGACACCAACGCGAACATGGGTACACAGCCAGCCTGCACATGTTCGGTTGAAACGAGGTGAAAAATGCCATCGTCTCACCACTGCTGGTTTGCTGCAAGGAAAAGTAAACTGTTTAGCAATTGTGGACTTATGACTCCCCCACCACCCCCCCTCCCCACCCACTCTGCTCTGATGTACAAACAGCAGCATGTGATTCCCACAGGTGCCGCCTTCCTCTGGACAAGCGTAGGTGAACCTTAAAAACGCACTTTAAGGGCAAGCCTCCTTTGCCATGGAATTTCTAATATTGCTCATTACTTTTGGCTTTTCAGAATTCCACATCATATACCCAGCTATGCTGTACATTGCAGTTGCTCCTCTTGTGTTCGAAAAGAAGGGCAGAGAATTTTAGCTGTTGCAGAAAATGTGTTCCTCCTAGTCAGTGTGTGACTGTGATGGGAGCCCAATGAGACACTAAAGAGAACTTGAGCTCATAACTGCTTTTTGTTGCTTTTACTATAGACTAGACCAGCTGCTCTTTTTGCTATTTTAGAGGACACCCATGAAAGAACTCTGACTGTGGACGGAGAGGAGACAACCCTCATTGTGATGGACACATGGGAAACAGAAAAACAGGTACAACACTAATGTCTCCAAGCCCACATGTGTCCCACTCTCTCCTGCAGGATATTTTTAGATGACTGGTAGAAACATGTGCATTTTATTGGAATGGCTTCTCTAGTGTGTGGAATGTGAGCTGTAGAACTTTCAACTCCATTTTTTCCTGTTGTAGCGGTTTCACAATAATTATGTATACTTTCTTCTGTTGTTCTGGAAAAGCAAAGCAAAACGTGAAAGCACTTAACCATTCAAGCTGGCACAACACAAGCAGGGTTTTGGTTTTCTTGATGGAAATATTAGTGCTGAGTTGAAACCCTGTGGAAAATGGCTTTGGCACTTTTTCCTGTTGTTTATGAAGCCACAGAAAGCAATTTGCATTTTAAGACCAGGTGTGTGCAAGAGCTTCTCTTTTCATTTGATTCTGGAACACTCTAAGTCTGGTACGTTGCACCTAAATAAAAACTAGGCACAGAGCATTACGAGACAGCACCGGAACATTTACAATAAAGTCCTTGAGTGAGTATGGGAATAGCCAGCCATGCCTGTAGCAGCCACATGTACAGTAACTAAACCATCAGCAGAACAACCATATGCCGTGTATCAACGCAACAAGCTGCGATGTAACGGCTCTAACTAAAAGCCACACTGCCCTTCCTCGGTGTTGTGGAAAAACGTATCTGCCCGCTACATTCAGCCTGTAGCGAAAATCAATGGGCCGAAGCCGAGGTGGAGCGAAAGACCCCTGCGTTCTGCGTTTGGAGGCTCAGTTAGAGAGCTGCCAGCACGCAGTGCCGCTATATGGAACAACGGTGGCCTGGGGGGGCTAATTACAGCAGTATCGATTCGTTCGTACGCGGGGGGGTCGGGGCCGGGGCCTGCGGACCACGTGCGGGACTGTCTTTTGTCTCGTATTGGTTTACAAGGACATTTATTGTGATGTTGTATCCCTGTGAGGTCAGTGGCGGGGGGTGCACTACTTTACAGTCTGGAAAAAATGGTCATCACTATAATACGCGGTGCAATGCCAAGCATTGATTTACAGAAAACTGTGTTCTGCGACGATCTGAAAGTTGCTTACTTTGTTTGTCCTCACAATAATGAACATGTCTATTTAATATGCATATGTTTTATGTGCTATATACCTCACATTTGATAACATTTTAAGGATATATTTTAATTTCATTGAAATTGCATTACACATTAGAATACAAAGCAATATTTAGCTTATTCATATACAATGTAATATGTGCCATTTTTGGTACACATTGTGACTTTTTATGAAAAAACAGCCTTTCTCTTGTTCTCATTCTGACAGGAGGAAGATGAGAAGTGGGTGCAGGATTACTGCATGCAGGTGGGCAACGCCTACGTCATCGTCTACTCCATCACCGACCGCTCCAGCTTCGAGAGCGCCTCCGAGCTGCGCATCCAGCTGCGCCGGATCCGCCAGGCCGAGAACATTCCCATCATCCTCGTGGGCAACAAGAGCGACCTGGTCCGGTGCCGGGAGGTGGCCGTCGAGGGTAAGGCAGGACGAGGCCTCTGGCTCTCCGTGCGTTGCACAATATGCCTCACTCATTACCTTACATTATTGTCATTTAGCAGATGCTCTTATCCAGAGTACCTTACCTAGGTTACAGTTTTTACATGCTATCCATTTATACAGCTGGATATTTTACTGAGGCAATTCTGGGTTAAGTATCTTGCCCGAGGGTGCAGCAGCGGTGGCCCAGTGGCGAATTGAACCAGAAACCTTTCAGTTACAAGCGCTGCTCCTTACCGCTATGCCATACTTCCGCCCACTTAGTTTAACTACTTTATTTTACGCAACTTTACTTTGTTAATTTTAATGATCTCCAAGCTCAGTGTTGTCTAAGCAGTGTAAAAGGACCAACTGTGTTCTTCAAAGTTAAGACTGAAGTGCACTGTATTTAGATTACATTATTGGCATTTAGCACACGCCCTTATGCAGAGCGACTCACAAAGTTACTGGTTTTTTCACAGTGTTATCCATTTATACAGCAGGATATTTACTGAGGCAATTGTGGGTTAAGTACCTTGCCCAAGGGTGCAGCAGCGGTGTCCCAGTAGGGAATCGAAACAGCAACCTTTCGGTTACAAGTCCTGCTCCTTAACCACTATGCTACACTGCTGCCCCTGATTGACTTGAACAGAACCCATAGTCCTGTGCTCCTGTACTTGTACAGCAGGACAGTGTATCTTGCAGGAGAATGTCCCCTGGCTGAGGAGACCTCTCTCTCTGTCTGTCTCTTGTCCTCCTTCTCCCGGCATCCCTGCAGAGGGTAGGGCCTGCGCAGTGGTGTTCGACTGCAAGTTCATCGAGACCTCGGCCTCGCTGCACCACAACGTGCACGAGCTCTTCGAGGGCATCGTGCGGCAGATCCGCCTCCGCCGCGACAGCAAGGAGACCAACGAGCGCCGCCGCTCCATCTACAAGCGCAAGGAGAGCATCACCAAAAAGGCCCGCAGGTTCCTGGACAGGCTCGTGGCCAAGAACAACCAAAAGATGGCCATGAAAGTGCGCTCCAAGTCCTGCCACGACCTCTCCGTGCTTTAATGGCGTTGGGGTGTGAGAGCGCAGTGGACCCTGCCTTCCAATCCTGGTCACTGCTGTCAGGTCTTTAGGCCCTTCTACCCTGTCCTTTTCATAAACGAACAACACCAAGTTGTATTCTGAAGCAACGCGAACACTTACAGGTGGAAACCACCCGTGTTTTCACAAGTTTCTTTGTCCTGTATGATCTACATGTAGAGAGGAAATATTTATTTTACCATTTCATAACTAGAATTTGAGCTGAGTAAGCAAGTCAAATCTATTGGTTTGAAGACGTGTCAGATATTCTGTGATGTTGCCCCAGACTCATGCTTTATAAGAGGAGGGACCAAGTTGTATGATATCACAGTTTGGGCAGACTTTTATTGCTGAATGGACATCTTATCAACGTTTTGCCTTATCTATAGCAAGTAGAGACAAGACATCTCAACTCCCATGCCGTTTCTGACTCTGAGATGTTTCTTTTGAAGATCTGAGACCCATTAAGTCACAGATCTTCAGCTTCCCTTGTGTAAATGTCTTTTTGAACATTTGTGACACTGGAGAGTGGTTGATGTTTTTTTTTACATTGTATCTAACTGTAGTAATGCTGACTGATGAGATATGGAGTCTCAGTACTTTACCAGTTACTGCCTACGCCTGCAGGCTTTTCATCAGAAGGTCTTTTATCTCACCATTTACAGGTGAATGTCATTACTGAGAGCAAAGAGCAACTGTTTGAGCATAACAACATGAGAACTTCTGTCGCCTGCTACCTTGAGAGCCTTTACCAGACTTCTTTTCTTGCAAAGTATATTTTTAAATGAATGCTTCCTGAAACTGAAAAAAAATCCTAATTCATATTGATAGGTTTTTATTGTTACCGTCTTTTTAGCTCACAGAACTTGTTTCACATATTTGTCACTAGCAATGCAGAAAGCTTATACTGGAGAGTGAATTCCGCAGTGATGATTGACAGTTGGAGTGCAAGGCTCTGCACCATAGATGCTTTATATTGAAGAGGAGAATTCAGTGGACCTAATGAATCTGTATACCTCCACTGAATGCTCTTGAAAACTGGGAACTAGTTCTCTGTCTCAAAAAATGCAAACACTGAGTGGCTCTGAGACCTCTAGTTATTTGTCTTGAATTGACACATTGGGTCAGTTTTATCCCTATGATTATCAAACTGTTGCCTTAGTTCACGGGCAGTCCAGCAACTCCAGCAAAAAATGTTTTGTGTGTTTTGTCTTTTCCTGGTCAGCTTTTTCAGTGTCCCATGTAAATGGTTTAGTATGGTCACGAGCAAGAAATATTTTAACACACCTCTTATGACCATACAAGGGAAAGAAAGAAAAGAAAGTTTTGGGTAATAACATTTTGTACAAAGGGACAATTAATTTCTGGCTCTATATTTTGGTTTTGTAAATAATTTGTCTAGGAGTTTTTAAGAAATAAAAATGTTGAATAATTATATCAGAGGTATTTTTGTCATCCACATGTGCATCTGAATGTAGGATGTATTGCATGTAGGATACACAGTATTTTGGGTTACTAAAGTGCACAGCTAGCGTTCTCAAATGAAACTGCACAAGCTAAGAGGGAGAGATTGAGATCAGACAGCATTACAGAAGGCTAAACTCATCACAGCTGGAGGGGGAGACGCTATCTGCAGGGTCAGTGTTAATGACGCTGATGGGTCTTGATATGGGACACAGTGCTGTTAGGCTTCGGAGGAGGAGTGCTGCATGTCAGAGGGCCCTGTACTGTACCATAGCTGCTCTGCAAGGACTATCTGAGGAATCTGAGGAACGTGTGCCACAAATGCCAGCAGTCTGCATCAGTAAATCACCGGCTCCCACATCCGAAGGCCATAGGCCCTTGGGTGACGCAAAAGAAAGAGCTATGATGAGTCATCCGCCAGGTTTTTCACATCTCAATATTGTCCTAGATGGCAGTTTTCTGACATAAAAGCGCATAAGAAATGCTACTTGTTAAAACAGGTTTTAATAGCTTAACTCCCTCCAAACTGTGTAGCAGATATATGAGAGGCCTGACACTCTCATACGGAGGCTGTGGTCGGAGTTTCTAGAGCTTTGATTTGACAGTCATGCCTGTCAATCTCCCAGCTGGTGATGGCGAACAGAGATATCTGGATATCGTTAAGGAAGTTGATGTACCATCAAGCTGCATTTCACTTTTTTCTGAAAGGTGAAAAATTTGCCCACAAGTGGCTCTGCCAGGCCCTACAGCTCAGACTCGGGTTCGAGTCTGAGTGTTGTTTTGTCGATAGTGACCATAGTGGTGTCCATAGCGGTGGAACACAATTGGCTTCACTCAGCAGGGGGGGAAAGTGAGTTTTGTCGCCCGCAGTTCCCTTGTCTCACCCCTCTCAGCACCCTGCTACTCACCAGGCACCCATGAATCTGCTTTTCAATTCATCTCACCTCATGCACACATGGGGGTTCACCTTCCTATTGTATGTGTTTCGGTGGTCTGAGACTTCTGCCTGTTTTGCTACGTCCTGCATGAATATGAATCCAGGACTTTTCAGGTGGAATCAGATCGTGAATTAACTCTGGCTGTTTTTCTGTAACCTGGCTGGAGTTAAGAAAACCTTTTGTTCACACTCTACCCAAGAATTGCACAGGTATTGATCCATTTATCATTTGAATGCTTTGAGTAAGGATATACGGATTCTTTAATTCTTTTGATTATTCTGTCACGATCTATACTATGGTTGAAATTTCATTATTTTCTCGGGTGTTTCTTTAGTACATTAGTATGTGGCATTGGCAAGCTGAAGCCGCAGAAAAAAACACTGACAAGAGTCCCTTTGTGTTTATGCTCAGATGGTCAGTAAGACTGATGGATTTGTACACTGAGTCATACACAGCTCAAGATGTGATTTAAAAGGGGGTCTGTTTCAGTTTCATTTCTCTGCCAAATGAAACCCAACAATAAGTCCTGACTGATATTTCAGGTCATGAATGCGCATCAGAATATTTTAATTAATTTAAAAAAAAAGCTTCTGCTAAAATCAAAAAGAGTGCATTTAATGGTCTTAATGATACAAGTCTCAAGAGTCCTCATAAATTAAATAAATGAATGTTGCCACATCCATTTTTTTTGGGCACACCACTTATCGCATTACATAACACACTGTAGCATGGGAACTCCATATGAGTCTAACCTTTTACATGAATAAAATCCATTACCATCACATAATTGAAATATTTAATTGGTACGTCTCTTGGGATTAGTTCCCATATTGTGGTTGAATTTCCATAATAATACGCTAGATATTTAAGTGGCCGCCACTGTCCTTCCATTGTGTCTTTTTCAAAAAAATCATACTGGGTCCTGCCTTACACAACAAAGCAGGCATCATCATTGAATACCAGTTCTAGAGATCTCTCAACAGGGGTCACAATGTGAGTACGCCAGGCCATCTCAGGTAAGTTGCTTCTGTTTGTCCTAATTATGAAAATTGGGAACATAATTATTCAAACGTTTAGTATGCATAACGTAACTGTGCATTAAAAAACACTGTGACTTGCAAAATATCAAAACCATGAAATGTGTCAACTGCAACCTGAACAGTTTTGCATAATTTTTCAGTTCATGATGTATATGAACTGTTATATAATAGTTTTCTGAGACTTCTTATATTATATTAAATTCCTATGTTATCACAAGTAGGGGTAGCAATGGATGTAAAGCAAATCCTTGCTCAGCTTTCAAATAAATTTTTTTTGTGTTCTTTTTATGAAATCGTTTAACTGCTAATAATCATTTTCTGTATGCTTTTGCACACTCTCTATCACAGCTATCACTCTCTGTAAGAGCACAGAATTTCAGCCCTGACCTTATCTTAACATTCTGTCAGCCTGCACTTCGTCCTTCAGTGTTCTTCAGTGGTTTACTCTCATGCAGACTTCAGAACCCACATTCAGGCAGGTTTAGAATCAGATTGAGTCAAATTTATGCACAGTGGTTTGTTCAATTTAAAGATGCCCCATGGAGAGGGCAGGATCTGGTTATACCTGAGCAACACCTTGTGTGAAGTGTATGGGGAGGTATTGTAACATCTTTTCAAGGGCAATTGCATTGATCAGCCAGTAGAGGGCAGTGGGGTGGAGATCCGTGTTGAGTGTGTGTCGAGGTGCATCACAAGCCTCGAATGCATATGTGTTAGCATGTTGTAATACTCATGTTGTTGTAACATACCCAATGACGCAATAAGGCTGGTACGGTGAAGTCAGATTGTGGACTGAAAATCTGACTAAACCAGGAGTAATATTGGATAGGAAAAATGCTTGCAATACCTGTGCATACAAAAATAAAACACATAATGCAGCAAATACAAGAGTAGCATTAGGTCAAGGCAAACTGAGTATCTGAATCTGAATAATACTGTCTGTATTGAGAGTATGAATTACAAATAGAGTGCAGGCCGTCTAATCCGAAGTTTCATCAGATTCTGAGCTCATAGCTAGCATTCATCTCACTTCCTCCACCTGGACTCCATCAGGTCATCACCCCTTTCCCACGGCACACTGCAAGTAACCAGTCGTTAACTTTTTCCATCAATCAAACCATGTCATCGATGGGGGAAATCATTTCACAAAACACATGGGCATTCAAAATAGCTGAAGCCACACTAATGACAAATAGCTTTTTAGCTATCT